>NADL03000546.1:0-629148 GCA_002205965.3 Kappaphycus alvarezii
CCCTAAATCCCCTAAATCCCCTAATCCCTAAATCCCCTAAAACCCCTAAATCCCCTAAATCCCTAATCCCTAAATCCCTAAATCCCCTAAATCCCCTAAAACCCCTAATCCCTAAATCCCCTAAATCCCCTAAATCCCCTAATCCCCTAATCCCCTAAAACCCTAAATCCCCTAAATCCCTAAATCCCCTAAAAAACCCCTAAATCCCTAATCCCTAAATCCCCTAAAAATCCCCTAAAACCCTTAAATCCTAAAAACCCCTAAATCCCCTAATCCTAATCCCCTAAATCCCTAAATCCCCTAAATCCCTAAAACCCCTAATCCCCTAATCCCCTAATCCCTAAATCCCCTAATCCCTAAATCCCCTAAATCCCTAAAAACCCTAATCCCCTAATCCCCTAAATCCCCTAATCCCTAAATCCCCTAAAAACCCTAAAAACCCCTAAAACCCCCTAAATCCCCTAAAACCCTAAAAACCCCTAAATCCCTAAATCCCTAAATCCCTAAATCCCCTAAAAACCCCTAAACCCCTAAATCCCTAAATCCCCTAAATCCCTAAAACCTAAAACCCTAAAAACCCTAAACCCCTAAAAAACCCTAAATCCCCTAAAACCCCTAATCCCTAAATCCCTAAATCCCCTAAAAAGAACCCCTAAGGGAAGGGGATATGACTCGAACGACCTGCTGAACATATTACCGTCCCTAGAAGGTTTCTACAGGTTCACGCTTCCCAGTCAGGGCCCTAAGGAGCT
Organism: Kappaphycus alvarezii; assembly: GCA_002205965.3. Taxonomy (NCBI): domain Eukaryota; phylum Rhodophyta; class Florideophyceae; order Gigartinales; family Solieriaceae; genus Kappaphycus; species Kappaphycus alvarezii. Next base: position 753 of record NADL03000546.1, read on the forward strand.
CATGAGAGTCGTTTTTGACGAAGAGCCCCTGGTCTCAAATGGACTTCAAGCTTACGAAGTGGAGCAAGGATCCAGCCGATTCCTTCAAATCACGCTCCCCTTGAATATTGACGTTCCCAAGTCTTCCTCTCCGCCAGGGGCGTCAGTTTTCTCCTTTAATGAGGTGGTGGACTGCTTCGTGCTTCCCCTAAATCCTTTAATTTTTTCTGGATGTCTCGGCCCATATCGATCCGCAGTGCATGGTTCTAATGCCTCCGATCGTTGGTCATCGTTCATGAAGAAGTTGAAAGTAGACCAAAGGGCAGCCGGCGTTGAGAGGAACGCTGTGGACAACCTCCAACAAATCATATCATCTTTACCTGGGTTCATTATGGGGTCAAAAATCGGTTGGAATGAGAACGACCATTCCAAGCTGAAAGAAGTGTCGTCGAAAGCGCGTCCGGTCTCAGGGTCCACCGTTCCCAAAAGCAGTAAAGGACCCAAAAATGACACTACGAATAGTTCGCGAGAAGTTTCTGCTGCTCATGAAGCGTCTAAGGAAAGTTTTTCCGAAAAAGGGACTACTAAGTCATCGGCACCCGCAAAATCTACTCTCAAGAAAATACGCCCCAAGAAGAGACCTTTCCAAAGAGGCACAGCAGGTACCTCTGGCTCTCCTAAACTTATACCGAGCAAAAAAGGTTCAGTTTCTAAGACCACAGCTCAGAGGAAAAACGAATCGCCACCGGGTGAGAGTGATGCCCAGTCAAGCAGGCAACAAATTGTTCAGAAGGAACCTGTGATGAAAACGAAATCCGCGATAAGCCGAGGTCCTCCTAAGGATAATAGGAGCGAATGTTCCTCTCAAAAGAGCTCCGAGAGGGATGAGAGTAGTTATATGGACTTTGACGAAGAAATGGATCGCCAAATTGACGAAGAATTGAAAAAGCTATAACTGTTAGTTTCTAATTAAATTTCTCTACTTTTTTTCTCTTCACTGCCCGATATAAATTACTTTTGTTAGCTGAGACCCCAGTTCTTTAGGTTTAGGAGAGTAGCGCAATGTCATCTAAGGCGTTGCCTTGGTTGCCGAAGAGCCACCTCAACAAGGAAACGTGCTGCTTCACTGCGCTAAGTGCTGCAAAAAAATGCCTGAAACAGTTAGACAGCGATACCGACAACTCGATTGGGGACGACTGGACCCCTAATTTTGCCGTTTGGTACACAAAACCATTGATGTAACCCAGCGAAAGGATGAAAGTCCAGGAGTTTTCAAGACCGCCACCGGTTAGGAGGTTTTTCTTACCATATCTCGTCACATAACCCCTGTTTACAGGGAGCCTTTTTGCCACGTGTAATTGGCAATTTTTTGGAATACACGTGTCATGGTGCTCTGAAAAATAAGCTCTTTCAACTTAACTATTTGGTTGCGAGTTGTTTACCCTTTAGCACCTCCCCATTGCTTCGGATTACATTCTTTACTCCCAAGTTGATGACACGCTAAGTGAATGTGTAACTTGCTCCATAGTCTACTAGTAGTTCTACAGCACCACATATAGGACATTCGTAGCATTGTTTGGACTTCAACAGCCTTTCCAATAGCTTGGGGTACAACATCGGAACAACAAGGTGGTTCTTTTTTAGCGCTTTCGTTCCTTCTGAGTATATTTCCGTAAGCTGTGCGGGGTCCAGCTGCCGTTCGTAGACAACGCAACTGCCGTCCTGTTGTGGTTGAATTTAGAAGCTAGGCTATCGTCATGGAAAAAGAGCCAGTACAGCTTATCTGTTATACCGCTTACAAACAGCTCCCGCTGTTCAAACGGCGATAGGCGATGCTTCTGATCCTTGACGCCACTCTCTGAGTCAACTAAATATGCCTGCCCAAGAACCAATGGCAAAGGCCTTTCCCCACGCTGGATTATTTCCCTGGCCTGCTCCTTCGAAATGAAAGCGCCAAGTTCCACCGGAGTTCCATCATCGTGAACCTCTTGTAACAGTCTGACTCTGATGTAGGGGTGTTCTTACTTAGAAAAATGCTTACATGTGCCTTCAAACCAATTTCGGAAATCACTCTATCCGACTGATGCAGTGTCATCAGAAAAGGAACAGAAACAGATCTGTCAAGGTTATCTCTTTCAGGATGGCGGTTGAAAGCACCTTCATTATGTTTTCCAAGGACCGAATGACCACCACAATGGCACTTCTTCAGGACAGTAGATCTCAACGCCTCGAAGACCCCAATTGATGTCGACCTCCGGCCATCGAACACCCATGCCATGACCTTTCGGAAAACTGTCGAGATGATGGACGGGTCACGGTGAGAAATTCCTTGAGAACCTCCGTATCCTCGCCGGTGACGTCGAGAATTTTATAACGAGGGAATCTCTGCATGATTTTGCTAAACTCCAATTTGAGAAATGCGTGAAGGTCACTTTCTAAACCCTCGGAGCTCAACGACTGAATTTTAAGCGATGTTTGGATCTCAGGGATATTAGCGTAAACCAAAAAGTGGCAGATGCATGTCGAAGCAATATTCGACAAAGACCCATCGAACTCTGGCGAGACAACGATCGTCTGAGAGTAAATTTAAGCTTTCCATTTCCAAATGACTTCTCAGGAGACATAACGGCAGTCTCGTTCATTGTTATGGCATACTCCATGTTATAGTTCTTAAGGAAAATCTCTTCAAGTACTTCGGAGACAGTATGTCCGTAGCAGTTATCATAGGACTTGAAGAAGCCAATCCACTTCGCTCCATTGTGGAGAGGTTCCGGCTCGATTTCGAGAATTCTCTCTTCATGCTGCGATACCTGAACGATTTCGATTTGTTGTAGGTATTTATCAGCCAGCTCGAGACAGTTTGAGGCGCACGCAATTTTGCGTCGAACTTCTGGATCAATACGTCCACATGAACTCGACGGTTGAGGGGTAGGCTCAGATGCCCGTTTTCCCGGGAAGTTCTTTCGTTTGGCCTTTTGCGAGGGGACCTGTTCGCGCTGCGTCTTGACCTCATTACTGCGATGGGAATCGCAGAAGTCCCTTTTAGAGCGCAGCCTTTCGCTACTCCGAGTCTTTCTAACACTTAAATGAGTATTTTCTCGGTGCCTGCGGGCGCTTGAAGGCAGAATCATAATTGCAGCATAGTCTTCGGTTCGGTCTGCAACCTCTTCATCAGCTTCCTCACGTGCTGGCATATGCATCTTCACTTTCTCCACGTTCCGAACATCAAGACACTTCTCGTCCGTGCTTCCAACGCTATCATCAGATATTTGAAGAATCTTTTCCCTCCCCATAACTTCTTTTGACGTAAGATGTACCACCTTTGCGACCGAGGCGCGTTTCTCCCTTACTTTCAAAATAGGTTCCACCACCTCGAGCTTTGGATTGGTATCCACGGTGTTTTGGGGGATCGGAGCAACAATGACGTTGGGACTACTCCCCGTTGGTATGTTTCGGAGATCGTTTCGGTGATTTCGTCAGCAGCCTCTTGAGATTTCCCTCAACAATTACGTCAGATACGTCATGACTTTCGACTCGCATTTTTTTTTTGGAGGGGATGTTGCTTCATCTGGCTTCTTTGTGCCCTTCCCAATTTTCATGCCACGAGCTGGTGAGGAAAGACGAGACTGGATGGAGTCGAATAGATGTTTTGCTGGTGCAAGATCTTCACAAGCAAATTCGACCGAACCCACACCCTGCAACACCTCGCGAAATTTAGAATGAGCTTGTTCCAAATCTTGATCAAATGGGGCAGTGGAAGAAATCGAAGTCACAAAAAGCGCCCAAAACATTTTCTGTGCATCTGATAGACTGTTGTTTTCGGCTTTCCATCTCGGTAGTATATCCAGCATAGCGATCGTAATGCTGCTGGATACCCTTTCAAGAACTCCCGCGGCGCTTAAGGAGCCATTTTTCTTGTGAACCTGCCGGTAGACAACAACAATAGCGGCGAACACAAATCCTTGCATAGCCAACATCAAACGGGAATGAGAATACAAAGAAGCTGCGTGAAGAGATGAGCAAAGTGCGCTCTTTCTTCCCCTTCGCATCATCGTCAATCTGATGGTACCAGGCGAAAAAGCATGCAAGAGAGTCCATAGCATTCTGTTTCCCCTGTCCATGATGTTAGATAGCGAGAAGAGGCCCAAAGAGCGCCAACGCTGGATCACTCTCTGTGAAAGGGGAGTAATGCAGGCATTCAAATGCTTCAGAACGGATACCTGTTTCTTCGACAACCTCATCGCAGAATGTAATTGGTGCTTGGACTTCTGGCCTCTCATACAGATCAACTCGTCGAGAAAGCACGGAACTGACGATTTCGCAATGCGAGATGCGTTGTAAGACATCACTAAGGCCTGGCTTGTAGGTATATTGAGGAAAACATCAAAGTACAAGTACGTTTCCAGTATGTCATCCCGATCGGAGAAGGCCTGAACAATGCTCCTGTGTCGGTGACGGCCATCAATAAAATGAATTCTTTCAGATCCGACTCGGCGTCCGCTTGTGAGGTGCATAGATCTATGGATGGAAGTGCTTCTAATTCCCTGGCGCTCAAGTTCCAAACCATTCCCTTCATAGAGCCGGGCGCGACATCGTTGAAGTGAGCTCTATGCGAAGTCTTGATTCCCATGATAAATGTTCCTCTCTTCGCTTGGTCAAAACCAAAACTTTTCATGTCCTCCGCAATAACTTCGACAGTGGCATTATCGACAGGACGAAGGCCTTCTCTGACATCGCATCGGAGATGATGTTGAGCTGCTTGATGCTAAAACAGGCACGGAACATTTGCGCCATTTGGAAGAGAGATGTTTAGAGAGGTATGCAACGAGTTAAGTTAGTAGAGAAATATAATCTGTTGATTCTGATATAGGTGCGGGTGGAGATGCAGGGTAGATGTGGATATGTTTGGAGAGGGAGAAGGAAGAGACGGAAGAAAAACGTTGGACTTTAAGTACCCAAATTAATTGCAAGCGCAGAATCAAATCAAAGCAAATAGTAACTGACTATTGATTTTACAGTTGTAATTCTAAAAATTGTGATATACACGTGGCAACTGAAATCAAGAATGAAACCCAAATTGAAAACCCCTAAATCCAAGAACTATATGTGCAGCCTGCTCTGAACTCTCTCCATTGCAACCCGCCGGCTCCTGGCCGTTTTATTTCGACGTTATGAACATGTTTTTGGAAGTAGAACCGGAAATTACACACTACGAATCCCCCGCCGTATATGATGGACGTTATGGTCATTTTTATGTAAACAAACCGGGAAAGACTTTGTATTTCACAGAAAGTCGTTGTTGTGCAAAACCTCTTTTGCATGGTGAAAAAAAACCCTAAAACCCTAAAGCCGTATATGATGGACGTTATGGTCATTTTTATGTAAACAGAACCGGGAAAGACTTTGTATTTCACAGAAAGTCGTTGTTGTCCAAAACCTCTTTTGCATGGTGAAATCATGTCAGATAGAAATATGTCCGGATGATCTTCGCTGCCATTTATTTCAAAACACAATATACAGAAATGACGGCTCGCTCCAAATTCTCTCATTCCGAACTGAAATTTCAAGGCCATGCAAGGTAGACTTTATGATCATTGTTTTGCAAGTAAGACCAGGAATGGCAAACTACAATCTCTCTGTTGTAATAAATACCTAAAACCCTGCCGTTTGTGATGGATTTCATGATCATTTTTATAGAAATAGAGCCTAGAATGACGCTCAAGTTCTATGAGCCTTGTAGAGGTCAAAAATCTCTTTACCATTGCTACATCATGTCAGTTAGAAACAAGTGCGGATGGCCCTCAATGTCATTTATCCATAAGTCCTATGTTTCTTAAGCAGTCCGTATGAACGTAAATGGCAAAATTCCTCCTTCCAACATGACTCTCACTCCTAGATCGCGTAAGACTTTGATATTCATCAGAACGATAAAAGCTCTCCATCCATGCTCGAAAGGCTCACACTGGGCGTCCCTTAAAAATTCATTTTTAGGACAATCGCTACAACGGATTTCAAGGCATATATTCCCACCCCACCATTAGCCTGAACCTCACATTACGAGCACCATGCAAATACTTACTAAGGTGATCTGCTGTATTCATCAGGTTGCAACTGAAAACACACGCATCAACTAAATTGAATAAAACCATAAGGTATTTGTACGCCACTTTCTCATTTAGGAAGCATTGAACCAGCCAATGACTTGATTGAAGATAAATACATTCTCCAAATCCTTACATCCCAGACACATCATACTCTTCCTACACTTGTGATATAAGCAATCCAACGGATTTCAAGTCATATTTATCCCCAATTGGATCTAGTAAACAAAAAAGGTCGCCCTGTGCCATTTTTTTATCGACACCAATCACCGGAGCATTACATTCCACGCACCGAAAACAAGGCATACTAATACCAACTGCTCCATTTATCAGAATTTAAAAATCATTTCTCTACCAAATGGATTCAAGGATTCAATAAAGGCAAGACGGTATTCAGTTTTTACTTTTCTCAGTTAGGAAGCAATTTATAAACAAATGCTTTGAGTGCGTCACCTATGTATATTCAGCAGATCCTCATGTTCAGGAAACCTTACCCAATTTCTTACTACTAACGATTCCTTGCGTATTTTTCGGCTAAAAGCGAATTTTGTATCCAGCTCACTTTACAAGGTCCCAAGATCACACTAAGAGCACATTGGATCACTTGTTCGCAAACAGAGCCGTCATCACTTCCGCTTGGAGAGCAAGTTTTTTGCATTGGCCACTTTTATGCAGAGTTTGACTTGCAGCGTATCCAACATAAACCTTACTAATATCAACTGTTCGTTTCACCGGGTTTCACTGCAATCTCAAAAACTGGATCTAGTAGGGAAAATCAGGTAGCCCCGACCCATATCACTGCGTAGGCCATGATCGCAGCACAAAATATAATATAGACGCTGAATACCACTATCAAAGGACCACCTCAATACAAGATTAATGCTTTAATTGAACAAACACTCCACAAAATCGTGTTTACGGCCAAAACCGTCTTAAAACATGGGAACACCACGAGTCTGCATGACGCTATCTTTGCACACTTTTTCATAAAAGTGTTGTGATACACTGCCTATTCCATTCATTTCTTAAGTAATGACGGGTTAATATAGGTCCGTAATCCATTTCCTAGAAAAAACGGTACAACCGAAACAAAAATAGGCAAAATCGACATTTTCGAAAAATTGCAATAACCCAAAATATTTTTACTTCTATGGCTTGAACATTCGTTAGAAAGACAATAAAGCACTCCTGAACACTTTCGAGGATCATACAAGCCTTATTGAAACATATAAATAACATGTGCAACAAATCCCCTCGGTCACCCAAATCCCCACCAGGCCGGTAACTAATCCCCTAAAAAAAACTCTAAAATCTCCTAAACTTGTTTCAGCTCTACTAAAGGAAGAAGTTTACTCGGCTTATATAGACTTTTGGCTACCCTAAAAGTCTCAAACAAACATACTAATAACCATAAAATGTATTCACGGTAATCGTGTGAACCAGAGAGACTATTAGAAGATATTTTCTCAAGGTAAATATCTAGGTGCCATACCCATGCTAGCCACCCATCGGCCAGGGGTGGGAATTGATGTGGCCATTATATAGACCTTTCAGAGCTACTTGTAGTATCACCCACAACCTGGAACTGTACTGACATCTACTATAACAGCGTGTCCTAAAATGAAAAAATCAACCGACGAATTTGCCACACACACCCAAATTAAAAATATCTTGCAAATTCAAAAACTGTAAAAATATCTTCCCAATTCCGATAATGTATACAATCATGGTCCTCATCTAGATTTTTTTCGTGCGCGAATTTGCGCACATCACGCCCTCTCGCTCAAGACGAACGTCCCGGGTCGTCACTGCTCTTCTTCTGCTTCCGTTAGTGTTCGCTGTCTTATTGATAAAATGTATGGTCTCTCAAACGGGTAGGGATGCAACTGATTACCAATATGATACCCTAAAAAGTAGGTTCGCATTACTGGTACCTCACTTTGTAGCATAGCCTCATATATTGGTTTGATCACATCGAGGTGGGGTTGAATACATTCTTCTTCCGTGACTCTTCCGAATCTTCCAAGAGTGAAAAAATATATGTGATATGCAAACTCTTCTGGAAGATGCCGGAGGAATGGATGTCGATAAGAAAAGAAGACGGGCATCATCAAGAACGAATCTTCGTAAGATAAGTGCGGTCCATTTAGCCCCCTAAAACATAAACAGATGCTTATCATGAAATAAGAAATGACCTGCGCATCGTTCGCATCCTCGGAGATATTGCGCAGCCAAAAGGATAATCTTCTTCTTCTGACTGTATGCTGTGCATGGTTGTGAAGTAGAGCTAGAGATGAAGTTGTGGTGGAAGGTCCCGATGAATGGCCGCGACCAGCACCTGACGTACTGGGACCTGCACGAGGTCCTCTCGGAGGACGACTGGAACCTCTTCTGGGCGGGTTGTTGTCTCCTGAAGATCCTACTCTGGTCATCATCACTGCTTCAGGAGGATCCTCGCCGCCTCCAACGTTCCAATTTGTGGCGGAGAAACGTAAGGTTCCCATAGGGGATACGGGACCAGCCTGTATTCCATATCCGGGGGTAAGGCGTAACTTCTCAGTCGCACGTCTTGGTTGTTCTTGAGAAATACGTAAATTGGACGGATAATATTCAGATACGTTTGCGACAAGTCTCCGGCAGCTACCATTCCATATCTTCCTATAGAGTAATGATATATTACCTCCACAAACTCTGGACCTGCTTCCGTGAACCTTCCGTTTTGGAATGAAAATAGAACTCTTATTAATAGCCGAAAATCTTCTTCAGGTAGCAATGGTCCGTTCAACGTACGAAAACATAGGCATATATTAATGAAGAAATGGATGATTACGTGGAGTTCGTAGTAGTCCCGCGTAACCGAGATGATCCATTCTCAGGCCCTTTTTCCTCCCATAGGAATCATTCTATAGTTAAAGATGAGTATGCCCCGTGGTTGCGCATAGTCCTGTGTGAGAAGGAATTCTTCAGGCCTCTGATGGTAAGGGACCAGGCGACGTGCATGGATGGCCCTCCTTGCTCTCTTCCCTGAGCTTGAACAGAGCTGATAGTGCGGCTGTCTTTCCTCCGTGACGATGCAAGGGTTCGAGTACTTAGTTTGGAAGGCCGGCCACTTCACAGCCTGCTGCATTGCTTTTCCATGTACTACAAGTACTTTAGAGCCAACTGAAAAGGTTCTGACTGCAGGTTCTGCATCCTTATTTCTTGTCTGTGTTAGCGCGAGGTGTGATCTCCAGCCTTCGGTGGCCTTTAGTTCAACTTCCCTACTCTCTTCATCGAAAATATTTGTTTCCATGTCTCCCTGTAACATTCTAGGAGCCCTTCCGTACATTAGCTCGAATGATGAGCGCCCATTTCTTCCTTTTCTTTGACGATAGCCGTATAACACTTTTGGTGAGGCATCTTATTACTAGATTTCATTCTCCGACATAGTTTTCGATATTGCTCGTTTGATGGTTCCAACCATCCTCTCTGCTTTCCCGTTGGACATAGGAGCGTATGCGAGAATGGTCTTCAGCTGAATCCCTTTCTCTTCCAAAAAACGAAGCAGTGAAGTTGCAGTAAAACAAAGGAAGTTATCCGAGATGATCCTTTTTGGAAGACCAAACGGTTCAATTATTTCTTTTTCGATGAATCTCAGTACCACCTCAGCATTTGCCTCCTCGACTGCAACTGCTATTGGCCATCCAGTAAGATGTTCCACCCCTATAAAGAGATATTATTTTCCGGAAGAAGTTTCCTTGAACCGGCTCGCAAAGTCAATTGAGAAGGTTTCAAAGAGACCGGAAACTGAAAAACTTAGAGTTGTCTTATACTTTCGTATTGGAGTGGATTTTTGACAGTTGTCGCAGCTTTTCGCGAAATCATAGACGTCCTTATGGATACTGGGCCACCAGAATCTCTCAATTACGATTTTTTGGTTGTTTCGAGATCCCAATGCCCTAGCTCATCATGAAAGGTCCTCAAGATCTTCATTCTTTCTTTCAAAGGGGCCACTAGCCGGGGACCGGCTTTAGTGTGCCGGAAGAGTTTCCCATTCCACAATGTAAAAGCCTTTTGATTCCTTAGTACCCAATTTCTGTGTTCAAGATCAACCTTTCTCATTTCTAGTCCATTGAGGAATTTGATCAGTCCGTGAATATGAGCTTCGTACTCTTTATCGTTCGGCAACTGCAACTCGGCGACTCCGACGATGTCCTCCGAAGCTTTTTCATTTGGAATCAGTGCGTCCCTCAAGCGGGATAGGTAATCGGCAGGCTGATTATTGCGTCCGGGTCTATACACAATTTCAAACCGATATTCTCCGAAAATATCGAGCCATCGGCCCAAACGGTGATGTACATCTTTCTTTTGGAATGCTGTCTTAAGTTCCTGGTGATCAGATATCAAGACAAATTTCTAGAGTGATAAAAGGTATACGCGAAACTTTTTCAGCGCGAAGACGACAGCTAGCGCTTCTTTCTCGCAGACTGAGTATCTCCTTTCCGCATCATTCAGAGTTCGGCTTGCGAATTGAACAGGGTGTAGTCTTCCGTTTTCATTTTTTTGGGACAAAACGGCACCCAAAGACCGTTCTGAGGCATCTGTCTCCACAACGAATGGTCTTCTGGAATCTGGGTACTTGAGAACTGGGGGACACATAGCTTATCTTTAAGCTCCTGAAATGCAGTTTCCATTTCCTTGTTCCAGTACAATTTTCCGTTCTTCGTAGTGCTGGCATGTAACGGTGCTGCAGTCTTGGCGAAATCTTTGATAAATCTTCTGTAATATGAGGCCAGTTCTAAGAAGCTTCGGACCTCCGTCTTTGAAGCGGGCCTTGGTGCCAACTTTATTTTTTTCGTTTTCTCTGGATCCACTCTAATTTCCTCTTGGTCGACGATATGACCGAGTAATTGGATAAAAGTTTTCGCAAAGAAGCATTTGCTCAACTTAATTTTCAAGCTATACTCCGATATCTTCCCCACAACTGTCTTGACGTGCGAGATGTGCTGATCCAATGTGTCTGAGAATATGACGACATCATCGATATAGACTCTTGCGAATGGAAGTCCTTTCAAACCCTCGTTCATCATTCTTTGGAATGTAGCTGGTGCATTCATGAGACCAAAAGGCATCACTTCGAACCTGAACGTACCGGCTTTGCTGGTAACGGTTGTTTTTTCCTTACATTTTTCATCCAATGGGATCTGCCAATAGCCAGTGTAAAGGTCGATTGAGGTGAAATATCTCCCATCCTTCAGGTCCTCGAGGATCGCCTCCATGTTGGGAATCGGAAATCGATCGGTATCATTTTCTGGTTCAGTTGTCGGTAATCGACGCGAAAACGCAGCTTTCCATCCTTTTTGGTGCGACCACAACTGGAAACGACCATGGGGATGAAACTGGTCGAATAATATCATTTTTCAGCATACTTGTAACGATTTCTGAGATAAATTGGTCATATTTTGGCGGTTGAAGTCTAGGCTTGTGGTAAATCGGTTGAGTGCCAGTAAGTTCGAACGAGTGAGTAACCGGTACACTTGCTTGTCTTAAATCTGAAACGCTCCATGCAATTACTTCGGAAGATGTTAACATGTCGGATATTTTCAGTGAGGCGGGGGCGCGAAGGTGCTGCACTTTTCCTTGGACTTCTGCCATTTGGCGCCCTTTTTCTTCTTGATCCTCAACCTCAATATTTTGAAGGACCTCTTCCGTCGTGCTCACATCTTCATGTATGGAATTCGACGTATTCTTATTTTCTTTGCAAAGGTAATCTTCTTTCATGCTCCGAATTCTGTCCTTTGATTCGGTATCATCGCAAAAAGAAACACATTCGGGTTTCAAACTTATCCTAGAATTCCAGTCGTCATCTGTTTCAAACCCAGAACCATAATCGTCCCATGCCATGTTCATTACCCCCGAGGGTACCGTTTTCCACTTCCGAAAGTGTTAGTTAGTTCCGAATCTTCGCTGTCATAGCTAGAAGTGAAATCTTCACTGTCCGTTTCTTTTAAATCTTCAGGATGCGTTCTTTTGTCGAAATCCAGGGGCATCTTCACGGTTCTGCCGTCAATATTAACTGAAACCATTTGGTTGCCCAAGTCAATGCATGTTCCTAGTCATTCCATTGTGGGGCAGCCAATGATTGCATCGAAAGGGAGATCAGGCATCACAAGAAAGTCTACATCAACTTTAGAGTCCCCAAAGAACACGGAAACCTTGTCAACAGTGCCCATGCATTTTGAGACGGTTCCATCCGCTACAGTTATTTTTCGAGTCGTTGGAGTAATTTCGAGACATAGATCTGTCACCAAAGTTTCTGAAAGGAGGTTTGGAACAGCACCCGAATCGAAGAGAGCTTGGGTTTTCATACCCAATACTTTGACTGGTACCAGCTTAAGACGTCTTGGTGCTGTCGAGGCCGATTGAAGAAACAGTTTCTTACCCTTAGCGTACTTATTAGACCTGATAACGTTTTTGAGTTCTTTTCTCGCATCCTCTGCGTCGCCCCTCAAAAGTTGACCAAACGTTATCCCAGTTGGGGTCGATGCAAGCTCAGCCACCATATTGTACCTCTTCACATACTCTAGTACGTCCTTAGAGATACTCTTAACTTTCTTACTCTTTTTCGTCTTCTTGGCCGGAGTGACTCCCACTCCTGGAACAACTTGATCAGACCTCTTGGTTCGAGGAGGTACAGGTGCTGGATATGCTCCAGCATTCCATACTCTAGCCTAGGTTTCTTCGATAAAATGTTCCCTTCCCCATCTCTTATTGTCACATTCAGTAGACTGATTTCTTCAGCGATGGATACGTTACCGGCATCCGTCACCTTTGATCCCTTCTATTTTGTAAAATTTTCATCTCTGGCCCTGACTCACTCCTCACATCCGATAAATTTGCTCTTCTGTTGTCTTTAGACCAGCAGTTACTTTCATGGTGCCCATATTAACCGCAATTAACACAACGAGTGTTTCTATGTGGATTATCAGGACACCTGTTTGCAAAGTGTCCAGGCTTGTGACAGTAAGAAAAGACTTCTGCGGCCTTATGGGCCCCAGACTGATTCTTCTTAATGGTAAGAGTAAGGCTTTCCAACTGCGAGGTTATCATGTCAAGTCGATTATCGAATCGGGTTTCCAACCTTTCTTCCAAGTTTTTGAAATCGCTCCTGACAGATTCTAATGCCGCTGCACTAGTAGCCGGCCTTTGATAATTCTTTTCAGGATGTACGATAGACATCGATGTGCGGGTTTCCCTCGGTACCTCACTCAGTGACTGAAACGTCTCCGAATTTTTGACAAATTCTACTATGGTACCCTTCAGTTCATCAAAAGTGTGAGGGCTCTTGATGAGGAGGAAATCGGAGAGCCGTTTATCCCCCATAGCCGCCTTACGCAGCATTCCGTACTTTGCTTGGGCGTTGAACCCAGCCTTTTCAAAAGATCACACAAGTACACCAATGAGCTTAACAAATCGTCGAAGTTGAGCCAGGCCTCTATGGCGGTACGAATCATCTCATCTGGTTCTACCTCCTTAGCATACTCTTTCACAAGCCACTCACATACCTCACCGAAGTTACGCCCATTCCTGTTAAGAGACCACCCGTCGATAAACTTGGACTTATATTTGTGCTTTGCGTCACCATGAAGATAGGCGAAGATACTTGCGGCCTTCTCTTCATCGCCCTTCTCTCGCATTACAACGTTGACATATGTGTAAAGAAATTCCTCAACGTCTTCAGTCTTGCCCCCTGTGAACGTTATACGAGCAGCATTGAGATCCATTATTACAGAAAAGAAATCCCCCGAATTGTTCCTTACTACTGCTCAACTCGAATACCTCGGGTGCAACCCCCTCCACAAGAGTACCAAATGATAGGGGTAAATCGGCGGGGAAGAGATCCTCAGAACCAATTACCCTGAGAAGGAGGTGTTGCGAGCGACAAAGTGGTACCGTGGTATTGTTGAACGAACAAAAGGGAGTGTATATAGAAGAGAGTTTTGAAAGCTACAAGAAAGTATAAAATGGGCAGGGTCTACCACTGACGCTCTGCGACCAGCGTAAGAAAAAGTTTTCTTGGGTCTGAAGTTGACTCTCAACTTCCTACTACTCGGGACTTGGCTTGAAGTTGTCTGCCAACTTGCTTTTACCCCCACTAAAGGAAGCAGTTTACTCAGCTTATATAGACTTTTGGCTACCCTAAAAGTCTCAAACAAACATACTAATAACCGTAAAATGTATTCACGGTAATCGTGTGAACCAGAGAGACTATTAGAAGATATTTTCTCAAGGTAAATATCTAGGTGCCATACCCATGCTAGCCACCCATCGGCCAGGGGTGGGAATTGATGTGGCCATTATATAGACCTTTCAGAGCTACTTGTAGTATCACCCAGAACCTGGAACTGTACTGACATCTACTATGACAGCGTGTCCTAAAATGAAAAAATCAACCGACGAATTCGCCACATTCACCCAAATTAAAAATATCTTGCAAATTCAAAAACTGTAAAAATATCTTCCCAATTCCGATACTGTATACAATCATGGTCCTCATCTAGATTTTTTTCGTGCGCGAATTTGCGCACATCAACCTCCGCAGGGACTACCGTGCCCATTGAACCTCGAAAAATGCGCATTACGCTGCTCTCTGTGGGACGATACAAGCCAAATTCTATCCTCTTGGGTTCGATACTCACGGAGCTATCGGCAAAACCTGCCCGTGAGGCCCTAGCCAAAGTCGCCTCTTTTTTCGCTCTCCGCCGCGCGGAACCCCCATCTGATGAATACCACAGATTGGTCACCACCCTCGCTTCTCTCGTTCTACAGCTGACGGCTCATGCCGTATCTCGCCGTGCTTTGTCTCTCACATCACCTGATGCTTGAGTGACCCAGCTCGGTTTAGTGACCCTTGAATAAAAGCGTATGTTTGTTGTTACTTGGATGGGTTGGTAAACTTATTTTTTGGTGAATTGGGTTAAATTGGGTTTGCTAGATGGGTTGGTATACTTAATTGGTGAGCTGGGTTGGTTTACTGTGAGTAATGGAAAGGTTGGGAGTCCTCTGTACTTGTAATGAAAACATTGGCAGGACCTATATTGCAAGTGCTTGAGCGTGTGTACCAACCAGAAAGTAGCTGGTCACGGAGATTCCAAGAACCGTCGCCAGCGGCGCAATGGAACGGTTTGCGAAGGTTGGAGGCATACTTCTACAACGACACTCGGCGTTGGTAGTAACTTCTAACGCTGCTTGTTTGCTGGCTGGCCTCACATCGACTTTCTGGTAGACTGTTGTTGGTGCTAGCATTCGAAAGCAATGATCTCTACATGCCTCTACCACCGGCACATGTATTTAACATGACATGCAGATTTGCAACTCCAAATGGGTTCCAGCCAATCCATACATCTCAATAAAGACACGCCCTTTTTTTCTGCTGGTAGACCGGTTGACAAGCAGGCTGCGTTGGAGGTGACCATCAACACCGCGTGTCGTTGGAGGAGAATTGTCCTCACCCTGGAGTATTGGTCCAGGGCTTGGTTGGCGACCGCTCGGGCTACCTCCTTGATGTGACGGAAGGTGGAAGGGAGGCCAGGCGCTTGAATTGTGGAGTTTTGAAACTGTGTGATGGAATTCGTTTGTCGGGTAAATTCTGTAGGTTTCGATTTAAGTCTAATGATGGTACACACGCAATCGCTTGGCAAATGGGTTCTAGTACTGGGACATACTGTAGAAGACATTACCAAGCAGGAATTGTTTGGATACTCATGAGATAGATCGGATATATCTTCCAAGAGTAAAAAAACCCAAACCTTCCCCCAAGCAGGAAAAGGGGGCTAGCGGCCCTCAAAAGGGGAAAAATCTATCCGAGCCAGGAACGGTTGAGTAGTCGTCAGTTGATCGCGACAGAAGTTCGTTGTTGTATGAGCGAAGTGATAATCATGGATAAGCGATCGCGCTCGAAGGCAGGGCTACTGCCTTTCCGTAGAGCGATGTACTCAACAATTCTAGACTGACCTCGTTCGGCGCCGGGACCGGCAGACCCGTATATATCGAAAGCCATCGGGTGGAAGTCGACAGGTAGTTCGGCGCAGAGGTGGCCATCGCAGAGAGATTTCGCGCGCTCAGATGCAGTAAGGGTAGCGAGGGGCGTGTGAATCCGCTGTTGGGCGTATGGAGTGAAGTGGGGGCGGATGACAGTGACGTCGTAGCCCTGCGGGACGGGAGAGAACTGGACATCATCGATGTAAATGTCGAGGCGGCGACGGGAGTTGGAGGGTCGGGGCAAGTCTTGCGGGAAGGCCCGTTCTCCGAAAGGGCGAATCCCAAATGATAAGCGTGATTCCTCGGAATTGAGGCCGTCGCGAACACAACTGTGGCGCCGAATGGAGCCGTCGGCGCAAGGACAGACAGATGCATGGTGTCTTTAGGAATCCAGGGTGGGAACAGTGTGGAAGTGGGCGGTGGCGCAATAGGGGGAAAACGTTTTGGTGTTTTACTCTTGGAAGATATATCCGATAGCAATAGCGCAATAGGTGCAGAGTTGTGTGCCAGAGAAGATGGGGACACCAAGACGGAGGCAAACCATGGTTCGCCAGACTTCAGGAGCGGCCCGGGTACCGAGATAGCTCTGCGGGAGATTGTGAAAGGGACGGTAGGCGTGGGAGAAGCGACGGAAGTTACAAACTGTAGTCACGCATTGCTTCCATTCGAGCAGATTTGCAACTCCAAATGGGTTCCAGCAAATCCATACATCTCAATAAAGACATCCCCTTTTTTTCCATAGCCTTTCATTCGATAATGCTGCGCAGTATAACTGGACCGGGCCATTCTGAAAACATGGGAATGGAACCGCGCCAAACATTCATTTTCAATTCCAAGCCGTTATTGAAAGTGTGCACCTCGGTGTCGAGACTCGAGTAAAACTATTAACGGTTTTCCGATTTCGTTGCCGAAACGACTGCATCCAATACGGTGAAAAACATATGCAGTACAACCCCAACCTTTATAAATATCAGTGCTGCGGCAGTTTTTCGGAGCCCTGCACTCTCTGAATCGCACTCCACTTGGGTTCCAATCAACTAAATCACACTGCTGAAAACCCTCTCAACCAAGAAAAATGAAAGGAATCCTTTCTTCCGTCCTCTTATTGCTCCTCTCCTTCTCATCTTCCGTCGATCCTAGGAAGGCAACCAGAACTCCTTCCGACATCATCGCCGTACCCTTCCCAACCTGTGCAAATCTCGGCCACTACTGCGCGGTTGTCAGCAACAGCAGCCCAAAGATCCCCTGCTGCCGCGGCCTCTCATGCGAGCGGTCGGAGTGCAGGCTGGCTATACGCGCGGGGCCCTCATGTCAAAACTTGGGTGGAGCCTGCAGCTTGTTTTTGAGGGGTAGGCAGTGTTGTTGGGGCTTAGCATGCCGGGGTGGGGCATGTTGCTCGCTTCTGTTTAGGGAGTGTGATATCACTCGGGATTGCTGTCTCTCGAGCACGGGGTTTCCGGTCACATGTAGAAAAACGGTAGGTACGAAGAAGAGGTGCGTGTTGTGTGGGCTGGAGAGGGATAGGTGCTCGAGGTCAACGCCTTGTTGTGATTCTTTTTAGTTGCTTGGCTGGTTCTTGTACGAGGTTATTTTTTACACTGCCAATCACGACATCGGATAGCAGGCACGATATCGTTGAAAGTTAAACCACCCCACACTTTCCTGCTGTTACACTGCTTTTGAAACAGGTTGCTCCGTAGAACATTTCAAAGTTTGGGACATCACTCCTTGACTACACTTCTACCATCCCGATGTTCACCTTGTCAGACCCTGAAAGTAGCTTTTTAGGGGGCGCAGTTCCTTCCCCATTACTGTGTCGGTATACCCTTTCTGAGACGATGTGGTTGTCTGGAGAACCATGGGATATCTTCCAAGAGTAAAACACCCAAATCTTTTCCCCTTGTCAGACAATTGCGGGAAGGCGAGGACGAAGGAGACTTGCATTTGGATATGCCGGAGGAACCAGCAACACCTTTTGTGAGGACGGAGGCCGCTTGGTTGGACGTCCCGCAGAACCCCAAGCCGCTCGGAGAATCTTTCCTCTATTTGTGACTAGTTTACTTCGCTCTAGAAAGTGACGTGCGTTCCCTGCTACGTGAACCAAAAAAAGACCTCAACGTGTTACTTGCGTGGTGGTAAATCTTTATGAGTTGTACAACGTCTCACAGAAGCGTGCGGAGGGTATTCGTAAATTAACTATGCATGCGGGCGGACCTCGCCGCTTTGGCAAACTATTCTCATCGAAAAGAAGATGTAGTGTCACACATACCGGATATCAGTGGAGGCCAGGGTATATTATTCTTGGTCAGAGGCACTAAAGGCTACACGGACAAAAGCTGACCATATTTTTCATGCATTAGAACACCCCAAATTCCCGCCCCTGACAACAGCGTCTCTGCTATGGGAAAGCTAGACAACTGTATATTCAAGGAGCTGCAACTGCCCATTAAGGCACTACAGGAGAAGAAGCCGACCTTGGGAATCGGCATCTCCTCCGCGCGAGATGTCGCCGCCGCTTCGTTTCTTGCGTCTAGCGCCGCGACGTAGCAGTTATGCGAGAAGTCTTTGCCGTCCTGTGTTCAAGACCTGACGCAGTACGAGGATGCTACAGCCGCCTTTACCGCATGCAGCGCCTCTTGTCGACCCTCAGAACGAATTCCGTTTAGCAATTTCTGCTCATCCAACCCACAATCGCAGAAGAAGCTAACAGATGCAATTCATATGGCTGCGCAAGAGCCCTTGCCGCTCGGAAACATCCGCACCCGCGCCTTTCGCGCTAGCATGTCCCTCCCCAGTGCGAAAGGCTGAGAGTACTGTGCACCTTGCCCTGGATTGAGGACGCACATCAACAGCGAAGACTTTACCGTGTGGTTCCAGTACTTTTGCCAAACCCATTTATTCGCCCCAGGGACCCCTTGCCCCAAAGCAGGATGCCATGAAATGCTGGATACCTACGGGGACCACTTGCTACATTGTCGCTTTGGCTGCGAGCCGAATACTCTCCATAACAACCAGGTGACTTTACAGGGGAACGACCTTGCAAGAGCCGCCCGACGTCCATTCATCGAACCTTGTCTACACTACCAAAACAGGACGAGGCCGGATTTCAGGGCGATGGGAGCCGGCGGTGGCACGGATTATTTCGACGTAACCTTTGTCAATCCGCTCGCTCCCTCCCACGCAAGAGCCAGGGATTTCAACCCACCCACAAGCCTCAACGCAGCTCACGCAGAGAAGCAGCGGAAATACCAAGGGTTCTTTGCTGAGCTGCCTGGGAGAAACAGGCTGGTTCCTGTTCAAATCTCAACGCTAGGAGGATAGCATCCGGCGGCGATCTCCGTCGTCAAGGAACTCACGAGAACCGTTGACACGCGCGCAATGGAACGGTTTTCGAAAGTTAGGGTATTCTTTTACAGCGGCACTCCGCTTTGACAGTAACCTCCAATGCCGCTTGTTTGCTGGCTGGCCTTCCTTCCACCTTTTGTTAGATTGGAGTGCCATCCACAGCTTTCGACGCATTGTACGGTTTCGTAATTGCCTTGGCAATGAGACAATATCTACGCTCCGGTACAATTTTACTGGATACCAACCCACATATCCACCACAGTAAATTAACCCCCATTGCCCCTATGGGAAAATGCGTTCCACTTCTCTGCTCATATCAAAACTGCAGGATAAATACCCAGAACGGTGCCCAAAGCACAAGAGTTGCTCACCCAACATATATATTTCTTTTCTTCTTTTCATTGGATAAATCTTCTTGATTCTGCAGAAATTGAGAGAAGAAGTTTAATGCGTTCAGTATCTACTGTGGACTTCTCCAAAACGAGAAATTTTAAGCATGTAAAATATTCGCATGTGCTCTCTAGTGTACTGCTGTTGAACGAGTGTTCCGTACTTCTTGAAAGCACATCGTACTGACCAGCGCCTAAGCGCTGTATCAACTTCAGGCTCGGCAAGGCACCAATCTCGTACATTAGTCTGTAGAACTTCTCTAAACTTTTTTATTTTTCTTGCCCATAACATTTCGGGTGACGATGGGAGAAATAAAACTAATGAATATTCGGGCATTTCCTGTAACTGTGTGAATAATTTTTCGCTAAATCTGTAGCATATAAATATGGCGGGTTTTTAGAAAGATGATGTTCTTGTTCTTCTTCAACATTCAGTCTCAAATAATCCCCTTCGGAAATAATCTTTCTTACTGCATTCGGAGTCTGGAAAGCAACAGAGCTATGCTTCTCTTGAACGCATACAATGAGAGTTGCGTTCATGGTCCTTGTAGATGTCAATATTTTCGATCCAGCCGGTCCAGTGGAAATATCGCTTTCTTAATGTCCTGGTTAGAACGCATTAGGGGGCATAGGTTTTTCTAGTTTATCGTGTGTTCTAGATGGGTTGAAAGAGCTGGGTCCCTGTCCATTGCTACTCCCAGGAAATTGTTCTGTCACATCATTTCTATTCCCAAGTAAATCGATCCGGTCTCTTCTTGCACTCTCTTCTGGTTGCGCTGTATACAACATACTTTATTCGTTCTTCTGCTCTTCGTGAAAACCCGTAGGATTCTCGAGTCTTTCTGTACAGGTACAAACTTTACATCATCGGAAATATTGATCTCGTGGCCACGATCTTGTCCATTTTGCGAATTTAGAGGGTGAATAGCTTCCTAGAGCCTCGAAATTACCTTTCTTCGGCGCCGTACTTGTACTGAAGGCAAAATATTTACCTAGGAGAGGGTAAGACATCTTTTAACGACGACAGCCAATGAAGCGGCCTTGCATATTTTACCAGATGATCTCAACTTACGAATTGGTTTCTGCAATACTGCTCCATTCGCTCTGCAAGTATCTTTCGTCCAGCACTTCTTTCTTGAGGTTTTTCCGAGTGCCCGAGATTTCCCTGACAGCACTGCGTCAGACTGAGTTGTATTATTTGGTTTCTTTCTATTTCTTGAGAGCAGCTCGCTGCGTAGAAACTCTGTCGAGAAGAGTATTTCATGAATGTACACTGCTGTACTAGGCGGCGATTATTTTGAGCATTGCAAAAAAAGGTTCATTTTTGCTTTATTCAATTGCATGTGCTCCTTAGTTTCTCCTTTTTCTAAATACAGGTGTAATATTTGGCATTCTTTTGCCAAGATTATTGACTGCAAAGAGTGTGAAACTGCCAACAACGATAATTTTGCCCCAAGAATAGTTGTCATTTGAAATCTCGAAAGGTAAAAACTTCAGAAAAAAGACTTCCCGGTTGCTAAATAGGAGCTCATTTGTCATGAGATCTGAAATCATTCAACTTTTTAATGTGTTTTTCGCAGATGTATCGGCTCAAATGGCCTGCTTCTCGCCTTTAAGCTGCAGTTGTTGCCCTTGGCGAAGAGAACACAACACAGCGAATGAAGATTCCGCCGAAGGATGGAAGAAACTGGTTGAGTTTGACAGAAATAACGAGCATGTGTGCCAGGTAGCACTAAGCACTGCAGATGCAGTTCATGGTTTTCTTTTCAGTGTGGAAGGACTTTTCCTTTGCAGTCAAGCAGGGAAGATATCTACTGAAAGAAGCTGTAACTCAATGGCTGTGACAAAATCGGATAGTCTTGTGGATGATGTGCGCAAATTCGCACACAAAAAAAATCTAGATGAGGACCATAATTGTATACAGTATCGGAATTGGGAAGATATTTTCACATTTTTTTTTGAATTTGCAAGATATTTTTAATTTGGGTGAGTGTGGCAAATTCATCGGTTGATTTTTTTCATTTTAGAACACGCTGTCATAGTCGATGTCAGTACAGTTCCAGGTTTGGGTGATACTACCAGTGACTCTGAAAGGTCTATATAATGGCCACATCAATTCCTACCTCTGGCCGATGGGTGGCTGGCATGGATATGGCACCTAGATATTTACCTTGAGGAAATATCTTCTAATAGTCTCTCTGGTTCACAGGATTCCCGTGAATTTATTTTATGGTTATTAGTATGTTTGTGTGAGACTTTTAGGGTAGCCAAAAGTCTATGTAAGCCGAGTAAACTGCTTCTTTTAGTTGAGGTGAAGCAAGTTGGCAGACAACTTCAAGCCAAGTCCCGAGTAGTAGGAAGTTGAGAGTCAACTTCAGACCCAAGAAAAGTTTTCTTATGCTAGTCGCAGAGCGTCGGTGGTAGACCCTGCCCCTTTTATACTTGCTTGTGGCTTTCTCAACTCTCTTCTATATACACTCCCTTTTGTTCGTTCAACAATACCACGGTAGCACTTTTTTCGCTCGCAGCACCTCCTTGTCAGGGTAATTGGTTTTTTGGAATGAAACTAGAACTCTTATTAATAGTCGGAAATCTTCTTCAGGTAGCAATGGTTCGTTCAACGTACGAAAAAATAGGCATATATTAATGTAAAAATGGATGATTACGTGGAGTTAGTAGTAGTCCCGCGTAATCGAGATGATCCATTCCCAGTCCCTTTTTCCTCCCATAGGAATCATTCTATATTTAAAGATGAGTATGCCCCGTGGTTGCGCATAGTCCTGTGTGAGAAGCAATTCTTCATGCCTCTGACGGTAAGGAACCAGACGGCGTGCATGGATGGCCCTCCTTGATCTCTTCCCTGAGCTTGAACAGAGCTGATAGTGCGGCTGTCTTTCCTCCGTGACGATGCAAGGGTTCGAGTACTTGGTTTGGAAGGCCGGCCACTTCACAGCCTGCTGCATTGCTTTTCCATGTACTACAAGTACTTTGGAGCCAACTGAAAAGGTTCTGACTGCAGGTTCTGCATCCTTATTTCTTGTCTGTGTTAGCGCGCGGTGTGATCTCCAGCCTTCGGTGGCCAGTAGTTCAACTTCCCTACTCTCTTCATCGATAATATTTGTTTCCATGTCTCCCTGTAACATTCTAGGAGCCCTTCCGTACATTAGCTCGAATGATGAGCGCCTATTTCTTCCTTTTCTTTGACGATAGCCGTATAACACTTTTGGTGAGGCATCTTCCCACTAGATTTCATTCTCCGACATAGTTTTCGATATTGCTCGTTTGATGGTTCCAACCATCCTCTCTGCTTTCCCGTTGGACATAGGAGCTTATGCGAGAATGGTCTTCAGCTGAATCCCTTTCTCTTCCAAAAAACGAAGCAGTGAAGTTGCAGTAAAACAAAGGAAGTTATCCGAGATGATCCTTTTTGGAAGACCATACGGTTCAATTATACATCCGTATTGGAGTGAATTTTTGGCAGTTGTCGCAGCTTTTCACGAACTTATAGACGTCTTTATGGATACCGGGCCACCAGAATCTCTTAGTAACGAATGTTTTGGTTGTTTCGAGATCCCAATGCCCTAGCTCATCATGAAAGGTCCTCAAGATCTTCATTCTTTCTTTCAAAGGGGCCACTAGCCGGGGACCGGCTTTAGTGTGCCGGAAGAGTTTCCCATTCCACAATGTAAAAGCCTTTTGATTCCTTAGTACCCAATTTCTGTGTTCAAGATCAACCTTTCTCATTTCTAGTCCATTGAGGAATTTGATCAGTCCGTGAATATGAGCTTCGTACTCTTTATCGTTCGGCAACTGCAACTCGGCGACTCCGACGATGTCCTCCGAAGCTTTTTCATTTGGAATCAGTGCGTCCCTCAAGCGGGATAGGTAATCGGCAGGCTGATTATTGCGTCCGGGTCTATACACAATTTCAAACCGATATTCTCCGAAAATATCGAGCCATCGGCCCAAACGGTGATGTACATCTTTCTTTTGGAATGCTGTCTTAAGTTCCTGGTGATCAGATATCAAGACAAATTTCTAGAGTGATAAAAGGTATACGCGAAACTTTTTCAGCGCGAAGACGACAGCTAGCGCTTCTTTCTCGCAGACTGAGTATCTCCTTTCCGCATCATTCAGAGTTCGGCTTGCGAATTGAACAGGGTGTAGTCTTCCGTTTTCATCTTTTTGGGACAAAACGGCACCCAAAGACCGTTCTGAGGCATCTGTCTCCACAACGAATGGTCTTCTGGAATCTGGGTACTTGAGAACTGGGGGACACATAGCTTATCTTTAAGCTCCTGAAATGCAGTTTCCATTTCCTTGTTCCAGTACAATTTTCCGTTCTTCGTAGTGCTGGCATGTAATGGTGTTGCAGTCTTGGCGAAATCTTTGATAAATCTTCTGTAATATGAGGCCAGTCCTAAGAAGCTTCGGACCTCCGTCTTTGAAGCGGGCCTTACCTCCGTCTTTGAGGCGGGCCTTGGTGCCAACTTGATTTTTTCATTTTCTCTGGATCCACTCTAATTCCCTCTTGGTCGACGATATGACCGAGTAATTGGATAAAAGTTTTCGCAAAGAAGCATTTGCTCAACTTAATTTTCAAGCTATACTCCGATATCTTCCCCACAACTGTCTTGACGTGCGAGATGTGCTGATCCAATGTGTCTGAGAATATGACGACATCATCGATATAGACTCTTGCGAATGGAAGTCCTTTCAAACCCTCGTTCATCATTCTTTGGAATGTAGCTGGTGCATTCATGAGACCAAAAGGCATCACTTCGAACCTGAACGTACCGGCTTTGCTGGTAACGGTTGTTTTTTCCTTACATTTTTCATCCAATGGATCTGCCAATAGCCAGTGTAAAGGTCGATTGAGGTGAAATATCTCCCATCCTTCAGGTCCTCGAGGATCGCCTCCATGTTGGGAATCGGAAATCGATCGGGTATCATTTTCTGGTTCAGTTGTCGGTAATCGACGCGAAAACGCAGCTTTCCATCCTTTTTGGTGCGACCACAACTGGAAACGACCATGGGGATGAAACTGGTCGAATAATATCATTTTTCAGCATACTTGTAACATTTTCTGAGATAAATTGGTCATATTTTGGGGTTGACGTCTAGGCTTGTGGTAAATCGGTTGAGTGTCGGTAAGTTCGAACGAGTGAGTAACCGGTACACTTGCTTGTCTTAAATCTGAAACGCTCCATGCAATTACTTCGGAAGATGTTAACATGTCGGATATTTTCAGTGAGGCGGGGGCGGGAAGGTGCGGCTCTTTTCCTTGGACTTCTGCCATTTGGCGCCCTTTTTCTTCTTGATCCTCAACCTCAATATTTTGAAGGACCTCTTCCGTCGTGCTCATATCTTCATATGTGGAATTCGACGTATTCTTATTTTCTTTGCAAAGTTAATCTCCTTTCATGCTCCGAATTCTGTCCTTTGATTCGATATCTTCGCAATAAGAAACACATTCGGGTTTCAAACTTATCCTAGAATCCCAGTCGTCATCTGTTTCAAACCCAGAATCATTATCGTCCCATGCCATGTTTATTAACCCCCGAGGGTACCGTTTTCCACTTCCGAAAGTGTTAGTTAGTTCCGAATCTTCGCTGTCATAGCTAGAAGTGAAATCTTCACTGTCCGTTTCTTTTAAATCTTCAGGATGCGTGCTTTTGTCGAAACCCAGGGGCATCTTCACGGTTCTGCCGTCAATATTAACTGAAACCATTTGATTGCCCAAGTCAATGCATGTCCCTAGTCTTTCCATGGTACGGCACCCAATGATTGCGTCGAAAGGGAGATCCGGCATGACAAGAAAGTCTACATCAACTTTAGAGTCCCCAAAGAACACGGAAACCTTGTCAACAGTGCCCATGCATTTTGAGACGGTTCCATCCGCTACAGTTATTTTTCGAGTCGTTGGAGTAATTTCGAGACCTAGATCTGTCACCAAAGTTTCTGAAAGGAGGTTTGGAACAGCACCCGAATCGAAGAGAGCTTGGGTTTTCATACCCAATACTTTGACTGGTACCAGCTTACGACGTCTTGGTGCTGTCGAGGCCGATTGAAGAAACAGTTTCTTACCCTTAGCGTACTTATTAGACCTGATAATTTTTTTGAGTTCTTTTATCGCATCCTCTGCGTCGCCCCTCAAAAGTTGACCAAACGTTATCCCAGTTGGGGCCGATGCAAGCTCAGCCACCAAATTGTACCTCTTCACATACTCTAGTACGTCCTTAGAGATACTCTTAACTTTCTTACTCTTTTTCGTCTTCTTGGCCGGAGTGACTCCCACTCCTGGAACAGCTTGATCAGACCTCTTGGTTCGAGGAGGTACAGGTGCTGGGATATGCTCCAGCATTCCATACTCTAGCCTAGGTTTCTTCGATAAAATGTTCCCTTTCCCATCCCTTTTTGTCACATTGACTTGACTAATCTCTTCAGCAATGGGTACGTTACCAGCATCCTTCAAACTGTGATCCCTTCTATTTTGTAAGATTTTAACCTCTGGTCCTGACTCACTCCTTGCTTCCGATAAATTTGCTCTTCTGTTCTCTTTAGACCAGCAGTTACTTTCATGATGCCCATATCGACCGCACTTTGCACAACGATTGTTTCTATGTGGATTATCAGGACACCTGTTTGCAAAGTGTCCAGGCTTGTGACAGTAAGAAAAGACTTCTGCGGCCTTATGGGCCCCAGACTGATTCTTCTTAATGGTAAGAGTAAGGCTTTCCAACTGCGAGGTTATCATGTCAAGTCGATTATCGAATCGGGCTTCCAACCTTTCTTCCAAGTTTTTGACATCGCTCCTGACAGATTCTAATGCCGCTGCACTAGTAGCCGGCCTTTGATAATTCTTTTCAGGATGTACGATAGACATCGATGTGCGGGTTTCCCTCGGTACCTCACTCAGTGACTGAAACGTCTCCGAATTTTTGACAAATTCTACTATGGTACCCTTCAGTTCATCAAAAGTGTGAGGGCCCTTGATGAGGAGGAAATCGGAGAGCCGCTTATCCCCCATAGCCGCCTTACGCAGCATTCCGTACATGGCTTGGGCGTTGAACCCAGCCTTTTCAAAAGATCACACAAGTACACCAATGAGCTTAACAAATCGTCGAAGTTGAGCCGGGCCTCTATGGCGGTACGAATCATCTCATCTGGTTCTACCTCCTTAGCATCCTCTTTCACAAGCCACTCACATACCTCACCGAAGTTACGCCCATTCCCGTTAAGAGACCACCCGTCGATAAACTTGGACTTATATTTGTGCTTTGCGTCACCATGAAGATAGGCGAAGATACTTGCGGCCTTCTCTTCATCGCCCTTCTTTCGCATCACAACGTTGACATATGTGTAAAGAAACTCCTCAACGTTTTCAGTCTTGCCCCCTGTGAACGTTATACGAGCAGGATTGAGATCCATGATTACCGAAAAGAAATCCCCGCGAAGTGTTCCTTACTACTGCTCCACTCGAATACCTCGGGTGCAACCCCCTCCACAAGAGTACCAAATGATAGGGGTAAATCGGCGGGGGAAGCGATCCTCAGAACCAATTACCCTGAGAAGGAGGTGTTGCGAGCGACAAAAGTGCTACCGTGGTATTGTTGAACGAACAAAAGGGAGTGTATATAGAAGAGAGTTGAGAAAGCTACAAGCAAGTATAAAAGGGGCAGGGTCTACCACTGACGCTCTGCGACCAGCGTAAGAAAAAGTTTTCTTGGGTCTGAAGTTGACTCTCAACTTCCTGACTATTTGGGACTGGGCTTAAAGTTGTCTGCCAACTTGCTTTACCTATCCATGAGGAAGCAGTTTACTCCTCTTATATAGACTTTTGGCTACCCCTAAAGTCCGATCAAAACTATAGAAGGTACAAGGAAATCCACAGAAACAATTTGTGTGGATGACATATTCTAAACAAAAGATACTTAAGAAAATAACAATCAATGAGGTACTCTTTTTTCCCATTCTCTAAATCAGATCCAAACAACTCCTCTAAAATATCCATGCTGTCCAGGCAGTCCCCACAAATATCTGCAAATGGCTCACAGCTCTCTATTCCCCCTTGGGAGATATCTAGACTACTAAATATATCTCCATCCGGTTCCATCGTGGACACAACTTGATCCATACTCTCCATTCCAGGCCCCACCAGTCCAACACTTTCCATGCCACCTGTTCCCCATCCTCCTCCTCCTTTTCCTCCTCTTCTTCCTCTTCCTCCTTTTCCTCCTCTTCCTCCTCTTCCTCCTTTTCCTCCTCTTCCTCCTCCTCCTTCTCCCGAGCCTCGTACACTAGCTCAAGCGCTAACCATTCCTCTAAGGACTCCCCGCTCTCCTCCTCGACCTTCTCAGCCTCTCCCTCACTTACCCCCCTCGCTTCTTCTTCTATGAAGAGGCGACGAACGAACTCGATGATTTGCTTCTTTGTTTGCCGCCGGATGTAGTCGTCGGCATCGGTTGGCCCGTAGGCGGCGAGACGAAGGCCCTTGATGGGACGGGAAGGGCGGTTTTTGGAAATAGGGACAGAGAGGCGAAGTTTGTTCATTTTGATAGACGTTGGGGAACGGGAGGCAATGTAGGGTGTTTTGGGTGTGTGGGGGGAGAGGAGTGATGAGTAAAATGATCGGGGGCATTTGGAACTTAGAATAAAGGGGTTTAAATAGGCTCCCGGAGCAGATTCTATAGATTAGGAATGGGTAAAATAAATCTGCAAGGGATTTTGCAGTAGTGAATTTGCGCCGTTTTTCTCAAAAAAGGCGAATTTGGAGGAGGAGGTAAGCTAAAAGGGAAAGGGGACTTGATTCAGGGTCGATTCAGAGGGTTAAATACAGTATAAAAATAACTAGATAAAATGGAAGTAAATTTGGAAATGACGGTGGGAGAAGTTAGGGGCGGGAGCGTGGTAGGTTGCTGGATTACACGAAGGGAGGACCATTTCCTGTATTACATGAGGGAAGGATCATTTCCTGTATTACATGAAGGGAGGAACATTTCCTGTATTAAATGAGGGGAGGACCATTTTTTGTATTACATATTGTATGAAAATAAGAGCTATGATACCTTCCGGTTGCGTCCAGATCGTTTAGAAGGGCCTGTTTATTTTCTCGATTGTTTAAATCAGTCATAGAGAATCAAGAAGGGAACATGGAAACAGTCGTAGGTGAAGATCTCAGAATTCTTATGCTTGGTCAGACGTTTTTCTGGTTCATGATGAAAGCTTTTTTCGTACTCATGCTGTCTGCAATATCAACAGAGTATAGGTATCCTTATAACAATTCAAACCTTGTGTTCTGCTCTGTAACTACAGAAAGAAACAGAATATTCCATGATAGACAGCATCGTCCGAACTAGTCATATGCAGATGAAATTGAAGCAAGTAGCGATGCTTTATCGCTCGCATTGTTACTCGGCCACGATATTTGGCATCCATTGAGGCAGTATCGGAGATTCCGGTATCTTTTACAGTGTTTCCTTCTGCGAAAAAGGAACTTTATCGATTTCAAGACTACCTTTTGGCGAAAGTCGACGACGAGGAGGTACGGCTTTGGTTTTCTTGGGACTTAGACAACCTTACAGTGGTGAAATATTTTACAGTAGTATTTTGGTGTAGTCAGGAGGCATTCAAAGGACTCGTGAAACTTTCGAAGAGTCAAGATAGAACCGTAGAAAAGTTTCTACCGTCCAGAAGTAGCAGCAGGAGGGCATCGGAAGAAGGTTACATGGTTTCTGAGTATTTGATTGTATTGGCTCCAAAATTTTTTCAACTCCCCAAACACGAGATGAAGACCGGGTTTAGAGCTTCCCGTTGGGCACTAGCAGTGAGAGATATAATGAAGAAGGAATTTACCCTTGAGTACTTGCAAGAAGGCCACATTTATGTATCTTTCACTCTAAAAGCCCAGAGAAAAAAAAGGTCAATCTGCCTTCTTGAAAGCTGTTTCATTGAGCATTAAAAACTCCTATTGACTATGTAGCTTTCAGGTAGGATTTTTAGATCTCTTAATGTGGAAATTAACGAGGCAGTTGTATACAAAAATATACTGGGGTTCAGCACAGGGAAAGGAAAGATAGGTCAGCCAAAAACTACTCTTTGTAGTACTTGTATCCGACGAGTTAAGTATTTCGCCTCGAGTCGGGAGTTTGACGCGACAAGAGGATGCAGTGTACCAGAGGTTATAACGGAATTGCTTACAAGAGAGCTAAGGAACACGGCAAAGATGATAACAAACTGGCTGCATTAAGAAGTGCTTCGGGTAGAGAAACTAGCAACCAGGTTTTAAGGTCGGAAGCAGAACGTAACAAGCTCTACACAATTCTTCATGGCAATGCAAGACGACGGGGTGGTATCCTTACTTCTGTGAAGGGATTTGGACTGACTGCAGAGCTTTTTTTTGTGAATGTTACGAACAATTCAATATTCTTGACGACGCCATATTACTCCTGCATATTTTGGAAAGAAGGAGGTAAATGGTGCTCAATGTTTTCGAAGAACACTTTAAAAACCTCCGCGGAAAGTGGGCTTGGTTCGCTTCAGTTCCAGTTTTCGCTGGAGAAGCTTCGCGTAATGGAGAAGAAGACCTCCAAGGACAAACTGTATGCAGAAGTAGATTGCCACCTCTTGCTATCCTAGCCAGTCAGAAATTTGCAGAGTTTAACCTTTCCATGGAGAAATCCCTAATACTAACAGCCAAGATACATTTTGAAAATGTAAGGGCGGGTGTAACAAGGGGCAGATCCCGACAAACGGAGCGCCTAAGTACCTTTTATCAGACGTTTAAAGCACATGCTTCTCAGAGAATTGCAATGATGTTAGGGCTACTGCTATGCAGAGCACTGCTTGAAGCTGCAAGGCCACTCGTTCACACACTTATCTGTTTTCATCCAACGGATATCCCGACAATGGCGCCATTTTTTTATCTGCCTGTGGCTTAGATAGAACTGAAATTCATCAGCACATTGTATTCCGTGCTCTTGCAACGGACCATGCCTTTAGTAGAGTCTTTCTTCGAGTAAAAGACCTGTGTAATACAGTCCGTATCTTTAGAGACTCTGCAGATCCATCTCGCGGTAGCGTATTCGACAGATCTCACGCTCTGTATACAGAACTAGATACAACTTACTTGTTACTTTTTGAAGAACGCCGAAGCCGCAAACATTTTGGTCTTCAAACTGTTGAAGGTCCACTGAATGGGGAAAGTTTAGTGCAAATTTTGAAATGGAGAACAACTGCGACATCTTTTCTGTTTTCCTTTTCGATTTCTTTATTACAAACAGGAACTCTACAGGAAATTGGGAGTTCCTTCTGCGACGTAGCGCCTATACTCATGATTCTGATGCCATCAGACTGTCTGCATAAGCTTAGTTTCATGCTTAAAGTGTATGAAGGCCACCGTAGTCAAAGATGAACCATGTTTTTTGATTCACGGACGTATGAAAACGTATCGTAGTACAGAACTTGCGGGTTATTTGGGTTCATTATGTTATGAAGGAAAAAGTTGGCTGATAAGTTGGCTCTTTGATGTTTGGAATATAGAAAAAATGAGTTCGGGGCTTTCAAGTATGCCAACTCGCATGAAAGGTATATTATCTATGTACCGCGGCGCGGCGAGTGGATACGATGCATCAGATGAACGTAGAGTCCGTCGTTTTCGAGATCTTCTTACAGCAGAAGACGGTCTATTAAGCGTAGGTAACTTTTCAAAGGCCTTCTTGGAGCGAAGCGGGATGATTTCGGGGAGGTAGAAAGTTTCTGATGAGGATATTTGCGATCAGTCTGATAGAAGACTGTCAAGTGCCCACATATGGAAGTCGATGTATTTTCTATGACTACTGGAAGAGGTCATTGATGAGTAGAATACGCGACTTGTACACTCTCGAAATTCCTCACAAGGGGGTACGCACTCTGAGCTCAAGAAACTATTCAAGGAAAATTGTCCAAAGAATACAGCGTCAGTCATGAAACATACAGTAATTTTTAACCTGTGCCCAGTTATTCCTCGTCTGCTAGCACAACGAGACGGATTGCAAAACCTTGTGTGGGGGCCTCATACTGTTTCTTCTACAATAGTACCGGATATCGAGGTACAGACTATGTTTGCAAGAATTTTTTCCACACAAACGGAATCTATTGGAACAAAAACTTCAGATAAAATTCGATATTTGAGGCGTAGATAAATGGGACTTCTCCTACGAGTGCTGCAGAACTGAAGAGATGAGCTCCAGAGTCCGCAAGGAAAGCTGAAGATATTCTCCCCTTTCAACAGAAAAGAATATGTGGTGACTACTTAAGATATTCAAAAATACTCGTTTGAGCTTTTGGAGGAACACGACTGTTGAAGATACGAAACTGGAGTATCTCAATCGACTACGGAGGAACATTCCTGACCTTATTGACCAATCGTTCGATTTTTCTCGAAGAATCTTAGAACGCATTATGGCCAATTGTTACACGATAGGTGAAGAAGGATTTAGAATATTCAGAATTTATGGTGGCGGTAATGCGTACAAAAACCTCTTTAAGCTTCGTTATTCATCACAAAATGATTTGGAAGTCGCTAGATGTACTTTTCGCAGTATTCCAGACGTCTTCATCAAGCCGTAGACAGCGGGTACCTACCAATATCTACGAAAACTAGAGACGGTGCCGTTACAAGACTAATTAATGTCGGAAAGAGTCCACCGTTGCTACTTCAATCTGAACTAGTTTTCAAGACATTCAAAGCGTCAGAGATGAATATACCGGGTGGAATCTCCGACTTTAGAGGCTACCTGGTGCACCGTATATATAATGAATTTAGAGAAGTCAACCAGAACGCTCTACTTATATCGAGGTCACTGTGGAGGTTAGTACCGGATCTGAACATCATTGATATTCTTGAGAGATACTGTCAGTCAGAATTTGGATAGCAAACATAGCCCGTAAAGAGCTGAAGTTGTTTGTTTACTAATTTCACTGGCGCAGAGAAATCATCAAATTTATAAAGAACACAAATTTCAAAGGCGTCTGGTTTTGCAGTTCACTCGAATACTCTCAAGCGAATGATACACTGCCAAGCCCAACTACCTAATGACGACGCCTTCCATGAATTTTCTACACGTGCGTTAAACTTCTTAAAGATACCCAATTCTATTTTCCATGGTCTGCGAATACACTACCAAAATTCCAGAGAAAATTGTTGCATTGACAAAGATCGGGCTCCTGCATGAATCTTTTTTCTAAATACACATGTCATAAGTAATAGGAGTAGTTTATCCCGGATTTGCAATGCCGCTCGGGTGACATTGTTCGGGACTCCCAAATTCTGGAACGCCTCCAAACGTGATCCGGGCACCCGATCGCTCATCAAACCACTAGACGCGAATTGGTTCCCGCTCCCAACGAGAATCACTGGGGAAACGGTCCTGAGCCCCGATGGATGACTCAACTCCAGCCCCGGCCTGGACCTGGACCAGAGGTTCCCGTGGCTCCCGCACCTGTGTGTGACCTCATAAACCCAAAACATGGCTTTTCAGAATTGGTGAAGAAAGTGCTCCTGCATTTCTCCTTTTTCTAATTAGAGCTGAATTTAAAGAAAATTGTTTTAAGTCAGTTGCCACAGCAAACAACAGTGGGCTAATTGAGCAGGTGACCCCTTTTCCATTTGTCAACATTAAATTTTCTGATAATAGTTTTTGAAGTAGCTGCCCGATCATACGTCGCATTGTATATTTCACTAGTCCGAAATAATGACATTCAATGGCTACCTTATATTGACTACAGCAATAGCGCAAATTCTACCATTCTGAAAAGGCACTCAGTTCTTCTTAAACGGTTCTCGAATTTATAACAAATTAATACTCACAATTAAAAGAATTGAAACTTCACATCGTACCTTTTTAAATTCCATAGATTACTTGCATTATTTAACCATAAATATTCACATCTATGCATATTATTCATAATGTTTTCCTCCGTGAAAAATATCTCGGTCAACCTCGCTGAAACCACTTCCGGTATGTCTACCTCATTCAACATACCGAGTCCACAAAGCCAATCTCAGTTACAAATGTTTTTCTCCGGCTCAAAGAATTTCTAATCGTACAAGTTGAGATTAACAGCAAAAAGATATCTCAAAATTTTCCAAAAAAATACAAATGATTTTTCTAAAATTCTCAATAATTCACAGAAATAGATAAAAAAAGTGTTGAAACATTTTCAAGATTTTCCAATTTATGTTTACATTTTCAGGGTCTCTACGAATCAAAATCTCAGATCTGAAATAGTGTTTCAAATGACAACTCCAGACCAGAAGACTTGTGGAATCCCCTTCGTGTTAGGAACCATCTATGATGTTACTAATAATCCCCCTAATCCGCTGTAGATCCTCCAGTCCCGTATTTCCACGAAATCCCCTAAGACCTTCTCAGACCCCGAAAGACCCATACAAATACGCCCCTAATCCTTTACACGGAGGTGTAGTTCTGTAATACTCACGGTTAATACTCATGTCTGCTAACTGTAAATGTGATTTTCACTTTGTGCACACTCCAGTGTATGTAATGCTCAAATTTTCCTGCCAAATATGCAGTTACATGATAGTTGCAGAATTCGGCTTTACCGCAAACTGTCTGGTGCTGATCCGCATGGGATCTGACAAGCGCGATCCGGGAAAACTTTGTGCAATGATTACCATATTGGTTGCAAAATTCAGTAAAAATGGGCTTGTCTGTTCACAAAGCTGATCCCATAGCTCGATCTGCACTTTCGTTTCACCTCTTCAACCTCCACCCCGTGCTTTTTCGTTTCTTGTATCCTCGTTTTACCTCTACCTCAACTTCACTAACTCTCAAATACTTTTTCATCTCCTATCTTCTATTCTACAACATCCTTGAACCTGCCACACAGATATAGTGGGAGAAGCATTGCACTTATGCACAAAGTTATAGGCCGACTTACGGGCTGTGTACGTTCGCACAATATCAACCTCACTGCGAATTTCACCCTGATTTACCCGGACTTACCCCGGTGCACCTGGACTTATCCCCGATGAAGGCGATTGAAATATGCCCGAATGGGAGCTCTCGCCCACCTCAAATCAGTACTCACCCCTTACCTCGCGGTCTCCGCCCCGTCCAATCACCATTCCACCCACGCCTCGATATTTTCTGACAGATCATAAGTGTGGCCCGGTACAACCGCGTGCAAACGCAGGTGCATCATAACACTTTTTGACGAAATTGATCCACAAATATTATTAGACGGGGGCAATGCTTATGGAAATCCCTGCGCCCCAATTGCAAGAAAATATTTGTACAGTAACGAAAAAAGGTTAAAATTCAGTAAAATCCGGGCATATTTTGCTGAGCGCCAATGAAACGTCGCCCTTTGTATGTGCTTTTTTGACAAATTTTAATAATATCGGACTAACCTCCCGCCTTGGAATAGCAATAGGGTGCCCAGTGTCAATGTATAGGAAATCAAATTCTATCGATTCCTAGCGGTCATTGCGGCATTGGCACAAATTCTCTCAAGAGCTGAGGGCCCTGAAGGAACGTATAGCAACAGCTCTGTTTGAAAATATGAACCTTGGTTCTGAATTGATGGCCCTTAATTCGGTCCTTAGCAGCCCTCGCGCCACTTCTGATGTAAATTGAATTGTTAATATTGTTTCTAGTATTATTGATGAACATTTCGGTAGCTTCTGTAGTCGCATGACCATATCGACAGAAGGAGCTCTCGACACAGTATTCGGGTCGAAACATTTGACCTATAATTTCCTTTGGGAACCTGATGATCCAATCAAATTTGAGGACCTGGTGAATTTGCGCTCGCTCCGAGTGATTAGCCCCAGAACATCTGTGCAAGGAGTGTTACTCTACAACACCTGTCAGAGTACTTTACAAGATTCCAGTTTGAAAACTATTGTTAAGGATGTTTTTGACCACATATCAGAGTTCAGTGCGAGTTTTTTGAGCTTTTTCACTGACAACAACCTAGGCTTAAAAGACTCTAATTGATGGTTTTGGTGTAATCCGGTCTAAAATATTACGCGTTATCTTCGGAGGGATAAAAAGAAGTGAATGAATGAATTGAAGCTCTCTACTGGATGTGTTGACATGGCATTGAGTAAAAAGGGTACAAATGACTGCAAAAGCAAGTCTGAAAAACTTTAGATGAGTTAGGGAGATGAAAAGGGTTAACATGTGTCTGAACTGTGTTTCAGAAATGAATGTGCTGATCTAGGCTTGGATAGGAGAGTCCTACCATGAAAATCGTGACCGTTGCTACGAACAAGCCTTCAAATAAGCTCATCTGATCTAAAATACGAATACTGCCTTACAACGTAACATTGCAGTGCGTACAAATCCGGATCGTGGCGCAACTTGTGAGCAACACGCTACACGTAGAGTCCAAGCTCTTCGGAGGAAGGTTGTGCAAGGAATAAAGTGATGTAAAATGATAAAAAAAGTTGGGAGGTGGCTTGAGATTTGAGCGAAGGACAACAGCAAAACGCGATTAGCAATTTACTGAATAATTCCTCCTTGCCTCTCCACTACGTTGGTTGCGGGAAGGCACAGATTAGTATACGCCGCCGTGGGTCGGGTGACTGCACATCACTGCTGACAGTGACATTACAGTGATGTGCCTCAACATTTTTAACAATTTTATATTTTTAAGTACAGTACAATACAGTACAGTAATACAGTAACACTGTACTTTGCGCGTTTTTTGTATTCTAGACTGCAATGAATAAATATATTTGTTTTTTAGGAACCGCTCCCCGCCTTCTGGCCACATGCATTTTCGCCGCTTGCCTATACATGTAGGAGGGGCGTCCGAAATGCCGACTACTACCCGCATCGATGCGAGACGCCTTTTCCATGCACAATTTACGAAGATCGCCGACAAGTACGAGACATCGAACAAGATTTTGCAAAAGATTTGGGAATTGATCGTACTCATCTTGGATCTAACCCCGATCGGAGAAGAATCCCCAACAGATGAAATCGCGAATTCGATCAAGCTCATGTTACCGCCGATTCGATCTCTTTTCACGAAGGACCTGTTTGGCGAACCGTCTCTCGTTTTACGCCTTCTCAAAGATGTTGCAGATCTGTATGGGTGCTTACCGTTGAGTGTAGAAGTCATGTCATCGATCGACGACGCCTCTATTCAGATAAACGGCAACGCAATGGCATTCATTTGGCTTGCCAACGTGGTCACTGATACAAAAGATCAGGCAAAGGACCTTGCCAAAGCCGTGGCATCCCGCTACAAGAAGTTTTTGGAACTACCTCCGGAAGGTAAACCGACAAACAAGGAATTTGACCCACACGCATACGGAAATTTGCGGCCTTCATCATCAGATACCACCTACATACCGCCAGTTTCGGATCGTATTACTCCATCTACGCGTTACTCACCACCACTTGGCAATCACCCTTCCATACTGGATGACTTGCCCACAAGACATGGCAACGCCTCTGAAAATATGGCACAGATCTCTCAAGACCCCCGCAATCCCGCCATGGACCGCTCTCCTCCAGACTCGAAATCGTTGTCAACGGTCCTGAACTTCTTCAAGGATCAGAAGTTCACCGGAGAGCGCAACCCAGAGACTCACCAACTGCGCCTATCCAGAATGTTCTACGCGACTACGATGTATGCTCTTCATAAGCAGGCCTCACCCGCAAACATAAGTCTTCATTTTTCAACAACGTCTTCGCTGGCCCCGCCTGAGATTTCTTTTTTGAACACTGCACGCCGCAAATGGATGTGCACGAGTAAACAGACAACACGACCGAAACCAACACGGTACTCTTGTGGGGGGTGTAAACTCTCGGCGCCAGTGCGGTAGTGTTCGACGGCACTAGAGATGTTTCCAAATTCTTCTTTCTTCATGAAAACGTCATTATGGCCTCTAGAACTGATCCAGAGAAAGCAATTACACTCATCGAACATCTAGACAGCCTGACTTTCGATCTCTAATACGAAAAATTCGCCTCGAATGCAGAAATCAAAGACTAGACAAAGGACCAATCCTTTGTCAAACAAAAACTCTTCGAGCATTCCGTCAAGGAAGAAGATCCCCAAGATGTTCTCTCACAATCTTTACGAACTGGACCAGACATTGAAGGCACTACTGGCTCCCTGAAGGATATGAATCGCCTTTACGAGAAAGCCGGACTCAAACATGTTGCAAGACTTTGACTTTTATGCATCGATGCCTGTCATCGCGAGATAGCATTTCTTAGCTTTCTGTAGGCTCCGATACCACTCAAGCATCAAACGGGCTCGAAGAAACTTTCACTCGAATCTTCTCACGCTCGGTTGCCCTTTAAGCCGAGATTCAGACGTCCCACCGGCCAAGGTATTAGTTTGTCCAGACTGCGGTTCCAGAAGCATCGAGAACAAACTGCACGCTCTAGCTGAGTATTTATCCAGACTAATTTTTTAAAAAAGAACAGGAAGTTAGAAAACGGTACAGGACTTTCTTTGGCATAAAAAAAAGGCAACACAATTCGTCAATGCCCTTGTTGCAACGAAAAAGGTCACAAGTCCATGAACTGCGAGAACTACCTCAATGGTAATACGCGCTACGCTATCGTGTAAATCGGTCATTAAATAGCCACTTGTTGGCCTGGCGCTTAAAACAGGCCCTTCGGAGCTCACGATAACAATGAGAAGGAAGAAAGAAGGAAAAGAGATCATGTTAATAAAGTCTTTGAAAGGCATTCAGACACTGATTCTGCTATCAAATGAGTATTTAATACAACGAAAAGAACAGCTGAGGGCGATATTTTACTAAAATAGCCTCGCCAAGGAATCTATGACATTTTTCTGATATATGATCTCGTTAATTACCTGCAGCAACGCTGAGTGTTTCCCTCAGTCCCTATAGCAGAAGAATTGTGTATTTTTAACCGCAGGAGGAATCCAAAAAAGAACAACCGCACGAAAAAGAACTGGAACAAGATCCAAGAGTACGTGGTCAAACATGACGTCGTGTCGGAACTTCTGAATGCCAACTGGCGTCTCATGTTTGGTCAGCTCTCTTGTGGGGATGCAGATGGAGCTAACAACATAATGCACCGTTTGCTCGTAAAGCAGTCAGTACCCCGCATGCCAGTGGTGTCCAACCAGAGTCCCGCTTATTACGTGTCGTATAACGCAAGTTTTGTGGCACTGCATTCTGGTCACTGCTAGACTCTGCGGCAATACCCAACGTAATGTAAGATGTCTTGTCGCAACCCTTATATCTTTCGCCGAATATTACGTCAAGGAAAATAACAGTGGCTGATGGAGAAAGTTCATATTGTGCCGGCTCGGTGAATATTTCTACCACGTTCGAAGACCAATGGGTCAAGTTACACTACCTTTTTGTCGGGAATTATCAAGTTGACATTATCATTGGACTTTCCGCACTCGTATTTATGCGGGCGATCCTAGACTTTGGAGCACATAGTGTGCGCCTGTACATCGTGTCCGAATAAATCGTGATACCGCTCGTTCCTGACGCAACAAGGCTCGTGTAAGGCGAATATGTCGGTTCCCCAGCGAATATTTCACATCTATTTCGATCGCTGGGCCTGAGTCATCGGATTCGTCCGAAGAAGAACTTTTCTTCATACGTGGAGACTTGGGGAACAAGAAGATGAGAAACCTTCTGGCGGAGAATGCCCCATCAATAAAGAATAAGGTGAAACTAGTGGCACTCTAAGGGCTCTTCTATCGCACCTTCGAGAAGATGACTAAGCGCGAATAAAAGATTATTTCCCTTTGCACGCGTTTATCTTGGCGATTTTTGTGTCTTTTAACTCCGCCGAGGAGCATATTGATAGCTTAAATAAAATTTACCACGGTATCAGAAAAGAATGCTTTAAGCACAAGATTAATAAGTGTTACTTCGCAGCTGTGAAGCTGCTAGGACACAAAGTAAACTAAAATGTAGCTCAAGTCGAGAAAAAGAATGTTAACGCCATGAAGAAACCCTGGTTCCGAAAGATAAGACTGAGTTGCGCCGCTCTCTTTCTTTGCCAATTATAAACGCCGTTTTATCCGTGGCGCCGCCGCGATTTACGCTGCATTACATGCTTCTACGCCTTGCAAAAAATTCAACTGTAAAAGGGTAGTAATGGAGGCATTCGAGCCTTTGCAGGATCAGTTCACAACTCAACCGGTTTTGGCATTGGCAGACTTCGATTACCCACTTATAGTATAAACTGACGCTTCAAACGTCGCAATAGAGGAAGTCGTCGCTCAGAAAAAAAGTGACGGGAAGATACACCCCGTGCAGTATGCTAGCCGCACCATGAATTTGGCTGACAAAGAACTATTCTGCATTTAAAAGGGAAGTTTAAGGTGTACCTATTTTCGACAAAGGCATTCAAGTTGTCTGCTCACCATTAAGACCTTCGCTATTTCTTTAAAAAGAACGAAATACATGGAAGGTTTACGCGTTGGATGGACTTTCTTGGTAAGCACGAGTTCGAAATCAATTACAGACTGGGCGCAAATAATAGGGCCGCGGCTACCTGTAGCGAGTCGTCCCTACTGGTTCCCCATTATCCGGAGGGGTCTACGAAGGATACTTGGCTGTAACAGTTGGTTCAGCCGCTGTCGCGGAGGGCCGTTCATTGTAGCCCCAGCTTATTGAGGTTGATTGTCATCTGCAGGAGTTTAAGATCGAAGAAGGGACGAAACCAAGAGGCGTGCAATCAGCCGTTTGGCGAAGCGTCTCATGGTTTGGGAGGATAAAATACTACGGTGCACGAAAATAGGACTCAAAGCTCTCCCCTTTCTAGCGTATAAGACGTCGATAATCCGCAGCTTCCACGATGAAATTGCATATTGGGACATTGAGACCATGAAATAGTTTATCTCTGACCGCTACTGGTGGCCGTATATGCATAGAGACATCCAGAAAATGCGTGAAAAATTGTGAGGAGTGTCAGAAGCCAAAGCAATTCTAACCTACCGAAAAAGCCTGAAAATCCCACTGTCAGACATATTCGAGACTTATCCGATCGCATTTGCCGGCCGCTTTTGAAGTCGAAGGGCGGGAGAAGTTTTTGCTCATTGCAGTAGAGCCTTTAACGGGTTTACCGATCGCTTTGGCCACTGGATGTTCCTCGACCGGAACTGCTGATCAGTTTACAGAGAACGAAATTTTGTTCCACTTTGGTCCCCGAGGACCATTGTACCCGAAAATGCGGGATACGTTACCTTTGCTTCTCTTATCTCCTTTTTGGGGAAACATGGAATCACTTGGAAGACTGTTCTAGCCTACGCGCCCATGTCGAATGGTTGGGCCGGGAGGATGGTACGCAACATCAAGACTGCTATCAATAAAATGGCTCTAGGCCAGGGAGTGGAATGGTAGTAGAGTTTGTTGAACGCTCTGTATGGTAACCGCCGTCGTCGTCTCGCCTCCGGAGCATCCCCGTTCGAGTTGATGTGGGGAGTTTTGCCGCGCATGGAATCATCATATGCGATAGCTCTAATTTCTATCGCCTCACAGAGCTATCGGCGATTGGGGTTGTTAGCAAATGTGAAACTCCGGGCAAAAAGAACGGATGTAAAAGAGCGTGTATTGGGAAACAAATCATTCGTGGAACTTGTAGGGTTCAAGGTAGGCGACTCTATTACTGTCGCACTTGGGGCGTCCTTGGCGACAAAAGTTAGATAGTCAGCTCTCAAGTCCAGATACTACGGGCAGTGCCAGATATGGAATGGAGATCATCCAAAAAATTTGCTGACCTCGTATTGTGGACGCCACTCCCGACGTGTCATCCACGCAAGGCGCTTGGTTCCTTTTATGGTCCAAAAACATGCAAAATTAGTGCCCTCTATTCTCTCTGCTCGAAGCTGTCGCAGAGTTCGCCTTTTCGCAGAAACTTCGTCTCCTGTTTGTTTGGATAATATGTCTTTTTCTCGATTGATCAATTTTTTTTAGGGTTTCATACACATGTTTACAAGGTCTTCATTCAACACCATCTCATGACTGATGAATAATCTTCCAAAAAAATCAAGATTACCCAGGACTCCCAGAATGAATGAAGAATATAGTTGAAAGCATCTTTCAATCGATTCATAGAACCAGTTGAATCACCGTCAACCATACAGCTTGAATCTACCCCCCTTGCCCTTCACATTCGATTGCGTTCCATCACAGCGGTGACATGCCTTTTTATGAAGAGGTAACTTGGACTGAACCTGAGAATGAGCTTTACTTGACATCCTCGCTGATCTTCTACAGCGACGCTTTGCGTTACTTCTGTGCGTACCCTCTCCAACTGCTTCGTCCTCGCCATTGCGGTTTTTGTGCACAACTAAAGATCGGCATTCACGAATATAAATGCAATCTGAAGCTACTCCTCCGTGCTTCTCAGCTTCCACGTCACCGTCGTTGTGCCACCCTAAGCTGAGGAAAATGAGATGATGAGGAGAAGCATAAGCCAACGAGGCACTTTAGAAAAGAAGGCAGACCAGCCGAACTGGCGGACAAGCTGAGGAATAAAACCGTTAGTGTTCACTTCTATCTTCCCTAGCGGACGTCTCCGTTCAGAAAAGAGAAGGACTTCGGTAGATTGGTAGAGCGTTAGGTACGTCTGCAAACTGCGAGGGACCACCGAACGGAATAACAAGA
Organism: Kappaphycus alvarezii; assembly: GCA_002205965.3. Classification (NCBI taxonomy): domain Eukaryota; phylum Rhodophyta; class Florideophyceae; order Gigartinales; family Solieriaceae; genus Kappaphycus; species Kappaphycus alvarezii. The sequence continues at coordinate 43,223 of NADL03000546.1, forward strand.
GAAACATAAGACAGAGGCTGGCCCTCTCTCGGACAAGCTAACCGTGCCGCGGTTGGGGTAAATACGCGAAGACATTTCGGCGCGATATAGGCCAGAGAGGGACTACTAAAACAAGCAGTAACAGAGCGGGGGAGGAAAAGGTGAACGTAAAACAAAGAACTCCAAGGTGGAAGGGTGCTTAACTCTTTACTTGACGGGCACCGCAAAGGATATAAGATTTAAATATCTGTGAAGTCCGTAAGAAGTCCGATATGACCTGGAATTAGACCCTAATAGTCACGTGCATACAGGTTTCAATTTCTACTAATTGCCATACGCATTATAAAACTATATCCTAATGTACTCTCCACAGTCCTGTAATTACGTTACGGATTCCTCACCTCGGTGCGGCGTACACAGCTGTACGTCTTCACCTTTGCCACATGGTCGCCGAGCGGGTCAACGCGTGCATCGCCAAACAACCGAACGGCCCGGTAATCCTCTCTCGGATCATTATAAATTCAGCCATCCCACTTACCATGCGGTCACTTTACTCACTATTCCATATAAGCCTAGAACGTGCACGAGATACAAAGCACACAAACCGAAACGGTGCACGAGATACATGGCACACAATCTGAGATGGTGCGTGCAACATAAGGTGCACATGCCGAAGAGGCGCACATGCCGAGGAAGCGCACGAGCCGAGAAGACACACAAGACAAGAACCAAGCCGGGGATGTAAGGGTTAACAAAAAGGAGTTTTGATGTCGAGGCTCAGTTTGGAAGGGCAGCAAGGGCTGTTATTTTTGAAATACTGAAACGTACAGTACAGTGTGCGACCCCCTGGTCCGTTTTGGATGCGGGGTGATGATGGGGACAAATCTTGTATTCTGGATTGTTTTTAATTATTTTTTTATTTTTAGTACACTACATTACAATACTGTACTGTGCGAGTTATTTTATTAATTTAGACTACAGTGCAGAATTCTTTTTGTTTTCTAGGAACCGCCAGCCGCTTTCTGGCCACATGCATTTTCCGCGCGTGCCTTTTATGTAGGCGAGGCGTTGGATGCGCGCGAGTAAACAGAAAACACAACGGACAACACCAAAAAAATCGACGTTCGGTTGAACTTACGAACCACACTGCACCGCTTTAGCTTTGATGCAACGAGATTATGAAAAAAAAATACTCGTCCAGGATTCATGAACTCATTCAATGAGAGCATGATCTTCATCAAACTAACTCCCATTCTCATACACATCCCTGGCTTGAATTCCCTGTAGGATTGCGATCCGAATTGTGTAAGGTCTGTACACAGGCATGTTCAACACGTCTTCGTACTCGTCCTACAACCACTTTCGCAGTAGCGTATATTTAGAAAAAAATAAGGTTGTTAATATTTTTCGCTTAAATTTTGAAAATATATATATTCTTGTAGGGTGAATCTATTATTTCATACTTCGAGTCTATCATATTCTACGCAATAATGTTTTTAGAAAATTCTTTAATATTTTTCTAGAAGTTTCGAAAAATTGATCATAGAGGGGAAGATTTGAGGGTTTCTTGATTGATTTTTACTGAACGTGAAGGGACGAAATTAGCTAACACTGGTTAGTTTTTTTTTCTAAAAAAACGCCTCTTGAAGGATGGTAATTTGCATTCTTGCTCTGGAGAGTTGGTATTCTTTAAATCAAGAAAATAATTAGTTTTCATATTCTTCATAAGTAATGCTCACTCTAGATTTCATCGTTTCAAGTATTTCAGATTCGTTTGGCAATTTTTGTTTCAAAACACATATAAGAAAAAAGGCATCCATTACTATATCAGTATTTGCATTGCGATGGAATATCCCATGAAGATATATTCTACTCGATAGAAATAAACACATTATTCCAATGGGAAAAGAGAAATATACGCCAAGTCCCAAAAAAATGAGTTTGGAGATTTTATATTCATTTAAGATAGGAAGTGAAGCCTTGAAAGTTATTTCTGAGACAAGAACTGTTAAAAAATAAGAACAACGGAGCTGAAACGAATTTTATTGCAATAAAGTGTAAAGCCAAGTCCTGACAGTTCTATGGATAGTAGAAGGAGATGAAGTTCTAAAATAATATAGATTTAGTATTAAACACTATTCAGCCATTTAGAGGGGAGTACAGAGAAGACCATTTCGTGGTAACGAAAACAAGAGCCATAATTCATTCAGTACAGAGATCTTAACGCATAAAGAAATTGAACCAGCCTTTGAGTACTTTCACCATTTCGTAACCTATTTTTGATAAGCGAATGTGCAAAGATGCATTTGCAGTCAAATGAAATGAAATAAGTCTCCTAGATTTTATGTTTATCCAAAAAGTCGAATGAAAGATTAAGTATTTTAAGACTACGAGTAAATATTCGTCTATTTTAACCTTAGCCTCATGATTATTGATAGCCAAATTCATTTCAGTATATATTTTCAAGATTGCAGGGGGGACATTTGTCAAAAAAACTTGTTATAATTGACATATTCTTATCTTCAAAGCATAAACATGGTCAAAATATAATATGTCTTCAATCAAAACTATTCTCATCTTGTCATAACATGTGACTTAAACTCGTAGCTAAACATTCTCCGAAACAATACAGTTATAAAAGATTTCATTGGTTTCACCAAATTTTGTGAAAATCAACAGATAATTAAATTTTTGTAGAAATACTTGGAAAAATTAATAAAAATAATGCGCATGAACACAAATATAGTGTATTGCTTTTCAAGATCGGAAAAATGTAATTGATGAGAACGGTTGTGTTTTTGAGATATAACGAATAAGTTCTCTTCATTTTATTCAAATGCTTTCATAATCCTATTATGGATGTCCCTTCATGAATAATTTGGCCATTGTACAGAAATAAATTGCTGAAATTTTACGTGGTTTCCAATAAAAACACCTCATGAATAACTATAATTGGTCCAAATCAATAAAATATATAACTTTTTCCACCGGGGTTCTTATGGATATCTGCAGTTTCCAGATCTCAATGTTTTTCCATATTTTATAACAGATACCAAACTTTACATTAGAATGAGAATTCATTGAAATGGTTTACTTTTTCTTTTTAATTCTGTGGTTATATATGCTTCGAGTACCATAAGGATATTTTTCTTACTTTTCATAGAGGTTGTTTTCATTACATAATCGAAATATTGTAATCAGTAAAACAAAGAAAATAGTGGAAGTGTATTGGCTCGTTAATTTTGAAAAAAGTATATTTCAGCAAATATAGATCATTTCAAATGATATATACCCAGGAAGGAACATGTAAATCTACATGAAGTAGATTTGATCCCTATTATAAATTTTGTAGAGTATTTTTTGATTAATGAATTAGAATGAATGGATATTAATACTTCAGCAGAAAGGCAGCTAAAATTTGAATCCTATTGAAATCTAGTTGGAGTACCAAAGATTACTTTGTTGTTCTGAAGAAATGTTTTCAACTAGTTTTGTGGTAATTAATACAACGACATTAACTAAAGTGTAAACTATATGAAATTCACCAAGCCAAGTGACACTTCTATTTATTTTTTCTATTTTAAAAGTTACAAACTCCAGCAGATTGGCATCGCTTCATCTCGATTCAAATGTCACTGCGAAGAATTTGTTTTAAATACATCTTGCGTTGTCAAGATTTTAGTATAACCCTTCCGCAATTATTTTTTCTCTGATTTAATATTCTAAATCTCGCCTTCGAATCCTAAACAAATTTTTTGCTTCAACTGGCGTGAAGTTTCCATAATTTACAATATTTGGTAACTATTGGATGCGTAGAGGAGCCCAGTATATTCTGTAAAGTTGAAATTCTATTCTACCTATCAGAGGTGCCCGTTTTTTCTAGCTCAATCCTTCTTTTTTACTGCAGCCCCTTTTTCGAGCTTGACCCGAAGCATATCTTTTCAAATAAACTATTTGACACCTAATTCGGATTAGCAGCAGATCCAGAAATAAATTTTATGATTTCTAGGATAGGTAAATAGATTTCTAGAGTCTCTTAGATTTCTCATTCTAATTTTTGATATCCTGCTGGCTGATTACTTATAGATGATTTCAATGACATAATATGAGAGCTCGGATACCGAAAACACAGCAAATCGATAGCCAAAAAAATTATAACTTTTCTGTTTCAATATTTCAGTCTTTATATTCATTGCTCTCTGATATTTTTTGTTGCAGTATAATTTCATATTCAGGCAATATTCACTGTTTTATTTATTTCATAAGACGTAGTGGATGTTCCTGGCTTATTACTAGAAGTTTTTGTTTCAAAATTACAAAGAAGAAACGCTAATCTACATGGACGGAAGTACTGCCTTCACATGATGCACACATTGTTGTCGATTTAGGACAGAGGTTTTTATAATTAAAAGCTATGTTGCAAATATAGTGATCAAAAGATTGCATTGGACCAAAAATATTTATAAAAATGATGAAGAAATGAGATTGCCAATAAAAATATAATTACAGACGAATTGTCCTCAATAACATAAACTCTATACAGCTTCGGTTTAAGGATCCATTTGCAGGTACGAAAGAGATTGAATGTTGCAAGTAGATGCGAGAAAACGAGATCATTTTAACGTAGGTAGTGATCCTTACCCTGACCTTGACTAAGCCATCAATAATTTTGTCTTGATTGAGCTTCATTACTGATAAAATTAGAAGTTGTCCTAAGAAACAACATAAACAAATTTGTCTTAGTATAGCTACTCCAAACCTTTATCCTCATATATGGAACAAATTCCGATAAATTATTGCTGTTTCTTCATTATCATATAAGAAAACTTTCGCGACTGCATAAGAGATCATATTTAAGTACTTTTTCTTAATAATTCTTGTGAAATGTTCCTAGATTATCCGGCTTTTTTACTTGTTCCTATCCAGCTACCCTCTTAATTAAAAAATGTAATTGCCGAGGTGGGAATGATGATTAGATGCGGGCAAGATTGCTGCATGAGGATTGGATGCTGGGGGGAGGTGGTCAAAAGCCACCGTTTGTGTAAATAATCAACCTATATCAAGAGTATGTACAGATTCCTCTTGAGTATGGCCGTTTTTTGTTCAGACTTTGGAATAATTTAAACGAATCAATACTAATCACACACTTATATACGGCGACACTTTTGAATGCATATCATAATTTAGAGATAGAAAATTCGAAACTGACTTATTTTTAAGTCCGGGATAGGCCCGGCCAAAGAATTTTTAATCAGGAATGGAGCGTCTAGAGTGAATGAGAATGAAAATGTAGAGCATATAATGAAAAATTGAATCCTTTTCCTGGAATATTGCAAACTAGAACCTTGAAATATTATTATTATTATAGTGAATTCGAACGGTAATGATCTAAGGAAAGTTATTGAATAAGTATAATGCCCTTGGATACGTACCGGGGAGAGGCAAATACTGCTCTAGTATTATAACATGTGTTGCATTTAAGTGTATTAAGGTTTGAAAGGGAATCATTAGTGCTGCAGATTGCTGGGGGCTCAATTTGGATAACATGGGTACACGTGCTGCGAATATTTCCATTAGTGCTACTATGGCTTTTAGCTCCAGCTTTCAGTACCAGGGGAAAGATATTTTAGGTTTTATCAGCCTGAATAATTAGTAAAGAGTCATTTCCGATATTTTACAAAGGAAACGGGTGGCTAGACGAGGCAAAAGGTGAATGTAGCTTTGAAATAATACAATCGCTTGACTATGGTCATTTTGAGAGAATAGAGGAAGAAAAGAGAATGGGTGCAAATACAAAACCTCTAAAAAGCCGATATGTATATCTTAAAGGACTGATTATGAAACTTTGATTCGTACGAGGATACAAGAGTCGGTATGAAAGTTTTTGAAGTTAGAAAAACGGAAAATGAAAGGACTCATCGGCAATTAATTTTCATTTTTAATAAAAAAGAAGATGTAAGAGCCAGGGAGGAGCGGGACATCACGAAGGAGAAGAATTCCAGGAGGCGTGTAAATGAACGTCTGAGATGCTGCGATAAGCATATTGGTGATTCTGACTCTGGCTTTTCCGAGGAATCAAACAAGCGGCGTCGGTTTCAGCGCCTTAAATAGGAGAGGAATGAGTTACCGAGAGTAGTGTGGGGCAGGAGAAGTAGAATAATGGCGAGCAAAGAAAGAAGGACGGATGGAGCGGTATATAGGTAGATTTGGAAAGAATCAAACAACTAAGAAAAGCTTTGTTCTGAACGATGAGGTGTTTCAGATGATAAAAAACTGAAGAAAAGAGACAGTCTGAGTGAAAATAAATTTGTTAGAGATGCCGTTTTGAGCAGAGAGAGAACGGTAAATCGAAAAGGGAGGTAATTGAAGGACTGAGAGGGTAAAACGCCTGGCATACGAGTGGAGTGTACTCCTTGTGCCTGGGACTCTCTTTCGGAGAAAGAAAGGTATAGATTAATATGCTGTAGCCAAAAGAATAGCCAGCAAGAATTTTTGATCAGAGACTTGGAATGGAGGGAGGGCGGGAATCAGGAACAGAATTTGTTAAAGAGTATTGCAGAAAAGAACCATTTGGGTTGCGAGGAGTAAAAGATATACAGTGAATTATATAAGTTTTGAAAAAGATATATTGGCTTCAAGAAAATATTTTGAGAATCCATGCTGGATAAAAAAGGATTGAAAATTGGCACGTGAGTAGTACTTCTTGAAAGAGAGGTAAAAAGTATGCGAGATCTGAAGATGTTACACTCATACGACCTTCTAACCAAGAATCGTACTGAGCGTTTTTTTGGGAAGATTTGTGTTACTTGGGGGGCTGTTTGAGCCTTGAGTTTTGAGTCAGGTATTACCTTTGCGATGATGCATATTTTGAGGACGATTTGTAGAGGGAAGTGAAAGTTTCCATAAGGCCTTTTTAGATCGAGATAAAGACCATCAAGATTTTGGATCAACGAAAATAGACTTAATTGAGAGCGTGAGCTACGATGCTCGGACAATAATTGTCCATATTTGCTACTCAAGCGCAGCAGACGCATAATTGCTTGCAATAAGTCTCTAGCTCAGCTGAGGAGCGATGCTTCACCACCTATTTCGTTTGAATAACGCACATTTGGCAGCTGCGGTTGTAATTTTTTGTGACTGCTCGAAGTCACAAAAATTTATTATTCGTACGTTTTTACTTGATGTTGAATAAAATGGTAGTGAAGAAACATTAGCTCTGGAGGTAAATACTGCTACAGAGATGGACGGAAACGGAGTACCTCTATCCAGTTAGGCGTATATCCCAAGGAATTTCTATGCGGTGCATATACAGGAATAAATGAATAGTTTGAGAGTTGAGGTAAACTGCGGCATACTTAGCAACAAATTAGTTGTCGTTACCATCCCCGTTTATTGGTGTCCCCGTCTAGAAATATTCAAGGCAAACATCTTATACACAGATCAACTGTTACGGACATTTAATATGCTGGGCCAAAGAGCAGAGGCTCTGTGAGGGTGAGTCCATTGTGGTTGTCTGGAAAACCATGGGATAGATCGGATATATCTTCCAAGAGTAAAACACCCAAACGTTCCCCCTCTGTGAGGGAGAACTTGGGGGAGGTATTAGGATGTTTGCTGGGAAGAAGAGGAGATACTGTGGAGTACGTGTGAGGAGGATGTGCGAGAGGTTCTTTTTGGAACGAAAAAGTTGGGCAAGATGCTGTAGACAGAGTTTCCATCTCTGCCTGCTCTGCTTCTATTTTGACAGAATTCGGCGAATATTTCCGGGTTTTTGACATTGATAACGGTCTGATCGGCTGGTATGTCGATTTCACAACCCAATACACGTGTGGGAACCATTAGATGTTCGCGTGGATCTCGAACACCGCTCAATGTTGGGAATCTCGCTGCAGTTTTCTTCGGATCCAATTTCCGTGAGCGATTATAGTATTGGCGGAAGAAATGTAATCTGATAAAAGGGTAGCGAAATATTTGCAGAGGTCCAATTTTTTGACGTGCACCACGAGATGGGATTGACGCTCTTGGATTTCGAGACGAGTTTTTCAGCTTCAGTTTCGGTCTTGAGCGCAAAGGTAGATCGGCTTAGTACACCTTACACGTTGTAGTGAACGTTTACAAAAGTGTCATGTGAGCGCAAAACCGTCCATTTACTGAGACCACATGCTTTTCGTATGTCTTTGCTGGCTTTTGCCACTGTGGGGCCAATGCATGGAAAACTGGTGCCTTGGGTGTCATTTCTTGCTGCAGTTCGGAGAGGCACCTGCGGAAGCTTGCCAAAGGGAGAGTAATTGGCAGTTGTATATTCACAGTGCGTGAAGTTGTCGAGAGCAGAATATTTCTGATAAAATTGGGGTACTAACCAAGTAAAGTTTGCTCAGTAATACGAATGATTATGCTATTAATCTTTTTCTCGATATGCACGTCTGTATTTCCGAAAAAGAACTAATGCAGTCAGACCTACAGGTTCAACGTTTCTGAAAGATAATCGCGACACATGATTTATAGTTATTTTATCGCTAAAAGTGCAGATCGTATTCAAATTTTGTTTCAATTTTCTTGTCCATGGAAGTCACTGCACAATATACGCTGAGTTGGAATCTGTCCTTAATGCAGTTTTTGTTCGAATTATTAATTTATTTAGCAATATCATGGCAGAATTTCATTCAGATTGTTGTAGTTTGTTGACATCATTAAAAATAAAAAAAAGGTTATTGATATGCATATTGGCCGATTGCCAACAGCTTGTTGGGTTTTACATCTTTCAAAAGTAAACTACTATTAACTTTCCCCTTATCATCACTACAGTACACTACAGTACAGTACATTCTAACCAGAAAAGCGTGAACCTTCCTTTACCCTTTTCCCTTCACTCCTAGACTGTCCTTTCCCAACATTTACTCCGCAACGCTCGGCGCTTGCGCCATAATAGTCGCGGGCGCCGGGCAATTGTGTGCTCGCGCGTTTTGCGTTTAGGGACTTGCGTCTACGGGGCTCTAGTCTCGTCGGCTTGGGATATGGCGTTCTCAAGTGGCGGTTTCTCCCGTGCCAGGAAGGCTCTCACCTTCAACTTAGTACCGCAACGCTCAGTGCACAGTGCCGCAAACCCTGACGGTTCTCCCACCAGCAGGTTAGGGCTCCTGAATCAAATAGTCCTGCTTGTCGTACCCAAGGCCGTTCTTCTGGAGCACTTTCCTTCGTCGCCATCGCTTTCTGTAAGCATGGCGCTTAAAGCGGAAATTTTTCAAGCGATGGTACCCATGGCTCGCCACGGGTGTGAAGGTGGATTTTTTATTCCCGCCTTTCTGCCGGGCATCACACTACTGGTACAACGCGCAAGACTGCACTTTGCTGCTCTTCACTTGGCTCTCTGTCCTAGAACTAAACGCAAGAAATCCCAAGGTCAGCAATCTGCGTCTACCAAACACCTCGCGCTCGTCACCATCTGGTGATGAGTAGCCCCTATCTTCCCTGGAAGCCGCCCATATCACATATACTCCCGAAGGCGACTATGGGCAGACGTAAGCTCGGCACGCGGATGAGATTGGTAAGAGGACAGAGATGGCCACCGGTCTAGCCTTTATTGGGCGGTACGTAACTATGCACCTCTTTGTGCCTTTTGTTGCTATGATAGGGTATTCTAAGAAGTGTGCGACTTTAGCGCATGCACCAGGAACGTGTGTAAGTTGCGTTGGTTTGTACCATGCACATGCTTTTGTATTGTTCAACATACAAATAAGTTCTCGGTAATAACTGAGACACGTGCTGAGGATTCACAAGTAAGATAGAAGAAATATTTTTTCTGGGCTCTACGCACATGAGTTTGTATCAGTCTGCTTTGCATTCTGATTCAGCTCGTGCGGCCATATTATTTGCTACTATTGGCTACTGAAGATTGAAGTGAAAAGTTGTGAGCATTTCCCAATATGTACAAACACACACACATTCCTGATTGATGTGTGAGTGATTGCTCTACATGTGTCGCTTAACTGCACAGTGATGCTACTATAGACATACTAAGTAGAGAGTCAAAAATGTTCACAAGAAAGTTTGCATATAGCAAGATTTAGATGCGTAAAGAAAAACGATGGAGGTAGAGAAGAAAAACCTCAACAAGATCCAAAGACCAAATAAAATCAGAATTGTACTCCTTTGACATGGATGGATTGGTATGAATTTACCCTTGAAGACAACGACGGCGTCGATAACGCCGTGGACCAAGCAGAAGAGCTGAATCTTGCTGAGGCGGTAGTTCAGTAAGTAGCGATGGTGTGTAGTGGTCCGTCACACATGTTAACGCATGATTACGACGTAGTCACTACCTGGTTAATTCCGGAATCTAGCTGTACATATGTTTCAAACGTAAACCACCCAAACATCTGCCCTCCTTATTGGCCGAAACATTTTCAGGGGAAAGAGTCAGAACATCTAGCTTACCTCCTCGTGAAGGTTTTTCCACGATTAACAATCAGCCTAAGTCCAAGTAATGTTTGTATTTCAGCTACTTTCAGCTACTTTCTAGTAGCCATCTCGTAGTGTTCAACTCATAACCGTAATGTATCCTTCGCAGCCGCCGTGTTGAACAGGCTAACAACATTTGCACCCAATATTACACTCGCAGTAAACCAATCCAGGTTGACACCCTGTTCTTCCTGTACTGGCTTAAATTCACCTACCTTGATTATCAATTGGAACATATTGGAATTTCCGAGACAGTTATTGTTTAACTTTGTTAGAAGTAGTAGTTGAAAAAAACGCTTAGAGATTGTAGAAACAAGAAATTACGCAATAAAACCGCGAACGTTTGCTAAAACATTTAAAATATCCTTTTTTGTTGGATTTTTCTCTTCCAAATCGCTCGTAATGAAATAATTGTTCAATCTTATATCTCCGTTATGAAATTTTTAAAGTTAAATATACTGGCTTGGCTACCTCTAATTCTCATTTATGCGGACATATATCCTTGTCCGCTCGAAAAGTAAATTCTAAAAATGTCTGAAGGCAAAGTTAGCATTACAACTTTAGGTATTGGACCCCTAAATGCCAATAACTACTACCTATGGGCAAACGAAATGGAGATCTCGCTCCAAGGAAAAGTACTATGGAAGTAAGTTGTGGGTACCTCAAACGATTTAACGCCCGCTGAATTAGAACATGGTCCCGAAATAATAGGAAGAAAAAGTAACTCTGCCTTGTCATATATAATTATGAACATTAGTCCCTCATGTAGGGATTTGGTGCTAAGATTTCGAGATCCAAAGTTAATTTAAGGGACACTTTGTTAGACCTACCAAATGGTGTCGGAAGCCTCTATCGATGCTAAGCTATAAGCACTATAAGATGCATCGATGGATTCGCCTAAGTCAATTAATGACTTTTCCAATAGAATTGAGACCCTTGTGAACGAACTGGCAGTAATTGACCACAGTGTGTCCCAAATCGAGAAGAAAGGAGCACTTTTTACGTGGAAGTACATCTGAGTTTTTGTCACAGGTCAAGTGATTAAAGTGACCCAAAAGACATTGAGCAGGCAGTGGCAGGATTATTAGTGGCTGAATCTGCAATTGGCAAAGTTCCATGTAATTAAGCCCTAGTAAAAAAGCCGAAAGGTCCAAAAGGGTCCTTTTTTATGCTCAAACTGAGGAAAACGAGGTCTTATTGCAGATAAGTGCTATCATAATCCGACCGGGTCAATATATAAGAAACGATGGTCTAAACACTTTTCAAGCAAGAAACAATATATAGGCTCAAAACATGGAAAGAAAGAGGATGCCAAATTAGCAATGCTTGCGTTTTTGATCCAACTGTTCGTAATGTTTCGAACTCAATAGTAATGCGGGAGGATATTGATAAACCATCTAAATGGTTGATAGACTCAGGGTGCACTTCTCACCTCACCAATAATATGTCTCATTCTATATCCTTCAAAAGAAATACAGGATTTTTACAAGTGGGTAATAAAGAAGCTCTAAAAACAGAAGGAATGGGTCCTGTTATTTTAACAGGTACAAAAGGAATTCGTCACGTGCAAGAAGTTTTCCATGTTGTTAAATATGTTATATATGATCCCTAGATTGTTTAAAAACTACTCGCAGCTTCAAAAAGCCGTAGGAAGGGATTTAAAATTGTTTCTGAAAGTGATAAGGAAAATTCAATCGAGAGCGTGTGCAATGTATAGAACAAGTCAACAAATGAGGCAAAGTTGGTTGCTGAGGAGAGCAATATTGGACCCTATGAAGCGATAATATCTGTTGACAATAAGGCTTAATTTGAAGCCCATGCAGTCAAAGGAGTTTCTGAGTACCAAGAACTATGGATTAGAAGAGCTGGCCATGATAGCGATAATACTATCGAGGAATCCATTCCACTAGCGGAAGAAATTGACTTTGAAAAATTGCCTCGCTTAGAAGGTGTATGTGAGTCATGTAAGGTCGTTAAGTCCGTACGGCATCCTCTAAAATCTGTTCCATATTTTAAGAAGGCATCAAATCCACTGGATCGTGTTCATTTAGACGTGTTGGGATCTTTTCGAGTAAGATAGTACTCAAAGTTCCAATATTTTTTCACCTTAATTGATGAGTACAGCTCATTTTTATGGTAAGGTTTACGGAAAGGAAGAACCAAGTCGCTGATTTACAGAAAGAAATGAATATCGAATTGGGAAATCTGCTCAGCAGTGAGGAGAAATCAATAACAGAGCTGAGCCGCAAGGAAGCTAAACGGCTGCGTTCAGACGTTGGATATAAATACGTCTATGTTTATAAACCATCGTGGTCACAAAATCGGGAAATAATACATGAGCTAATTTCACCCTACTCCCCGTAGTGTAATTGCTGCGTGGAACGTTTAAATCGCACCCTCTTTGATATGGCTTGAAGTATGATAATGATTGTATCCGGGAAAACAGGGAAAGATACTGGGCTGAGGCAGCAAATGCTGCCAACTATTTGAGAACCCATTTATATACATACAGTAATGGAGGACATGCCACCCAATGTGAAATAATTTATGGAAATTCTCCGGACCTAGAAAACAGGAGGTGTTTGGTTCTAGGGCCTTTATACATATTCCTAAATCGAACCTCAAAGGGAAGTTTTCTCTCCGAGCTGAAGAAAGAATTCTGGTCGGATACGAACGAAGGACCTCCTGCAGAATAATGGACTCTAAGACTGGAACGGTCAAAATATCTAAAGATGCTGAATTTAATGAGGGCGTTAAAGGCTCAATGCCTGTCGACTGCGGGTAAGACTGTTAGCGTTTCGATATTACATATTGGACTGGAAATTTTCAGTTTCAATTTGAAGCTGAACTACCTACTCCTCAAGGAGCATCACGTGATGTCAACGAGGGTTCAAATGGTCATCTTATTCAAGAGTATGATACTGTACACAATGATGCCGAAATAACTTCAGATGAAGAAAGTCAAGGTTAGATCTCAGAGCTGGATGGAATTATTTCTGAGGATATGCTAGGGGATGTTTCTATAATTAGGAAATCGATCCACTCTAATTTTGTTTTACCGCAGTCTAGATTGGGATTTGAATGTCCCTGCCTCGTGACATACTCCCTTCTCGACGTACATTCAGAAACCATACCGTTCACGTGTAAAGAAGCAACAAGTGGTCATAATGCAAATAAATGATGAATTGGAATGAAAGAGGAAAGGTCTCTTCTGAATTAACAAAAGACTTAAACATTAGTGAAGTTACGGAAAGACCGCAAATATTTTCGAACTAAATGAGTTTTTGACGTTAAAAAATTTCTAAAGGTCAGCTAGAAAGATGTTGTGCACGTCTATTTGCTATTGTATCTACGCAAAAACAAGTTGTTATTTACTTTGAAATATTTCCTTCCGTTGCATGATACTCATCGTTCCGGTTACAAATGGCTATCTCGACCGAAAATGGATGGAAACGCATTATCCTCCATTTTAAAAAGGCATTTCTGAGTGCCGAACTTGTTGAAGAAATTTACGTTGTCCACCCAGAAGTTTTCGTTTAGGCCGGACAGGAGGTTCATGCCTTTTTACCACACAGGGCATTCTACGTTTTAAAGCAGCCATCAAGAGCTTGGCGTGAACTTTTCAATTCATTTTTTCCGGAATAAGGTGTACATCGTCCCTCAGAGAGGTTACTTAATACTACTGCACAAGGCGTAACTCGATTATACTTCTTCTATACGTTGATGATATCATAATAACTGGAAAAGATTAAATTTCAAATACGATCACATTTATTAGTAAAAGATATACTGTACCGACCGTTGACAAGAGTTCTACGTTTTGGGGTATTTTTAATCATACTGGCGGAGAGTACACAAAAATACACCATGCACCACTTATTGTTGCTTATTTATACGCGAACGGTAAGCTTTCCGAATGTACTTCGAGGAAGGAGTCTGTCACGGACATACAGCTTCAAATCCCAATCTAAACGTTGGTACAGCTAACTTATAGAAACCCGATAGCAAATCTATGACTGAATATTTATTTAAGGTTTTTGGTGAGCTTATCAGCTGGTGTAGCACGAAGCAGAGCTGCGTTACACAGATTACTGTTGAAGCAGGATATTGCTCTCTCATTTGCCACAGAAGAAGTTCTTTGGCTTCAGAAATTTTATCCTATTCTGAAGGCGACTACAATGTGTACAAAGAAAAAATTTAAGCAAGAAAACCAAGGATGTATCAAGCTTGCAGATAATGGAGCCGCCCAATGGCGGTACTAAACATCATGCTGTCAGATATCATATGATTACTGACAATTCAAGGGAAGGGTAACCGAATTTAATTATTTCCCTACCTCAGAAATGCTTGCGGATATTTTGACAAAAAGCATTACCAGGGGCAAAGTTTGAAACTTGGTTATAAAGTTGTGAATGAAGTTATGAAAATATTTTTTTGAAAGAAAGTGTAACACTACACAGGTAATACTAAATCAACGTGAAGTTGTACTCTATGTACTGTAACAAAATACAGCACTATGTATTTATATTTTATTGCATTAGCTGAGTTGTTCTCTGGATCAAACTCTATCAGGATAAACTTATTAATATTTTATCTAATATCTTGTGATAGCTAAGACCTTGGTGATAAAGTGCAGCAACCTACGGACGATTACCATAACCATTGTGCAACTGAAACAGAAAGAAAGGAACTTCTTGCAGGCTTGCGAGATCGGCACGGCTAATAAAATCCATGTTGTAGAGACTCTGAATATTATACCATAAACATTCCTCCAGACCGGAGCAAGGTCTCCTCGGGTTCCATTGTGGCACGGCAATAGTGCAGATGACTTAGGGCTACGGATTTCTCGCAAACGGGGAGGTCAATATAGAGCCACGCCATGGTCTCCACCGCACGAGTCCCGACATTCAGGCAATGGGAAGTAGCAGAGGGACTCTTTTTTGATGTTATCTTCTTGAATCATCGATGGTCCTTAAAAATGAGAGTGAGGACCGTCAACCCGATATGTCAGAATTCGGCGCGATATGCAAAGCAGAGAATATATCAATCTTTTGTCGCGACCTCGACCAGAGGTAAGCTCGTGCTTGTGCCAATCTCCATTCTTGAAGGGTGGCAACCGGATGCATGTGCAGTGCAAAAGGGGAAACGTTTGGGTGTTTTACTCTTGGAAGGCATATCCGATCTATCCATGGTTTTCCAGACAACCACAATCGACTCAAAAAGGGTATACCGACACCGTAATGGGGAAGGAACTACGCTCCCTAAAAGTCTACCGTTAGTGCAAAATGACGTGTCAAGGAACTTAACCGTGAGTGTTGGGTGGGTGGTAAAGTGGGGGTGGTATGGTACCCCATTTTACTTCTGCCACTCATCATGGATGCACCTAATATACTCTATATCAGCTCCAGGTAAACCTACATTAGAGAAACCCTGCTGCTATAATTCGAACTCCTTTTCTAGAATAGGGGAACGTGAATCTTACCTATGCTATTTGCTTCCACTCAAAAAAATTACATATTCATATCAGAATTCAAGACACTCTCTGTAGAGTAAAACCCACTGTATCGTACTTAGCCAAAATCTCGTCCATCATAACTCCAGAGTAAACCTTGAGTTACCCTTTGGTCTGCACCAGAATCCCGAACTATAGTGAAGGAATTGGAGAAGTACGCAAAGTTTCGGGAGTTTTAATTCGAAGGCACGCCGACGCAGCCGTCACGTCCAATGCAGCGTGTTTGATGGCTGGCCTGAATGTAGCTTTTGAGGAGCGTAGTTCCTTCCCAATTACTGCATCGATTCACCATTTCTGAGTGGAATGTGATTGTCTGGAAAACATTGGATAGATCAGATATATCTTTCAAGAGTAAATACCCAAACCTCTCCCCGAAGTTCAATTTGTCGGTCATGAAAAACTGACAAGACGTGGAGACGGATCAGGGCTACCGATTCCTCGAAAGCAGGGAGGTCAGTTTGTCGGTCCAACATAGCTGACAATAAGTCGTTCCTGTTATAAAACTCTAAAAATAGTGCTCGAAAGCATATTAGCAACAGAAGAGTTATCGCTGTTTAAAAATTCACCCTTCATCTATCACTAGTTATCCGTATCCTTATTTGAAAAATGGAGGAGATTTGAGTTCTTGTGGTATTTCTTCTAATTTTCCGGTCTATTTTGGCAACAAGATATGCTGTAACTCCCTAAAATCTTTTTGCTGTGCATTTATACCGGAAATATTCATCCAAGAGAGGCGCAAAGAATTCTTCTCCGAAGTTTCCTATTTCATACATCATGTGGACCATATGAAATGTGACTGTTTTATTCTGCCGTGCATGACTTTTGACATAACCAGGTATTGGTGTTGCACTTCTCTTAAGACTACTCTTTAAGGTTCCATCCGTGTTAGTGAATGACTTAATGTGTTCGTACTTAGCACACAAGTAACAGATAGATCCGCAACTTAAGGCTCCAAACTGAGCCGGTGTCATTTTTGCTCAATATTTCTTGTTTCTTTGGACAGTAATTCATCGAAAATTTTCCTCCTTAATGTAAACATTCGAGTGATTTACATCAAATTTCTTCTTCTGTTGCAAGACTGAATTAATACTGATAGACCGAGTTCAATCGGTCTTAACTTTGTCACACTGTTTGAATATAGGTTGCATCCTTCTCATAAGATATGTTTTAAATATATTAATCGTTCGTTACTATAGAGTCTTGGGCCGGCAGATTAGAAGTTGAAGCGGGAACAGGAACATAAATTCTATGCTCATTATCTGCTACTTAATTCTAAAGTAGCACAAATACAGTTAACGGTTTATGCTAATGGCAGTCAAATATTCGATTGGGTATAATGGCTTCTCAAAAATTCATATTATCCCAGAACTGGGTCCTCAGTAGAAAATGACAACAACAAGTTCTACATTGCATGAAAAGATGATAAAGAGGAAGCATTTGAGATTTTTAATAAAGTTTAGAAGTAATTTCACGAAAATTAACTAGGCCCCAACCATGTTCCAATAAAAGTACAAAAACTCAGAAGTACAGAAAGATGGTCTTAATTTTTATGTTGATAAGGACCGCCGAAAAAGTTTAATAAAGTTCCGAGCGAAGGTATTGCAAACTTTTCAAATGTTTAATACATATGAATAGGGAAAAGGGGACTTAAAAAGGATAATATCTATATCTACAATTATTCAAGACTCTAAATCCATACATATTCAAGATATAATATTAACGCATTGGCTACAAAGCAAAAAAATGATGAAGAATCCCCTTTGATGAGATTTTGTATACAGGCAATGATACCAAGGACTAGAAAGAGTAATTTGATAGTTCTAAACCTTCAATGTGGCGGATGAATTGACAGTGGGCAAGACGGAGGCGCCAGGAGAGCGAAGGTAGTTGCGGCTAGCTAGTTGGCGGACACATGCGCGAACGCATGCGCAGCAGGAGGCATTGGCCAAGATACACCTGGACGCCGGCGTATGGCCTCACTTCCCGAATCCCAGCGATTACCCCGCACCCGCAGTGCTGGAAAAGATACTCAGCCTCGCATATAGCAAAGGCCCTGGTGCCCCCTTTCCTATTTGCGAATCTCTCCGCTGAATCTGAATTAACTACCAAGCACTGGAAGATCATGCAACGAAGAGTTCTCGGGCTCTCTGTTTATAATGGCTCACTTCCTCTGAACTGCGAGCAACGCCCGATGCACAGCTTGGAAGACCATATAGTGGGGCTTTGAATCTTTCGTATCTGGCGCAAGCACCAACATGACTCGTTCCACAATGTATTGATGCCTGCACCTCCCGCGCTACAGGCGTGGACTGCCAGTTTGAGTTCCTACTCCTCGTGGTAGGCCCTGAACTGCGACCCACTGCTATTTTCGTCCACCCACATGATGTTCCCAACATCGACATGATTAGCGGTATCGACTGCGATGGACAAGGTAAAAAACGCTGGCCTACAATGGAGGAAAGGGTTTGGTGATTTTCTCTTGAAATGTATAATGGGCATTGAAAATTGACGGAGTAAAAGGTTTCGGTGATTTACTTTTGAAGGAATACAGTATAATAGACATCGCATTGGAGTACTCCAAACAACTACAATCGACTCACAAGGAGGGGGATGATGGGGTATTTTACTACTTCTTCTGAAACTTCTACCGGGCTGATTCTAAACGGAAAGAGCAAAGCGCTCCATAAAAACGGCCTCATTGAAAATTCGATTCCAAACGAAATCCACGTAGAAGGAATAGGGGGTGTCCCCGAGGGCCTTTGGGATGTCGAGTAAGGTAGCCCGACGAAGAGATGACGGAGCTCAGTTGGGAGTCGGCCGTCCACGCCAGAGTTCCCAAAGATTGTGAGCTGAGATAGAGCGGAGCGATCTGCGGTATCACCGCCTGGTGCATGGGAGAGGGATTTGAAGACGGATGGGCGGAGGCTGTCAGGGCCCGGAGAGCTGTGGTGAGGTAGGAAGGCGGGCTGACGGCGAACCTCGGCCTCCGCAAAGACAAAGGCGGAGGGCAGCAAGTGACGCGTAGGTGGGGTAACTGGGACACTTGGAGAGGGATGCAGGGACGCCAAGAGGGATTTGTTGTGGAGAGTAGCCGCTGCCATTGAGATAGTAGAGAAGGGGAATAATTTGGTTCTTTAATTTTTGAAAAGTGCGGTTTGGCTATCCCCCGGTGTATGCTAGACATAGTCAGGATAATGGGTTTAATGTGAGTCATGTGCCTAAATGGCTGGCTCGAAGCCTGTCAGCAGGCTTCGAGAAGAGGACGGCGACAGCCTTCGTTAGGGCCCCCTGCTGGATAGAGCGGCGGCAGCGGGTGGTGGGAGGGGGTGGGAATAGGAGGTGGATGGCAATGGGGAGCCGAAGGCGTCAGGTGCATCTGAGTAGAGCGTTTTCCAGCGTCCTTCCAGGGCCACGGAGATGCGGGATCGGAGAGGTCGGTGGACAGAGGCGCAGCTGCGATTACGGGGTTTCAGCCGGCCATTTTTTCGAAGGACCAGCTTACTAACTGCGAAGGGACGGGCGAGGCATTCCACGGGGTATGTTGTGGAAATCGGAACGCAGAGAATTGGGTAAGTAGGAGATGGACGGGATCCGAAGTTGAAAGATGGAGAGGAGGGAGGGATAAGTTTCGGAGTGGCAAGTGGCGGTCGGCCGGTATAAAGGTTCCACGCGAAGCCTACTGGTCATCGTCCATAGACTCCGGAATCGGAACGTGTTCAAGTACGGAGTACCCGGCGCCCACGGGCGGGTAGGAATATGTCGAGCTCTCGAAAGGGGTTTTGAAATAAAATTGAGCTCAGTGCGGCTTTAACCTTGAGCAACGCGTCTATACGCGGGTTTATGCTTTTGTAGCGCCTTTTACAACCATTTCGATTCGAATGTGTAGTTTCTTTAGCAATATAATTCACCAATGTTTAAGAATATACTTTGAATTTCTGAATTTATAATTTTAACAATTATTACATTTGATAGTCTTGCCTCTTGGTTTTGGCCTCAGTGTGTCATGCAAAACCTCCGGTCGCGTAGACGTTAGAAGTGTGTGTTATGTGAAAAGCTGAAGACGAAAAGGTGCAGGGCTGCAAAGAAAATGCGAAGTGGTAGGAAGCTGTAATTAAAAAGCGGGGGTAATGGTGGCAGTAAATCCTAATAGGTTGTACAATGCTGTACAGAAGCGTTCGGGGGTATTCATAAATTAACTACGAATGCGCGCGGCGGGTGGAAACCTGTACCGAGCTCCTGTTGAGCGGAGGAACCGCGACGGGAAGCAGCGAAGGAAGCAAGGCGGCGGAAAAATGAGGATAATGGGGCATTTTACTTCGTCGTCGGACGCTTCTAGTGGGGGAATCTAAACGGAGTTTGAATAGGAGAAAATATTGAAACAAACCGTGATTGGGTGTTCACACGTGTTGAGTCTCAATCTAGATCTGTGCTCAGGCCAGCCAGGGGCCTAGCGCACAAGAAACTACTGCGATGTCGGGTGGTTCTCCAACTTCGACGGAGAACCAACACCTGCCAAAATAACTTCCGTTTACTGCTCCCTTTTGCATCAATATTAGCTGCGCAACTCCAATGTTTGTTAGTCCCAGAAAAAGTGGGTATGATCAGCAGAAGGGCATGCCCCTATGTCTCGACGTATTCATCATGGCCGTACTGAAATACTGAGGGCCCTCTAACATCTTCGCAACTCGGGTCAAGCCGCACAAAATAGGATTCTGACTAATGTGGCCACATCAGATTAACCTAATCAGCACTTGAATACAACGGGGGGACGATAGGCTAGTTTACTTCATCGTTATACAATTGTAGCGAGGGGGAATCTAAACGGAGTTTAGGGTAAGGCAAGTAGCATGCGGATAAAGATGCATATAAATACTCATCAATCTAGGTGCTAGAAATCTACTCACTCTCAAGACTGCTGAGTATAAAGTTCGCTCAGATCATTATTATCTTGCCTGCACAGAAAACTCATTCCCGCTATAGAGCCCACCATCTGTGACATGATAAGGAAAGACGTCTGTTTTGTTTCCGCGACTATCCTGCTCATCTGCACTCTTCTAAAGGCCGTTCAAGCCGAAACCCAGTCTCCACGCGTCACATGTCCCGGTATATGTCTTCCAGAGGCTACATTTGGTCGCCAAGTTGCCACCGCAATATGCTCACAGGGCGAATTTCGCTCTAACTGTGCCGTTCGTTCGTGCACCGTGGGACTGTCCAACTTCCGTGGCTTCGCATGCGCAAGCCCGTTGCCTTCTCCTACCCCCTCCCCGTCGTCATCACCATCTCCAAATTTAAAACCGCAACTGCCATTTTCCGATCTCACCTTCCGAAATGGGCAGCTCAGCAACTCAGCAGAGGTTCCGTCAACTAGCACCGACAGTACAGATATGTTCTCATTTTCATTCAACGCCACCCTCAATTCCAACGGCGTTGTATCCCTCGACTCCGTAGCTTCCGTAATCGAGTCTGTGGAATGCTCGGAAGAGGCAACTATAAGAATCAAGACTTTTTCCGATGTAACTTTATCTCAGACTCTTGAGCAGATGTATCCAAACAACTCTGTAATTGTCATCAACCGTGCTCTATTTGGAGAATGTACTCTGCTACCAATCGAAATTTCCGAGGATGAAGCCATTATCAATCGTTCGAGAGAGTTTGCCGACGCCTATCTTATCATTGAATCCGTATCTGGATCACCGAAAAATGCACTCATCCGCGGTACACCTACAGGGTTCTTCGCACTCTTTGACACTGCTAATCTAAAAGTGTCACGCGTTCTACCCGCCACTTCTAATTCTACAGATCTAGCGCCAGTCACAAGGCCTTTTTCAGTCACCGCAGAAGCTGACGTGTTTTCACTCGGTCCGCTTCAAGTGAAAGCAAAGGTCTCAGCGCGCGACAATGGGAACTTTGATGTACTTGAGGCTGACTGGGGCTTGAATAAGCTCAACATGGAGTTACGGGTCACTACAGATGTCAGTGTCGAACTTGGGTTGGACGCTAAAATCGCTGTTGGAACACCCGCCTTTCCTCTGAAGACTTTCCCTTTGCTTAGCGTCCCCATTTATGGCATTCCTGAGTTCGCCCTATCCAATCGGCTTGACAAACGTCTAGGAAACTGGACATTGCCCAGCTTTAAACTTGGTGTCTTCTTTGAAGTGCCACTCGTTCTATCCATCCGAGGAGAAGTTGGTACTGAATTTGATGCTAGGGCTTCTGGGATGCATAACTTTGGGAAGAAGCAACTCATTTACTTCGCAAAAGGGCCTCTAACCAATCTGGATATCGGTGTACGGGATGAGGTCAATGAACCTGCATCGTCGAGCTTCACTTTCACCCCACCCACGCCATCTTCATTCGGGGACTCAACTACCTTTATTAGTATTACAGCTTTCGCAGGGATACGCCCGCAGATTGCTTTGTATGCAGCTATACTCAATGCACGGCTCTCCGGAGACGCTGGTGTTGAGGTGGAGGCAAAGACCGCGCTGACAAACGCGTTCCCCCAGCTTCTGGAGCTTTGTCAACATTTGGCGAATGTGAAATCTGCCATAAGTTACAGGTTAAGGGAGACTCAGTTCTTGGAAATTTTGGGATCTTCGCCAAACTTGGCCTGGAAAGCCTGCCGGTGAACTTGTTCGGCGGGCTGTTAGGGATTCCTGTCACGTTGAAGTCGATCAGCAGGACACTACCCGGAAACCCTTCTTTGCGATCAACGTTAGTGCTAGCATGCTATTTTCCTGAGTTTGGCGAAAACACGGTGCTTTGTGGTGGCAACGATTGTTGTAACAGCGAAACACAACAGTGCTTGACTGTGGAAAGTGGCGACCAGCAGTGTTCTGCTAGCCCATCACCGTCTGCGTCTCCTTCAATAACCAACTCACCTTCTCCGAACTCAGACGATGGCTCCATATCAAACATGTACACAGACCCTCACATCCGAACATTCGATGGTTTGTCATATGATTGCCAGGCGAGTGGAGAGTTTATTATCGCTCAATCTCAATCTCTGGGTTTAATGATTCAGGCTCGGTACAGTGGTCCTAACTCCCGAGGAAGTGTTACCACAGGGCTAGTGTTGCAGCAATCCGGTTTCCCCACGATACAGATGTCCATTGCTCAAGGTAGCGGTTTTTTGTCAACTTCTATTTCAGGTTGTCCGATATCCCTCTTCGTTAACCGCCGTGCGCGAAATATCACAGACAACGTGGGGAGCAGTAGCGCAGATGTATCTATATCGGGAAGACGAGTGATCATCTCATTACAATCTGGAGTGCGCTTGTCGTTCCGACTAAGACGTTCCTCATTTTTTGGCTGTTACTTTGAAGGTTTGGAGACATTCTTGCCAAGAGATATAGTGAATAATGGGAATGTAATCGGGATACTTGGTTCTCCGAACAACAACTTCGAAGATGACTGGATGAAGAGAACAGGAGAGATAGTTCCACTTCCGAGCTCAAGAACTGATCGTCTATTTGCGACTGCATACGACTATTGTACGCAGAACTGGTGCATTCGGAATGCATCTGAATCTCTCTTTGTATACGAACGAGGACTCAATCACGCAAGTTTCGATTTATGCGATGTGCCCTTCGGTACACCGATCGACCTCAACAGTGCCCCCCCAGAACTTGTGGCATTATGTGGTGAAGATCGTGCATGCCTGGTTGATGGCCTCGTTGGCGATATCGATGACGCTTCTAGCTCACTCCAAACCCAGGCAGAAGCAGATATAAGAGCGAGTAGGGTCGCCGTTCTCAAGTTTGAACCATCCGTAATTGCTATTAACACAGCTGTGAACGTGTTGATCACGTTGAACACATCAAAGATCATCAGTTCCCTTCCAGAGGCGTTGGAGAGTTTTGTTCTCTTTAGGTGGACCCCATCACTGGTATCTCGGGAGACACACCTATTATTTCGTTGGAAGACAATGGTGAGCCAGGTTTCTCGGATGCTGTGAGTGGAGATGGAGTATACAGTAATATACTGGCTGTACAATCTCGAATAGCAGGAGAAATCTTCGGGTTTAGAGCAGTGCCAGTGATTTCCAGCAGCATGGATTCAAACTCACCTCTCGTTGTAACAGTACCAACCGCAGTGAGATCTTATTCAACTGAATCAGCAATTGGACAGGTTTTAGGTAGAAATATAACATCCATCAACATCCCAAACTCGCAATTCGAAAGATATGAAGTGATGGTGAGATATAGTTGGGGCTCTGATCAAAATGACCTGGACACTGGTACTCGATTCCTGGATGGCATTGTAGGCTTCAGATGTTCACCAAACGGAAACTTCATGACATTTAGCGGTGATGACACGGGAACGGGAGGCAGTGAAACGATTAGCATCCGAGTGAACGATGCTCGAGCACAAGGACTGTGGAGCACATCGACCAACGTTACAGCAAATGCCGGCTGGTTCTCAAGACCGCAAGGACCGGCAACACTGAGAGTGTTCCTGAGAGAAAGTGATACACTGGATGAGGTGGCTGGATCTGGTCTGTCCTCGGTCATTTCTCCCGGTGTTCAGAGTAATTGCGCGTCAACTACAGTGGCAATTGTTACTATTGAGGTTGGAAATAGTGAAACTATAATATCGCTAGTTTCGCAGCTTGCTTTATAGCAGTCACATCAGCCTCTTTCATTATAGGGGAAAGGATTAGGTGTTTTACTCCTGGAAGATATATCCGATCTATCCCATCGTTTTCCAGACAACCTCAATCGACTCAAAAAGGGTATACAGAAACAGTAATGGAGAAAGAACTACGCTCCCTAAAATGCTATCTTAAGACCTCTATTTACTTATACGTGTTCTATCGTAAGGCTTGCTTTTCCGGTAGTTTTACAGCCTATCAGTCTATATAAAAAGATGGGGAGAATGTTTAATAAGACTCAAGTCAACGTGTACTACTCGGTTGGTCCTATTTCTTCTTTTCTCATATGTACAGACCTACTCTAGTTCTACAAGTAGGCTAAGGCAAGATTCTGCCTTTGCATTCCAGCAAAGTCTGAATTGTTGAAATAGATAGGGAGGCAGCCGGGTCGCTGCTAAACAAGTAAAGATGACGTTGGGAGTGTTTCTCAGAATAATGGGCGCAAAAAGTCAATGGAGTGTGGCTGGATTCCTCCAAGAATTCAGAAGACTGCACCCCTTTGAAGCAGCAAACTTTTAGATTTGCGGGAGAATGCGGACTAACGAATGGCGGTAAAATTTGGGAGCTTTACTGATTAGGGATGCTGGACAACTAATTTCTGAACCCTGTTAGAGTTGTGAGTTTGTTAATTCATTGAATACTGAGTGGTGTTGTTAACTACCACTTAGTGAATACGAAGATTTATTTCTTTTTTTACCTTATCTACCTTTAATTTCTAGTGATGGCTTCTACTTATATAGAGTTATAGTTGATTGTCCATTGGATACCTTGGGCTACGTCTTACTGTAACAACTCATACCGCGTGGTTAATATGAATAGATGTGTAAAACAAAATAAAGCTGTATGCATCTTAACAAACCAAAGGGGAAATCTGGTTATTAGAGATACACGGATCGGCTTCATGGGGCTCCTTTGAATCCAGCTGGAGCCATGCTACATTTGACTTCCCGTCGCTGGAGCGTGTCTTGCTTAAGGACAGATGCACCCGCCCGAGGGGGAAAGGTTTAGTTTTTTACTCTGGGAGGATATATTTGACCTATCCCATAGTTTTTCAGACAAACACAATCGACTCAAAAAGGGTATACCGACACAGTAGTGGGGAAGGAACTACGATCCCTAGGAAGTTACCTTCAGGCCAGCCATCAACCAGCAGCGTCGGACATGAAGGCTGCTGCGGCGTGCCTTTTCCTCAAAACCCCCGGAACCTTTCCGCACGTCTCCAGTGCCCTCACGATCACGTCCCTTGCAACTTAATTTAGCACTGCGCATGCATTCGGGTGCCACCCGCCAAGAGTGGAGAGTGGCAAAGGCACGAGCCTAGCTCTGGTAGAGGTCCTGATAAACGATTGATATCTTCTCTGCCTTGCATCTCGCCCCCAAACCAGTGAGGATATCGGGTTGAAGGCCTTTTGTGCGCTTTTGGCCGTAACCGCTGATAAAAATGAAAATGAGATGTGGAGATCGATGCACCCCAAGGTTTACTAAACATTCGCACGCTGGGGTACTAAATAGACAATGATGTGCAGTCGAGAGTGAGTAAGTTGCGATTGGAACATAGTCTATAGTTCGCTCTCTACTGATTTCTAAGCTATATTGGCTGCAGCTGTCCTATGTGTTTCCCTCTAAAATCACGATTTGATTGCTTTTTCAGTGTAATTCTACTTCTTTGCCTTTTTTCTGACAGCTGACACCTTTCAAAGAGTCTTACAGTTATGAATGTACTGTACTGTTTAATCTAGAACTTAACCGTTAAGTTTATGCACTGTACAGTGCTGTAAGCTTGAGCTGATCTACTTATATAAGCTCAAGCAAGTTTAGGTTTAGACACTCACCGTCGTCTACATGTCCTCTGGAAACTTCCTTCGATCAACAGAAAGCATCAATCGACTCGCCTTGAAATCTATATAAGCCCCGGTCTCTCTCCATCTTCTACTTGAGTAATGTTCTTCACAACCTTCTCCTCTCCTCTCTCTTTCTCGGTCCCTTACTCTTTCTACCCTTCTCTCTCTCACTTCTGCTCTCCCGCTCGCTACCTCACTCCTGCCTGGCCCTCTCGCTCACTCTCTTTCGTTCTGTCCATAAGATTTCCCTCCACTTCAGCTGCAGTGCGTAATTTAGCTGAAAGTGGCTGCATGTGTCCTGCATGTTGCTATATTAGCGCTCTGGTGTATGTCTTTCATCCACTACATCTTGGTTTCATAGCCAGCACAAGTGGCTTCATATGTCCGGCGTGTTGCTAGCTAATCGTTCTAGTGGGTGTCTTTCATCCACTACATCTTGGTTTTATAGCCAGCACAAGTGGCTTCATATGTCTGCGTGTTGCTAGCTCATCGTTCTAGTGCATTTCTTTCATCCATAACATCTTGGTATCACGGGCACCACACCGTCACTCTCCTGTTGGAGGGAGCGAGGGTATTCACGAAGGTAAAATCGAAAAAGTCGGTCTATCCGCTGCTTCCCGTTGCCTGGATATCTGGCCTGGTGCAGTGGAGACCATGGCGTTGCTCTACGACAGGATGACGAGCAGCTATTGCCAAGTCTTTTGCGAGAAGGTTTACTTGGCGATCATGTCGGTTGATTCTGTAAGCCCCATGCAAGCAGTGCATGAGATGATCGCCATGTATGTCGGGTGTTTCCCGGCAATTCCGTCGCGGGCATGGCGTGCCAGGGTGAAAAAGTGGGACTTGATAATAGTACTGAATGCACATCGAGAATTATCGTGGTTCAATGCTTGTCTGTAGTCCGGGGCATGGGGGACAATACACTCATTCCTTAGCTCCCGGGGGCCAAAGTCGCGCGAAAAGCCTGCCTCCTCGAATCTCCAAGAGGAATTCGTTCTTGCACTGCTTCATGGATTGGCGTCCGTCGGCGTCTTTTGCCAAGGTGTTTTTTGCGAGCAAGTTACACTGAACGGGATAATCCCAGACGACAGGCAAGAGGTCGACCACCTCTGGTGGGCGTCTGCATCTGCTTCGTATGTTCTTAACTCCTTAATAGGTGTTGGAAGCAAGGTCTTGCAAAGCTTGCCAGATGAAGACCTAGAAGCCAAGAAAGCTGCAGCCGCAATGTTTTTCATGGAGGTGAGTCCGATCCCAAGAGATGGTTTTTTCTTATCTTTGGGTTTCACAGGCTCCTGGAGGTCACGGAATACTTTCGAGTGCAGTACTCACCCTGCCAATATTCGAACACAATGCTCTATCATCCTGTCAAACTCTTCCGCTCCTTCTCCGGTGCAAGACGGGGGCACTACGCGTTACAAACTTCCAACTTTGCAAACGCCAAAATATTTACGCAGTAGCTGGAACGCCATTTGCCTATTGTCAAGGTCATCACTGACCTTGAGGAATAGTCTGGGAGATAAGAGATGGTTCGCAAATGACCGTCTCGTGTATTTCTTAGTACCAGCTGGGGCGTTCAGGACTAAGGTACCCTCGCTGTACTGTTACTCAATCCCGTCTGGGTAGAGGCTCTGTACGTACCCTGGAGGGGCTGTAGGCCACCAGAAGGTGCACCTTGGCAGGGACAAGGGGAAAAGGTTTGGTTGTTTTACTCTTGGACGATATATACTATCTATTACATGGTTTTCCAGGCAACAAGCGACAAGTGTAGTCCTCTTGAGCGAAGCACTTCCACGGCTTTGACGAGTTGGTCGTGGCGCCCGATTATGTACCCATCTTCGTGGTACCACAGTTGAAGTAACAGCTTTGCCAAATCCCTGTTCTCCCCTTCCCCTGGACTGAAGAGTTCTTTTATTTTAAGGATATTAGGGGAAAGGTTTGATTTTCTTAATCTTGGAAGATATATCCGATCTATCTATATATATTGGAAAATAGGGTTCAGCAACAGGTCGAAGAGGAGGCCTCCAAGGTTGTCTACCTGTTGGGTCCCGCAGACGATTCTTATGGAGTGACTACCTATCCACAGGAGCTCGGGCTCTTTTGCAAAGCAATATGGGAACCAAGGCTGTAACTCTGGGAACAGCCGTCCCACCGCGGTCAGAAAAGTGGCCTGGTGCACATATTAAAGCGTTCTTGAGATCGACTGTCAATAGACCCCTACGCTGGGTCACTGCCGTACTCCTGAACAACTCTTCAGATTCCGTGCACGACCGTGTCAATGCCCGACTTTGTAGCGATACCCACTTGGAGAGGTTGGAGGTGGTCTGCTGCCTTCTGGGACACTCGCTTCCTTAAGCAGCTACCGACCAATCTGCGCAGCGCCTCCCGACGGCAATTAGCCTAGGCGACATGTCTTTCTTCGCCAACGGGTTTAGTGGAGCACCAACGATCCATGGAGCGAGAACGGCTGGTGCTTTTCCAGTTGCTAAAACATTAGGAATTCGCGTAAGAGCTTCCAAAACAGCTGTAATTACTTGATGAGGATGGACATCTTAGCAATTCTACCAGGTGAAAAGGCTTTAGACCTGAACCTCCGGGAGAGGATCCTGATTTAAATGTTCTGATAGCGCCAGGGACCTCGTCTTCAACGATCGTTCGGAAAGTGAAGTTGGTAGAAAATGATCCACTGACTAGAGTTTGTCCATCGGGGGCCTGCTGGGGATTTTTATCAGTAATGGCATCGACTACATCACTGGTGGCTAGTAGAATGCCTAGCGAGCGCTAAATTTGTGTGGAATTTCCGTACGCGCCTTCTTTGGCTAGTTTTGTGGCCCTTTTTACATTGACCTGTTGCTGGCCCGAAGTGGAACGAGCTCGTGTCGTGCGTTTCTTAGGCTGGTCGAGTGTTTGCGGACATAATATTTTGAAGTTCCCCGCGTACCATAAATATATTCTTTTCCTCATTTCGTCCGTAATAGAGTGCCACCTGTATTCACTGGAGCAGGAATCTGACGAGTGAATATTCGTAAGCATAACTGTAGGGAATAGAAATATTTTTTTGCGAGTGCCTGAGTTGCTCGTGTATTATCATTAATACAAGAGTTCACTGTGTCGTCCATCGACTTTGCATACGTCTCTGCTAGACAACCGTGGAACTTTTTCTGTACATGCGACATGACTGGGGGATGGATTGTGAAAATCTCTTTTAAAGACGGCAGAGACTGATCATTAAGATCAGGGTTTTGTTACGCGATGTTGGGCCTCTGGTTTAGAGCTGCGGGAGCTGGGTCATCTGAAACCGGTACCAGTGTGTTCTGATCTAAGTGTTAACCAAATTGGGTGAACCAACTAGTTGTTCAAGTCAAAGGAGTTCTAATTGTTTCCGTTTCCTGCCTGTTTTTCCCCAGTAGCGGGACTAGCATTAGTGTCACCTTTACTTACGTTTCTTTTTCTAAGTTTCCAATGTCTACATCCCACTTTATGACACGTAAAGCATCGGTTTACGATCAAGTCCTTCTAGCATAACCCATTTTAACTAGTTTCCAGGTTTCCAATCGCCATCAGCATAGGACCTGAGGCGTTTCTAATTTCCGGATATGAGCCTCTGTCAGTGAAAAAACTGGCAACCTAAAGTGCCATATCAACGTTTAGCTCAGTTTTTGTTACAGCTTGCAGCATACTTGTTTTCTCTTTACAAATTTCGAGTGAATATTGCAGTTGAGAACTTCATGGAGCCGCGCCAACGTTTTTGGTTCAGTATACCGATAATATGGATAATCAAATTTCTAAACTCCGAGAGATATGCTACTACAGTTGCTTTCTAGCGGAACACAGTAACCTTGTCACGCGCTCTAGTGAAACAATCCTTCGGGAAAAAATTCATCCTCAACTATAAGTTTGAAAGCTTCCCACGTTGGCGGAACAATATTCTCAGAAATAAGCTTCTACAAGTAGACTAAAGCAGGCCGTTTATAAGCGTGGAAGATAAGCAAATAAAATTCTATGTAACGATTACTTTGTTCTGACCCTTTTAAATAACCCTTAGGATCTTTTGACAGAATGCAACTATGACCACACTGTCAACACATCTCGAGCTCCGTTGAATAACACAGACTTACTCGGTTCGAGAAGGGTCATGCCCAACAAATGCTTGCGTTTCAGACACAATCTAGTACCTAAATTTGAACATGGGCACTTGGTGTTGAAATCAGCAAGATATTTGTACCTGGATGATGGATTGAGTTTCTACCAGCAGAGAGAGTTATCTACCGGCAGCTCTGATCACACCCAAACTACGGTGTAACTCAGAAATCTGTTCCGGATATCCCCAATAGTCCACCATGCATACCGGAATAGTTATCCTGACCCTGTGAGAAAGTCTCTCAGGCTGAGGGATGTTGAGCGCACAAAAAGTATTTCTATCGATCATTTTTTCGTTGATTCATGCGGTAGGCAGACCAGAACTTAAGAACAGGACTTTTAAGAAATGTTACGAAGGAAAGCAGAGGTGAATTGAAAGGAAACAGAAGTGACTTCAAGATGAGTCTAAAAACAGCCATAAAGATACCAACTACAAGATTCTAAAGTCTCATGTAGCAAGTATCAGTGAGACTGTTTGAACTGGACGGAAGGCTAAAGTCTCATTCGTTCATTTGGAAAGAAGGCACAAAGTAACTGCTGATTATTGACGTGAAGTGCGTTCGAAGAATCACGCGAGATATCCACAATGGCTTAATATCACTAGCTTGACAAAAACTAGTATGATTCTGCTTTGCACTGGTACCTGGATAAATTACGGCCAAGTTACACTGATATTTTGGTACAATTTAAACTCAGAGAGCGGTTTATAGTAGGGTACTGTGATGATTTCTTGCCAAAGCGGTTACAAAAGCGGACCTTAAGATGACCAATAACCAAATAGTACCCGATTTCTGAACAAGCTTTCTATTTCAATTCCAGTCCAAGCCAATCATCTAAGACATTACCGCAATCCATGGTCCAGTCAGTGCACCTTGCTAAAAGATAACAAGTGCAATGTGATAGTAGAGTAATACCAACAATGGGCTCTGAAATGGAGACTTGGTGAGAAGCATGGATTTACTAAGCAAAATAACATAAAGCCAAGTGTTTAATCTAAATATTCTACACTGTATTACGCAGACTTCTGAGGCTTTTACAGAGTAAAATAAGAATAACAGCTCTTGTTGTATCCCAACGCTCCCGGCTACCAGACCTTCAGTTGCGACCGGGACCAGTTTCAAACCATGCGGTCCAGGCTACCTTGCGCTCCATCCCCTAAGTTCTCTCCTGTAATTGGCTTTCCAGCCCAAAAGTGAGTTATAAACGGTGTCGACCACAGCATCAGAAGTCAACTAAAATGATTTTTAAATTTGAGGGCACACAAAATGAACAAATAAAAAGTAGACGTGTACAAGAAAAAAATCTACCCCTAACATCAGCAGGACAGAAATAAAAAAGCAGCAGGACTGGCAAGGGTGATCCTACCCGTGAAAAAGAGAGCGAGACAGCCGAAGAGCTGCCAAACAAGTAACGGAGACGTTGATTGAATGCATCAGGAAGATAGGAACAAAGGGCCGATATAAGGTGGCTGGCTTTTCCCCGGAATACAGAAGGCCGGCAATTTTTGTAGTTATTATTATAGCTCTATCGTAACAACTGATAATTCTAGCTCGTTTGCTAGAAACTACATTACCAGCCAGCAAATAGATATTGATAAATTGTAACTACTAGTCGAACTACGCTTCAAACCTATTACGCGCCGCTAGGTCAAATAAATTGGCCAAGCACAAATAAAACATTAGATATAAAACGCCGTAGAATGAATCCCAATTCATAGAACTATATCCCTATTTAAGTTCGCGGCCACCCTACTGGTGAATAGAGAGCTATATTCGGCCAAGAATTAGGTCCCTATTACACAGTGGTGTTACAGAGGTCTTATCACATAAATCTACAACAGCTCTTCTACCTACATAATTCCAGAGCTTAATTATTCACTGTGTTTGTCAGAATTGTCGAATTCTTACTGCTTGCTGGGGATCAAGATTCTATGGAATAATTAGTGCCATTAATTAAATGATGGAAACTAGAAAATGTGGCATAGATTCCTCGAAGACTCCTATTCTTTGGCATACTATTTTTCAGGGAGAGGAATTGATTATTAAGATCCAAGGGATCAAAAGATGGAAAAGATTGATTTTTACCCGATTTCAAGAAAAAAGAAGGAAGCGGGAGGAGCACTGAATTCAGTTGAAGCAAGATCGTGCCGTTCTTATGGCTCGGCCTTAACGCTTTTCCTTCTGCTGTCTTTTACGAAGGGCGCTTAAAATGGAAGGTACCGTCGACGAAGGTACGTGATTTGCAAACGCAAATCTGCGCAGTGAGACTGCTTCAAAGGCTTGGATATATATCAGATTTCAGGGACCCGCCGGTAAAAACGATTGTCATATTTTTTTCTTCAGATGCTTGTCAAAATGGCGACTATGGGCAGAGAAGCATGCATTTTTTGTTTAGTAACTAGTGATTTTTGTAAGAGATCCGTATTTCATATAGTAAAGCGGTCTTCACATAAGTCTAAAAGTCTGGCCTTGAGGTCATCCTTCAGGGATCTCATTTTGGTCTTTTGAGTCTATTGCAGTTGTTTGGAGTACTCCACAGTGCCCATTATATCTTTCAAAAGGGGAAACGTTTGGGTGTTTTAGTCTTGGAAGGTGTATCCGATCTATCCCATGGTTTTCCAGACAACACCAATGGACTCAAAAAGGGTACACCGACACCATAATGGGGAAGGAACTACGCTCCCTAAAATGCTACCTTCAGGCCGGCCATCAAGCAGGCCGCATTAGACATGACGGCTGCTGCAGCGTGCCTTTGCATCAAAACCCCTGGAACCTTTCCGTACGACTTTCAAAAGTAAATCACAAAAGTCTTTTTTCCCAGTCTAAAAGACCAGTGAGTTAATAGGTGCCGCATAAATTCTCGCAAATAGAGAAACAATAGACCATGAAAATGTTTTAGCAAACGCTCCCAAAATTTTTATTTGTTTGGATGGTGATCTGTTGGTTGCACGTGACTCCAAGGATCGATTTGGAGCTATTTCTGTATGCGGGAATTCTGTCGATCGATATAATCGTTAGTAACTTTGCGTGACTCGATACGAGCTCGAGACTCAAAAAGCCAATTTAGCAATACGGGTTCTTGGGAAAATGAACTTCGCTGACCCTCTCAAAAAAACCAACTAGTCCACAAATTGAGCCCAAACGATTGGTATTTTTAGTGGCAAGCTCGCTTTATCATTTGGAGTTTCACAGGGTAAGTTTTCCAAAAAGTTGGAGCAAAAATACGGAGCAATGTGAAATTTTTGTTGAATATTCATTCCAGTCGTTGCATAGTAGTTTTTAATGATAAAAGTTGATGTTCTTTAACAGTGGTCTTGGGAAATAGTTGATTTATGTATTGTTTGTATTTCTTATTTGATAGGAGATTTGCAAAATGTGCAGTGGAGTCTATGAGATGCTTAACAATGAGAAAAGTAAAACGAATACTACTTCTGTTTCTCTTCTGTTTGAAAAGATTGTACTGAGAAGTGCATTTACCCCTGCGAGTGCTGGGGTGCTGTCGAGCGCCAGACTGCAATAGTTTTTGGTAGTTCTAAACCTTGAATGTGGCGGATGAATTGACAGTGGGCAAGACGGAGGCGTAAGGAGAGAGAAGGTAGTTGCGCCTAGCTAGTTGGCGGACACATGCGCGAACGCATGTGCAGCAGGAGGCATCGGCCAAGATACACCTGGACGCAGGCGTATGGCCTCACTTCCCGAATCCCAGCGATTACCCCGCACCCGCAGTGCTGGAAAAGATACTCAGCCTCGCATATAGCAAAGGCCCTGGTGCCCCCTTTCCTATTTGCGAATCTCTCCGCTGAATCTTAATTAACTACCAAGCACTGGAAGATCATGCAACGAAGAGTTCTCGGGCTCTCTGTTTATAATGACTTACTTCCTTTGAACTGCGAGCAACGCCCGATGGAAAGCTTGGGAGACCATACAGTGGGGCTTTAAATCTCTCGTCTCTGGCGCAAGCATCGGCATGACTGCTTCCGCAACGTCATTGATGCCTGTACCTCCCGCGCTACAGGCCTGGACTACTAGTTTGAGTTCCCACTCCTGGTGGTAGGCACTGATCTGTGACCCGCTGCCATTTCGGTCCATCTACATGATGTTCCCCACATCGACATGATTCGCAATATCGACGCGGAGATGTTATTTCACCGCTGAGGGATGACGTGCAATCAATGGCAAATAGCTAAATGAGCGGTGCTACTGCAATCTTGCTCCGCGACAAGGTAAAAAACGCTGCCCTATAATGCCTATAACGCGACAGGTTTCTACCCACCGCCCGCATCCGTAGTTAATTTATGAATACCCTCCGCATGCCTCTGTGCGACATTGTACGACCAATGAAGATCTACCACCACGCCCTATAATGGAGGGAAGGGTTTGTTGATTTTCTCTTGAAATGTATAATGGACATTGAAAATTGAGGGAGTAAAAGGTTTCGGTTATTTACTTTTGAAAGAATATAGTATAATGGACATTGTATTGGAGTACCCCAAACAACTACAATCGACTCAAAAGAGATGATGGAGTATTTCACTACTTCTGAAACTTCTACCCGGGGAATCTAAACAGTAAGGGCAAAGCTCTCCATAAAAGACGGCCTCACTGAAAATTCGATTCCAAACGACATTCACTTAGACGAAATAGGGGGTGTGCTAACGGGGAGGTCTCCAACGACTGCGACTCTTGGGAGCTTTCGGATTAGGTTATGATTATGCGTCCTCTCTTCCTCTCTGTCTTTCTTGAGCCCCATTCAACCCCATCTACTTCATCCAGTGATATGGGAAGATATTTTGCTCCCATTTTTGAACGCTCTGGCAGTTTTAACCACTACATGTAGATCAAGACAACGACCTCAAGATCTGTGATTCTGTCGAGTCGTTTGCTTTGGACCTCT
Source organism: Kappaphycus alvarezii (assembly GCA_002205965.3). Classification (NCBI taxonomy): domain Eukaryota; phylum Rhodophyta; class Florideophyceae; order Gigartinales; family Solieriaceae; genus Kappaphycus; species Kappaphycus alvarezii. Next base: position 78,696 of record NADL03000546.1, read on the forward strand.
CTCGTGAGATCTTCTGCGACTGTGACAGGAAGAACTCTACTTTCCGCAATCGTAGATGTCCATTGTTTCACTTATGGAATCAGAGAAAGGCAGAAGCATCCGACCGTCCCATTGAAAGTCCCTGTCGGCTTGATATCGCAACTAAATGTTGATAATGATTACAGACGGAATCCAACAGGGTATTCTACGCTTTTCGCTTCCGAAACGAGCCGTACCCAAGATCTGGATTAGCATCCCAAGACGGGCCTTGGGCTCTTTTACATTCTTGATATGCTTCTGTGCTTGCGTTTTCGCTTGCCTTGACTGGAAGCGCCTCTTATCGTCTCTTCACTTCCAAACTTAGTTCGATGGAAACTCTTCTTCATTTCTTGTCTTCTTTTGAATTTATCGATTGTGATTATTTAGAGAGTATATGGTTGGGACTCATCTGATACAGTTCTAAGAAAGAATTCCTACCGCGTCACGCAACATGTCGAGAATGATCACTCATACTTTGGGTGATTCCCATAATCACTTGGTGCTGCACATATAAATACGAGTTAAGTACTGGAAACTTGGTTTTTAATTGAAAACCAAGACATGCCTAAAAAATACCTTTTTCCAACTTCATTTCTTCTGTCGTTTTACCTCATACGGTTTCACGAGAGACCGTCGGCGGACAGTTAGCAAAACGTGGTCGATAAATTATATCAAATTTGCATCAAGCCATTAGTTGCATCTGCCTGGCCAACGTTGCATGAAAATAACTCCTATTGAACGACTTTTGTAGGAGTTCTTTACTCGGGCAGAAAAAAGTTTTTTGGGGGATGAGAAATATACCAGGAACTTTTTAAGAGTGAAAAAACGGCCACCAACTCTCGCTCGTTTCGAGAGTAGCCGTTTTTGCACGAGAAGCTACTTGAAGCGAGTGTGTCTTACCTTATTATTTTAGTGGGAGCTAATTATTCTTCGGCAGATTTTCGATTTCTTCTCTCTCAAAAGACTTCTGTCTTACAAAAAGAATTCCACCCTTATTCTTTGAAAATGCCTACACTCAATCGATTCTAGTCTTTTAAGATTATGATGACTTGTTGTATTTTCTAGCTTTCCCCTTCCTTCGTACAGGCATTTGCGATTTCTTACAAAGGAAAAATGACTTATTAATTATTGCTACTGCTGATGAAGCATAAATCTCTTCACCGTAGTACTCAAAGATAGAATAGAAAGCCAAAATATGATGAAAGAAATTATTCACAGTACTTTTACTCAATTTTTCTAATTTAGACCCCAGCTACCTGTAGCACGAATGATGCCCTCTCCAAACCTAATCCACGAACCCATCAGATGTCATAATAATAAAGCGAAATTTGCTTCTCCGTGGTACGTGCCCTTCATTATACTTGTTCTAGTATTCTCCCCAAATCATTCCCTTTCGAAGTCACTGTAGAAATGAACCGTTCTTAGACCAGTCCTGCGCCGGACTTTGAAATAAGTCATTTTCCAATTTTTCTACCTCTAAGTTAATATATACATACAAAAGGTGTCGCCGTATGTAAACATGCGGGAATATGAACTCGTCAGCAACTTTTGCCGAGTCTGAACCAATAACGGACTCTACCACGAGGAATCTGTACATACCTTTGATTTAGGTTGAGCATATACGCCAACCTGGGCTTTTGATTACCTCCACTGACTATCCACTCTCATGCAGCGATATCGCCCACATTCAATAGGCATTACCACCTCGGCAATTACAATTTTCTTATAATCATAAGTTTAGCTGGATAGGAACGCGTGAAAACGATGGTGAACCAAAAATGTTCTCAAATAATTGACTACGAAATATTACTCGAATTTGGTCCCTTATACTGCCGCGAGAGTTTTCATTTATAATAAGGAAAGAGAAGAGATTATTTGGTTCTTTAATTTTTGAAAGGTGTGGTTCGACTATCCCTCGGTGTATACAATAATGTAATGAAGAAAACGAGGCGCGTATTTATCAGATTATTTCACATATATGAGGACAAGCTTTTTGGTTTTTTATCTAAAAACCCCATTATTATGCTTTCATTTACGCTAACACATATTTTAGAAGTAATACCGCACAATCAAAACAAAAACATAAGTTGTTTAATCAGAGTGCAGAGTACAATTCACTTTCTCTCATCAACTAATCTTCTTCTCTCGCATCCGTTTGCAACATTCAATCCTTTTAGTACCCGCGTATGAATACGCAAACCGAAGCTTTGTAGATTTTATGATATTGAGAACCAATCTTCTGTAATTTTATAATTATTTACCATCTCATTTTTCTAAATATTTTCTGACCCAAAGAAAACTTTTGGTCCCTAAATTTACTGCATATGTTCGTATTAGAAAAGCTTCTGTCGCAGTTCGACGAAAATGTGTGCATCTTGTAAAGGCAGTTCTACAGGGCATGCAAATCAGTATTTCCGCTTTGTAGTGGTGGAACGATAACTTTTTCGAAATCGGTCAAAAACAGCTGCTATGCCTTATGAAATGATTGCAACAGTAAAGAATACCTATATCTGCAATTCGATAAAAAATCGTAGAGAGCCACGAAAATCAAAAATGCAATAATGAAACAGAGAAATTCGTATCTGTTTTGGGAAAACGAATTGCTATATTTTCGGAATCCGATATCGCACAATATATCATTGGAATCATCAATAAATATGCAGTCAGCAGGATATCAAAAATTTGAATAAGAAATCTGAATGATTCCATAAAACAATTTCCGGATACTGAAAGTGTTAAATGTTGAGTCTGGAGCTACTACAATTGGGACGTCCTCCAATATCGAATAATATATTTGAAAAGAAATGCTTCGGAACAGGCTCAAAAAAGGGGATGAAGTGAATAAAATGGAAGGGCTACTTCAGAAAACATGGCCAGCAATGATTGACAGAATTTAATATCAAACATACAGAATATATTTTGCAACCCTACACATCCGTTAGCTATCGCACTAGTGTAGATTCTAGATGATTCACTCCAGCTGATTCACATTTGATCTTTCTAAGATGAGAAGGCTAGGTTTACAATATAAACAGAGATAAAAACATAATTACGGCCGTTTTTTTCTGCCATATTGACATGGGAAGATTCGATTCCAATTAATTTCTGCTAATGAAACTTGAATCGAGATGACGCAATGCTAATACCATGAAATGTAGAATTAAGGGAAAAGCAAAATAAAAGGAGTGTTAAGTGTGTGGCTTGCTTAATCTCATATACTGTACTTGACGCTACAATTGATACCTTTGAATTAATTATTATAAAGATTAATTGAAATTATTTCTTCAGAACTACTCACGATTTTCTTATTACTCCAAGTAGATATTAATTAAAAGTTCTTAAGAAAAAATTTTTTGCTGCTTTTCTGCTTAAGGTTTAATTTAAATCCTTACAAAGTCTTTCATCAAAAGGTATCCTACTAAATTGATAATACGGATCAAAAGTATTTCTTATAGATTAAAAGTCTTTCCGACGTAAACATCATTGCAAATGATCTTTTTTTTTCGCAGAACATTACTGGTTTGTACAATGATTAAATCAATAGACTTCCGGTTTTTTCTCTATTGATTAGAAACTTTCGCTTATATAATGGTGAAAAACTCTTAGCAAAGTAAGGAAATTATTTTCATGGTTGTAAATGAAGCATGTCTAGCCAGAAACATGAAATTAAAAGTAAAAACCTTCAATATGTTCTATGCTGGCGTGAAGTGTAGTATCGTTTTTAAAATGCTATATGAAAACGTACACTTCTTAAGATATTCAAACTACACATGTACATAAGGAGCCAGAGGAAACTAAAAATTACACATTCTCTTGATTTGGAGGCGTTATTATACCAAATATTCATGAAAGCTTTGTACTGGCAACGTCATACATCGTCACCGTCAAATTTTCAAATTCTTACGGATTGATTCACAAGGGTTGCATTGTTAATAGGATTATGAACATACCTGGGTTTCAAGAGTCCGTATTCATGCAATCCCAAAAATACAACCATTCTCAGTAATTGTAGTTTTTCCAGTCTATAAAGGCATTAGATTGTAAATGTATTCATCCGCACCGATTACATTTAATATTCTAAGATTTTCCAAAAAAATGAATTTTCATTCCTTTTTACCAGAGTTTGTAAAAATCGATAAAAGATTTAATAATGATTGTATTTCACAGAATGCTTCATTACAATTTAAGTCAAATATTAATACAGGATGACTACAGTTTCGATTTAATACTTAATATTTACTGAAAATATTTATGTTTTGAAGGTAGGAATGTGTTAAGTATATCATGACTTTCTTGATAATTTTTTTCCCTTAAATCTTGAAAAAGCATGCTAAAGCAAATATAGCTATCGATAGTCATGAGACAAAGGCTAAAATGGAGGAGTTTCATTTCCGATTTTTAAATTACTTTATTGTTTACTCGACTAAACGAGTAAACGGAAAGTTTGGTAGTCGTATATAACCTTCCATTTGAGCACAACTGTATTTTTAATGGTTTCTTATAAACGCTAGCTTATCCCAATAGTAAAGCTACTAAAATATCGGTTCAGTTTCTGTATGAGTTTGATTGGTTTTGTATTTAATAAATTGTGGTGTCATTTTTTCGCCACCACGACATGACCTTTTTTCCGTTCCTCACTAAAATGCTTTATAATGTTTCAATAATAATTATATCTCCTTTTGAATTTTTATCTCCTTCTATCATCCATAGAACTTTCAGGGCTTGTTACCTCTAAACTAAATTGCAACAAAATTCCTTTCAGCTCCGTTGTTCTTCTTCTATTAACAGTTATTGTTTCAGAAATATCTCCCAAAGCTTCAATTTCATATCTTTCGTGGGTGTACTCTCTCCAAATCCATTCTTTTAATGTTTGGTGTATCTCTCTTCTTTGCAGTTGGGATATATCTCTTTTATACTCAATTGGATGAGTCCTATCGTCATAAGATATTCCATCGTAATACAAATATTGGGATAGTAACGGATGCCTTCTTATTTTTCTGGAGACAGATCTTGGTGAGGGTCGACCCATTGACAAAGAAATATAACCTCAACGGAAACTGTTGCAAAAATTAGCTGCTAAAACTTAACTCACCTTTTCACATATTTGTTATATACATTTTCAAACCAAATCTTCCAACCTAATTTTTTTACTCGAAAAATGGCAAGATAGATTAGCATTACGTATGAAGAATGTGAAAAACTAATATTTTCTTGATTACAAAATGCCAACTTTCCAGAGTAAAACAGAAAATATTCAATCATTAATAGGTGTAGTTTTGTTACATTAACTAATTTTACTTAAAGTAGTAATCTCATGTTCAGTAAAAAGTCAATCGAGAGAGCATTACAGAATTCCTTGTATACGTAATCTTTCGAGACGTCTAGAAATATATGAAAGAATATTCGAAACCCATTACTGAGTGAAATATAGTAAACTAAAAGCTTGAAAAACATTATTTAGCACATAGGAATACTTTCTCACAATTCATGCGTGAATGATTAGCAACCTTCGTCTGGTGAAATATTTCTTAAAACGTTTTTTATCAGTTAGGTTCCCAGTTTTGGGTGACACAAATTGCAGTTTTCAGAAAAACCTGATTTTCCATAGCAATTTTCTGCAATTCCTCTTCATCCAATGCTAAAATATCTTCTTTAGTGTCGTTTCAATTATTTTTAACATAATACCTCAATTATTTGTATAAAAGTTCCATTGCTTCCAATTATACTACAACACTTCAACCAAATACTATTGGAAATATCGAAACTGGTCTCAACGCATTGGAAATTCTGAAAATATTTACTACTCGAAAGCTTATTGGAAGTTGAAGGGATTATAGCCTGACTGCCTTTCAATTGAATAGTTTCATTGGTGTAAAATTCTGCAATAAAAATAGATTGTGGTTTTTATTCTAGGAAGATATGTAGAAAAGCCTGCCAACCATGAAAATTCTATTTACGTTTTAGTCTTACTTTATTCCAACTAAAGATTCCCGTACAACTATTTCGGAAGCAAAAACATTTAAGAAAATAAAATTTTGTCATTGGTGTTTTTGAAGTAACCAAATGTGTAAATTTCATCATTGAAACTTCAAAGTAGCAGCAGAAATGAACTTTTGAAGCATAAGTATTTTTTGTGATGTTTGTAGATCAGAACACAGGTGATTTTGTATTTGACTACGAAACGTCCAGAGCATATTTTTCAAGATTTCATGGGCCATTTCTTGGTCATAATTTCTAAAGATACTTAGTAGAACTTTATAGAAGGAAAAATAATTTGGATTTTTCACCTGAGAAAAATATAATTGTATGCTCTAAAAAATATTGATGGGGAGACTATGTATACCTACCTCTACTCCTATATTTGAGTTAATTCCTCCGATTTATGTGTATTTTTCTTAGTAGAATACCTACAATTATATTTCGAAAAATGGTTGAAGTATTTAGAATCAATTTTTATAATTGCGTACGGGTAAAATTGAGACGGATACTCAAGAGAGGGAAAAGATACTAATATAATTGGTATTTTAAGTAAAGGAGGAAAAATAAATCATTTCGACAGAAACAGTTTTACAGCTGCGATAGGAGTTTTTGCATTCACCCTTCATTTTTCAATCTTTTGCTGTATCACATGCCTGGGATAATGGGTGCTTTGTTATTGTAATTTAATTTATAGAAAATAATTAACTAGTGACCAGTGAGCATTTGTGAATTTTCGAATATACGATTTGCTGTAGAACTTTTCCTTAAGGTGAGGACGACGTTTTTATAGGGTTGTTAATAATTAAAAAATATTTTGATGGAATATCGTCCCTTGTAAACCACTGTAGTAATATAAAGGGGAACTCAGAAATTGTGACGTACATCTTATATTTATGCTTGAGAAATAGCTGAGGAGACAAAACAAATATTTAGAGCATTATTTACTACTTGAGAGTAGTTAGACATTCATTTTTTAACATTGTAGAATTATTCTTCCAGAAATAGTACGATTGAAGCCATTTTCCATTATTTCATATCAGAGGAGCTCTTTTTATTCAATTAAAGTGAATTTTTGTAGGACTGGATGGCATCAATAAAAAATGAAAATATTCCATTTCAAACCAGAATTGTGTTGACACAAACACTAAATCCTGCATTTCTGGCTGTGTACATATTGGGCTTGAAGTAAAATGAGAAAGCCTCTCTTTTTTCTATTATTATATCGATGGTAACAGAATGAATGGGTCACTGTTTCACTTTTAAGCTAATTTATATTGACAAGGATTTTACTATCTCTTAACGTGGTAATACAGAGCTGAATGTTTTGTCAATCCAGCTGGTATTAAACATCAGTGTAAGAAAGAGGGTGAACTACTATTCCCAATTTTCCATTGTTCAATTTTATGTAGTTCTAACTATATCCCCTGATAGCTTTTTCTTCCCAGTGTTCTCTGTTTGCATGGCAATTTTCTTTAGTGTAACAATTTTTGTGTAACGGATTTTTTTCCATGGCACTCAATCATATAAACATAAGTTTATAAGCAGGTTAAAATGTAAAACACTCCGATGATGTAACGATATGGCGAACAAAATGCCCACAAGTTGTTGTAGAGAACTACCGAAGCTAATTAAGGTTCATACTAATACATTTTTGGGCCTTTTAAACGGCAATTCTATATAATTTTGTATCTAAATTACTACAGCAGTTTATTGGTTTGCTAACTAAGCATATGGCGACCATAATTTCTGATACAGCAAAATTTTGTTTGATTCAAAGAGATCAATTTTCGAGACAACTTGAGCATCCCAGCCCATATGATCATTACTTTTCTCACTGATTAATTTTCCTTGTGTGCTGTCATTATTTTTATGTCCTGGAAGAGGTCTTTTGAATAAAGTAAAGAGCTTTCCCGCCAAAACTTACCAAATCCTAGCGAAGATCTGCCTGGAAGACTGAAAGGAAGATGGAAGAGTTTGGAACTGGTCTCCGAATAGATAGCCTCATTCTTATTGATGAAATTCGAGGTGATATAGGACCAAAACGTCGAGTCTACCACTGGAGGCTGATATGTAGATGGATGAAGTAATAGCAGTTTTCAATGAAGGGCTTTTCTGTAACTTATCATGCATATGGTGTGTAAGAATGTCCTTCCGTAAGACAGAGAGAATGTTAACTCAGCTAAGAACATTTTTTAAGTATTGCCACCGGTTGAAGAAAGAAAATGGAACACCCATACCCACCGAAGAATTATACATTTGTTTCACAGATCGTTTTACTGTAAGACTAGACCAGTTCAACAGCAGTGCAAATATCTGCTGGAAAGCTGTGAGGAAAATATGAAAATCTTTAGCTATGAGCAATGTAGAATTGTTCAACACTACAACTTTGCCAATGCGCGCAAGAGATCCATTTTATATCTCAAATTTTGTACCTTAAAAGCTTTTGGTAGGACCGCACGATACGTTTACAGCAATTGATCAATGCAAATTGAATACTTTGGTCGCCTAACGGAACAGAAATCCTACGCTACGCATAAAAACTTCTGTTTTCAAGTTATGATCAATGTTATAATGGTTAGCTGAACTTGCTCTGCATATGTAAAGAAAACATAAGAAGAGGGTCAAAGCAAGTTCCACATTCGAATTAGGTATGACTCTTGAATCTATATATCGCAAAGCGCAATTATGGGCTACAAGCATTATTGAAGGGAACACACTTCCTTTATTCTTTAATCATTTACACATATCCATAGAGGACTAACAAGCATACTATTATATCGCTACAGAATAAGACGCTTACGTAAGAAGTAAATCAACTCAGCTTCTATCTGCTGCCACTATGCCACTCAAAAAGATGGTAAACAATGGAGATGATTACGACAAATGGAACACATATAAGGATGTTGATAGGAGCTTATAAGCACCTATTGAATGTACTGTGTAGGCTTTGGGAATGATCAGTCTTCAAGCATCCGCAATTACATGTGGGTGGCATATGATTCACTCTACCAACTATTTCTTTTGCTAAAATATTTGCGATAATTTTTTTCGAACCGCAGTCGAAAATGAGCTCTATAGATGCAAAGTTTTATTCCATATTCGCTAGATAGCAATGTCCGAAAAAACTGCCGAAGACTGATCTGTTGGCTGATGCTTTTGGTAGGCATCAGAAAACTTCAGACCATTTTTTGTATAGAAAAGTTCTCCATGACAGCAGAGGTACTTTGTAAGCAAACAATACTGAATTCAAAGGTATTTTCAAAAATTGGCTCTTAAGTTTTTGAAATGCAAGGATCTGAAGGCTTATTAGCAAGTATCAGTGCGTCTGAAAGAATTGAGCATTACATGAAGTTTAAATCCTCCAACAAGAAAAATAAATGGAATAGTTAATGACTGCTCTGCAAATTGCTTCAATAACTACCCTAGATATTTATTACGAATTCAGGTTTTTGGTTCAGTACACAAATTTATCTGATCTTGTGATTTATTAAAGCTTCGGACTACAGAAAAACTTTCTTGTTGTGACTAAGTACATTATAAATCCTTTGGAGCCGTTAACAACGATACATTGCATGTGTTTAATCGTGAAATCAGCCATTCAATAGAAGTAATCGCCCAATTATAGTATCTGTGCTTTACATCTCTTGCGTTTAATTTATGATTGCCATGAATTCTTCTGGTCTGCAAATCTTTTCTACTTAAGGAGATGGTTTGCTTTAAAGGTTATTTTTTGTTACGCAGAATGGCTTCGATCGAATATTCTTCTATTCAGTCCTAATCGTGTATAGTTCTTCGCGGTGGAAGTTTCATTCAAACTCAACTTCGAAATAGGACGCATGGAAAGCGATCTAGATTTTTGAATCGGTAATTAGCTGGAAAAGAGGTACTTGTTAAATAATTCCATTGGTATGATCACTATTTTCGTATGGTCCGCAGTATTTCGGGCTCACTTATCGAGACCCTGCACCATATTATAGAGCAAGCCTCTGGTATAAATCCAGCCTTTATCAACTCATTCGTACGCCGAAGGTCATCTACTTTTGTGGACACAAAAGACCGTTGAATTACATACAGTCTTCTGACTTTTCGAATTTTTCTTGGAGGTTTTTCAGTGATTGCTGCATATGTTTAAAAAACTGTCTCGCAGCAGAATTTTCTGCGTAATAATATCCAACAAGATTTTCTCGGTATGAATCCTTTAATTTAGGAAGAAAGTAGAGAATGTTATAGTTGCTTAACAAAAAGAACTACAAAAACATTTGAAATCTACGAAGTATTTGTTCAAATCAATTTAGTTGAAACTAACAAAAAAAGCCTTTATTCTGTTTTTTCTGTTCATAAACTGGGATTATACACTTAGGAAGGAGATATATTCTTACATGGAAGAAGAAACAGACACCTTCAAAACGTACTCATGAAAATTTAAATTCAACCGCGAATTGTGTTCGTCGAAACTCCTTGTTTTCTCCATGTAGAACCCAAGAACAACCTAGAAGTCAAAATAACATTTGACTTCGGTTTAAATAGGTCATTTCTTATCAAATTTGATAATCGGACAACTATAGTTAAGATTTCATTGTTTCTGCTCTTTTACCTTGGAACTACTTTAAATGTTCATTACTACTGCCATTCATTGCAAACCCGATGTATACAAGGTTTAAAAAGACCGATATTCTTCAAATGGGATGTTTTATTTTTAAAGATGAATAAACCGATAATATAGAAGTGTAGTGTGAGAGAAGCATTCTACCAAAACGTAAATGATACTGCATTGATTATTTGAATAATTCCGGTTTTTTATTGTTCGGCATAGAACAGTAGTCATATAACAACTTGAATTTGAGTTTCCTTCTGGTTCGATAGGTTTGCCTCTTCCTGCACCAAACACACTCTTCGCCGAACATCTTCCATTTGAACTTTATATTGATTTTTCTTGTTTTATGTGTTTCGTAATCTGTCTTCAGCTTTTCTAGTGATGAGCTCCCAAATAACGGTAGGTCTATAATCTTTTTGTTCTGAGAGATTATTTATCAATTCTTTAAGAAATTCCAAGGTCCTATTTTCGGGAGAAGATCTACTAGGAGTTTATCTTGAGACAGTATCGGTAACGATGGTTGATTAGGAACGTTTTCCGAGAACAAAGTTGTATTCTCGTGCCAACCACCTTTCCGGACTCTGCCGAATATTTAGAGGGTACCTAGGAGATTTAGTAGGGAATTCGCAATGCAAAGTGGGAAAATGTCTCTGTGTAAGTACAATCTACACTAATATTTGCTTTCTATAATAGTCAAGAGCATTTTTTGATGACCAGACTAATTTTGCCCGGCATTATTCAAAGTTCCAGGCGCCAATGAAACTATTCTTTGGTGTATTGGCTCTTCTGTTTCATTACAGCCCCAATTAAGTACTGAGAGGTATCTGCGGTGGCATTTATAATGGAAGTTCAGTGCCAAAAAGTGTTAAGGACTGGAGCACTACATACTGTTTTTTGGAGGGTCTGAATTGAATTATGCTGAGATTCTGTACACAGAAAAAGGAACTTTTTTCCTCAACTCGGTAGGAGATCTACCAGACTATAATCAGCCTCTATATAAAGTTTTTAATAGTTGAAAAGTCCTTAAAGTAATCAAACTATTTCCTGTTTTTTCCGAAATCAGTAAAATAAATTATTCAACTTCTTTGGAAATATAGATATTAATTCTTGAGAGATTACAGGTCTAAACTACTCGGTTTCCTGAACATTGAAGGGGCAATTTGAAACATTGTGAGCATATTTCCTTCCTAAAAATGTCCAAAACTGCAGAACTGTGTTCTTAATAATCTCGAAATGTCTCAGTAGAATTACGAATGTCATTTAGGTATCTGTTGCGAGAAAATTCAGGACATTTTTGACAATTTTCAAAATATGTATTATTATATTCATGAAAGTTGATTGGGCATTTCTGAATTTTAATAATTTCAGAAGTACCATATCTGACCCGAAAAGCTCTGAGAAGAACTGGAAATTGTTCTAGTCTGTTTCATTGTAGCCTAGCCTCAGACCCATCATCATCAGCGCGATGCAGGAAGTATCTCTCTATGACGCTAATCTAATTAAGTTCTCTTTAGTCCACACATATCCGCAAACTGTACAACTTTTCGTCACAAGGAGTGTTATCTTCTCAGGTACTTCTGCTTCATATGATAGGTTTGCTCTCCGATGGGTTATCTATCCGTTTACGAAGCTCCATCATTTATTCTGCTGTAAGTCTGCAGAGACCTTTTTCTGTGGATTTGCACATTTCCGTAATTTGATTTTGTAATCAAACCGTATCTTGGGAGGAGGTCCCTCGGAAGTTCTTGTGAACATTTCTATGTCTTTTGAGTAAATATTGAATACCCTCCGGGTGAGACTCTCGGAAATCCAAATTTGACTATAATTGTCGGGCTATAACGGCATAGCAGCTACAAATTTTCAAAAAGCAGTAGCTGCTGAATTGGTCGAAACGAAATACTGTTCCGTGTTTTAGTTAGCAGTGACAGGTTAACTATAACCTTTGTGATTAAAAGAAACAAGATCATCCAAAGGGTCGATAATTGCTCCATAAGCTCTAGATTAATGAATTCATAACATTGCATCATGTCTCTCGAGTGAGCGCAGGGCGAGATATAGTGGTTTTTGTTAGGGTTGCTACTTTCTGCTGCCACTGGTGACAGTTTAAAGCTAGAAATGATACTTAAAGCCGCATATTATTGTAGCTGACTGAAAAAAATAGCCCTTTACCGTTACGTTTATGCATTGTAGAGTGCTATAAGCTTGATCTAATCTTACATAGATCAGCTCAAGCAGGTGTAAAGGTGCCTTTTTGTTGTCTTGACTTGAAATCATTGTTATAATAGCTGTTTTATTGGCAACCGTGTAATTATTCAACTCGAACTTTGTAGAAAATGGCTGAATGATTCACAGCGGTAGCATTGCTAATATAATCATGAAAATACTCGGGTCTCAAGAGTCTTTATTAATGAAATCTCAGAAATACAACCATTCTCTGCAATAGTAGTTTCTCCAATCTTCAGAAGCAGAAGATTGTACATGTATTCATCCACATCGTTTTCATTTGTTTTCTAAGCATTTCCAGACATTTTGTGAAACATTGATGAAAAATTTAGTAATGATAGTATATCTGAGAACATTTCACTACAAGAAATAAGTCACATATTGATAAAGGAAGACTACAGCTTCGATATAATACATAATTTGAATTTAAAATGTTTATGTTTGTAAAGGTACAAATATGTTAGTTGTACCAATTTTGTTTTGACAATTTTTTTTCTTAAATAGTGAAAAAAATGAAGTCCATTTCGCAATAAAATATCATGATACTACGATTAAAATGTAAGAATATCGTTTGCAATTATTAAATTAGCTTATCGTTTATTTGATTAAATGTCAAAGTATAATATTTAGTAGTCGTATTACCTTTCATTTGAGTATAAATATACTTTTAATGCTTATTTTTAAACACTAGTTTATCACACTAGTAAAACTACTCAAATATCGGGTCAGTTTCTGTATGAGTCAGATTTCTTTTGTATCAAATGAGTTGTGGCGTTTTTTTTGTTACCATGACATGATCTTCTTTCATTACTCCCTCAATAGGTTCATAATGTTTCAATACTAATTATATCTCCTTTTGAATTTTTATCTCCTTCTATCATCCACAGAACTTTCAGGGCTTGTTACCTCTTAACTGAATTGCAACAAAATTCCTTTCAGCTCCGTTGTTCTTCTTCTATTAACAGTTAGTGTTTCAGAAATATCTCCCAAAGCTTCAATTTCATATCTTTCGTGGATGGCCTCTCTCCAAATCCATTCTTTTAATGTTTAGTGTATCTCTTTTCTTTGCAGTTGGGATATTTTCCTTTTTTATGCTATTGGCTGAGTCGTATCGTCATACTTTATTCCATGTTAATATAAATATTGGGATAGTAACGGATTTCGTCATATTTTTCTGGACAAAGATCTTGATGAGGGTCGAACCATCGACAATTATATACAGTCTTTACTGAAAATATTACCAAAAGTAGCTGTTAAAACACTGCTAGAATTTTATTAGTTCACCAACGGAATTTATTGAAAGGGGGAATTTATGGGCGCTTTAATGTTCGAAACATATGTTCAGTTGATGCCCGGGATATCTTAGAGAATTGTTGGTAATGAAAAGTCTAATTTGGCAGCACATTTAAGTGATATCTTGTATGAACAAAATTGCTTCGAGCATATTACGAGATATGCCCTTTTCCTGCAGATTCTTCTCCCCATTATCTTCTAATCCCTCCAGAGCGGCAAAGACATTACCGACGTCGTCGCCTTCTAAAAAGCTAAGATCAGACCATTCTGTCCAGCCAGCAGGTACCAACAAATTATCCGTGCCGTAGGTTCCCATTACGGGCAGACTTAGTTCCTTCTCAGTAGGTGTGTTAACCCTACTTTCACGTAATGATGTCTGCTCATAGACTCCTTTGGATATTTTTTGGGAATCGGTGGCTTCCAAAAAGGTGGAACACTAAAGCTTCCCGCGACTGGAGAGCAGGCGCGCGGTGTTCGGTATCAAATGGTAGCTCATTATGTGCATGTTCAATTCGGGAACAGACGAATCCGAGTGATAATCCGACCCTAAGACATCAAATGTTGCGAGGAAAAGGTCCCTCAAGGAGCGGTTCAAACCACGTCTTGCCAAGTGAAGAGGAGGAAAGTAACTGCTCACATGTTGTACCGGTAGTGCGAGGCCTGGAAAAAGAAAGAGCAAAAAAATCCACCACCATAAGCGTGGCAAGCCATGGTTGTAATCACTTGAAAAAATTCCGCTTTAGGCATGGTACTTACAGAAAGCGACAGCAACGAAGAGAGGTGCTCCAGAAGAATGTCCTTGGATACGACCAGAAGGATCGTCTGTCTCCGGAACTCTCCCATGCTGGCGGGAGAACTGCTGGGGTTGAGTTCGGCAGGGTGCCTTAAGCATTGCGGTACTTGGTCGAGGGTAAAAGCCTTAGTGGCGCGGGAAAACCGCCACTTTAGAAAGCTAAATCACTGACCAATGCATTATTGAAAAGTTCTTCGGGTGTGCGTTTCTCCAGACAAGTAAGTACGCTACTTATGTTCCTTACCGAGTTTTACACCTTTTTATTTGGCACCAGTAATAAAAAAAAATCATGTACAGCGAGCAAGATGCTTTGAAGCCAGCTAAGTTAGTTGACACCAAAGACTACATATTATGGCGTCATTGTACGAAAGTCTACATTCAACGCTCAGAAATTGATCTCTTGAGATTTTTTGATCTCGCCGAAACTGCAACATCCACGCAGAGAACCGCCTGAAAGAAGGTAATTCTCAAGGCTAAAACACCCATAATCATTTAATCAGAAGTTGGACCAAGCCCACAAACAAGCAAGATTGCAGAAGACTATGAGAAGTCGGCGAAAAATCTTTCAGATGCTCTTGCCTCTCTCTATACTCCATCCAGTGAGCAGACGGTTATCAATCTTTTGCAAGAACTAGAACAGATGGAGTTCAAAGAATACGGAACAATTTACTAAGTTCAACGAAATTCTGCGAAAAATTTCTTCACTTGGACGACCGGGTACCCAGAGTGCGAAGGTATCGAAGATTGCTAGAACTCTGTGGGATCATTTCAATCCTCTTGCGAATAAATCAAGTGGTTTCAATTGGCAAAGATTGATAGAAAACATTAAGACTGAAGTTGCTCGTCTCCAAAAGAAGCAGGAGGACAAAGAAAAGGGTAAAAGTAGCATAACGAAAGCAAATACGGCCGGAAGGAAGAACTCAAATCCGGAAAAAGGAATTATGCAGATTTGATGAACCTTCTTGGGTCTGGAAAAAGATGAGAAAGTACGCAAAATACTGCTGGTATCGCGCGGACAAGCAGAAGGATACAGGATAACAACTGCAGCGTGAAAGAGGTCGTGGCTGTGTAGAAACGTACCGTGGTGGATATCGTCATTTTGTATCGTATCGCGGACGTGATAATTACTATCCGCAGAGAGGGCAGAGCTGAGACCATCAGAATCATCAGCCTCAGGACTATGATCAAGTTCAGTCGCAGAAAAGCAGGTACGGTGACTCCAGAATTCCCTCCACACCAAGGAAGTCTTTTTCAAGGAGGGAACGTACCAAGTGGCCAAGCCGCGCGGACTCGAGGTGCCCGCCGCCTCACTCTGGAGCAAGTCCTCCAAGCAATATGATAAATGGCATATACGCATGTATGGCCCAGATAAATTTTCGCAGCACCATCGCAAAATCTGCAGGAGAAAATCTAATTACGCCTTGATTGACTCCGCTGGCGCGCACAATTTTTTTTCATAGCCGAAGTCTAGAGTAAACACCAGGTTATGTAGTAATGGTAAGCAGATTACCAGTTTCTTGGAAGAACCAGCGCCAGACTATCGTAAAGCCGACCGTATGGCATCACAAAGGCCAGTTCCATAGACATGACTAGAAATGACATTGCTACATATACATTGCTTTGTCATTCGGGATTACTGCCTGATGTTCTGTACTGCAAAAATTATCATGTATTACATTTTTTGGGGGAGAGTTTTGGTGTAATGGAGAACCTTGTAATGTATTGAGGCGCACCTGCAGTTTCACAATTCAGCCCATTTTCTATGAGAAAAAGCTTCGCAAGAGGATAGGTATTCTGCTCTTAAACCAGGTTTTCCCAAGAAATAACTAGCAAATTAACTATACAAATTATCGCATTTCCAATGATAAAGGGCCTGAGCTGTTCCGTTAATTGGCAGCTTAGTGAAGTGTGCGGCGGCATTGCAGCAGCAGTATCGCAATTTTACCGTCACCTATACATTAATGCAGCAGAGTGAACCTGCTTTTTAAGCCATTTTAAACCCAGCGTTTTTGCTAGAGCAGTACTTACCCGATGTGCGAGGCCAATGAGAGAGTAGTATATCGCAGTCAAGAGCTCTACCTAAGTGAAGTATCGCACTTCCTATTCATCCTGACCTATGGCAGACAACCGTCATAGCCAGAGTCGGAAACGTTTCGTGAGCACATCTCAGAAGCGAACAACTACACCGAATTTAACAGAATTTATTCGACTTTTCACGCTTCACGATGCTCTTAGAGACGACAAACGCAATGTCCTATAATTATTTCTTTACATAGAATAAAGTTTTAACTCTTTTAAAGAAATGGGGCTCCTTTATAGAGAAAAAGGCCCGGAAACATCAAGAATTTTTGATTTCTTCGCGCCGTTGCCTTAAAACATAAGGGATTCTTGAAATTAATGGGCCAAAATAATATTCTATTATCGTAATAGTGCTCAAAAAGTTTCCAATTTTATGGTTTCTTATGTCCTTCGAGTCGCTTAACCAAAGATCTGCCGAAACTTTTTCTGGTTTTTATGGACTCACAGTAGAGAAACCTTGAAATTATGCAGGAATATTTTGCTGAAGCTGTAGAAAGGCGGATGCTTTTCCTACAAAGATGAAGTATGTTGTTAGATCTTGACCTATTTCAGCTCAAGAGAGGTAAAATATGGTTCTCCAATGACCATACTGAATTGAGTAGTTTTAAAATGCCATTAACCACGTAACAACGATCACCAGCTCTCGTTGCTGCCATTTTCCTGCAATGCGGCAATCAAAAGCCACTAATTTAACTGTTGCTAAGATAATTTTATCCATTTTTCCATAAAAACAAAAAATCACAAATAGAGAGAAGCTTAGGAAGTCTGATAGCTCATTTCAGTCTGTAAACGTCTAGTGGACATGGTCGTTTTAGTGAAGTAAAATAGAAATGCAAATTAAAAAACAGCAGAGGGTGAGCTCTTCACGAAATGCATCGAGAAGGAGATCGAAAAGAGATTCCGATATTTTGTGTTGAGAATCACTAGCAGTATGTCCAAAACATATAAGTAGTTTGTTCCACTAAAGAATTACGTAATTCGAGCCCTATGCAGAAGAAGAGGGAAAGAAAGAAAATAGATGAAGGCAAGGCTCTGGAAGTCTTCATCAGTACGACGGAAAGTATGGCGTCGTTAAGAAGTTTCCTTTTTAGAGATGCAAACTGGACGATAAAGGTAATATTACGTACATTTGGTAGCGACATTGTGCCCCAATATGAGATCGTACTCGGCAAAGTGCCTCGCTTGCTTCGGCTAATACAAATCAAGATGTATATTGCAGAGTTTGATACAATTTTGCACTCTGTAGCCTTACTGGTCGTAATGTCTGCAGAACTATTTCTTCGTCTACCTATCACCGAATTAAACTTCAATGGAGTTCACTCTCCAAATTGTATATATGCCCCCTCTTTTTGGATCTTTACTTAATTTATCTACACGTTTTTACCAGACACAGTTAATATGAACTATCTTCTCGTTGTTTACATTATTGGTATTCCAAATATCACAGCCATGCGTGCTAATCTTGATTTCGGAGTCCAAAGTGTCTTTCTACATATTGGCTCGGTATTACTTGTTCCGCCGTTAGAAACCGACAGCAGAGCTGTCAAGAGGCAGTTAGTTGGGAACTAAGACATCACAAAGCCTTGAAAAATTTGCTTTTCCGACTCGAAGGACAATTTCGGTTCGTCGAGGATATAATTTATTCTGAGTAGAACTGGTTCTGCTTACAATAAATTACTGTAAGATGTAATTGAACATTAAATTATAGACTTGGGGGACAATTTTGCACCCGCTGTCGAAAGAGCAGATGAAGGTTTCATGAAGGATGAATTGAAAGGGATACTTCCAGCATAGCTTGCTGATCTTCCAGATAAAACTAAAGAGAAGATAAACTGCTTCATCTGGGAAACTGGAATAGTCCCTCAGAAGACTTAAGTAGTCCACACCCCGGTCTGACCTATTATCACAATATCCTGCTAAAAGGCAGCGCCACGTCTTTCGCGAAGACAAAATCGTTCAAGCTAAAAGATGCTACGTCGGTCTGTCACAGGGGTTGTTAAGTATCTCCATGACACAAATTTGGCGCTCCAGAGGAAGAATCAAAATAATCCTAACGTCTCTATCATAACAAAAACATCTTCAGATTGCTCATCACTTGTCTTCATCTTCCCGAAAAAGCACTGGAACCCTGATTATGACTGAAATAACACAGATGGAACCGCAATTTGAATGCTGAATGGTTATCTTCACTAGAGATCTAGGGATAGTTCGATGGTTTAAGTGAAAGCACGATATTTAACACCTTTGATATCTTTGTGTGTGGAAATATTTTGAAAGGTCGATATTTGGCACATTTGATTTCTTTGAAAAGTTTGGTAGAACTCCATGACAGATGAATGAAAACAAATAAATAATTTAGTCGCACATTTCCGCCCATTCAAGCGCGATATGATAAATTTGGTTTAAAGAAAGTACTCTCCAAGTTCTGGCGCACGTTGGACTTCAATTTGTGCGATATACTCTCTTACTACGTCTGTTCGGACAATTTATTCTTTTTTCCCACTCTATCGAGGAACTTATGGAAGCTGTGAGTGTTGTCGTCGAAGCCTTTGCAAAGACCGGCCTGAAGCTCCAAATTAAATTGTATGAGCTAGCAGAGCCATTGATCAAGCTACTCGGGCACAGCGTCGATAACAATTGAGTCAAAGTCGATTAAAAAAAGATTAAATACATCCCTTAGTCAATGGTTACTAGGGATAAGATATTGTTTTGTGGCTTCCTTGGCATTAATGGGTACTACTGCTGGGTAGTTAAGGATTTAATCGAGATATGAGCACCCTTCTCGCCACAATCCTCGGAAATGAGAACTAAAATTGACTACAGAAAACGCGAAGACTTTCATGTTGTTCAAAGGAAAGCTTAAATTGCCTCTCCTATTTGCATTCACAGCTGAAGATATTCCCTTTCCTTCGGAGACGGATTCCATAAGCGTGGCAATCGCAGCGATATAATTTCAAGAGAGAAGGGAAAGAAACATGACTCTGGTGCAGAGCTTCAGCCAAACTATGAACGTGACGTATCATAACCACGCGGCATGTAAGAGAGAAGCTATGACATTTAAATTCGAGGTGAGTAAGTTACGGGGTTTCGTTAATTTTTCCGTATGTCTAGACAATTATTTCCGAACTTCTTGCACCTCTGGCGGATCTGACGAGAAATAATGGAGGAACGGGTGAAAAATATCAAGGGAGTGATAAATGTTTGCAGAATCTGAAGAAGAAATTGACGTCTGCTCCAATCTTAGTCCCTCCTTAACGGAAAAGGCAGTCCACGGTCATTAAGTTGCTTCAAAGCTTGCTTTTGGTGATACTCTGACACAGTTTAATGATAACTGAAGGGAACTTAAAATTCATTTTTACTGGAAGAAGTTTTCAACCACTGAGTAGAACTTGACAGAAAACTACGGAAAGCTTCTTCATTTGAATAGGTTTCCGAAAATTCATTTTCTATCTCAGAGGGTTCGATTCTTAAATTTTCATTGAGAAACAGGTGCTCAAGAGCTTTTTCAAAAAGCAGTAGAGCAAGAAAGCATTTACCCCGGTGATCAAATAAGGCAGGCATTTCGCGCCTCTATGGCCCTCCCGGGCGCCAAGGAATGGGAGTACTGCGCCCCGTGCCCTGAACTCAAGTTAAATAGTGACCCTCGCAAATTCGCGGTATGGTTCCAATACTTCAGTCATGTCCCACTGTTCCTTTCGGACGTGCCGTGTCCGAGAATAAACTGCCCCAAACCCCTCGACTGTTCCAAGGATCATCACCTTGACTGTAGACATGGTGGGCACAGAAATCGACGGCATGACCATCAGGTGGCCCTCTTTGCGCAAGGCCTGCAGTAAGCAGCCTTTCACAGCGCCGTTGAATCGCGGGACGGGGTCCAGCGCAAGAGCGTAGATCTCCGGGCGACGGGAGGCAGTGGAGGTACGGACTTCTTTGACATGACCTTCGTCAACCCGCTGGCGCCCTCCCACAGGAGAGCCCAAACGTTTAATCCTCTCACCTCGCTCAATGGGGCCGCCTCTGCGAATCATAGAAGATATGATTCTTTTATTGCAACCTCTAGGAGAAGTAAGCTCGTGCCTATCCCTATATCTACTCTCGGAGGGTGAAACTCGGACACTTATAAGGTACTAACGCGGAACGTGGCCGTTAGAGTGATGGAAACATATGGTGGGGTCCGTACGGTACTTGATCAGAGGCACGTTGCCGCGGCCGTAATGTCCAACGCACCCTGTCTGCTGAGGGGCCTTGAGCCTTCTTTTCAGGGTAATTTCGGAGGTAATACTGCACACCCTGTAAAATATTCGGGGCCACATCCAACCATATCTTTCAAATATTAAATCACCCTACATTTTCCTCCCTTCAAAGAACCGAAATTGAGTCGTATAGAAGCAATTTGAAGAAAACTATCCATAACACTAAAATCTTCCCAATCAAACTCAAGCCCAAAACATTTCACGTTCTGGGAGACGCTTCATGAAGAGCTTCTAATGTGATAGGAGAAGATCTTGACGGTTCAGTGACTACTGGTGAATTTTCTATCTAGATATGGATCAGATGATTCCTCAATCTGATGAAGAACCGTCCTTCGGTCCGGTGGTAAAAGACAGGGAAGGAATATTGCCAGATGATGATGTCAAGAAGCCGAAACCTGAGAGAATTCTGCTGATATTCCGGAACGATGGTTACAGGCTGTTTTAGAATGGAAATTTGTGTGTGCCGCGAAGTTTAGTGTCGGCAAATGTGCGAATTGACCCTGAGTCGAAAATCGGCGAATATTTCAATTTTGAAATGACACTATTCAGACTAGGAAACTTCCATTAGAAACGTAAAACCGCGGTTGTTCGAAAACGTTGTAAAGCATTTCCTACGTTTCAGCAGTATAAGAAATCTTTAAAAAAGTTGGCAGATCTAACATATATCTGGAGTTTCCTACTACAGGTGGCTATAATAATGTAACTCTATAATCATTACACAAAAACGAGTTCAACCATTGTCTACATTTTTCTAAAACTAATCTTTAGGGAAGTTCGGTTTATCATCAAGATTTATATATCTTTCTAGGATAGCAAAGCACTTCTGGCGAATGAATAGGTAACTTTGTTTAAAAAGATATATGACCGTTGCGATTTCAGACTGCTTTTACGCTATGGTATTTGAAATATTTTCCTCCTCTTGTTTTGGAGTATTTCATGCTCTGTACTGGAAAAATCGTTTTCTTAACATGACAGTACAATAAGTATTGGGAGATAAGCTTCAAATAATCTCGTAAAAAGTGGGCTTATGTATGTATTTATTCTAGACTCAAATTTTGGGTACCAAAATTCCAGGTATGATAGATCTAGAACGGGTTTGAAATTTCAGGCTATTCGGATTTTGTAGAATTTTAATCCAGTCAAATTGAAGTTTGCAAACCCTCTTCCCATGTGAAGATTTTTTTTGTCCAACTTGATGTTATGATGTAGGAAGATATTGTACGGTATAATTCCATCAGCCCATTCCCGAATAAACACAATAAAATAACATTTAATAGAATTTGAAATGAAAAAAAGAAATGGGAAATGTGCTTTTGTTGCCAAACTCTGAGGCACCATTTTATATGCAAATAGTGGAAATGGTAAGCTCAGTCATGAAATATTTTACAGTAATCATGGAAAAATCCATATTTCGAATCTTACATAGAGACATTATAGTTGGCAGAACGCCGTTGATACTTCAGTGATAAAAAACGTGCGTTTATGTTGCAAATATGCTGACGATATTGATAATTGTTAATAGTTGGGACCATAAGCCATTCTGATAAAACAAATAACCCTGCCAAAGCCTCTGGGATTGAGCGTTGTGATATATTCTCAGTTAGTATGACAAATTCCCTAAGGATAGACCTTGGGAGGGTATACACTGCTACAACTATTTTTGATGTAATTTTAGTGTTACGAAGTACTAAAATTGATATATTGATTATATATGTGGTATCAATTACGCTCAAAAAGCCTGACGAAGTCTGTTTTTGCCATAGTGTCAATTATTCAGTGTCTTTTGTTTGGAAAGGGGTACTATCTCGAAAACATCTGAGGCAATCCTTCACCTGGTGCGCATGATTGACATGCGCCATACTCAATTGAACTCTTTCCAATATTTCGTTTGAAATTATTTTGAGAATGCCCTGTTAGAAATACTGAAACCAAAATGGAAAATAATTTAGATTTCTTCAAAGTAAAAGGTGATCTCATTCCGATATTTGATAGTTTACTGAAATTTAGAGAATATGTCAAAATTATAGGTATGAAGATTTAGAAGAATATTTAAGAGTGAGAACTAATTTGAAAAATTTAAAAAGGGCCGTATGATTAATAAAAAAAGCTTTAAATTTATTTCATTGAAGATCAAGAAACTAATAGAATAGCAAAAAAAAACATATTTCAATTTAAATGTCTAGCATTCATTCGAATAAAATTGATTCCACACGTAATCAATTGATATTTGCAAGGAAACGAAAACCTAAATTCAAAAGTTTTTAACAACTTCTCAGGTTTAACTTTTTCGTTAGGGGTATTCTACCTGCTTAAGGTTGTAGTGATAAGTTATTGCCCTATAACGGCTTAGTTCCCTTTTAACCCTAGATCTCCGAATCAAACTACCTCGAAAATGGTGTAGTCAAATGACTTACATCTGGCCCGAACTGGCTTACTTAAATTTGGTGTCAATTGTAGAATATGGCTCAAATCCCTTAGAAAGACCAAAATGGTGGTAGGATCCGTCGTAGGAATCGAAAATTTGACTAAGGATGCAAAATGTAAGAGAATAGTGGTCAGTAAATGAGAGCTCCTAAATTGGATTGAAAATTTGACAGCTCGTTATCGAGTTTCAGAAAAGGAACGTAAGCTAAAAAACATTTTAGTGTTTAGTTTCATGACATCTGGGAGAACCGAAGTTGAAATTTAAATTCAATGAAGAAAGTGAATGCAGACCGACGCTCCCGAGGAATATGATTGGAGTAGGAGCTCAAGTATAAGGCCTAGTAAAATCCCAAATTTGCATTCACGAAGATGATTCTTAGTGCTTAAGGATATGTATTGTGGAATTTAATCGTTCAATAGTAATTGAAAATGGGAAAAAGAGGACTCGGAAAAAGTAAATGCTCAATTGTGAATAGTTCTATCATGCCGAGGCTTTGGGATGTGCTTGTTTCGGTGCATTAGCCTAGTTTATGCACTTTCTTCTAAGACAAGACATTGTATTAATATTTGATGTGTATATTTCCAATGCAACTACTTTTCACTATTGTCTTCCTTAAAAACTTCCCTGTGGAATGCATTCACATGATTCTTTGTAAAGCAGGTGAAATGTTGAGATTTTTGGATTATTGTTTTCATGACTTGTTTCGACTCTGGCGATAACAGTCTTTTCTGGGATAGTTCTCCAAGCCAAAGTACATAAAGAGAGCAGCATTATGAAATATCATTCCACTTACAAGGTCTAAGATTCTCCGCTGTTACATTTCTTTCTAAGAATCTCAACCTCTGTATTGATTCTTTCTTTTCATTCCCTAGGCGGCTAGGGCGCAATTTGTGAAGCGCCTGTGTAATATCGAAGTTTTCAAGAGTGGAATCCGGGATTTTCTAATGGTACATGTTTTATGTCATGAAGTTTTGAACCGGGGTGAGCCAAAAGCAGTGAAAACTACCAAATATGAAAAGAATGGAATTACAGCTATCATATAGGTTGATCGAGAAAGAAGATTATTATTCAGAACGTTTAGAACAAAAACTGCTGGAATTACGACTTACCGCGAGCATTTTACGCATATTGCAGAACAGCTATAGCTTTTAGGTTCGATAATACAGATTCCTCAGTTTTTGAGAAGCATTATCATACCTGAACTTAGGTGAAACGCTACAAACAATGTCGTCAGGTTAATTTGAATCTGGACAAAAATCAGTATTTGCGATTGTTTGATGTACCTCATCCTAAAAATGCTAGCGATGCATTCTTTGCACGCCCTGGAGCGAAAAAAAGGTTCGATATATCGCAATTCGATGTCTCCAAATGATTATTACAGCAAAATTGCAGAGGGCCTCATTGGCAATGACTCGTAGGAAATGAGAACTAAGACTAAGGCTTAGAGCTCTGAAGGTGATGGATCGGAAGATGAAATTGTTAGCAGTGTTGAAACTTATTTAGTTTCAAGAAACAAAAAAAGGTGTTCTGGGTGGAAAAAGGCAAAACGTGACTCTTCAATCACGATGCAAAGCATTTTCTTCAGAAGACTATTTGCCTTGGATGTACTAGATGACTCCCTTTATTTGAGAAGGAAGCAATTATTCTTTCCATGGCGATGACGGACGCAGGTCGTGTCAAAAGTGTTGATATATATATGTTGTGGTCCACTCAGTGGCTGGCACAAGAGAGCCAGCGCATGTGGCTCAGTGGTTTACGTTTTTAACAGGTTATGGGCCCAGTTGACGTTGCCGTGGTCGCCCACCTTGTGGTAGTGCCTCTGAGCGAGGGTTTGTTGATATATATATATTGTGGTCCGCTCAGTGGCACAAGAGAGCCAGCCCATGTGGCTCAGTGCTTTACGTTTTCAACAAACAGCACTATTTTTTGTGTATAATATTTGGAATTTTTAATTTCTACTTTTAGTGAATATAACCGTTTCGAATACGACTTTAAATTCATCTGATCTGTAAACTTTCTTTTTGTAATATATGTCAGTAAGCGCTTTAGATAAATGTGCCAAACAGAAAACCTTTTATTCTATAGCCCCGTACAATCTTATATGCGTCAATAAATATGCTAGATATACTTAATATTATGGAGAAACATCCTAATTGAGATTTATTGTGAGATGTCACCTTATCGTGTCTCAACTTCAAGAAGGCGTTGTAGTATTCTGAAACGCAAGAAATATGAAAATTATTGAGCCCTAAACATTCTTAAAGGTTACATAGTTTCCAGGTGGAACTCAACTAGAATTTGAGCCTATGAAAGATGCAGTGTAATAGGTGTAAAGGAGTTTCTGTCACCTAATGTACACCGCATGTAAATCTTGAACTATTACGACCTTGAATAATTGGTCCTCTGTCCAGTTTGCTACCTGGAATGAAACCTCTGTCACGTGGAAAAAAGCCTCTAAGTACCAGAGACAAATAGCAGATTTTATGATGGAAGCAGCTAATTTGTGGTCGGAAATCGAGCAATGAACCCCTGGTATAATCAAAATTTTCTTTACAAGCGGCCTTTAAGGTGGCGATTTGATTAAATCTTCTCGTCAGACGATGTGAGAGGCTCAGCGGGCTACAACATAGTACATCAAAAGTAATCAGTGCCCTCAGTGGAATCAGTCACCCTGACGTCTGGCTTGGGATTGCTTCTCCTTGATGGTTTTGATTCAATGGTTCGGTGCAATGGAACAAGGTTGTGGCTGCTGCCCAGAAACTTTAGTTGGTCGTCTTCCTGAGCGGTTCTTGTTTTTCTATGCTTGCAGTGGATCGAGAGTTCCTTCCGAATATCCATTTTTCTGCTCCGAAAGATCTCGGAAGTAGCGTTCTTGGTGCGAGGAGATTTATCTGCCAGAAGTTGCGGAGTTAAAACGAAAAGCGCTCCGTGCTGTTCGCGGGTTCGAGACTCAACATTGGAACGCAGTAGACCCAAGATTCGACACCATGAAATTCTAATAGAGCAAAGGGGAAAATTTTCACGCGTGAAGGAAAACAAAAGAGTGACAGCATCTACAGTGAGCTAATCCAAGCGGATCCAGACCCCTAATGTGAGCTCAAGGGGTTAAGGGGCACCAGTTTGCCTTGCAAATTCCGAAAATTGTCGGCATGTTCAACAGTGAAAATCGCTTTTCGCAGCCTATCATCGACAGATTCATCAAGTTCCGTATCCTCCTCTGCAGTGGAAACTTCTTCCACTACTATGGATTGGAAGGATATAGAACTAAATGAAAGAGGTATATAATCTGACGTTAGAGTAAGCAGGTGCTCAATAGGTGAAAAGCTGCATGAATGTTCTACAGGGTTAGCAGGGATTTGAGGAGAGACTGTAATGCAGCAACTTTATTTGATAATTCGCGCCACATTAATCGGCTTGAACCCGATGGGAACGCAGAGCACTCTTTTCTCTTTGCTGTAGTTCTGTAGAAGCGCAAATGAGAGGGACTGTTGAGCAACTGGATGGGAAGAAAATATCCTCAAGGAGACCTACTCATCTATGATATCAGCTATCGAAGAGGTAACAAAATTCGGAAACTAATCAATCTGTACAGTGGGCCCAATGATTTTGCGCTGCGAATCTATTCAAAGATACCAAAAACTATGCTTACCCATTTTGATTTCGCACTGATCGATATGGAAAATCTCCGTTCATGCCGCGACACGAAGGCGTTACAAATTCGGCTGCCTTATTCCCAATACGGAGTAACACAAACTGTTGCCAACTTGAAAAAATAGTGGAACTTAACTGGATGAAGCTGGGCTTCGCTAGATTTCAATGTTGGATCTGTTTTCCCATATAAACATTGCTTTTTGTAAGATAGATAATTAATACGCCAACCATTAAAACGAAAAAAATCTAGATATGGGAAAATTTATTTCCTTAAAATGCATTTTTTTCCAGTACGATTCTCTATATCATCAAAGGCCACCACCTCAAAGAGCGGTGCCAAGGATACATAGTTTGATAATTCTAAATTCAAGACATCATCTACTTTGGTAGAAGGTCAAGGTGATAGATCTGAAGGCAAGAGACTGTAGCAGAAGTCTAGTGTGGAAGGGCGTTCATGTTTCTCCTGAAATCGGAGCAACGTGAAGCTCTCGGAAGGATGATAATTTCACGGTGTCAAATGCTTTGGCAGCAGTACGGGATCTGCCGAACCTGAGAGCTCGAAGATTCAGTGCTTTACTAAATACAAAAATGTAGTCAGTTGATGATATTAATAATACAAATATGTATTCAATTAATGAAATTGGCCTTATCGAATAGAGTTTGCATGAATCGTTCCTTGTTTTAATGTTTGATCACAGCATCAAGTTGAAAGAATTAAATAGGTATAACAATTGACCTCTCGCACAGGAATATCAGATATGGAATGCTTTAAAAGAAAATCATATCTATCAAGAATGAGTTTCGCTTTTTATGAATTTACTGTGATTAAATTGGATTTGTTGTTTTTATGAAAAACTGATGGGCACCTCAAGCTTAACATCATGTAGCCTCTTACGGAAAAAAGCGCTAAAAGCGCTGCTTCTTAGGTAAATCTAAAAAAGGAGATCGAATAACATTCAAATTGATGAAAAATAATGTTTTTACTTCACAAAGCTTAGAGCAGCAACAAAATTGGCACCAATAATGTGATGGTATAGTCTGTTGACAGCATGGAAAGTCATTGTGTGCACAACTCAGGGCAACAAGGTACTGTACAGTTACAGTATGGGTGATGGTACGGAATGAAAATTGGCGCTTTCGCTACTGCAGGGGCTCCTTATTCAAGGTATTTTATTTTAGCGTTGTTTGGAAGTTTTTAAAATTTGAGCTCTATACATAAACCAGGTTTGAAGACTGGGTCTGTTCTCAGGAAATCTTCGAGAACCAAATTAACCATCGAATTACTTGTTTGCTTCTAAAAACATACGCCTAATAGAATCGAGAAGGTTTTTCAGTACTACGAGTTATTCCAGTCCAAAAGAAAACCAAATATCTTTGGATTTGGTTTTCTGTTCAATTGCAACCGAAAAATAACATTTTGCTTTTAGTCTGATCCTTCAGAACAACGCGCAGTGACGACAAACAAGAGTACCGGGAATTTAATATGGTTCGCCAGTCCCAATCAGCAACATCATCAGGAAATGAAAGACACAAGAAGCTGGAACGTCTGAAATCTACAGAAGGATTCATCGCACCTTGGCGAGGTCATGCACGGAAGGATCCCGAACCAATCATCAAGTCTGTGCATGCTATTTCAACCAAAAGTGAAGATCAAGGAATCGTCGGCGTCATAGAGCCCTAAAATCAACACCTCAAATCTGAGACGTCTCACTGTCGCGGTACCCTCCGAGTCTGAAGCTTAAAAGACCAGCCGGATGGAAGACAAGAGTGAGGTTGGCACAGGGTACGACAGGAGAACGCTGGAATATAAATCGAGATATAAACCCGCTCATATAAGCCATGAATTACCACAACCGCGCAGTACTTGTTTCATCAATCGGACGAGGTCGCTACATGAAAAGGCTCAAAAGATTCAAGAATATTGAACCTTTCCTAGTCAAACATATTTCTGACCCCATAATTTTTTTTCTGATACAGATTGAAAGATGGGGATCAATTGGGGGTTTTATTGAATAAAAAATAAATTTGTCTATGTACTGAAGCGCATCGAGTGGGAAGAGTCCATCTTATGCTATACCGATACCCTAAATGTTTGATTTGTATTACAGCAAGATTGGACGAAAGTGTCATGAAAGGAGGAACTGCTGAAACGATTTTGACAAGTAATCAAATTGTTTCACCATCTGCACACATTATCCTCCAATTAACCATAGGATACTCCCAGTCTCATTGCTGAAGCATATCACGACATCCCTCATGGAATAGGTGACCTCATGTTGCGTGATTAAATACACTCGAAAATCACACTATTGCGAAATCAGGATAGCCTTCCACCACAACCCATTGTCAAGATTTATGCAGTAGAACTCGATGTGCGCCACATTTTTCTTGACATGACTTCTGGATCTGGGAGTACGCGAGCCCTTCTGTTTAACTTGATCGCTCAGGCAATGCTAAGTCGCGACGTTGGTGCCACGGTATGGCGTGCCTCGGGATAAGGACGTCTATAGAGACGAAGGGGCTATAGCAAAGGACCTTAAGTGAGCAAATGACAGTGATAAATGCCCCGAGTTTATTTCGATTAGCGCATAGTGCTACAAACGGGAAATAGGGTACTAAAGACGTTTGTCGCCCGTATCGCGAGTCATTTTGTCCCGAACGCTTCAACGCCCCTCCTGTCTGCGGCAAACCTGCTTGCTGTAACACGTGAGCCAGGTCAGACTCTATTTATTGCATGGGCTCCGTTCCTCGCCGCATCGTCTCCAGATCGGTGCCTCAGCGGCTATTGGCATGAGTCCTGCGTTTCTCGCTCCATACAAAACTACAAATGGTATTTGATGTGCGCAAATTTTGCACACGAAAAAAATCTAGAGAAATTCCAAATTTGGATACAGCATCAGAGATTGGAAGATATTTTTACAGTTTCTGAGTTTGCAAGATATTTTTAATTTGGATGAGTGTGGCGAAATCCTGGGCTGATTTTTTAGTTTAAGCCACGATGTCATTAATAGATGGCATTACTGTACACGTCCAAGTTCGTCACACTTTCCGAACACGTTGCAGTAATTAAAGGCCTGAGTCGACGTCGTTGAGGCAACCCCCTGCCCTCCACTACCCCATCGGCTCATCCCTTTTTTGGCCCTTAACATGACTAACCTCCGCCCTTCCCTCAATATCACCAATTCATCTGGAGGCTGTTGTCCACTCAGCACTTTGGCCCTGATGGAAAATGGTCCAACCCTCTGCGATGATTACTGTAGAAAGTTGGACCGGAAACGCGTTCGGGAGTGGGTCCGCCGTAACTGCTTTAAGCAGGCAAAAGAGGCAGAGGAGGAGGAGGAGGGAGAACAGGAGTTAGAGGAAGTGGAGGAAGAGGAGGTTGAAGAGGAGGACTGGGTGTACCCGTGGGAGCCACTAGTGTATAACGGTGGGGGCTCCTATAGAGAACGAAGGAGAGACGGAGGAATTAATTGTGATCTCTGACTCTTCCGACGAAGATGAAGAGAGGATTGAAGAAGAGAATGAGGGGAATGAGGGAAAGGGAGACATGTAAAGTGCTGGATTAATGGGGAAGGACTGGAAAATATGGACCAGGTGGTGCCGACTCTAGAACCTGATGGGGGCATCCTCAGTGGTCGAATTCCAAGCCGTTCGTGGATATTTGTGTGGACTGCTTGGGTGAAATGGATATTTGAGGAAGCCGTTTGGCTCTGATATAGAGTAATGAGATAGGAAGGAAATAATCTAGATATTTATCCTGGTAGTATCTCCTGTTAGTCTTTCTCCTTCACACGATTCCATTTGATGCATTTTATGGTTATTGGTATGCATTTTGAGACTTTAGGGTTAGCCAAAAAGTTCATATAGGCCGAGTAAACTGCTTCCTCTTGTGGAGTTCAAGCAAGTTGCATCGACCATCGGCACATGTATGTAACATGCCATGCAGATTCGCAACTTGAAATAGGTTCCAGCCAATCCATACATATCAATAAGAACACCCCCTTTTTCCCCCAGTTGGTAGACAACTCTAAGTCAAGTGCCGAGTAGTAGTAAGTTTGGAGTCAACTGCAGACCCAAGAAAACGTTTTCCTACGCTGGTCGCAGAGTATCAGTGGTAGACCCTGCCCCTTCTATACTTGCTTTTAGTTCTCTTAACTTTCTTCCTTATCCACTCCTTTTTGTTTGTTAAACTGTACAAGGGTAGCACTTTTTTCGCTTGCAACACCTTCTTTCTGGGGTAATTGGTTCTGAGTATCTCTTCTCCCGACGGTTTACTCCTATCAGTATCCAAGTCGGCATGGAAAAGATTATTCACGGCAAACACACTCTTCTCCGGTGGTTGACTCGTTCACATGACATGGAAACAATCCTGATTGGCGCTCAAAACAAAGCAATGAAATGTTATTTTACTACGTCGTCTGGAACTTCCATTCCTACACACTATTCCCCTAGATTGCTGAATATCAGTCCCGAAAATTCTTTTACAGTAAATTACCCAAACTACTCTCAATATCAGCAGGGGGAATCTAAACGGAGTTTGAATAGACGCTAATATTTAAACAGAAGCAGGTATGCGCCGCAATGAGCCCAAAATGTCTTCAAATTGGTTGACTTCAAGTCAATGTTTCATTTCTTCCAGACCCTTAGGTTTCCTAACCTTGACTCTCCGCCGTGTGGGACTGCAGTAGCTCATTCCAAACCGTGACAACGCAAACATCACAATTGCGCAAGGCTCCAAGCAGGGCGATGTGGTCAGCATCCTAATGTTCTTTGTCACCACTCGGAAGCCTAGATAGACTCCGGAAAGCGCTCTTTTTCGGCACCAAGAGATTCCTAGTCATGGCCTATACCTCAATAACCAAAAAAATAGTACCCTTTGCCCCAGTAAACTTCCATTGAAGCATTCAGGGTTCCTCGCAGAGTTCACTTTGGCCAAAAACCTTTGGAGATTGGTAATTGGGGGTGTTTTTTATTCATGAAAAATGATATCAGCTGTTGCCGTAGAAATGTCTTGGTGTGATTATAAAATAATCATGTTATAACTTTGGAAAGGTTCGAAATCCTGAGATGGCCTCTTCTAAACCGTTATTTCGATGCTATTTTCCCTCTGGGTAAGGTCTTTGAGTGTCACAACACATTCATATTAGTGCGGTTTGTCCGCAAAACCTGTGCTCGCCTCGAAATTCACCATCTCTGCACATCAGAACGTCTTATCCTTATTTTCTTTCGATATGTTTCTCCACATCATACCAAACGCGCCATTTATACCTCTGGTCTGCTCCAGAGGCGTTTTGGAAATGATTGCATGGAAATAGCGTCCTAGGCACCGCTTGGAATTACGTCTGTCTCTCAGCGATGTACAAAATCCACACTTGCAAACGACGAAGTCGATTATTTTCACCAAGTATAGTTACAATGGCTCAAACTATTTATGGTTTTTTATCACGATGACACTGGCCACGGCGATCGCTTCGATCTATGACGCCACTTTCCGGTTATTATCCGCACTCTTGATCCTCCATATGTTCCTCACGCTGTCATGCGTCCAGTTCTTCCCGGCTAGGATGCATAACATACTCCGGGAAGCTGCACAGCACTGCTTTTTCCTTATCACGGACATTATTCGGAAACTAGAGTCCCGCTTTCTGATTTGAAGCAATGTGTGGTGCATTCGCATACGGGGAAATCGTCGGCGGAAGAAATTTCAGAACCAAATACCTCAAAAAGGAGGTGTTGCAAGCGAAAAAAGTGTCGCTGTGGTGTAATTGAGCGAATACAAAAAGTTAATCCAAGACAACAACTAAAAGGGCAACAAAAAACCATAGAGGAGGCAAGGTCTACGGCTAAGGCCCTCTGACTAGCGTAAGGAGATTAGTTCTTGGGTCTGAAGTTGACTCTCAAATTTCTGCTACTCGGCATTTGACTTGAAGTTGTCTGCTAACTTTCTTGACCTCTACAAGAGGAAGCAGTTTACTCAGCTTACATAGACTTTCTAGCTAACTCTATAGTCTCAAAAATATACTAAGAACCATAAATTGTATCAATCGGGATATTTATAACGAGAAAGACTAACACCACAAATTTCAGGATAAATATCCAGATTTCTTCCTAAATATCCTATCCTTTAGATCAAGGCCATACAATTCCCCCGAAATACCCATTCCACCCGAAGAATTCCCACAAATATCCGCGAACGGCTTACAATTCTCTTTTTCCTCCTGGGAAATGTCGAAACTACTGAAGATTCCCCATCTGGTTCCAGAGCTGGAACCACCTGGTCCATATTTCCTGGCCCCCTCCCCACCATTCCGGCGCTTTCTATATATCCCTCCTTCTCCTCCTTCTCATCCTCCTCTTCATCGTCCTCTTCCTATACCTCCCCCTCTGCCTCTTCTTCCTCCTCGAAGTAGTGCCGGCTGACCCACTCTCGAACGCGTTCCAGGTCCAATCCCTTACAGTAGTCGTCATAATCCATTGGTCCTTGGCCATTAAGGCCAGCGCGTTGAGGGGATGGCGGCCTCAGCATTACTTGATGTTAGTGAGGGACGGGCGATGTTCGGTCATGTTGAGGGCAAAAAAAAAGTTGGCTATAGGGTAGTTGATGGCGGGGGTGTTTCCTCAACGAGATAGATTTGGAAAGTTAATTAGGAAGGCCTCTTCTAAAACTTCCACGGCGTTGGAAAAAAAGGAAAATTTGAGCAATGCCACAGAATTGAATTTGGATGAAATCAGGGCAATAACTAAAAATCTGCTTTATGAAAGATTGGAACTGAATTTGGAGCACGAAACAGATCAGGAGTCGAAAAAATTCGTTTTGAAAAAGGACCAAAATGATCAAAGACAAAATGGAAATGAAGTTGCACTGAGGATTTCGATTCAGAGAAAAGATCGTTTTATGATTTTGAACATAAAAGAGAATTGATGGGAAGAGTTATTTTTGAAATATCACGGAGAAAGTGAAAACAGAAGTTTGTAGAGATGACCGCTGTCCTACAGAAAGTACCGTTTTGTAAAAACATGTACCATGACCGCAACGAGTTCTCACCGCAGAACCGCTCCCGACTTTCTAGTTCTAAGCGATTAGATCGCCGCAGCGTATATTTATACGCCAATGATCGCTTTGCTAAGGCCATGTACTCCTTTTTCGAGTCACTGCTGGCGGATGTGAACGATCTGCAGATTTTACATATAATATTTTCACTGCTCTAAAATACTACGTTTTCTATACAAACGACGCCAGCTGACAGCCTCACTCAGCCCTCACGTTCATACGGGATTACGTCGAATTTGAGGTTACTCGCATCTCCAGTGATATGTCTGCTAGCCCTAACCACAAGCCGGCGTTTTGGTTTCACCTCTGCTTTCTTACCTTGTTCATTTCAGAAGTGGGAGTCAAGGGAAATGGGTTCCTGACTGAACTCTATTCTTGGATTGCGAGAGGGGGAAGTTTATTTTGTGATTCACTCCTGAAAGATCTAGCGGACACTGTAGTATCATAATCCAAACCTTTATGGTGGACTCAAAAGGGCACTCGGACATGGTAATGGTGTCTAAAGTACGCTCCAGGAGACCACTTGTGCTCTATCCTGCCTTTTGTTGTCGCCGAGACTCTGCTTCCGCTTCGGCCCAAGACTTACAAGATTCAACCAGTCGCTGTCTTGTCGATACTCTGTGGGGAAAAGGTTTTTTGACTAACTCTTAATTGATATAATGGACATTGAACTGAAGTACTATATAACTACAATAAGGAAAACGTTTTTCATGATTTACTTCACTAAAATCGACCCAGAAAAGAGAACATATTTCATGATTTATTTTGAAACATATAATGGACATTGCATTGGAATATTGAATCAAAAACACATTCCGAAACGGTTGATAGGGCTGAATCTGCAGAGAAATATATTCTCAGAACCATTTATATTAAGGCGGAGGCGTTGCAAGCGACAAAAGTGCTACCATTGCACTGTTCTGGGAGTGCGAAGAAAGCGTATAAGAGCGCAGGGGCTACAATTGAGTATAGAAGGGACAGTTACTACCACCTCTATTCAGGGAATAGCGTTAATTTTTTTTCCTAGAGTAGACACTGGTTCTCAATCTCTGCTTTACTGGGTAATAATTTGAATTTGTGTCCCAACTTGCTTTATACTCTTCGTCATATGTAACTTAGCTAGGTGGGCGTCCCAGTCGGGTATTTTGATCCTTGAGTGCTCCTAACATTTCATCCATACAACTCTTTATATAGTGGTTTGAGCACCTGATACTTGCAGCGCCTACAAATTATCTATGCCATCTCACCACTGCCACAGTACAGTGCACATCCTCACTTCACTTAAATAACCGAAACTAAAATTGGAATTACAGTACCTGCGCAGCCAGGGCAGTTTGACAAATTAATATTTAGAGATACTCTAGTATAATAATGGTAATGATAAAGAAATGGAGCTTCCCTAATGATGGCCTCATAGCCCGCCGGGTAGTTATGAAGATGCTGCTCCCACCAGCAATCGAAGACACTTGCGATTTATCGCCCCACTCCAAACGTAAAATGGAATAAAGTTTGCAATAGAAGCGATCTATAGTGAGACCCACGTGCTCCATCAGTTCTCAAGCCGGTAGGATAGCATTATCATCCTTGTTGACTGGCACAATGCATTATACTTCGTTTATCGCCGATCAATACCGTACCAACTGCTGTCGCCAAACCTGGGCCTCGCTGGTGTTTCCAAAAGTTTTACAATTAATCACTGCAATAGGTCGCCCCGAAGCATGATAGCACTACTACCTTCGAGAGGGAGACCTTGCTTATATGCGCTTGTTGTTCCTTACAATCCCGGCAATCATTTGAAGAACTCTTTATTTATCATAGCTTCTACAGAAGAAATAAAGTATTTTTCCCACAAAAAGATGAAGACATTAATTAGATAAACAGAAAATTAGTGATCGAAAAAAACAGTGTAAATTATATCTTCTATTGATTGAGATTTCAATTCGTACTGAGATAAAAATTAGAAGCGACTCAACATGATTTCTAGGATCTACTAATTTCTACTATTAATATAAATGGATAAAATACCGTTCGACTATCAAAGAAAATATTGAATATCATGTTTCATTAGTAATCATTGCGCCAATTATTACTTTCGACAACTTAGAAGCTTAATCGTAATATATTTGTGAAAATGTGCCAGTAAAAATTACTTTTGCTTGGTCGGTCTGATTTTAAAAATTTTGAGGAATCAAAACCTCCAATCGAGTAGTTGGAAATTCTCAAAGATACCAAGCGATACACCAATCGAAGTATGCCCTCCAACATTTCCGGATAAAATTACGCTCTCTTTCAATATTTTTTAAAGCAGGTGTCTCCTTTGTGTTTAGTCTGTTATGCAAAATTTTTCTACCAATATTTCGAGTTCGTTATTTCTAAATCAAAAAGAGAATAAATAGTTTGGTTCTGAGTGGTTCTGACTTATTAGATTGTTTCAAATCTTCCTTTCCAAAATTTCTTTCTACCAAGCTTTGAGCCTCTTCAATCACTTTCAATTTCTTTCTCACGGCATTCTAAGATTTTAATATAGTCCTTGAGTAGTTTCTATATCAGATTTGGAGCAAATAATTACCGTAAAATCATAAAATAAGCACACAAATTTGTCGGTATGGATGTACGTCTTGTTATTAATTAGTAAGGCCCAAAGGGCTATTGTATCCTTCGCTCAACTATGACTGATTATGAAAATATACTGCTTGTTCTTAACTACATATTCGATGATATGTTGTAAGATTCAGTAATTTATTGATTCAAAACTCAGCATGGCTTTCTAGTTACTAGAATTGGAAGTGCCCTGATTGAAATATATTCTTCATAAAAGATGGAGGTATATATTTGCAACGTAATAAAGTCATTCCTAGTCTTAATTCGACTGGAAAACTCAGTTGCGTGTTGAATGATTGATTAGCACTCAGCTTCAATTTTAGAGTAATATTGATATTCATTCCGTAGTAGACTGAAAGTTTCAGCTACGTGGACTAATATACCCTTTTAGTAGACTGGAGAAACAATCAGTGCACTATGCTCGACGAAAACGTTTAATAACAAAGTAGGTAGACAGTGTACAGAAGCTTGAATTTAATATTTCTATTATTCAGTTGATATATACGACATTACAGACTGACTAATTCAGTAAGTTATTCACATATTTCGTGAAAATAAGATGGGAATTTTCGGGATCCGAATCAATCCATCTGTTCAAATTCGACGTTTTACTGGAGCTTAAAGGAGGAAAATCTGGTTACAGTCTGCTTCCGGTCAACTTTCAGCTGATAAATTGTACTTAAAAGGTGCATTTCATGAGGAGAAAAATGAAATGGGCCTTCAAAAACTCCAGATGAAGATTGAAATAAATTCCACCCTTTTTTCCGCATGAAAAAATTCCATCTTCGGTCAATTTTGCAGGGTTTGAAACATATGTATGGAATTATTACACAAAATATCAAACAAAAATCCAAATCAATCCAGTTCTATCTTCTCCGACAAGAATTAGGTTTCTGTTTTGGCGTGTAATAGAAAAAAACCTTTTACATATACTTACATAATCAGTCATAAAAGTACACAGTTCCCGGTTCATAAGTCTCTCATGTGGAATTTTTCGTCTATGATTACTATTTCATGAACTGTGGGTCTACGAAAAATATAATCTACTTAAATAACAGTCTACTAAAAAGCAGTTCCCACTCGACTAGGGAAAAAATGATAAGAACCCCTAAATCTCCTAAAATCGTAAAAACCCCTGAAGCCCATAGATTCCCTCAAACTTTCTTTAGGCTCAAATACTGCTCTTTCACCCAAGTAAAACAACGCTTGTAACCTGAAAAGGTTGTTGAGAAAGAGTCAAATTGCCCTATAATGCAATTGCTGCGAATACAATCTTACAAACGCAATGTTTTTCATAGAAAAGAGTTCTGAGCTTTTTCACCTGCTGATATTCTAGCACATCTATTTGAGAGTTTGAATTACTACCTGTTGTTTATCAGTGTATATGTCAGCTAAGTTAGCGATGAAAATCCAATTAATGTTTTACTTTTTTTGGTCTGTTTTTGTACTATGGCCATCATGATTTTACTAATTCCAGGATTCAAATGAAAACATCTCATATTCCATACCTGGCCTGATTTAATTTGTCCGAATTATTTTTTCGTACTTGGATAATTCATAGGTAGATGAAAGCGTGTAAGTTTTGCTCTTCAGGACAAAATTCCTAATCCCGAATCTCAAGTTATATGTATATACACAGTAACATATTCTGCGAGATATGGGAGGGCGGCCAAATTACGGATAGAAATGCTGGAAGCACACTACTGTAGGTTCATTGGCCATGGCTAAAGTCCATCAAGAGCAATATAGGAAAACATCGTATTGAAATGTTCTATTTTAAATCAAACAGGCTTCAAAGAATCATATATGTTTAGTAAATCAAGTAATCCAGAGCTTTTTATCCAAAATATCCATTGATAAGACTTTAAAGTAGTCATGAAAAAGTATTTTATACTTATTTGAAAAGAATATTTTTTATGGAAAAAATTATCTTAAAAGAGCTTGAGGAAGTGTTAAGTGTTAGGAGACGTGAAAATAGCTAATGAAACTTAGTACGTTGCGTTTAAAAGTCCTTTTTATGGAAATATATAAGCAATTTACATTAATCAATTTAATTTTAAAACTAATCGCAGTTTACATTTCTTCTCCTTTCATTTTCACATATCTCCTTAATACATGTTATAATAAGCCTCGGTTTCCTTTATATCATAATACACTTTAATAATGCTTTAGGACACATATATTTACTTCTAAAAGCAAAATTGATCTCATATTAACAATTTCAAAAACCAGGAATGAAATTTTACTAGATTCAATAAAAAGTGGCTCACGAAAAAATATCTCAGAGTGAATCCTTAAAACTAAATCATTGAAAGTATGGAAAAGACAAAGAAAATTCCACATAGTATATCTTTTTGAAATGATTCACCCAAGACTTTAAGGTAGCAAATCATGATGCAAACCGAGTGGAGTTTGCGTCGTGAAGTTTGAGAAACCCGGATTTTTTGAGGTTATGGACGACCATCGGAAAGTAAGTCGATGGCACGGGGATGATTCCAGACTTGATTTACAGCACTTGTGACAAAATATATATTACTAAAAACCTGATACCTATTAAAAGAAAAATCAACATAGTTTGCAGGATTAATATCTTTGAGGAACAAATCGCATAATTTTAAATGAAATGGAGACCGGTGTAGGTTGATTTTTATATAATTTTTATTATATGTAAAGGTATTTTCCGTATTACTCAAAATAAGAGAAGCCACCTTAAGTTAATTCCGACTTCAAAACGGAGATCCATAGTTGTCTCAGTATTTACAAATTGCAAAATTTCAACACAATAAAGATGTGGGGTTGAGAATATTTGCTTGTTTTCTCTATGTAGCTTATTTAAGGATGAAAAAGAGTTATAGAATAGAGTTAATTTGGGAAGAAATAAAAATTTTAATCTCATAAAAGGTTTCAAAATACTCGTAGGGAAATTATAAGGAAAGACGCCAGATGGAAAATTAACGGCAAACCCGTACATAGACCAGAATTAAATAAAAATAAAAGTGGACAGGATTTTGGAGCATATAATCGTATCAAACGGCTATCTGGTTTATGCTATCATTTATAAAGTCTCCTTTGTTCCTTAAAAGTTTTGGTAAATACACTGGAGATTCAATCTACCAACAGATAGGGGTCCAATTTTAAGTTTTAAATGAGACTTAACTCATTCGTCTTCTGGCGGTATACATATAGTTCAAGGGTTCTTACAAATATTTTAGCGTTGAATCTATATTAGGTTAATTCATCTCTGTGTATTTATTATATTTTAATCTTCAAAGAACAAAACAACGTGGTGGAAAAGAATGTAGTGGTTAAAACATATTTACATGGAAAGAAACGCTCTGAAAATATATATTAGAACTAGAATGAATTAATCGGAAACATAAAACTCATTGGATGCTTATTACGAGAATGATCTTCAATATTTCAGTTCGCAGACCTAAGACTCTATTGTTCAAACACACAGTTATTTTTCTGGTACCTTTCTTCTGTTTCAAAATAATACAATATATTCATCT
This sequence comes from Kappaphycus alvarezii, assembly GCA_002205965.3. Classification (NCBI taxonomy): domain Eukaryota; phylum Rhodophyta; class Florideophyceae; order Gigartinales; family Solieriaceae; genus Kappaphycus; species Kappaphycus alvarezii. The sequence continues at coordinate 119,168 of NADL03000546.1, forward strand.
TACATGGAATGTTTTACTCTATTATATAGCGGAATGAGGATTCTGGATTAAGTAATCATATTGCGTACGATTTTTCGGATAAACTCAGAGGATCTCAAGATTTCGGCCACTTTTTCAAAATTGCATGTTCAAATTGAAGAGATTGAACCAAATAAAATATTGCATGGAGCCGTATAGAGAAAAAAATATTCTTCATTTTAAAATAGTTCAAACTGTCCTTTTGTAACTATGTCAAAAACGCGTCATTGAGGGTTTATATAGGCAATCGATGGTTTCTCTGTGTACTGCTATTGTTTTCATTTCAACTGATTTGTATGTACATGTGATTATACACTATTTACGAAATTAGTTTGTCGATGCATTTTAAGCTTCTAGTTTGGATTAAAAACAATTGCGTCCTCTATTATGACCATAAATCCTATAAACATTATTTGCAGTCATTCATGACACAGTTTTGCAATTTGAAATCATGTTAAGTTCTGAAACTGTGATAATGTTTCATGAAGGTCTAAGTCTCTTTTTCATTCTCGAAAATGTTGGGAGATTTCTTCAAATAAATGATATGTAGAGCAATACAATGAAATATCTCACTTGGTAGGGTACAAAAATCGCTGGACATGTGAAGTATTTTCGTTTAGTTTTTTAAAAGAGTATTTGGGCCGTATTTGTGAAATTATTGCCAGAATTATCTTTTTATTCTCAGAATTTAGGATCTGTACAGCTTAAATTCGATTATACTTTAGAGAGTTCTGCACACGATACCCTGAGATTCTTTTTGGTACGAATGGGCACAAAACTGGTCCTAATACACAGTGCAGACGTTTGCGCCCTTCGTTTAATGTGTCCAGTATTTCAGCATGAGCAGCTACCTTTGTACCGACAGATGTATTTTTGAATATCATTCTGCCGAGTCTAAATTAAGGAATAGACAATAGACCGAAAACATCAATAAGAATTGAAGATCTTTTATTATTGAACTCAGACCGGTTCAGAAAACCCCTATAATTTCCACGAATACGTCTACATTATTTTTTATTGATCAAAATGATTTCATTAACCTTTCAATGAAGTAATCTCAGTCTTTAAAACATAAATTTTCTTTAAAATGTCGTACACACACATAAGCAGCAGGAGATCACAAACAACTGTTGAGAGGGAGAAGCTTTTTCTTCACCTCCCATTCAGAAGAAAATTATTATGGCATAAAATACCTCACCCCTTAAGAATAAAAGAACATTTGGTCTAGAATGACAAATTATTACATCGATATATGCTTTGTGGCGATCATGGTTGAGAGCGGCAATAATTGGACAATAGTTACATACATTATATGTGTATTCCGAGCAATAAGTGTGCTCGTAAAAACTGTAAATCAGTCCTCTAAAGCGAATTAGTGTATTTCGAGCAGCTTACGTAAATATGCAACTGCATGTAGCTCTTCCGCTCAGGCTTAACTCGTAACATTATTTTAAAAACAAATAGAAATATTGGCGATTATTTCGCTCAGGCTTAACTCGAAACAGTATTCTAAAAACAAATAGAAATATTGGCGATTTCAAAGATCATTTTTTCAATTCTTTTCAAATAGAAATATTGGCGATTTCAAAGATCAATTTTTCAGTTCATTTCCTTGAGAAGCTTTTCTCCATTCTTATGTCGTTGCTCCTTACAAATCATTTAGATGCTTTTTAGGCGCATTACAAGCTGCAGATCAAATGCAGATTTAACCCGGCTAGATACCATGAAAAAGGTTTGCGAGCCGACTATGGATTCTGATAGAATCTCGGTTCTAATCAACACTAGAAACTGGTTACCGTAAACAGTTTTTTCTATTTATTCAAGACATGAAGTGAAAAGTATTGAAAGTCTCAGTGAAGCACTTTTCGTAAGAGAATTCTCACAGGACAGGTAGTTTTAGTTTGATTAAATTTAATTTATGTATATTATTATTAAGTGAAAGCAGAGGAAACATGGAGAAGATGGAGAGGATGAATGGAATGAAAAATAAATCTTCCAAACAGAGAATACCTGATCAAGAGAAATACGTAGAGAGAAATATTTCCTTTGCCCTCCGAAAAGTTGAGCAAAATAGATGTTACTTTTTAAGTATTACTTAGCAGGGTTTTCTATTTACTTCTGTGTCAGAATGTGAACGTATCTTTTCCATCTTTTCCTTGGTATAGAGGGTCCTTCATGATAATACCAGGTTATGAAATTTGTAAAGAGTTCTTTAACAAATTCGTGTTTCTAGCGAATGTAATTAAAAAGATCAGATGAGCCATTTGACACACATTTAATGATTGCAGAGTAATTATAAAGTATTATTGCCAACGGTTTGAATGCAAGTGGTAGAGGAAATTTGACCCTTTGCATTACTTGGAGTAAACTATTACCATTCAACGCCAATACAAATTGTTATAGTACTGCAGAGGTCCGTTGATTAGAATTTGCTAGAAACTCCATGTCCGACACGATTTTGAGTAAATGCGACAACAGAAACCGTGGCACTCAAAAACAAAGTTAGCTGTGCAGGGCAAACTCTGTGGCTGCCCTGTCGGCAATTTGCGTCCCAACAATGTCGCCACCGATTGAATCAAAGCGCCAATGCACTCCGTTGAAAACGCGAGAATCCTGATTTTGCTGAATACAATCGGCCAGTGTCAGAGTCTGCGTGAATACCCTGCGAGGCTCATTTGTCACTCCATCGATAGTCACACCATTGAACTCGTCAGAAGTAATTGTAAGATTGATATCCGAAGGGGCCACTTGTAACAAATTTGCCAATGTCTTGAACGCTGCCGTCCGAATGTTGAATGCCCCGAGGGGTATGCTGGGAAGTTTGGGTTGAGTCCGACGGACTCGGGTACAGTTTCTGGACTAATGTTACTGAAAGGAACCCCAAACGGGTTCCATTCCGAATCTGGCTCTACCGTGTCCATTCGGATCCCCAGAACTGGCCGCCACAGGTCGTACTCAAACTTCCAAAGCCATGCCGCGATTCCAGCATCCGCCATCGCCCCATTTACAGCGGTCAGAACCCGGAGCTGGTCCGCAAAAGATAGCTTGTGCAGTTCTCGTACTGCAAGCACCACTTGCAAGTACAGGCGCGGTGGAACGCCTATCTCAGGCATGCTATCATATCCCCAGAATGTTCCAATATCATTGAGAGGTGTCCCGTCCGGCAAGGTCATGTTGTTGAGCTGTCCAACTTCCCTTACCTCTGTCAAATTGCTGCGGTATTCTGGAGTGTCGGCATCTGGAAACGGAGCCAGGAAAGCGTCTGTTCTAACGTCATCGACAACAAAGGGGTCGACGGCTCCCCAAAAGCGGCCGAAGTTCTGCTGCGATCCTGTTTCGTTTGTGACAATATTAAAGTTGGGATCCGGTTGGTGGCGAAGAAACTCGAATGTAAAGATATCATCGAATTGATCAAAAGCGGACCCATCGAAGCGACGAGACAGGAACCAAGCGAACGCTGTCGTCCTGCCAAAGGAAGCAACGCCAGGAGCCGCGTCGGCTATAGCGCGGCGGGAGACGGTATCAATGACTCTCCTGGAGCGCGAATAAAAAAGACGTGCGGCGGAGTAACCGGCAGAAAGCGAGGCCAGTTTACATTGTTTCTGGACAAAAGCTTGACGGTTTCGGCCATACCAGCGGGCTGTGTAATGGAGACTGCGGACGAGACGTTGAGCCCTCCGCTTGAGATAGGGTTGGAACGGTGCACGGACTCGTGGCTCGAAGAGGCTGGTGCAAAGACCGAACGCATCGTGGGCCGCCAGGTAGATAATGGCCATGGCCCGTGAGGTGACGGTCGGGCCTCCTTGCTGGGGTGTTGGGCCATCCTCTCCAGGCTGGACTGTATAGTCGAGTTGGATGAGATTTACGATGAAGTGTGAAAAGGAGATTAGTGAATCAGGGTGTTGGCACGAGCCCACCGGGTTACCGGAGAAGCATACGAGGCCGCTGGTGCAATCAGAGATCGATACGCAACTGTCATTGACGTGAACATTGCGAGTTGATGGAATGATGTCCAGATGATCTTGGCTTGCAGACTTGTGGACGAGGGTACCCAAAGCTTGGTGGATGGCAAGAAGGAGAAAGAGGAGTAGGATTGGCTGAAGTATATTCATTGCAAACAAGGACTTGCGCATGGGGAAGATCGGATTTATCGGAGATGGGAGATACTTGAGGACTGACGGGAGGAAGCGTTGAACGACACAGTCTTGTTGAGAGCGAGGAAGTTTATTTGGTGAGTGGTGTAGATGTTGGGGAATGGTTCGTAGTGTGACACGAGTATAAAGCAGCATCTTAAGTAGAGCAAGTGGCCCCGGAAAGACACGGCGGGAGAGAGCATGGGCGGCTTGGTAACGATTCCGACTAGGTCGACAGCAGGGACTGTAGTTGGAGATGAAATTACGTCACAGGATGCATGAATGGCGTAGACCGTGTTGCGCGTAGATTGTATTCATTTGTTGCAGGTTCGAAAAGGGGAAACGGTGCTCTCCTTTTCGCCGACGCGATAAAAGGGAACAAAATAAAGGAAGTGCGATATGCACTCGGTGATGGGAAAAGGGAATAGTAAGTACTGACTCGATGAAAGCACGAGAGTCAATTATTATCCGTGCCATGAATTGCGTATTGCGTGAGGCCAAAGAAAGAGCATGCAGCGGATGCGGTCGTTTCAGACGTTTTGAGATGGAGGCGGGTGTAGTCACTAGAAAAGCGAAAGTGGTCGGACAAGCGCTGACCGAGGAGTAGGGCTGGTTCATGTGACGCAAGCCCTATTGCAGTCCATGTAAACCGTCAGGCACGCCAATTATACGCCGTAAAATGACTGCCCGTTTACAGACGGCTGAAACCGTTTCCGTACAGACCGTATGAAACGTTACACTCGCAATCTATTGTCGGATGAAGCAAATGTTGAATTTGGGCTGTTGCATGAATGAACCCCGTTCCTGTCCAACACTGCATGTGGAATCGACGATTTAAGCTACATCCAAAGCGACAGAAGTTTCAGCCAACAAGGTGCAAGGTATGCAACGGTGCCAGGACATGGCTTGTGCCAAGAAGCTACACTGCGTTGTGGAACAGGGATGAATGACCCAAACTAGAGAAGCGATCGATGACCGAGGCATTCACCAGCCAGTGTTTTTCAGAGTGCAGTGAATTTACATCTACGACGATAGATTTACAGGAAACAGCAGCCTTCAAGTTTCAAAAGGGTCAATACAAGCTTGTTGTTGCTCTGACTGGACAGCGATTGAATGGAGCGGAATTAGTATAGTATGCATGGTCAACGGCATTGCCAACATGGAGTTGTCGCGTTGCAGGGAGAGATGACGAGTTTTCAGAAACGATTGGCTTGCAGCGTTGCAAAGGCCACGTCAGTGGAATACGTCTTCTGAAAATAAAATCGCGTAGTTTGTAACTAGATTCTGCCAACACGAATGAGTAAGGAATTCTAGTATGAATGGGGAAATCGCACCGCGTATCGCGTTTGCGACGAGTGAGGTGGAATGCTGGACAACGCGTTGCCATATGTCGTTGTATGTTGTGCACTATATTGAAAGGCGGAGGCGCGCAATTGGCGAGCAGTGTGGATGCAGCTAGCGAGTTTTTGTAGCTCTTGCATCACAAGGCAGGAGTGTAAAGGTGTTTGTTGAGGTGCCCCTACAATGACACTGCGCTTTCGTACATGCTGATTCATAAGAGGGAGGACACTGGGATAGCTCGTATCCTCTATATGGTGGAAATATGCCTCAAAGCCTTGAACAATTTGCGAGCTGCTTTTGCAGTGGCACGTTCCCGGTTTGAACCCTCAGCCCATGTGCAATACGTGACAGCTAAGCTCTACACACTATGCATGATGGGCATCGCCAACAAAGCCCCTAATGCTTTGACTTAATATACTGCATGGGTGGGGAAGTAGGAGTTGCCCTCCATTGTACAGACACTACGAATAGCACGGCCAATAATGACAGTACGGTACGAAGAGTATCGTACACCTGCACAGCCATTCCCATTGTAATCGTCACCAAACACAAACAGGAAATAGTTTCGGTATTGAACTTTCTGGAGCCATTGACTGCTTTCACCAGTACAATGTCCATTATATCTTTCAAAAGTAAATCACCAAACCTTTCCCCCCTTTCTGCCAGCGAGGAGGCATATGCTTTATACACAAAGAACCAGGAGGGCGCACTCTTACAATAATGGCGCAAGCCAGTCGTATTACACGCTGCGCTGCAGCATCGTCTCTTACATGAGGACGAATCCTATCTATCCCAACTTTTCTATGGGTCCAACAGGCACAACCCTGGCAACGTCAATTCAAATGTCGAATGCATCAAGGTTCCATCCGCCGATTGTAGATGTGATCACTGGGACAGGTTGGATCTTCAAAGTAGTGATGATGACGTTTTGGTACCTTTTACAGTTTGAAGCTCTCGACACAGTCAAGAATCGAAAGGTTCTGAGGAAAGCAACTCCTCGGTGCGGTGGGCCAAGCGGACATAAGGGGCGGTAGAGGGGTTGGTTTACTGGGAGCGGTGCCCCGGCTCAGAGTCTCCTGAACTTATATTCAATCCATGTCCCAGGATCTACGATATAAATAATGCAGCCTGCACGCCAACTAGAAGAGGGGAAAAGGTTTTGGTGATTTCCTTTCGAAAGATGTAATGGACATTGTGTTGGAGTACTCAAAAAAAACTGCAATAGATTCAAAAGGGCAAAACGCTCTCTTAAAGACGGTCTCAAGGCCAGACAAGTAGGAAACATTGGACATGACAGCCAGCTACAAGTATCCGCTAGCCCAATCAACAAGCAGGACGCATTTGAAGGAGCCATCAACGCGGCGTGTTGTCGAGGGAGAGTGACCCTTATCCTGTAGTATTGGTCCAGGGCTCGGCTGGCGAAAGACCGGGCCACACCGTAAGCAGACATACGCTTACTTAATGCCAGCTCCAGCGGGAAAATTTAGGGTACTTTGGTACTTGGAAAGTATCACTGTTTTCCAGAGCGACACCAGTTCTTCCCTAACGGATTACGCCAAGTGGACTATACCTTACAGACTAAGAGATCAGCGATTCCCGTAGAGCACTCTAGAGGGCTAGCTAGAGCTTGGCCGTGAGGCATGCAGCATCCAACATACAGCTGTAGCGGCGTACAGAAGCCCTTGCCTAGTTGCAAAGGTCTCTCGAAAGCCCTTTTCATCTCACCTACGGTGTCACAGATTATAGGCTAGTATAGGACCCAGTACAATTCGCCAAACACGACCCGCAGACATATTCCGACGTCTGCAAAGGGGGAAGGTTTAGGTGTTTTAGTCTTGGAAGATATATCCGATCTATCCTATGGTTTTCCAGACCACCACAATCGACTGAAAGAGGGTATACCGACACAGTAGTGGGGAAGGAACTACGCTCCCTAAAATGCTACCTTCAGGCCAGCCATCGAGCAGGACGCATTGGACATGACGGCTGCTGCAGCGTGCCTTTGCATCAAAACCCCCCGAACCTTTCCGTACGTCTCCAGTGCCCTCACGGCCACGTTCCTTGCCACGTCATTTAACACTGCACATGCATCCGGGTGCCACCCTCCAAGAGTGGAGATTGGCACAGGCACAAGCCTACCTCTGGTGGAGGTCACGACAAAGGATTGATATTGTCTCTGCTTTGTATTTCGTGCCGCATTCAGAGAGGATATCTGGTTGAAGACCCTCACTCTCCTGTTGGAGGGAGCGAGGGGATTGATTCACCAAGGTAACATAAAAAAAGTCGGCCCCTCCGCTGCTTCCCATTGCCTGGATGTTTGGTCTCGTGCGGTGGAGACCATGGCGTGGCTCTACAACAGGATGACGAGCAGCTCTTGCCACGTCGTTCGTGGGAAGGTTTACTCGGCGATCATGTCGGTTGATCCTGTGGGCTCCATGCAAGGAGTGCATGAGATGATCGCCATATACATCGAGTGTGTCCGGGCAATTCCTTCTCGGGCATGGCCTGCCGAGGTGAAAAGGTGGGACTTGACATGTAGTATTGAAGCCATGCCGAGAATTCTCCAGGTTTCCAGGTTCAATGCTTGTCTGTAGTCCGGAGAATAGGGGACAATACACCCATTCCTTAGCTTCCGGGAGGGCCATAGACGCGCGAAACGCCTGCCTCCACGAATCCCCAAGAGGAATTCGTTCTTGCACTGCTTCATGGATTGCGTCGGTCAGCGTCTTTTGCGATGGTGTTTTCTTTGCGAGCAAATTACACTGAAAGGGATAATCCTAGACGGCAGGCAAGAGGTGGACCACTTCCGATATGCGTCTGCAGCTGCTTCAAAAGTAAATCACGAAAATCTCTCCCCTCTTCTTCACTTCCAGTTTGAGTCCAAGGATAACATGCCTTCCTCTACAAGTTGGTAGTGTTCTCGGTCCCTTTGTCACCTAGAACACCTCTAATTTGTTATCGGGAGCTGCAGGTTACGATTTTCTACGCAAAATAGGAGGATTTTGTACAACCTGCTGACAGGCTTCGAGTCAACTATTTACGCACACGAGTGACATTACCATTATCCTGAACATGTCTAGCATACACCGAGGGATAGCCGAACCACACTTTTCAAAAATTAAAAAACCAAATCAATCCCCTTTGTACAAGGAAGAAAACTTGTCGGGAACTCGACTTTGAAATTGCAGTAAGAAGGTTGCTTGCCTTGGAGTTGGCCATGGAGCATGGATCTTGGGAGCTAGCCAAACATGTTTTGGAGTCGTCCGTAGGAAATGATGCGACGATCCATGATGTGCTGGGGCGAGCGATGAGATCTGCGAATCAATCCCCTTTGTACAAGCGGTCTAATTTCAACATAAAATCCGCTACAAAAAATCACGCCCTCGTAGAAACTCGGATGAGACGCACCCCTACTCATTGCGAGCCAAAGGCTCCACACACGCAAAGAAATATCAGACCCATTCCGACCTCTCCGTAGGAATCCTCTTCTCTTCCTCTCTCTCTTTCTTGAGCCCCATTCAACCTCATCTACTTCATCCAGCGATATGGAAAGGTGTTTTGCTTCCTTAATACGAGTATCTACTTATTTTTGAGCGCTCTGGTGGTTTTATTCCCTGCTTGTAGACCAAGACAACGACCTCAACATCTGTGATCCTGTCGAGCTGTTTGCTTTGGACCTCTCTCTTGAAATCTCCTGCGACTGTGGCAGGAAGAACTCTACTTTCCGCAATCGTAAATGCCCATAGTTTCACATATGGAATCAGAGAGAGGCGGAACTATCCGATCGTCCCACTAAAAGGCCTTGTCAGCTCGCTATCGCAACTAGATGTTGATAATGATTACCGGCGGAATCTAACAGGGTCTTTTTACGCCTTTCGCTTTCGAAACGAACCGTACCTAAGATCTCGATTAGCATACCAAAACGGGCCTTGCGGTTCTTTTACAATCTTGTTATGCTTTTGTGTTTGTGTTTTCGCTTGCGTTGACTAGATTCACCTCTTATCGTATCCTCACTTCCAAGCTTAGCTCGATGGAAACTTTTCTTACTACCTTGTCTTCTTTTGCATTTATCCTTTGTAATCATTTAGAGAGTATATGGTTGAGATTCATCTGATACAGTACATGCCGGCGGGAATGAATTCTTACCGAGTGACGTGCAAAGTCGAGAACGCTCACTCGTACCGTGGGTGTTTGTCATAATCACTTGGTGGGGCACATATAAATACGAATAAAATACAGGAAACTTGGGCCTCTAATTGAAAGCCAAGCCATGCCCAAAAAATGCCTTTTTTCCAACTTCATTTCTTCCTCCCTTTTACTTTATACGGTTTTGTGAGACACCGTCGGCGGCCAACTAGCAAAACATGGTCGATAATTTATCTCAATGTCGTATCAAGCCATTAGATCCATCTTTCTGGCCAACGGTACATGAAAATCACTTCTATTGAACGACTTTTTAAGGAATTCTTAATCCGTTCAGACAAAAAAATTGTTTGGGATGGAAGATATACAAGAACGTTTTGAGAGCGAAAAAAATGGCCAGCAATTCCGGCTTTTTTGTAGGCGTATCCGTGCTTGCACGAGAAGTGACTTGAAGCGGGTGCGTCTTACCGTACTATTTGAGTAGGAGCTGATTATTCTTCGGTAGATTTTCGAATTCTTCTCTAGCAAAAGACTTGCAAGAAAACATCCACCCTTATTCTTTGAAAATGCCTACACTCACTCGATTGTAGTCTTTAAAAATTATAGTCACTTCTTGTTTTTTCTAGCTTTCCCCTTCCTTCGTAAAGGCATTTCTGATTTCGTACAAAGGAAAAAATGACTTTTTTTTATTATTTTTAGTGCTGAGAAAACCTAAATATATTTGCTCTAGTACTCAAAGATAGAATCGAAAGCCACAATATATTGAAAGAAATCATTTACAGTACTTGTACTCTTATTTTCTAATTTAGACCCCAGCTACCTGTAGCACGAATGATGCCCTCTCAGAACCTAATCCACGAACCTATCAGATTTTATAATAATAAAGCGAGATTTGCTTCTCCCTGGTACGTGCCCTACATTACACTTGTTCTATAATTATTCCTAAATCATTACCCTTGGAAGTCTCTGTGAAAATGAACCGTTCTTATAGACCAGGCCTGCCCTCCACTTTGAAATAAGTTATTTTCCAATTTTCCTACCCCTAAATTAATATATACATACAAAAGGTGTCCCCGTATGTAAATGTGCGGGAATATTAATTCGTCAACAATTTTCCCAAGTCTGAACCAAAAACGGGCTTTACCAAGAGGAATGTGCTGACACTTTTTATGTAAGTTGAGCATATATTCAGACGTGGGCATTTGACCACCTCAAATAGGCAACCACCCTCATGCAGCGACCTTGCCCCCATCTCATGGGTATTACCACCACGACAATTAAAATTGTCTTTTAGTCATACATTTAACTGGATACAAACATATGAAAACGCTGGTGAACCAAAATTTTTTTCAAAAAATTGACTACGGAAAATTACTCAAATGTGGTCCCTTATATTGTCGCAACAGTTTTCCTTTATAATGAAGAAAAATAAGCGTGTATTTATCAGATTATTTAAAACATATGAGAATAAAATTTTGGAGTTCTTATCTGAAGTGAGGTTTTCTGTTATGATAACACAGAATTTTACCGAAGTGCAGCACAATCAAAACAAAACTATTGGTAGTTCAATCAGAGTAAGGAGTACAAATCAATTTCTCTCACCAAGTAATCTACTTCTCTCGCCTCCGTTTGCAGCATCCAATCCTTTTACTACCCGCAAATGAATGCTTAAACCAAAGATTTGTAGATTTTATGCTTTTAAGAACCTATCTTCTGTAATCTTGCGATTATTTAACATCTCCCTTTTTATAAATATTTTCTGGTCCAGAGAAATCTTTTGATCGGTAAATTTACTGCATATCTTGGTATTATAAAAGCTTCTGTCGTAGTTGGACGAAAATGTGTGCATCATATAAGGGAAGTTCTACCGGGCATATGGATCAGTATTTCCGCTTTGTAGTGGTGGAACGAAAACTTTTTCGTAATCGCTCAAGAACAGCTACTATGTCTTATGAAGTGATTGCAACAGTAAATGGTGCCTAAATCTGCAATTCTATTTAACAAAAATTGTAGATGGACATGAAGATCAAAGAAAATGAAACAGAAAAACTCGTATCTGTTTTTAGAAAAAAATGCTGTATTTCCGGCTTCCGAACTCACATGACATATCACTGAAATCATCGATAAGTGTGCACTCAGAAGGATATCAAAAATTTGAATAAGAAGTATGAATGATTTTAGAAAACAATTTCCGGATACTGAAAGTCTTAATGTTGAGTTTGGAGCTACTACAAGTGGAACTTTCTCCAATTTCGAATAATATATAGGAAAAGATATGCTTCAGGCCAGGCTCGGAGAAGTAGATGCAGTAAATAAAATATAAGGGCTACTTTAGAAACCATGAACGGACATGATTGACTAAATTTAATTTTAAAAAATACAGAATATATTTTGCAACCCTAAGCACCCGCTAGCTACAGCAATAATGTAGATTGTAGATGATTCACTCCAGCTGACGCAAATTTGATCTTTTCTTTCAAGATTAAAAGGCGAGGTTTACAATATGAGCAGAGCTATGTACATAATTGCGGCCGTTTTATGCTGCGATATTGACATGGGAAGATATATTTTTAGATTACTTTCTGCTAATGACACTTAAATCGAGATGAAGCGATGCGAACATTATGGAATTTAGAATTAATAGAATAGAAAAAATAAAAAAAGGAGTGTTAAATGTCTTGCTCAATTTCATATACTGTACTTTACGCTATACTTGATACCTTTGTATTAATTATTATAAACATTAATTGAAAATATTTCTTCAGAACTACTTAGTATTTTCTTGTTACTCCAAGTAGATACTAATTGAAAGTTCTTAGGAATAAATTTTAACTGAGTTTCTGCTTAAGTTTTAATTTACATCCTTACAAAGTCTTTCACCAAAAAATATCCTACTAAATTGATAAGAAGGATGAAACTAATTTTTTATAGATTAAAATGTTTCTTCTGACGTAAAAATCATCGTAAAAGAACTATTTTCGCTGAAGATAATAGCTTGTACAATGATTAAATCAATATGCTTCCCCCATTTTTTTGCTGCATTGATTAAAACGCTCTTGAAACCTTCTAGCAAAATGGGTAAAGTATTTTCATGATTTTAAGTGAAGAATGTCTATCCAGAGACATGAAATCAAATAGTAAAACGTTTTAATATATTCCAAGCAAGCGTAAAGTGTAGTATCTGGATTAAAAAGATATAACAAAACATATAATTTTTAAGAAATGAAAACAACATATGTACATACGTATTCAGGTGAAAGGAAAAATTGTACATTATTTTGATTCGGAGACGTTATTATACCATTTATTCATCAAATCTTTGTTGTGGCAAAAAGCTTTGTACTCGCAATTGCGTACATTTTCAACACCAAAATTATAAAAATTAAGTGATTGATTCACAAGGGTGGAATTGCTAATAGGGTTATGAACATACTTAGGTTTCAAGATTCCTTATTCATGCAATCTCAAAAATAAAACTATTCTCAGCAATTGTAATTTTTCCAACCTTTAAAGGTAGTAGATTGCAAATATTATTCATCCACATCGTTTTTTAATTTTATAACATTTTTCAAAAAAATAAAATTTCATTCCTTTTTACCAAAACTTTTGAAAATCTATGAAAGATTTAATAATAATCATATTTCAGATAATGTTTTATTAAAAGTCTAAACCACATATTAATACAGGATAACTACAGAATTGATTTAATACATAATATTTATTGAAAATGTCTATATTTTGAAGGTAAGAATATGTTAATTACACCAAGTTTATTTTGACCATTTTGATTGCTTTAATCACAAAAAATATAATCAAGTAAAATTGGCTCTCAGTAATCGTGACACTGAGAATAAAATGGACGAATCTCGTTTTCTATTCCTATTTAAAAGTATTTTATCTTTTATTCGATTAAATATGTAAAAATATAATCTCATAATCGAATTACTTTTCATTTCAGTACAATTGCATTTTGAAAGCTTATTTATAAATAAAAGTTTATCATACTACTAAAACTACTCAAAGATAGGATCAAATTCTGTATGCGTTTGATTTTCTGAATTGTGGCGTCATTTATTCGCCACCACAACGTGGTCTTCTTTTCACTCCTCCCTAAATAGATTAATACGATTTCAATAATAACTCTATCTTATTTAAGATATTTATCTCCTTCTATCATCCATAGAACTGTCAGGGCTGGTTATTTCTACACTGAATTGCAACAAAATTCCTTTCAGCTCTGTTTTTCTCCTTCTGTTGGCAGTCATTGTTTCAAAAATATCTCCCAAAGCTTCAATTTCATATCTTTCGTGAGTATACTCTCTCCAAATCCATTCTTTTAATGTTTGGTGTATCTCTCTTCTTTGAAGTTGGGATAAATTTCTTTAATATTCTATTGTATGAGTTCTATCATCGTAAGATATTCCATCGTAATACAAGTATTGAAATAATAGCCGATGCCTTCTTATTTTTCTGGAGACAGATCTTGGTGAGGGTCGAATCATTGACAAAGATATACAGCCTTAACTGAACATTTTGCAATAATTAGCTGCTAAAACTTTACTTACCTTTTCGCGTATTTTGTTATATACATTTCGAAACCAAAAATTCCAAAATAGTTATATCTTACTTGAAAAATAGCAAAAAGGATTAATATGGCGTATGAAAAATGTAAGAAACTAGTTTTTTCTTGAATATAAAATTGCTAACTTTCCAGAGTAACTTTCCAGAGAAAAACAGAAAAGTTTCAATCATTTGGAGGTGTAGTTTTGTTATTTTAACTAATGTTACTTAAATTTTTCATCTCTCGTTCAGTAAAAAGCAATCCAAAAAGCATTACAGATCTCGTTTTATAAACAATCTTTCGAAACTTCTAGAAATATATGAAATTTCTTTCGGAACCCATTATTAAGTAGAATAGGGTAAACTAAAAAAATGAAGAACTTTGTATTTAATATACTACTGTTTTTCTCATATAATATGAGTGAATGGTTAAAAATCTTAATTTTGTTAAATATTTCTTGAAACTTTTTTGTATCAGTTGGATTCCCAATTTTTGGTGACACAGATATCAGATTTTCAGGAACATGTGATTTTTCATAGCATATTTTCTGCAATTCATCTTCATCCTATGCTAGAATACCTTTTTTCGTGTAGTTTCAGTTATTAATAAAAAATTCAAATACTCCTGAAATATAAATGTGACAAGATATGAAATGCTCACTGATCTTAAATATTGTTTCAGTATCTAGAATTTATTATCTTATTCTTTAATTATATATTGAGATGTGAGTTTTTAATATAATATAATATTATAATCACAATTAGTTTTTTGAAGGTCTGTTAACAATAGTTCAAATCTAGTTTATTATATCCGTTGGTTTAGCTATCATTAGATCTTGTGCACAGTCAATTATATCTCCGTCTTGCACTAATACTTGTACAATTTCCCATCAATCTCTGATCTTACATAAGGTCAGTTGTTTCCCATGATATTACAACACTTCAACCATATACAATTTGAAATATTGTAACTGGTTTCAGCGCAGTAGAAAATTTGAACTCTTTATTACTTGAGAGCTTATTGACAATTGAAGCGATTTTAACATTACTACCTTTCAATTGGATAATTTCATTGCGGGAAAACTGTGGAATGAAATTAGATAGTGGTTTCAAGTATAGGAACATATTTAGATAAGTTTGTCATCCATGATAATTTTAATTACTTTTTAGTCCTATTAGATTCGAAATAAAGATTCCCATGCAACTATCTCGGAAGCAAAAAACTTAAGAACATAAACTTTGTCACTGATGTCTTTAAAGTCACCAAAGGTGTACACTTTATCATTGAGATTTTAACCCAGCAGCAGAAATAACTTCTCGATGCATAGGTATTTTATATCCTGCTTGTTGATCCAAACACAGGTGGATTTGCATTTGACTATAAACATTCCAGACCATGTTTTCAGGATTTTATCGACAATTCCGTGGTCTAAATTTCCAGAGATACTTTAAAAAAATTTACAGGAAGGGAAAATTATTTGGATTTTCCACCTGAGAAACATCTAGGTGCTAGCTCTGAAAATATTGACGGGAAGACTGTGGATAAATACCTCTCGTCCTACATTTTAGAATAATTCTTCCGAATTATATGTATTTTTCTTAGTGGACTACAATTATATTTCTCAAAATGGTTGAAATATTTAGGATGAATCTTTATAATGAAGTATGAGTACGGTGTAGACGGATAATCAAGAGGGAGAAAAGATATTACGTTTCGTGGGATTTCAAGTAACCGAGGAAAAATAAACATTTTCGACACAGACACTTTTACAGCTGCGATAGAAGTTTTTGAATTCATCCCTCATTTCCCAACGTTTTTATGTATCATATACAGAGGATAATTTATATCGTGGTATTTTCATTTAATGTGAATAAAATCAATTTCCTGGTGACTAGTGAGCATTTTTGCATTTTGAATAAAAGATTTGCTGTAGAACTATTCTTTAGGGTGAGGTGGACGTACTTGTAAGGTTGGTAACAATTAAGGAAATTTTTCTTTACTGGAATCTCGTTAATTTTAAATAAATTTAGTAATGGTAAGGGGGACTGAGAATTTACGACGTACAGCTAAGATTCATGTTTGAAAAATAAATCGGGCAGAAAATAAAATTTTGGAGCATAATTTATTAGTAGGGACTAGTAAGACCGTCACTTTTATCATTTTAGTATTATTCTTGGAACAATAATACGATTGAAGTCATGTCTTCCTAATTTGTACAACAGAGGAGCTCTACTTTTGTGCGGTCTTAAGCGCACACGAGGAGATCAAGGAAGAGCTGTGGTTGAAACTTTGGTTGAGGCTGGCTGGGTAAAGCAGGCTGCTCCTACCTAGTGTTTATAAAGAACTGAAGATATCTACATACTAAAGGAAAGCGCAGTCTAACAGTAGCGAATTCAAAGTTATTTCCGTAAAATACCCCTGACGGTATCGTAAGTAGCGCTTTCAGAATTGTAGTCGTCACGAGTGACATACTCTGACAAGATGTGAGAAGTACATTGGTCCAATCATGGGAAATAATTGCATTTATTTTCAATGGCCCATATTTTATACAGCCTTGCATATGAAGCAGTTTTGGATGTCAGTTGGGTAAAATACTAATTTAAATACTGGAATTGTGACGTGTAAACGTGTGCATATTTGTAAAACGTTCGTGGTGAGTGGCCAGCATGCCGAGTGTCCTTGATTCTTGGGGCCTCCGGGGGTACAAGTATCGCCGGCGGCCCTAGGCCGGACACAGTTTTCGGTATGTCTATTTCTCTGGAAGAATTTCCCCTTGTGAAAGCCGGGTGCTGACATCTCCTGACACCGTACGACTAGAGTGCCTTCGGAGCAAATAGTGAGCAGTTTTCAAGATCCAACCGAGGCTACAAATGTGGCCACGATTTGAATTTGAATCTGAGTTCAACATGAAAGGTCGCCTCCACCTGTTTGAGAATTGACTGCGACCGTCAGTTGTAATTTTTTAATTAGCGTTCCGTCTCAACCCATTTAATGCTTTGTGTTTAGTGCCATCCTTTTTATTTGATCAACACTTGTGTTTACTGCATTCTGATATGCTACATATACTGTTGACGATGGACTGATTGTAAACGTCACGGTACGCGACTCGGACATCTCGCGACAACTGTGTACCTTGTTTTACAACAATCTACTGCACCTCCCTATCGACACGTTCAATACAGCACGCTAAAACTATTGTTAGTTATGAGCTCAGCGCCCCAAGCTAGTCTGTCCTCCAGGCCCAAGTTTTCCTGGGATGCCATGTCTCCGCCATGGACTGATGGCAAGGGCGACCAAGAAGAATATCGCGATGCAGTTAAACTTTGGCAAACATTCCACAACCGTTTGCCTGAATCTAATAGCAACAAGATCCAGGCAGCACTACAGGCTGTATATCTCAAATCCCAGTTGTACGTAAGGGCTAAGGATCTTTGCTCTGGAATATCGGATTCCCAATTGACTGAAGAGAACGCCGTAGATCTAATCGTTGGCAAGATTTACCAGAAAGATGCTCTTTCAGTTGTCAATGAGGCCTACGGTGCCTTCAATCAACTCTGGAACACACACCACAGCAACAGTGGGACCATGAAGAACTTCTAGTCACGCTTCTCTGCTCAGGTAGCCAAGTTCAATTATATCTCAACAACTACAAAGCTTCGAGAGTGTATTACAGCTCTCACGTTACTGTCTAACTCAGCTATTGATGAATCTTAACGCATTTCAGTCATAGCAGCAGCCGCTCCCTCCGATGAGAATCTCACGTCACAGTCTACTAATGCTAAGTTCTTGAGTTCCATCACATAACAATCGATAGCCTCAGTAATCAAGCAGTGCGACAAGACCTCGCCAACTACTGGTGAAAATTTATCCCTAGCAGCTAGCTCTGCTGGCACTGGCCATTTTAGTGGTCAAGATCGTACCGGGAGGACTCTTAAAAAATGTCAGTCACTTTCAATGAAGTTTCCATGTGATCTTTGCGGAAAATATGGGCATTGGAAACGTAACCACAATGTTGATGGTTCTCTGCCCTCGCATGTGAAGTCTTGTGACTATCCACCGAAGCCACGCTTTTCTAACTCCCGTTCTAGCCATCATGACTGGTCGTCTGATTCTGTTCATGACCGAAACGATAAGGCGAAACACAAAACTGTGTCCTTCAACATGGCTACCCTCACTGGTGCTTCGGCCAGTACTAGTTCGTTATCTGAACATGGAACTATCCTTGACGATGGAGCACCGTATTATGCATTTGGACTAGTGGAGTTGAATTTATTGGCGGATCATGCTGGACTAAATCCTAACCCACAGCTCGACGGCATCCCCAAAGCACTCTATGGCCATACATATTGGCAATATGGCAAGGGGTAAGCACACAAGCTCTCCACGTCGCATTTTGGGATCGATTGTCCTTACCGCCAAATCCGATCAAGGTACTCCGGTTAGAATCACCCATCTTGTTCCTGACTGTTCATCGCAGTGGGTCATATGTAGAAATGTTACCCGCAGGTCTAGCATCGAGCATATCGAGAGGAATGCCATCGCATTCCCGACTGGTGAAGGACTCGAGTATATATCAATTATCAATGATAACTTTCTAAGTTACATTTCCTTAGATAGGTGTACCTCATCATGCAACGACGGTTCTACACTCTCGTTTCTGTCTGCAACTACTCTCGATAACACATCCTGGTCTGATGTCAAGAAAGTTGTGGACAAAGTTCACCGGCATGTATGTGGTCATGCATCTTTTACCGACTACAAGCTCCTACTAGAACGGAACGGTCTATGGAATAATGTCATCGCAGCCTATCTTACTGAAGTTGTCAATGGATGCACCGCCTGCAGATCTACGTCAGTTCCACAGCCTAGTCGTAAGGTGTCGATCAGTTCTTTGTCCAAGAATTTCAACGAAATTCTCTGTGTCGATCACCTCTACTTGGAAGATATTCTACTCGTGCATTTTATAGATCTTGTCACACGGTACTCAGGTTCCTACGCGGTTACGTCGACTAATCTTGAAGAAGCTGTTACTCCCTTTGAAGCTTGTTGGCTATCTCCGTTCTGTTATCCCGATAGTATCCGCGCAGACAAAGCCTTTCAGATCTGTGCATTCAAGCAATATGCAGATAAGCTTGGAATACCAATTGATCCAGTCCCACCTGGACGGCACTCAAAAAATGCAATTGAGTCGAAGCACAATATTATTCGTAGCATCTTTCTTCGCTTAAAAGAAGATGCTGGAACGGGCTTTGATCCCAAGATTGCAGCGTATAAGGCAGTGTCAATATCAAATGACCTCTATGGGAATGGCACCATGTCTGCATTCGAATTGGGCAAAGGTTTCTGTAACCCTGTCGCTACCAAACCAAATGACACTGTTGTGCCTGATGAAATCCGTGACCCACGTGATCAACTACAGGCTCGTCGTAAATTGGCGCTCATTATGCGTTCAAAATCTGTTATTGATGAACCGCTTTCAGTCAGTGATACAGTTAAGGTTTAACAAAAGAAGGAGCATGAGAAGAGGGGTAAATGGTCAGCCCCCAAACCGATTTTATCTATCAACTATGCCGCTGGTTCATTGAACGTCCCTGGTCGAAAAGGTTGTGAAGTCACCGTTGCATTTGAATATGCACGCCCCGCATTGCAACAAAAAAGCTTTGCTAAAATTGTAAAAGAAGGCATTGATGCTTGGGATGAGCTCCAGTTTGAAACGCAAATAAGCATAGCACTTGAATCACATGATGATGGTAACCCTCCGCCAAGCTCACACAAAAGCAACGATGATGCCGACTTCTCGTCTAACTCTATCGTCTAACTCTGCCAATGTCGAACAGTGTGACGGAGACCAGATCTCTGTACTATGGCCTCTGGACCAAAAATACTACCCAGGCACTGTACACTCCGCAGAAGACGATGGACGTGTTAATTTACACTATGATGACGGCGACACCGAATGCCTAGATATGAAAAAAGAGGTATGGAAGTTAACTAATACTCTTGCATCTAGTTCTAGTCAGTCATCAAGTGTGCTCCAAGTCACTAGTACTGAAGAATCGGTTTTGACATCGATGCTCGATCATTTCGGCAATAAGCCTTTTATGAGACACCAAGCGCAGATGAAAAGCTTGACGCTTTCACTGAGTATCCGTTATACAGACCTCGACGTAAGCAGCCCGAACAAACACTCAACGCAATTGAGAAGTCTGTATTTGCCTCAGTTAATAGCTCTCTTGGCTGGGTTGGGACCGCTGTCTCGCCTTTTTGCTCTTTTTACGCCAGTTACCTGCAGCAAAAGCCACCAGACCTAAAAGAATGCCATCTGATCGAACAGGTTAACGTGGTTCTCAAGCTGAAAAAGCTCGGCACTACAATCGCTTATCAGAGACCTACAGACAAAGATCAGCATGAGCTGAGTGTTCTGGTATTCACTGATGCATCTCGCACTGACGATGTAGGACAACTTGGAGTTCTCGCCGGCCCATTGGTTGATGAGATGAAGAACAACTCAATTTACCACGCCATCTCATGGATGTCGCACAAATCCAAGCGCCCCGTCAAAAACGTTCCTGCTGCTGAGATCTTTGCAGCACCTGAAGGAGTTGATGAAGAGAAGACCATAACCAAGACTTACTCTGAAATACTTGACATGGATATCAAGTTGCGCCTCACGGTAGACTCCAAGGATATCTTTAGTTCTCTGTCCACGCAAATGAACTCCATCATCAAGTCGATCCGCGGTGACATGAGTTGCCTGCGCTATGAATTTCAGACCGGTGCTGTGAACCAGGTATCATGGATTCCTGGGCAAGCGAGCCTTGCTGATCCTCTCACAAAGAAAGACAGTAGTCTAATTGATGCTTTACAAATGACTCTGTTCACTGGCCGATTGTGTTTCAATCTTGAAGATGTCTCTGAGACAAAGCACTCTGAGAAGAACTTTGGATGAAAAGGGAGGAATATGAATTTCAATCTGAATTCAACATGAAAGGTCGCCTCCACCTGTTCGAGTATTGACTGCGACCGTCGGTTGTAACTTGGTAATTAGCATTCCGTCTCAACCCATTTAATGCTTTGTGTTTAGTGCCACCCCTTGTATTTGATCAACACTCGTGTTTACTGCATACTGATATGCTACATATACTGCTGACGATGCACTGATTGTACACTTCACGGGACGCGACTCGGACATCTCGCGACTGCTTTGTACCTTGTTTTACAACGCTCTACTGCACCTCGCTATCGACACATTCAACACAGCACGCCCAAAATATTGTTACACGAGTAGTAGAACTGAGGGAGGGTCGGTAACCATCGGTTACCGACCCCGATGCCTTGTGGGTGGCATTGAAGCCGGGTAGGCAGGATTTTGGGCAAGTCATTCCGGAACTCAACGATTCGAAATTGTTCGGAGAAGGGAGTATATTTCAGCGGGGTGCGCATGTATCGGTGACACATATGGAATATTTCAAGTTGCCCGCTGACAAATTTCTCTCGGAGCTGACAAACAAGTATCGAAGGTGTGGGAAGGAATGGGAATACGTTAATGCAGCAGGTGTTTGGGCGGAACTGGGTTGGATGGCGTTGAAGATGGAGAGGACGAGAGGGGGAGATGTAGGTGATATAGAGAGAAAGTTGACGATGGGCGAGAATGGAATGAAGGCTGAGGTAGAGGTTTTGTCGACGAAGGCGCAGTATTTCTGGGATACGAAGGAACAAGGTGTGGACGCCGCGAGGAAGATGGCCTTCTAAGTCGACCAGGACCATGTTGCCGTTTTTTTGAAGTCGTACAAGATAGCGAGGCCAGCGCTGATGGATAGATTGGAGGTGGAGGCGGCGAGGCGATTGGCGAAGGCAAGGCTCAAGAAGGGGAGAGGCAAAAGTGGAAGGGGCGGCCTAGCGTTGGCTGCTGACGATGAGTGATGTCCAAGAAGACTGGTAGGGGGTCATATCGTGAAGACGAAGGAAGGGAAGTCCTAGGCTTGAAGTCGGTTCTGGAGGCCCCAGGAAATGTGGTGCAGGCAGTAAAGTATGGTGAAAGGCAGATGCTGACGATGCCGTTCAACGATGGGATGTTGATGGGGGATACTAAAGTCCGAGAAAGATCGGCTGTTTGCGAGGGAGAAATTGGAAAAACGGGTAAGAACGGGTATTTTCGAGGAGTTCGAGAACTAAGAGGTGAAGAGGGTGGTTGGAGATGGAAAGATTGTCTCGTTATAGCTCAACTCGTGGAACGGGGAAGGGCTGGAAAGTACGGGGAGGTTCGTCACTAACTTCAGTCGGCTGAGCAAGCATTGGACGGGGAAAACGGTCAAGATGGAGACATTGCAGAGGTTCGTGTTGGAGGTGGAGAAGGGGGATATGTTGATTTGATGGGATTTCACAAGCGGTTGCCCACACTTCTATCTACACCCAGACATCCGGGACTACTTTGTATTCTGGTACGCGTGGCGATGTTATCGTTGAATTGTCTTGCTGTTCTGGTGGGGAAGGTCTCGGTATTGGTTTTCGCAAAATCCTGATGCCATCGGTGAAGTATATATAAGGGAGGTACTGGGATATCTCGTGCTCCCGTACATCGACGACTTCTTGATCGTGACGTGTCTTCCGGGGACGATAGCGGGAAAGAAGGACTGCGCAGAGGCCCTAGAGAGGTTTCAAGGATTGTTCGGGAGATTGAGCATCGTAAAGCATCTGGACAAGGGTAATTGGGATGGGACAAGGAGATTAGAGCTTATGGCGGTGTTGCTGGACACGGAAGAGATGAGCGTATTTGTTCCCGACCGGAAGATACGTCAGATAGAGAAGCTGGCGAGGAAGGTGGTGGGCTTGGCCCACGGGAACCGGCGGCTGGTACCGCTGAGCTTGCTTCTGCGCACATGGCCCGTGGGGGATGAGAGCGCATCTCTGGTTTGAAGTACGGAATTCTTTGCGTCGTGTACATTTGTGTATATTTGTGAAGAGATTATGAGGAGTAGCGAGCAAGCCGAGCGTTCTTGATTCTTGGGGCCTCCAGGGGTACAAGTATCGCCGGAGGCCCTTGGCCGGACAAAGTGTTCTATATTTCTATTTCTGTCCCGGCTACCCATCCATTCTTAGAGGCACCTCATCATGTCTATGTCTCTATAGGGGGCGAACGTTCACAGAAAGCACCAACAAGAGACGGATATTCTTGTTCTGAAGTAAAGCCAACAGAATCTTCATATTACGAGCGAATAACTATGTGGGTTACCGCTCGCCCGGAGAGTTACTTTGTAATTATTACTGAGCATAAATTCGGTCTACAAAAACTAATGTACTGTTGGATTCATCTTTGTAGCTATTCTCACATTATCTGCAGTATAAATAATTTGTTAAAAAATTAACAAGTCTCGTGCCATCAGCAAATTTTGTGGACCAATAATCATTGTTATTCCTTTTGTTATTATTCTCAGTTCATTTGAAATTATCTAATTTGGATCAACACATCTCATTTAGTGTTTACAGAGTAAGCTCAAAATTAGCATTTTCTAGAATCTGGACGTCCCCAAATTTTTTTATGCAATTGGCCGTTTGAAATTTTAAGCTCTCTACCAGCTCGAAAATATTGGAAGAAGAGATGAGTTCCTTTCACGCCATTGAGAAGGAAGAGACTTGACAGCGGGAATAAGTCGACTTAAAAAGAAATCTTAAAAGTCGGTAACGGTTGAACAGGACTAAAGAACTGCAAAAACATTAGCTCGCTATCATGAGCCCGCCTGAAGAAAAAACACCGATGCGTTCCGCGGAAAAACTCCTGCTTCAGAGTAAACAGCCTTCTGATTTACTGTTCTCTGCTAAGATATGATCGACGAAGTCCAAAAAATCGCTGCAGCATCCCGAAAAATGCTGCTTAAGGAGCAAGTCAAAACCCCTTCTACATACTAGGGCACATTTCCTGGCCCATTTTGAACAATTGAACTCCCTGTACTCTATGAATGGATACTCAAACTCTATTAGCGGATAAAACTCCAAAACTACCCCGACACTATCTGATTTTGGGTAGTTTAGGTGTCGCCACAAGTACATGGGAACAAACGTGCCCAAAGCGCACCCAAATTATCTTTTCTCTTTTATTACCAGCACTGCTCTTTTTGTGCAGTTGACTAGTAACGAAAATACTATGTTCAACCCAGTTGCAGCTGCAGGTAGAGTTCAACTGACGTTAGATATCGCCAAACCTCGCCTTCTCCGCGACAATCCTACTCACGCCTACCACACCGCCCCAAACCCAATAAAAAAGTGCCAGACTCCCCATCGCCGGAATACCACGAAAAAGTCTCCCAATACCTGAGAACATCTTTACCATGAATATATAACTCCTGACTGATAGTATAGTTTGCTCTCAAAGGGATTCTTGTTTAGGGTTAATTATTGCTGTCCATTTACTTTGAAAAACTCACTCTAAAACCAAAACTTATATCTACTTTCGAATAACACCTCAAGGCTCTATAATGTAATATTTCCTACAGTCAATTTGATTTATTCACCAGTAGAAGCAATTAACTGGTGGTCACACTGCTATATATTTCTTCTTTGGAAGATTTCACTTGGAGAACTGAATAAGTAACACTTTCCCTTATTATGTTTTGTTCTAGGGAGCCACCCTAAGACCTACAGAGTCATTCTTTCCCCCTAAGAAATGCAAATTGAAATTTAGGAACTCTAATACTAAATACATACTCAGTTTCTACATCTTAATATCAAAATCCTCCTGCATATCCGAAGTCCGCTCGAAAGCCTTGTTAGCAGACGCTGCTCGTTCGATATCGCTGATCTCTCGAAAATTCCCTTATGAAATGTCGATAGTATTCCGCGAGCCCATGTAACGGGTTTGGTAGCGTGCAAGACTAGAGAGCTGTATGCGAACCACCTTATGAACCGCCAGTAGTATCCTTCGAGCCCTAAAAAACTCTTTAACTTGTTTAAAATAGCCTATAAGGGAGCCTCCACGATTTTCTTAATCTTTTTGACACTTATTCTCACTCTGGCAGGCTTTAGAATATCACCAAGCTACTCAAATTTGGACTGAACAAAGTTGAGCTTTGATTCCCTCAGATTCGACCTCGTTTCTTTGATCTTCAAGATCACGTCTTTGAAATTAGCTTTTTATTCCTCGATCATCTTAGAAAGTATTATAAAATTCCTAAAATAAACAATTGGATACGGTAACTGGGGAGGAATCTTGTCCATCAACCTTAGAAACGATTTTTGAACATTCATAAGTCCGAACAGCATTACGTCGAATTTTTAAGTTCCAAATTGAGATATAAACAGATCTTTTATTCGAAAGGTTCTGATATCCTAATCTTCCACTGCCTTAGTAGATATCTAACGTCATGGTGAGCTCTGCGCCAGAGAGCTCGCCGACAAATTCTTCTATTTTCCGTAACAGCCAGTGGTCTAGCTTCATCATCTTGTCAAAGTGACATTAATGGACGACGTATTGGGGCTTTAAGTCTTTCTCCCTACCTATTGCTACTGAAAAGCACCAGGCAGACCGTTTCCTTGTCATACGTCTGGCTTCCAAAAAATATTTTCTTACCATTTCGTTTTGCTTCAACTGCGATCTGCAGGCTTTCAAATGTATTGGAGTCTGACCTGTAAACTTGAAATATTGTACCACCGACATTTGAACCGGCTATAGATCGTGAGTGTGTCAAGTTGTGGAATGAATACACTTGAGTTCCTTCACCCTCTTCTTCTGATTTTCATCCTCGAGATGATCCAGTTTCGAAGCCACCGAAGAGAAGCGATCTAGGCAATCTTTTTCCCTTTATTGATTTCAGTCTTAGTTGAGGGATCCAAATCAGGCTCGTATAGTTTTTTTAATGATGGCAAAGACCAGATATTGTTCTGTATCCGAACCATCATTGCTCAAAATAGACAATAAAGAAGTATAGAAAAATTTATCTTCGACTGAAAGCTTGAAAGACTTAAAGACCTCACTGACCGTCCTAGTCCCGTTGATGTTGGACAGCTCACTGATGAACGGTAACACAAATTTTTATTCTATGACCGACATATTGTTCTCAGAACATAATCGATACCCTTCTGCAGGGATTCTAGGGTCGAACGTTCAACAAAAATACCGAAGGGAGCGTTGTTGACCATCAGGATCCCTAGTGCGCGACCATTTACTAGTAAGTAACCATTACTCCTCGAAAACATTATAGCACATGGGCGACAGCTCCGTTGGCTACCGTCACCCGAAGATCTGTCTCCATCAGCGTGAGTGCCACATTTAGACAGAAATCCCACGACATGATGTCAACAACAGCACCCATACTAAGAATTTTATTTGTTTCCTTTCGATATAGCTGCATGGCTATGAATTTGAGTGCCTTGCCCGCTCCAAACGATTAACCATCAAGGACTCTGTTACCGGTAGAATCTTGGATAAAAATTATTTAAAACCCTTCCTGGCCTCCTCGGTATAGCCACTTAGTAGTGGCCTGAAGTCAGTTCCGGTGGAGTCGGGGTCCAGGTCGTCGACCACGACATATTTCTATACATGATACTGGTGCCCATTGTAATTTTTCCCAACTCGCCTTTTCTTCTCTTTTCCCTCTTCTGAGGGACAGAACCAGAAATCATTGGACGGATGGCAAGGGCTTTTCCTATAATGGTATCATAATCAGCTACATTTTAACTTCGTTGCCATGGTTTTGCCTGCATGATGGTCTGCGCTTCCAACAGTAGCAACAGCAAGGTCCTCTATTTGAGATTCCTGAATGAAAGATGCCTTGACATTATCTTTCAGCTCCTTCATCTTCAAGTCTTCTCTAGTTTCAGACTGAGTCGAAGCTACTCCGCCTCGCCGACCATCCCAGTACCGGCTCTTTCACTAGCATGTTGTCTCAGAATTGCCTCCCATTTCACGAATGGAGCATTGGATTTCTTTATGCAAATTGTGCGGACACGGAATAGCGAATCTCCATTTTAGTTGCAGTAAATGTACGAATTATCTGCTTCCGTCCTCGTCGGTGGCGATATGCCCTCAGATAGGATCTGCAAAAGACAAAGAAGGTTAGCGAACTGATTAGCAAGCTGAAGACCTTTGATTTCCAGATATTGTGAGCTGCTCTACCAACAATGCCCATAAAGTACCAAAAAAGCCCCAAACGTATCCCTCTAGTAACCTGTACCAAGGATGTACACTGTAAGAAGAAACCAGTGCAACTTGTTCTCTGTATCCACGCACCAGTGTAAAATATAAGATTATATCACTTTATGTCAAGTCAGTTACATGTACACATCGTGCCTATCTCGCATGGTTCTGGAAACAATCCGGACCCCCCTAATCAGCAACTACTGTATGTCTTCTTGCCAATTTACTCAACGGAACTTTGACATGTTGTTCATTTCTGCAGTTATCACTGATAGCTGCTACATGAGTCTTCAGATCCTTGTAGTTTGATACTTCTAGGGCCTTCTTTTCTATAATACCTTAACATTCACCACCGTTTTCTTACAATTTATCTCCGCTGTTGTTGACTACTCTTTTCTATATAATCTCTGTTCTGGTGCTTCGGCCTGTTTATCGGAAGCATCAACCAACAATTCAATCATCGATTACCTTTTTATGAGCTCAAAACCCCAGGTCTGGTACCATCCCATATTCGTTTGTCAGTACTACGAGTTCTTCCAATCTGACAGTAAGATAAAATCTCTATTAGATTCAA
Organism: Kappaphycus alvarezii; assembly: GCA_002205965.3. NCBI lineage: Eukaryota > Rhodophyta > Florideophyceae > Gigartinales > Solieriaceae > Kappaphycus > Kappaphycus alvarezii. The sequence continues at coordinate 147,067 of NADL03000546.1, forward strand.
CGTCCTTTTCAACTGGAAGCAGAGACTAACATTTTTTCAATCTGATTTTTTGTGAATAACGCTCAGTGTCGAAATACAAGACCTCTAGGCTGCTGTGTATTCGTTGTTTCCTTGCAAAAGGTTCTGAATCCAAGAAACGTTTCATATCTGTCCCTACGAGCTCATTTCAATCCGTTTTGTTCTAGTCGCCCTGTACACACCATAGTCAAGTTACTTTGACCAAGTGTGGTGCTGTGATGTTGGTTTGTAGCTGTTATATAGGCTACAGATAACGGGTGACAGGCTGCGAGGTGGTCTTTTTAAAAATGCTAATTATTTGATTTTAAATTTATAGTTTTTTACCGCTAATCATTTTGCGCTGACAGCAGCAGTGATGTCCGATGCATCATGCCTGTTGACAGCCTTTGAGCCAGCCATTTCGGCACATGAGTGGCAATACCCATTATCCATACATCGGGGATAGGCGAACCGCACTTTCCAAACATTAAAGAACCAAATCGATTTCCCTCCTTTTTGCAGTTTCCCACAAATACGGTTCTGTACTGTTAGGTCTCTATTGCTGGAAGGGCCACGTTCCGAAGAGGTGAGTAATGGCCTTTTTCTCAACTTCGTCGGGTGATGACGGCGAGAAAGTACCTTACCTATAGACTTTGGCTGTTATTATAGTGCAATATGCAGCGGACACGGTTATACTGATGTCATGAAGTTCTCTTTCACGTTGCATTATGCCTGTGCCGAGTTGTAGACAAGATACCAAGTGTGTACTTTGTTCTAGATGGGGAAGGGCTTTACATACCGGAAAAATAGTACACTATTTCGGGCTGTAATCAATGATTCTGCTCCTAAGACTATATTTTACTGTTATAGTACAGTACACGTCAGAGGTGCGAGCTACAGCACATTAACTGTACACAATACTGGAGACTGAATTGCTGTGCCGTTGACGTTCCAGTTGACCATAATTCTGCTCGCCTCCACATCTCCCCAAGTACACCTACTCCAGGCGCTGGCGCGAGAGCACGAGAAACATCCTCATTACGGCGATTACGGCGACCGAAACGATATTCTCCATTCCCCCGTCGGGATTGATATGTATGGCGCCTTTGGCGACAAAGGAGAGAGATTCTTCTGACGCCTCGCTTTCTTCTCTGCTTGCCATCGTGGTTCTTCCCCTCAGCAGAAACATCCTGACTTTGTTACACTCGTTTTGTTCAACCTCCAAGAGATGCAGGTGCGACAGCTTGCCATCTACCGCCTACATGTGTAGCTGATCTCAGAATACTCCCGGCACACTTGCGTGCCTTGCATTTACAACCGCCAAATTGTTGCAGCACTGGTGCCCTTAGTCGCTCACTCCAGGCCGTAACAGGGGAAAATTTCTGGGTTACTTTACTGTAAGGAAGATGAGGTCGATTGTATCCACGCCGCTAGTGCATTGTGCGAGATAAGTCGTCTCTGATGGGGAGCACTAAACAACATTCCTTACAGATCCGGCTCAATGCCAGCGAGCAGGCATTCCGCGTTAAATATGACTGAGGTAACCCGGATTCGCCTCTCCAACTAACGTACGACACAGAGTTTAGGACATGCTGATTTGCTGAGATCATCTACCTCTTCGTCACCACTCCCGGTGATTATTCAGAGGTCAAGACGAAATACAGCAAGCTGCCTGTTTCTCAGTGCATGTTACACCAAAAATCAACAAATTTACCCAACCAGAAATAGGAGCCACCGAGCACAGCAAACACAGTGCCCATGTAACTCTCGCATACAACCGTCCTCTAACGCACCTTGACGCATCTTCCAATCATCGACATGCCAGCGAACGGCACTCTATGCTAACATATGGACAGGAGTCATCCCCATGCGAATTCCGGTTAAGAAACCATCTTCGCAGTTAAAATGCACGTTCTCTTCCATTCGGTTGATCTTCTCCTGCACATTTGTATGTTGGACTCCCTATGGTCAGATCGCGCTCCAATCTTGAGCATGGAATGGACATCCCAAAATCTATGCCCTGTATGAATTTCGTCCAGACCGGTATATCTCCGGTCAGTTGGAACCCGTTTGTATGATACTTGACTCAAAAACATTCCATCCGGACAGCTAGCACCTTCTCTGTATCCAAACCTGTCACTCTCTCACTCGGTGTCACTCAGAACTTGAACACCAGCAAGTACACGCACCCAGAAGGTTCGTCTGAAATTTTTCAGACCTCCGAGTAAACTCCCCGAGCCGCCCACAGTCACCTGATAGCGCTCCTCGGGCCGATTGAATTGAGTCAGTAGTGAGCCCTGGGTGGGCCTCAGTAAATCGCAAAACATTTTGTTTGCTAAATCCACATCTACCAGCAACTCCACACACAACAGCTTCAGTGACGAACAATCTGCATTTGCACACTCAATTCCATCCAGGTCAAATGAGGTCCCACACATGTAGGTTTCATCCATCGTCTCCATTCCCACTTCTCTCTCCGCCCTACCTTTCAGCACCACTCCAGTTTCATTTCTGGCCCCTCTCTCATTTACACTTGACACTCTGGACAATGCTTGGCGGTGCAGTATTCCGAAATCTCTTTTGTTTCCCTTACGGAGGTGCTGCCGTAGGCGATAACAGGTGAGTTCGAATATGTCTCCCCTTCTCGATATCGTCTGCAGCATGTGTTGGTTTGGACACAACGCCCTTAGATTACTTTTTGATAGAGTAAGCCTTTGAAAGTTCCTCGATGCTACTCTTACTTCGTTTCGGTCCTCCAAACTAGTTTGAGGTTCTCTCTTTTCGAAAAAAGGCCTAAGCTCTCCTCGGTCTTTCACTTCGATCTGATATTCATCCTGCCAATTTCCTACAGAGCCAACCCCACACAGCAGCCCGAAGCTATTTTTGTTCCATTCTGATAATTCCATGCTGGTCGGAACAAGCTCTCTGTCGGGACGTACGAAGGATACCCACTCTGAATTCGTCCCGTGAATGAAAAGGGCTAAAGCAACGATCTTGAAAAAGTACGGCGGTATATTCACAACTGGCAACAGGGAAAGCAAGAGACAACCGGGAAGTTGGTGGGTAGTACCTTGCGCTACCTAGTGAGGTAGACGTGATAGTGCGAGCACTGCGTTCGATGCGACTGCGCGGTAGTGAGACAGTTTTAATATTGTTTGCTGAGAACGGGAACGGGGAGCTGTAATCAGCACCAAACAGATTGAAACATGAGATAGCTCTTTTTTTGTTGACGTTACATGACGATATGACGATTAATTTCCCGCAATCTCAAGACTTGATTTTTGGCAACGTGCTTTCGTTGTGATGGTGTAATACAGAAAATGGTCCTCCCTTCATGTAATACAGGAAATGGTCCTCCCTTCGTGTAATCCAGCAAACTACAACGATCCCGCCCCTAACTTCTCCCACCGTCATTTCCAAATTTACTTCCATTTTATCTAGATATTTTTATACTGTATCTAACCCTCTGAATCGACCCCGAATCAAGTCCCCTTTCCCTTTTAGCTTACCTCCTCCTCCACATTCGCCTTTTTTGAGAAGAAGGGCGCAAATGCACTACTCCAAAATCCCTTGCAGATTTATTTTACCTATTCCTAATCTACAGAACCTGCCCCGGGAGCCTATTTAAACCCCTTTATTCTAAGTTCCCCAACTTCTATCAAAATGAACAACCTTCGCCCCTCTGTCCTATTTGCAAAAACCGCCCTTCCCGTCCCATCAATGGCCTTCGTCTCGCCGCCTACGGGCCAACCGATGCCGACGACTACATCCGGCGGAAAACAAAGAAGCAAATCATCGAGTTCGTTCGCCGCCTCTTCATAGAAGAAGAAGCGAGGGAGGTAAGTCAGGGAGAGGCTGAGAAGGTCGAGGAGGAGAGCGGAGAGTCCTTCGAGGAATGGTTAGCCCCTGAGCTAGTGTACGAGGCTCAGGAGGAGGAGGATGAGGAGGAGGAGGAGGAGGAGGTGGAGGAAGATGAGGAGGAAGATGAGGAGGAGGAGGATGAGGAGGAAGATGAGGAAGATTGGGAGGAGGAAGAGGAGGAAGAGGATGAGGAGGAGAAAAGGGAGGAAGAAGAGGAGGAGTAGGATGAGGGAACAGGGGGCATAGAAAGTGTTGGACTGGTAGGGCCTGGAATGGAGAGTACGGATCAAGTTGTGCCCACGATGGAACCGGATGGAGATATCTTTAGTGGTCTAGATATCTCCCAGGGGGAAATAGAGAGCTGTGAGCCATTCGCAGATATTTGTGGGGACTGCTTGGACAGCATGGATATTTTAGAGGAGTTGTTTGGATCTGATTTAGAGAATGGGAAATAGGAGGACCAAATTAATTGTTAGTTTCTTAAGTATGTTTTGCTTAGAGTATATTGTCCACACAAAGAATTTTTATGCATTTCTTGGTATCTTCTGTAGTTTTGTTCGGACTTTAGGGGTAGCCAAAATTCTATATAAGCTGAGTAAACTGCTTCCTCATGGAGAGGTCAAGCAAGTTTGCAGACAACTTCAAGCCTAGAGCAGAGTAGTAGGAAGTTGAGAGTCAACTTCAGACCCAAGAAAACTTTTTCTTACGCTAGTCGCAGAGCGTCGGTGGTAGACCCTGCCCCTTTTATACTTGCTTGTAGCTTTCTCAACTCTCTTCTATATACACTCCCTTTTGTTCGTTCAACAATACCACGGTAGCACTTTTGTCGCTCGCAACACCTCCTTCTCAGGGTAATTGGTTCTGAGGATCTCTTCCCCCGCCGATTTACCCCTATCATTTGGTACTCTTGTGGAGGGGTTGCATCCGAGGTATTCGAGTTGGCAGTAGTAAGGAACAATTCGGGGGATTTCTTTTCTGTAGTCATGGATGTCAACGCTGCTCGTATAACGTTCACAGGGGGCAAGACTGAAGACGTTGAGGAGTTTCTTTACACATATGTCAACGTTGTGATGCGAGAAAGGGCGATGAAGAGAAGGCCGCAAGTATCTTCGCCTATCTTCATGGTGACGCAAAGCACAAATATAAGTCCAAGTTTATCGACGGGTGGTCTCTTAACGGGAATGGGCGTAACTTCGGTGAGGTATGTGAGTGGCTTGTGAAATAGTATGCTAAGGAGGTAGAACCAGATGAGATGATTCGTACCGCCATAGAGGCCCGGCTGAACTTCGACGATTTGTTAAGCTCATTGGTGTACTTGTGTGATCTTTATGAAAAGGCTGGGTTCAACGCCCAAGCAAAGTACGGAATGCTGCGTAAGGCGGCTATGGCGGATAAGCGGCTCTCCGATTTCCTCCTCATCAAGGGCCCTCACACTTTTGATGAACTGAAGGGTACCATAGTAGAATTTGTCAAAAATTCGGAGACGTTTCAGTCACTGAGTGAGGTACCGAGGGAAGCCCTCACATCGATGTCTATCGTACATCCTGAAAATAATTATCAAAGGCCGGCTACTAGTGCAGCGGCATTAGAATCTGTCAGGAGCGATGTCAAAAACTTGGAAGAAAGGTTGGAAACCCGATTCGATAATTGACTTGACATGATAACCTCGCAGTTGGAAAGCCTTACTCTTACCATTAAGAAGAACCAGTCTGGGGCCCCTAAAGCCGCAGAAGTCTGTTCTTACTGTCACAAGCCTGGACACTTTGCAAACAGGTGTCCTGATAATCCACATAGAACACTGTTGTGCAAAGTGCGGTCGATATGGGCATCATGAAAGTAACTGCTGGTCTAAAGACAACAGAAGAGCAAATTTATCGGAAGCAAGGAGTGAGTCAGGACCAGAGGTGAAAATCTTACAAAATAAAGGGATCAAGGTTGACGGATGCTGGTAACGTATCCATCGCTGAAGAGATTAGTCAAGTCAATGTGACAAAAAGGTATGGGGAAGGGATCATTTTATCGAAGAAACCTAGGCTAGAGTATGGAATGCTGGAGCATATCCCAGTACCTGTATCTCCTCGAACCAAAGGTCTGATCAAGTTGTTCCAGGAGTGGGAGTCACTCCGGTCAAGAAGACGAAAAAGAGTAAGAAAGTTAAGAGTATCTCTAAGGACGTACTAGAGTATGTGAAGAGGTACAATTTGGTGGCTGAGCTTGTATCGGCCCCAACTGGGATAACGATTGGTCAACGTTTGAGGGGAGACGCAGAGGATGCGAGAAAAGAACTCAAAAAAATTATCAGTCTAATAAGTCCGCTAAGGGTAAGAAACTGTTTCTTCAATCGGCCTCGACAGCACCAAGACGTCTTTAGCTGGTAACAGTCAAAGTATTGGGTATGAAAACACAAGCTCTCTTCGATTCGGGTGCTGTTCAAACCTCATTTCAGAAACTTTGGTGACAGATCTAGGTCTCGAAATTACTCCAACGACTCGAAAAATAACTGTAGCGGATGGAACCGTCTCAAAATGCATGGGCACTGTTGACAAGGTTTCCGTGTTCTTTGGGACTCTAAAGTTGATGTAGACTTTCTTGTCATGCCGGATCTCCCTTTCGATGCAATCATTGGCTGCCCCACAATGGAAAGACTAGGAACATGCATTGACTTGGGCAACCAAATGGTTTCAGTTATTATTGACGGCAGAACCGTGAAGATGCCCCTGGATTTCGACAAAAGCACGCATCCTGAAGATTTAAAAGAAACGGACAGTGAAGATTTCACTTCTAGCTATGACAGCGAAGATTCGGAACCAACTAACACTTTCGAAGTGGAAAAGGGTACCCTCGGGGGTAATGAACATGGCATGGGATGATTATGATTCTGGGTTTGAAACAGATGAAGACTGGGAGTCTAGGTAGGTGTGAAACCGAATGTGTTTCTTTTGCGATGATATCGAATCAAAGCAAAGAATTCGGAGCATGAAAAAGATTACCTTTGCAAAGAAAATAAGAATATGTCGAATTCCATATATGAAGATGTGAGCACGACGGAAGAGGTCCTTCAAAATATTGAGGTTGAGGATCAAGAAGAGAAAGGGCGCCAAATGGCAGAAATCCAAGGAAAAGTGCAGCACCTTCCCGCCCCCGCCTCACTGAAAATATCCGACATGTTAACATCTTCCGAAGTAATTGCATGGAGCGTTTCAGATTTAAGACAAGCAAGTGTACCGGTTACTCTCGTTCGAACTTACCGACACTCAACCGATTTACCACAAGCCTAGACGTCAACCGCCAAAAGATGACCAATTTATCTCAGAAAATGTTACAAGTATCCTGAAAAATGATATTATTCGACCAGTTTCATCCCCATGGTCGTTTCCAGTTGTGGTCGCACCAAAGAAGGATGGAAAGCTGCGTTTTTGCGTCGATTACCGACAACTGAACCAGAGAATGATACCCGATCGATTTCCGATTCCGAATATGGAGGAATCCTCGAAGACCTGAAGGATGGGAGATATTTCACCTCAATTGACCTTTACACTGGCTATTGGCAGATTCCATTGGATGAAAAATGTAAGGAAAAAACAACCTTTACCAGCAAAGCCGGTACGTTCAGGTTCGAAGTGATGCCTTTTGGTCTCTGAATGCACCAGCTACATTCCAAAGAATGATGAACGAGGTTTTGAAAGGACTTCCATTCGCAAGAGTCTATATCGATGATGTCGTCATATTCTCAGAAACATTGGATCAGCACATCTCGCACGTCAAGACAGTTGCGGAGAGGATATCGGAGTATAGCTTGAAAATTAAGTTGAGCAAATGCTTCTTTGCGAAAACTTCTATCCAATTACTCGGTCATATCGTCGACCAAGAGGGAATTACAGTGGATCCAGAGAAAACGAAAAAATAAAGTTGGCACCAAGGCCCGCTCAAAAACGGAGGTCCGAAGCTTCTTAGGACTGGCCTCATATTACAGAAGATTTATAAAAGATTTCGCCAAGACTGCAGCACCGTTACATGCCAGCACTACGAAGAACGGAAAATTTTACTGGAACAAGGAAATGGAAACTGCATTTAAGGAGCTTAAAGATAAGCTATGTGTCCCCCCAGTTCTCATGTACCCAGATTTCAAGAGACCATTCGTTGTGGAGACAGATGCCTCAGAACGATCTTTGGGTGCCGTTTTGTCCCAAAAAGATGAAAACGGAAGACTACACCCTGTTCAATTCGCAAGCCGAACTCTGAATTTGCGGAAAGGAGATACTCAGTCTGCGAGAAAGAAGCGCTAGCTGTCGTCTTTGCGCTGAAAAAGTTTCGCGTATACCTTTTATCACTCGAGAAATTTGCCTTGATAACTGATCACCAGGACTTAAACAGCATTCCAAAAGAAGGATGTACATCACCGCTTGGCCCGATGGCTCGACATTTTCGCAGAATATCGGTTTGAAATTGTGTATAGACCCGGACGCAATAATCAGCCTGCCGATTACCTATCCCGCTTGAGGGACGCACTGATTCCAAATGAAAAGCTTCGGAGGACATCGTCGGAGTCGCCGAGTTGCAGTTACCGAACGATAACGAGTACGAAGCTAATATTCACGGACTGATCAAATTCTCGATGGACTAGAAATGAGAAAGGTTGATCTTGAACACCGAAATTGGGTACGCAGGAATCAAAAGGCTTTTACATTGTGGAATAGGAAACTCTTCCGGCACACTAAAGCCGGTCCCGACTAGTGGCCCCTTTGAAAGAAAGAATGAAGATCTTGAGACTTTCCATGATGAGCTGGGGCATTGGGATCTCGAAACAACCAAAAAATTCGTAACTGAGAGATTGTGGTGGCCCGGTATCCATAAGGACGTCTATAATTTCGTGAAAAGCTGTGACAACTGCCAAAAATTCACTCCAATACGGAAGTATAAGACAACTCTAAGTTTTCCAGTTTCCGGTCTCTTTGAAACCTTCTCAATTGACTTCGCGGGCCCGTTCAAGGAAACTTCTTCCGGAAACAAATATCTCCTTATAGGGTGGAATATCTTACTGGATGGCCAATAGCAGTTGCAGTCGAGGAGGCAAATCTGAGGTGGTACTGAGATTCATCGAAAAAGAAATAATTGAACCGTTTGGTCTTCCAAAAAGGATCATCTCGGATAACGCCCTTTGTTTTACTGCAACTTCACTGCTTCGTTTTTTGGAAGAGAAAGAGATTCAGCTGAAGACCGTTCTCGCATACGCTCCTATGTCCAACGGGAAAGCGGAGAGGATGGTTGGAACCATCAAACGAGCAATATCGAAAACTATGTTGGAGAATGAAATCCAGTGGGAAGATGCCTTACCAAAAGTGTTATACGGCTATCGTCGAAGAAGAGGAAGAAATGGACGCTCACCATTCGAGCTAATGTACGGAAGGGCTCCTAGAATGTTACAGAGAGACATGGAAACAAATATTATCGATGAAGAGAGTAGGGAAGTTGAACTACTGGCCACCGAAGGCTGGAGATCACACCGCGCGCTAACACAGACAAGAAATGAGGATGCAGAACCTGCAGTCAGAACCTTTTCAGTTGGCTCTAAAGTACTTGTAGTACATGGAAAAGCAATGCAGCAGGCTGTGAAGTGGCTGGCCTTCCAAACCAAGTACTCGAACCCTTGCATCGTCACGGAGGAAAGACACCCGCACTATCAGCTCTGTTCAAGCTCAGGGAAGAGATCAAGGAGGGCCATCCATGCACGTCGTCTGGTCCCTTACCATCAGAGGCCTGAAGAATTCCTTCTCACACAGGACTATGCGCAACCACGGGGCATACTCATCTTTAACTATAGAATGATTCCTATGGGAGGAAAAAGGGCCTGGGAATGGATCATCTCGGTTACGCGGGACTACTACGAACTCCACGTAATCATCCATTTCTACATTAATATATGCCTATGTTTTCGTACGTTGAACGGACCACTGCTACCTGAAGAAGATTTCCGACTATTAATAAGAGTTCTATTTTCATTCCAAAACGGAAGGTTCACGGAAGAAGGTCCAGAGTTTGTGGAGGTAATATATCGTTACTCTATAGGAAGATATGGAACGGTAGCTGCTGGAGACTTGTCGCAAACGTATCTGAATATTATCCGTCCAATTTACGTATTTCTCAAGAACAACCAAGATGTGCGACTGAGAGGTTACGCCTTACCCCCGGATATGGAATACAGGCTGGTCCCGTATCCTCTATGAACGTTAGTTTCTCCGCCACAAATTGGGAACGTTGAAGGCGGCGAGGATCCTCCTGAAGCAGTGATGATGACCAGAGGAGGACCTTCAGGGACAAAACCCGCCCAGAAGAGGTTCCGGCCGTCCCCGAGAGGACCTCGTGCAGGTCCCAGTACGTCAGGAGCTGGTCGCGGCCATTCATCGAGACCGTCCACCACAACTTCATCTCTAGCTCTGCTTCACAACCATGCACAGCATACAGTCGGAAGAAGAAGATTATCATTTTGGCTGCGCAATATCTCCGAGGATGCGAACGCTGCGCAGGTCATCTCTTATTTCATGATAAGCATCTGTTTATGTTTTAGGGCGCTACATGGACCGCACTTATCTTACGAAGATTCGTTCTTGATGATGCGCGTCTTCTTTTCTTATCGGCATCCATTCTCCGGCATTTTCCAGAAGAGTTTGCATATCACATATATTTTTTCACTCTTGGAAGATTCGGAAGAGTCACGGAAGAAGAATGTATTCAACCCCACCTCGATGTTATTAAACCAATATATGAGGCTATGCTACAAAGTGAGGTACCAGTAATGCGAACCTACTTTTTAGAGCATCATATTGGTAATCAGTTGCATCCGTACCCGTTTGAGAGACCATACATTTTATCAATAAGACAGCGAACACTAACGGAAGCAGAAGAAGAGCAGTGACGACCCGGGACGTTCGCCTTGAGAAAGGGGGCGTGTAATACAAAAAATGGTCCTCCCCTCATTTAATACACGAAATGTTCCTCCATTCGTGTAATCCAGCAACCTACAACGATCCCGCCCCTAACTTCTCCAACCGTCATTTCCAAATTTACTTCCATTTTATCTAGATATTTTTATACTGTATTTAACCCTCTGAATCGACCCCGAATCAAGTCCCTTTCCCTTTTAGCTTACCTCCTCCTCCACATTCGCCTTTTTTGAGAAGAAGGGCGCAAATGCACTACTCCAAAATCCCTTGCAGATTTATTTTACCTATTCCTAATCTACAGAACCTGCCCCGGGAGCCTATTTAAACCCCTTTATTCTAAGTTCCCCAACTTCTATCAAAATGAACAACCTTCGCCCCTCTGTCCCTATTTGCAAAAACCGCCCTTCCCGTCCCATCAATGGCCTTCGTCTCGCCGCCTACGGGCCAACCGATGCCGACGACTACATCCGGCGGAAAACAAAGAAGCAAATCATCGAGTTCGTTCGCCGCCTCTTCATAGAAGAAGAAGCGAGGGAGGTAAGTCAGGGAGAGGCTGAGAAGGTCGAGGAGGAGAGCGGAGAGTCCTTCGAGGAATGGTTAGCCCCTGAGCTAGTGTACGAGGCTCAGGAGGAGGAGGATGAGAAGGAGGAGGAGGAGGAGGTGGAGGAAGATGAGGAGGAAGATGAGGAGGAGGAGGATGAGGAGGAAGATGAGGAAGATTGGGAGGAGGAAGAGGAGGAAGAGGATGAGGAGGAGAAAAGGAGGAAGAAGAGGAGGAGTAGGATGAGGGAACAGGGGGCATAGAAAGTGTTGGACTGGTAGGGCCTGGAATGGAGAGTACGGATCAAGTTGTGCCCACGATGGAACCGGATGGAGATATCTTTAGTGGTCTAGATATCTCCCAGGGGGAAATAGAGAGCTGTGAGCCATTCGCAGATATTTGTGGGGACTGCTTGGACAGCATGGATATTTTAGAGGAGTTGTTTGGATCTGATTTAGAGAATGGGAAATAGGAGGACCAAATTAATTGTTAGTTTCTTAAGTATGTTTTGCTTAGAGTATATTGTCCACACAAAGAATTTTTATGCATTTCTTGGTATCTTCTGTAGTTTTGTTCGGACTTTAGGGGTAGCCAAAATTCTATATAAGCTGAGTAAACTGCTTCCTCATGGAGAGGTCAAGCAAGTTTGCAGACAACTTCAAGCCTAGAGCAGAGTAGTAGGAAGTTGAGAGTCAACTTCAGACCCAAGAAAACTTTTTCTTACGCTAGTCGCAGAGCGTCGGTGGTAGACCCTGCCCCTTTTATACTTGCTTGTAGCTTTCACAACTCTCTTCTATATACACTCCCTTTTGTTCGTTCAACAATACCACGGTAGCACTTTTGTCGCTCGCAACACCTCCTTCTCAGGGTAATTGGTTCTGAGGATCTCTTCCCCCGCCGATTTACTCCTATCAGATGGTGTAGCGAATCCCAAAGTATATTTGAATCGCATTTCTGCCTGCGAAAGGCTCGCGCTCTATTACTTTTCTTCTTGTGATAACTTGTTCAAAATTTTCCAAGGTAGGAATCCACGGGACGCTGTGCTCTGTTCCCGATTACGCTGGTCTTCCTACAAATTAACAATCAGATCCAATCAATTTTGACGGTTAACTCGCTGTAAGCTGGTTGCCACTTGTGAAGAAGAAAAACCCATCACGGCGATGAGTTGAGAGTGGAGTTTTATTTTACACGGGCGTTTTGGAACTGGGTGGTATTTTGGGTGCTTTACTAATTGGAGACGTAGGACGCCGATATTTTTGCCGAGGCAGGGGGTACAGGTCTTTGTATTGGCTGGTCTTCCTCTGATCTTCTGATGGGCACTGTAAGCGTCCCCTGTGGCCCTCCACCAGATAGCCCCCCCCTACGCACTACGACGATTGATAACAGACGTGATATCTTTCAACATTAAACCATCCGACACGTTTGCCTTTTGAGGGCACTGGAGACGAACGGAAAGGTTCGGGAGGTTTTGATGCAAAGGCACGCCGCAACAGCCGTCATGTCCAATGCTGCCTGCTTGATGGCTGGCCTGAAGGTAGCATTTTAGGGAGCGTAGTTCCTTCCCATTACGATGTCGGTATACCCTTTTTGAGCCGATTGTGGTTGTCCGGCAAACCATGGGATAGATCGGATGTATCTTCCAAGAGTAAAACACCCAAACCTTTTCCCATTTTGCCTTTGTACTGGAGGGTTTTAAAGTTTGAATGATGTTTCAAGAAATGGATCTCTGTAGACATCTCAAACGATGGGACAGAGTTCGTTCCGTAAGAACTAGGAGATGTCTATTAGGGACTGCATTTCAGGCGTATGGTCAGAAGTTTCCTAATATCAACCAATGAATTTACGTCAATGCATTTCCCGCATGACACACTAGCGGCGTGGATACAACCGACAACATCTTCCATATATTCAAATAACCCAAATTTTTCCCCTTTGCAGTATGTCCACTGATGGACACGACTCGTAGCGCTCGGAACTGGGAGCGGAAGCGCAGAGGATGACGTGTAGAGCTGTTACCTCACTAGAGAACATCTACTGATAGGTAGCGAAAAAAGAATACTTTGTTTGTCGCCATAATGCGCTAGAATAGAAACGAAACATTAGTAAAGAGGGGGAGCTCTGGTTGCGAAAATGCAATGGCACTACATTGTATGAAATGATCAACTGTTAGCAGAGAGAAGGGGAAGGGGTTGGATGGTTGATTGATTGGAAGGATTGGACGGGTCTGTTGGATACAACCCTATTTATTTTGTAGAAAGAAATATTTATGACGGGTGCTGTTCAGTGATGTTCCGATTTTCATTATTATGTTTTTTGTGCTTGTCGCGAGTAATGATCTACCTTGAAGAATGAACAAGAGTTTGAATTAATCTGCATCCGAATTTGACCTATACAAGCCATTTAATTGGAACAAAGCAACTCTCATGCAAACAGTTACTACCTGCAGGATAGCCAAAGGGCAGGCAAATAAGATATTTTTATTGTCAAGGATCAATGGCACGTGAGGAACGTTTGTTGTGAGTGGTGTAAAGGTTGAGAGTCGTATGAATTTGCATTGAAATCATGATTCAGGATCTGCACGACTATTTTACCATGCAGTTCAGTTCCATGTGAATATCGAAACATTGTTTGGGAAGGGGAAATGTAGGATTATTTAATATTTGAAAGATATGGTCGGTTATGGCCCGGAATAATCAACACGAGGATTTACGGTAGCATCGAATTTGGTCAATATGAGCAATTCACAAGAGCATTAAAAGTACAATTGTACAACATCCTCATTGGCTCAACTCAAAAAAACTGGGTCCAATTTGGGAGTGGGTTCACTACAACGGCACTACTTTAATACCGACCCCATCTTCCATGCATTAAAATAACCCAAAAATTCCCCTACTTAATATGCAAAAAATAATTACATTTATAATACAGTAGACGCTGGTGGTAGATCTTTATTTGTCGTACAATGTCGCACAGAGGCGTGCGGAGGGTATTCATAAATTAACGCTGGTACCGTAAATGTACGTTCATACTGTAATAGGAACATTGTATTAGTTTCGGACTTGGGAATACAGCACAGTGCAGTACTGCAACATGCAATGTCTGAGGGTCCCGATATTTTTTGAAGCCATGATGGAGCAAAGTCTTCGGACACTCGCCGGAGTTCTTAACTAGCACATAATCCCAGAACTACAACTGCCGGCGAAACTCATGGACCCCAACACACTCACCCTCGGCATTGGGTTCACATCGGCGAAAAGCACCGCGGGGCCGCTGTCCTCTCCTCCACTGCGGCTGTCAGCAGACTGGCCACTGGAATTATTAATCTTGCCGGCACCTATCACGGATCCTGCGACTTCCATTGATGCCCTTCGCACTCACCGCATACAGTCGATCTCCTGACTGCCTCCACGACTCCTCCCTTTTAGTGTATTTTGCGCAAGGAAACACTCCTCCGCAAAAGACAAAAACCGACCACATTTTCCGTGCACTAAAATAACCAAAGACACGCGGCAGCACCCGTCATGTCCAATGCGGCCTGCTTGATGGCTGGCCTGAAGGTAGCATTTTAGGGAGCGTAGTTCCTTCCCATTACGGTGTCGGTATACCCTTCTTGAGTCGATTGTGGTTGTCTGGAAAACGATGGGATAGATCGGATGTATCTTCCAAGAGTAAAACACCCAAACGTTTCCCCTAAAATAACCCAAAAATTCCCCCATAACCAAAACAGTCCATGCCACGGGGCAAGGAGAGATCTCCCTCAGGAACGACAGGAGGCAAGCATCCCTGGTTCCTATTGGCCGTCTCGGCGCAATGGAATGGGTTTATAGTGCTCCGTGCCCCGGTCACAAGACTAGCATGCAATCTCTTGGACTCTCATTGAGGCTTCAGTAGTACCTTCAAGTCGTTTCGTCCCAAACACTCTGTGCCTGAGACAAAAATGCACAAAGGCCCTCGACCGCTATGGGGATCATCTTATGCACATACCAATGTTATCAGGGATTACAGCCGACCTTATTTTTCAATTATTAAAACACCCAAAGTTTTCTCCTCCCATTTTATGCACTGCCCACATGGAGGGCACCGAACCCAACGACACGACCGTCAAGTCGTCCTCCTCGCCCAAGACTTGTCTTCGTGACCTCTGCTAGAGGAATGCTTGTACCAATCCCCGTGTCCACCCTCAGAGGACGGCATCTAGACGGGTGTGCGGTGCTAACCCATGTCGCGGGGAAGGTGGCAGCACGTGCGATGGAGACTCATGGGAAAGTTCGAGCGGTGTTGACATAGAGGCACGCTGCCGCTGCCGTCAAGTCTAAAACGGCATGCCTGCTAGCTGGCATGGAGTCTGCCCTGTAAGAAATAATACGAAGTGTTACAAGGTGACGACATTTCCCGCGCAACGCACTACCAGCGGCGTGAATACAACCGACCACCTCTGCTACATTAGACTAACCCAAAAAACCTTCCCTTGTAGGGCGGGGGAATTGGGGTGTTCTACTGATTAGGGATGTAGGACGGCTACTTTCCGAAGACTCTAGGGGGGACAGGTCAGGTGACGTGGACCCGCGCCGTTAGTTCAGCATTTAAAAAAGTAACGGTAAAACAATATTGATAGCCGTGTTCCTAGAGTTTTTACTCATTCCTCTACCAAGTTTTTACTACAGCTTTCCATATCTTGATCCCCTGCCTATGCCACAACCCTACCAGGCTCAGGCCCACATAATCTTCTGCGCCCACATCCCCTCCCACTCTCAGTATCCCTTTCCCTTGAAGGTCCTTCTTCTGGTACGTTATTTTTGTAGAAAGTTGGAATTGGTTGGGTTTGTTTTTGTTGCTCCGGTTAGTCAGAAAGACGCCTAAAATGTACTTTATACAGAGAAAGAATGTCGAGGGTTGCTAGAGAGTTTTGGTATCTGAGAAGCAATGAGCGTTCCGACTGGCTACCATCCTCTTGACCAGTGGTGCTTTCTAGGAAGGTGCTGGCCAACAAGAAAATAGTTCCTGACTGGGCGGCATAAATTTGGCTCTTCCGTGAGCCACTGTATGTACGAATAAATTGTCATCTCTTCCCTTGTACGTACGAGTATTTCAAAACGCCCCTCGGAAGAACAAATTTTCAACATTCATAGTTCATAGCTGCTGCTGCTGCTTAAATTGGTCAATTTCAATTGCTTCTTTTTTCATTTGAAAGTTTCACGCTGCTGCTGCTTTCCAGAGTGCGTTCCCACTGCTGCTACCATGAAGAGTGGAATATCACCCACAGGGGGATTTTATACTCGTAAATTGAGTGGACTTGAAATCACTTTCTTCTGCTGCTTCCAGAACTGCTGCTGCTTTTACAAAAACTGCTGCTACTTTTACAACTGCTGCTAAAGCTTCTAATGTTGGTTCTCCTGCTTCTGCTAGTGACTCTTCTAAAATTACTATTATAAAATTCATCAATTCCAAAATTAAAACATCCACGGTTGCACCATTAGACCCAATCCTTCCTTGCTCATTGGTTTCGTTAATGAATCAGCCTTTATCTCATGGAAGGAACGTATTGCAACTCGACAGTTCCGTTTTTTTATTATCTCTTTCACTTTGCGAACTCTGAGATCAATGCGTCTTCCTTAGTAATCCATGGTCTGTCGTAGCCATGGAAATAGCTACCTTTCCATCAAACCTTAAAATAGTAGGCGCTAAGGAATTCATTTCATGCCATGGCGACTGATTGCAATTTTCTCAGAAAATCTTTGGAATCCAAAAGAGTTCTTTTCTACGTGCTGCAAGGGCCATATACTCAGCTTCACCAGAAGAGAATGGTATTACGGTTTTTCCGTTCGGCTTCAAGAAGATTAGTGACCCGTTTACGTCGACCATGAAACCAGTGGTTGGTAGCCTTGAGTTAATTTATCTGCCTCTGTCGGCATCGAAGGAAGCACCAATTGATTGAGCTGTGACATTATATGTATTACCCAGTGAAATCCGAAGTGGGTTGAGCCATTGAGATACCTGAGGAGACCTTGCACCAATTTCATATGTCTTCCAGTGAGAGCGGGGACATGACATGCCAAAGCAGAAACTGGAAATGATAATTCTGGGCAAATGAAGACAGCCCAGTATAGTATTCAGCCATTAATACTCCGGTAAGTGTGATGGTCATCAGAGGAGAGCGATGGATCCTCATAGAGTGCGGGAATCAATTGCTGGATTTCCGTTGGAAGTGGAGTCAAGACAGCATTCGTTGCTGCATTCCATAGGCCTTCCGGACCTAATTACAGTAACCTTGCTGGTCAATTTTGATGCTAAATATAGAACGAGTAATGTTCCAGCCGATGGAAGTCCTCATTACTCCGAAGAGCTTGATGTTTAAAATTGGAGCGAGGATCTCTTTCAGTCTTTTGATAATATCGTGGAATTTCGTCGCAAAAGCCATTTCATCAACCAAAAATGCCAAAATAGTGTATGAATTATTTGTACGGAGTGCGTGCAGCAGTTGGTCGAAGTTAGACGCGTGCGAACAATTGATACGATTATCATGGAGGTATAAACCGTCTATGCTCCCCGGTTGATTCGCTCTATATATAGATTTCTCTAGTTTACAAACTTAACTAGAGTGTGCCAAAGTTCCAGAGGAATCTGTCGGCTGTTACATGTAAATTGCGCAGAAAGGATTTTGGGATGTCAACTCCTAGATTGAGGTGGTGGGTAGCGGAAATTGCAAACATGAGCCTAATTATCTCGTGAGAGGCAACTGGTGCATAGATACTTTACGGGTCGCAGTCCATGTATGCCTTTTGATGTCCTTCCCTTAAGGTACATCGAGCCTCTGGACGTTATTTTTCACCTCTAGAGTCCAAATGTTTAGCAATAAATGTCCTTTTGAATGACAAAGATTGTATTGGAGCGGCTTGAAGTACGTAGGACCAGAGTTTCCGTCTGATCAAAGCCCATCATTCACGATAGATAGCCTCAGCCAATTATGGCATGTCGCACGCTTATGCGAAAGTCGATGGTTCAGTTACTGAATTAATGATATCCTTTGTCTTCGGAAATGCCAATTCTTGATTCTGCTGATGGGGCAAAGTTATGCATTGAATCAATTCATCCTTTAAAACTTCACAGTAATCCTCATTATCCATTAACATATCATGCTGGCAAGCACATTAGTCTGTAATTGATAAGATTCAGGGCAATTTACTCCCCAAAGTAGTAGTGAAGTCGGCTCTTCTGATTACTCTGAGGTATTTGGACTCAAAAATGTACACCCGAATCAACTCAGTGTCCGATTACATTCCAACAAAGTTTTTGAGCTCAGAAATTGGCTTCAATTTCTCGGATGGTTTCGTATGAGATCGGTTAATGAACGCAAAGCCAGTTTGACCAAATTTTAAGAGTTGTTTGAGGCCAACTACCTTGTTTAGGTCCCAAAGGCGAATCGAAATGTTCCCATTGAGTCTTGCAGCAGAAAAATTGATTACATAGCCTTTTTCCATGTTTCAAGGACTCCTGGCAATTTAAGTGCTTGATATTGAGTACTTGACTCGCTAAAGAGAGTCATACTTCAGGACCTTAGATCCATTCCGGGTGAGACTATGATTTATGGAGTTGAATAAATCTTCCCTACATTAGTCCACGTCTAGTAAAATGCACCAACACTTTACGTGAAGGATCAGTTAAAGTACCTACTCTCGGCCCCCAATTTGACACTCCGGGTCTGACACGATTTTCAGTTACCACTAACTTCTTCCACACAAAACAAAAATACGCGCAAGTGATCCCTACGAAGCTTTCACAGGGATGCTTTTAAGCCTAGCGGCTTTTCATATCCGTTTCCTATCTGGCTTCTTTCGAGAAGCTGCTCAGTCAAGCCACAGTGTAGCTAAAACCTTTCGGTACGTACAATACCACCCGCAATCACCTTCCGCTTTTCGAAGCCGTTATCCGAACAGGGGAGTGGAGCTTAAGCCTGGCCGGTAGAGATAGAGCTATGTTAGGATCTTCTAGGTAGGATCTTTTCAGCATCAAGAACTGGCTTTTTAGGAAAATTGAAGAGGTACAGTATTACTGGTCACCCTGTAGGATATTACGTGCCACAACAGACCACATCTTTCAAATATTAAACCGCCCTACAATCCCCCCACAGGGCGCCGTAATCACCCTGGAGGGCGGACTGAGAAGACAAGCAAACAGTAATGCAGCATCGAATGTCGATATCGGCCACGTGCCTGTTAGTGAGGACTTCTTTAATGTTTCGGTTCCCCTCCACTGTGTTAATTTGTACATGACTGCCACTTCGGATAGCCGTGGGTAGGCGCCCGGGTAACAACCAAAGTTGGAGACAGGGAAAGAAAAAATCCCACGACAGAAAAATTACATCCTTGAGGAACTACTCGTTATCAGTTTCGCGTTCCTCGCTGCATTACTGGGTGAAAGTTTGGTCAACGTACTGTTTAAAGACCCTTGAGGGAGAATTTGGGGGAAAGGTCTGGTTGTTTTCCTTTCGGGAGATATATTCGATCTATTTTGATTTGGGGAAACGTTTTGGTGTTTTACTCTTGGAAGGTATATCCGATCTATCCCATGGTTTTCCAGACAACCACAATCGACTCAAAAAGGGTATACCGACACCGTAATGGGGAAGGAACTACGCTCCCTAAAGTGCTACCTTCAGGCCAGCCATCAAGCAGGCCGCATTGGACATGACGGCTGCTGCAGCGATTTGGGGTGTTTCAATATTTGAATGAGAGGGTCACCTTTTCAGAGAAGATGATAGCTGTTTCCAAAGAGGGAAGGGTGGGAGAGGGAGCGATGAGCGTCGAAGACGGACTAAGTGACGTCAGTGAATGGAAGATGCGATGGGTGTTTTGCTCTTGCGGGAATCTCTGTTTAGATTACCCCCGCTAAAAGTGTCAGACGACGAAGTAAGCTACCCCATCATTCCACCCTTCTTACAGGATACATTCTACTGTATCCTTTGTCACTGGATCGAAGATGCGCACTGTCATCTACAAACATCCCGCTTCAAATTAATGCTTGTAACACTCATCCCTATTTCGTAGCTGTATGAATGCTTAAGGTACGTTCTTCGGCACCCGTTTTGAACAAACTCTCTTTCTTGGACGCTAACTTGTCATGCGCGATGTATAGGTAGCAGCAGAGGGCGGGAATACCTCGACGTCACATTAGTGAGTCCATTTGGTCCCTCAAACAGAAGGTCCCTATGTTTCAACCCCTTGAAATCTCTGAACGCGGCGAAAGCGTCCAAGGTCAGAAGGTGTCAAGGGTTTATCATCACGCATGCCAGGACCTGACTTTTCTCAGAGCCAGTTTCCGCTCTTAGAGGGTGGCACACGGATACATTCGCAATGCTGAAACGTATAGCCAGGGAGGTTATCTTACGAGCATGGAGACCTTCGGGTGGGTGTGATCCGTCCTAGTGCAAAGACTCACTGCAGCACCGGTGTCGTCCAACGCAGTATGTCTGACGGCTTGTCTGACACCAGCCTTGTGAGACAGTTCCGCCTGAAAGTGCCTCCAGTTCAGATCCTCTAATAAACAGACCTCGCCTCCCGGCGTCTTAGGAAATAGCCGTCTTACATCTCCAATCAGTAAAGCATTCCAAATGCCCCACACTTGTCGAGCTACGGTACGGTGAACAGTCCTCTTTGTGCTTGTTAATACCATGTACTGCCCGCATTACAAATCCTGCATAGCAATGTCAACATCTTCCGAAAGATAAAGTGCATTGTATCTCCGAAGAAGGGTAGGGGAATTTTTGGGTTATTTTAATGCATGGAAGATGTGGTCGGTTATTTCCCCGCCGCTAATGCGTAATGCGGGATAGGTCGTAACTGATGGGTAACACTACATGACCTTCCTTACAGGGCCGGCTCATTGCCAGCGGGCAGGCATGCCTAGTTAGACATGACGGCTGCAGCAGCGTGCCTTTAGGTAAACACCGCTGTAAACATCCCATAGGACTCCATTGCTCGTACGGCCACGTTCCGCGCGTCATCGGTTAGCACCGCGTACGCGTCTGGGTGCCGGCCTCCAAGGGTGGATATTAGGATAGGCAAAAGGCTGGCTCTAGTAGCTCTCGCGAGCAGTGGTTCATCCTTTTATGTTTGGCCCCTTCCCGAGCCATCTGATGGAAAATTTGTTGTGCAAAATAGCACTCCTAGAAAAGCTGGTGAAGTCACCCTTTGCCTCCATGTTCCGGCGTACAGGTGACCAATAATGCCTCGATTTCTGGACTACAGTTGCAGCGTTCAGGTAGTATTTTTCCAGCGATACTGTAACCCTAGACGTAAAGAGAAATGGACATTCGTATCATATAGATCAGATGTATCTTCCAGGAGTAAAACACCCAAACCTTTCCCCTCTCATTTTGAAGCATTTTATGTGTATCAGGCAGAAATTTTTGCATAAGGATGCAAAAATTCCTTCAAAACAATACGTCACACAGTTCGGTGACTACTCCTCATTATGCTAACGTTCGCTCACTAGGGGCTCAATGTACGTACAACGGCGCTAACTGCATACATATAAGGGGTTGTATTCTGAGAAGGTGTGCAGGTGTATCCACTGTACAGATAACAAGATGAATAGAGTCCCAGCATGAAAATCGATTACGACGACAAGCTCTTTTGGGTGCAATAAGTACAATGTTCTCACTGCAAGGACTTTAATGTTAAGGTTTTACTTTAGTTGCAAACTGGTAACCATTTATGTATAAATTTGCTCGGTGCGCAAATATTCTATACTGACTCTTGTCCAACTGTGTAAATGGGGGGTTAATTTACTGTGGTGGATATGTGGGTTGGTATCCAGTAAATTTGTACCAAAGCGTAGATATCGTATCATTGTGCAACTTGTTTATACATTGTTCAGTATGGATGAAGGCAATCATGAGTTACTCAATCGGAAGAAAGAACTACTTGAAGCACATAGAGATCTCAAGAAAGAAATTCGTGAGAGCACCCGCAAAGGCTATCAGATCATATCTGGATTCCCCGAGCCACTCGCCTGGGAATTGGACGGACCGCCACATCCTGGTTCAATTTCTCTCCAATCAGTTTACTGTTCGTCATTAGAGGGCGATATTATACATCGCAATCGAAAATTACGTGGAAAACTCATCGTCCATCCTATTATCGACAAGGATTTACACACCGTCATAGAGGATGACCTTGGCGGAACTGCTCTTTTAAGAATTTGCGTTCCGTCTTCTCGTACCCCTGAACTGCTGGAAACCTTGAAGTCAAAGTACGGCGTAAATTGCCAATTAGAAATTGTTGAACCACTATACATCATGGAATCAGAAACGGAAGATGCCCATATTATCGTACAGAACCATAATACCCACATTCGATTAATTGAGGAAATACCACTGACCAGTGCGTATTATTGGGAGAGTGTGGGGGTTTATCTAGTTACCTTAGAAGAACTAGGAGACGCAGAAATGTGTTACAGGAAGAGCATAAGGCTCAATTCCGACTCCAAGTTTGCAAATTTTCTGCTCACGCATATTGCAACATGTCTAATATGCAACGGGGAGTACAGGGCTAGCTTACTCTTTGCGATGGGTGCAATTTTGTTAGATGGTTCCCAGTTCGCACCGTACTATACTGCAGCTCGAGCAGCGCATAAGCTGAAACTGAGACATCTCATAGTGAATTGTTATCATCATTGCAGAACTCTTGGTGCGAAGGAGGAGTTTTGCAGACATTTACATACCTTATATGGTGGTATCGAAAAAGAGTTGCTTACTGCACAGGAGTGGGATAAAGAAGTGATTGGAGCTCTGTCCACAGAGAATGTGGAGCACCTGCTACAGATCGATCGTCAGCCTGATTCAGACGAATAAAAGTTGAACGAACGAGGCAATGACTTGTTCAGAAAAAACGTTACAAGGAAGCTATCACAGCCTATATTACTGCACTTCGTTCCCTTTGTGAAATTAATAATGTGCTCTCTAAACTAATGAATTGCCGTTATGATCAAGGAGAAAAGATGGTAAGCATGGCTGTGGTATCAACTGTTGTCATTCTTCTGACTCCTAGGAATTTGCGAGCACATTTCTGCAAAGCAACATCCTTACTCAATCTAGGCTTCACGAATGAAGCCAAAATGTGTATCAACGTGGCACGCAAGGTATTAGGAAGCAGTGATGGCAACTCGTCTTTGCAAACAGTTCTGAAAAAGGCAGAACAAACATTGAAACAAGACAAAGAGGAAGTAGCAAGCTATAGGAGGTTCCGTGAAGAGAACGCCTCAAAACTGTCTGAAGCATATCAGCATAAGCTATTTGATGATGGAATGGCAAGAACTTGGCAGGTGGAGAGCTTCAATGAGTTTATTAAGAGCATTTGGGGGGTTCGGATGGAGGAGCACTTGTGCAAGACATTGGTGTCAAAGTAGACAAAAGAGTCTGTGACATAAGAGAAGAACTACCCCTGGAGGGAAACGCTCTTTCGGAGGGATGTGATGTCAAGCTCGCTTCACGTCTTTTGGAAGATGCATATCAGGCTGCTAGAGTCCAGAAGAAGACATACTTCTTGGAAAAGCACGGGAAACCAATCTTTACAAAAAAAGACCTACTGAAAAGACTTGGTTATGGCTTCGGATTTTTAGTGGAATGGTGGAAAAATGCTCCGCGAAGAAGCATTTCACCGCGAACTTATTTTCAATATATGGAAAATGTACATCACAGCTTTACGAATTCTGTTCGTCGTTCAGATGTGTTCCTTCTCGGTACCACTCATGTGTCAGTCGGTTTTGTTGATCTTAGTGAGCTGCTTTTCGCGAGGTTTAGGAGTAGGGGGTCTTCCAAGGAGCCTTTGCGCTGGATTGGATACGAAGCTTCCCATATGCTGTCGCAAAAACGTTAATCATTACAGAGATGATGAGGCAAAGTGATGCTAGTGTGAATGAAATTTTTCAGGTAAGTCCGATGATTATCTCAATTGCATCATTCCATTACATTTGAGCGCAGATTCCAAATACTCTAACCAGTACTAAACTTATTAATACTTTACTCCACCGTTTTTTGAGAGAAATATAGGTTTGGTATTCCGCAACATGGACTGAGAAAACGCTCCGGACGTTTCGAAAAGCAGTGGAGAGCCTAAGAAAAAATAGAAGACTTGAGACATCGAAGGAAGTTATAATATTACTAGATTTTTGGAAGCAATCTTACGTCAGTTTACCTTCTGCTTGCAACGAGTGGATGCGTCGCCATGTAACTAGTCACAACGTCGAGATATTCAACTTCAGAAGACGATTGGATCGAATTGCTTTTTCTAAATACCTCCTTTCTGGAGGCCTGCTTGGTGGTGCGTGCGGAAGTGTAGTTATGTTTGAAAGTCCTCGAGAAGGTGGCCAAAAAAATATGAAATTTCGTTAGAAGAATCGTTTGTTCACTGCCTTGCAAGCGGAAAAGTTCTCGAAAAATGTGACGAAAATATCTCTTTCATCGATTCGGCTATTCGGATTATTTGTCGGAGAATTGCATCCCTTAGGGATCTTATCAATTCGGGGAAGGAAGAAATTGAAATACGCCAACAATCAGTTGATGCAGACGATACAACCACAATATCCGGTATACAATCGTTGCTACCGCAATCGGTAAGCTGGAGCAATTTGTGCGACTATTTTCCTCATTCTACGTTCCACAAATTCGCCAGGGCTTGTTCGACAACAGGAACAATTCATCGTTTATACTCCATGAACTGGTCGGCTGCAGTGAAGGGTGCACATCTAATGGATTACCACAGAAGGCTATACGACCCTTGCTTCAGAAGAGCAGAGGCGCTGATTTCCAACCAGTACCGGAAGTTGAAATTGGGAAAGTACCTTCATTCACCACCTTTCACTCATCAGTGTAACATTGCAAACTACTACTTGTGTTCTAAAATTTACGACGCGTGGATTGAACATTTCTTCAAAGAATCAGGACTCGAAAATGTTGACAAGCAAGTGTTATATACCAAAATAATGAACTTTGATGCCTTCGCCAGGTCCTCGAATACAGTTTTGTTCACGTACTCTTACGACCCAAAAGTTTCATGGGACTTCTTTCGGTGATAATACAGCCCAGCTCCTTCCTATTCGTGCTACTGGAGAGCGACGGAAAGCAACTGAGTGAAGCCCGCTCTAATTTCCGTGCGTCTCTTGTCAATACAAAGATTACGAATCAAATCCCTGCCTGACTTTAAGAATTAAGATTACATCTCTTCTGATTATAGGCGTAAAAACATCCGCAATGTTAATTTTATGTAAAGCAAGATGGACAATCTAATGGCGAGAGAGTTTTTTTTGATACTGCGCAGTAGCTTCTTTCTTTATCTGGACGTTTGCCGTTCCTACGTTATCCTGCTTATTCCAATCGACATTGAACCTTACGGTGCCCTGGACACCGAAGGCTTTCAGTTCTTGTGCCACCTTGCTGCATACGCGGCTAGGCTCCGTAATGCCCCTCCCTATAAAGACTTTCACGATTTCGTTACCCAGTTCACCTTTTGTCAGCACTGCATGTGACCCAATTGTTTCTTTCCTGGCGTTTTTTCGATTACTTTCTATCTTATCCCTCGAACTTTCTGCGTGCTTGTTCCCACCGCCGTAAAAATTTCACCTCTATTCGGACTTTGATACGGATAAATTACATTTAGTAGGGTATATAGAGGAGAAAAAGGTTAGATAGTTTAATTTTTGGAAATTAGGCCATAAAAATTAAATAAAATGTGTACATCTAAACTAGATATTTGTAAATAAATGAGTCATAAAACTACTTGAATAGGACAGAGAGTAATAATAATAAAATGAAAACCAGTATTTATTGGCCTACGGGGATAGTTCGATGGACCGGGGCTTGCTGAAAATTTCAAATAGACTGAGGCTATTTATGAGGCTACTTATACTTTATATCATAGAAGATAAGAAACAGAAATGATTCTAGGACTATAATAATTTTTGTAGAATAAATTTATGTCCAGTAATAATTACAGAATAAAATCGAGTTGAAGCTTAATCCAGACAATAATTTGCTGGCAATATAATTCGAGTAATTATAACGGTATAAATTAAAAATCAACTGAAAGATATAAAAAATTCTTCACTTGTAATGCAGCATTAAACGTGGGCAAGGGAAAATTGTTAAAATTATTTTCCAATGATTCGCAATAAAGAGAAATTGTAGGAAACTGATGAAAGATTGTTCTACAATTTTTCATCACCGAATTCGATATGAAAAATAGTTAAACAATTTTACAATACTCATAAATGTTTTTTAATTTTCAAATAGAAGCACTTTCTTAAGTGACACCAGTTGGTGAAGGATACATTTGCTGTAAGATTTCAGAGAGCTGAGATTCCGAACATTTTTAGAGGTGAACTTCTGTGGGTCAGCAGACATCATCTTCCACGAAAAGTCGGTGTTCAGTACTTTCTAGAATATATTTGGCCACCGGCGGCTGACTATCAAGTAGGCGGATAATTACAGTAACGGAAAAGGGTTGGGTGGTTTACTCTTGGAATATATACCCGATCTATCCCATTGTTTTCCAGACAACCACAATCGACTCAACAAGAAATGCCTACACAGTAATGTAGAAGGAACTATAAATAAAGTAATGACTTTATTACTAAAGTTTCCCCCTGTGCGTAATAAGATAGGAATAAAGGAAACATAATACACAAAACGTGTAGGGGTTTCAGTTTACCGCTGTTTCATCCGAACAGCGACAATCCCTTTGGGGCGGTTACGACGAGGACCAAAAAATCTCGCTAACCGAAGATCAGCCTCCCAGATCTGTCTCCCAGATCTGGTGCTCGTATAGTCATGAGAGCGAAACCTAATGTATGGACAACTTCTCGTGTGATACGGATTGACTATTATTCGAGCTCGTCCTAACATATATCACTGTGAGCGAAACTAACGTATGTTCATTATATATTCTGCGCCGTAGCCTATAAATATCACAGTGATGAAATGAAACTTGTCAGAATACTTTGTCACTTGTTTTGCTCGTCTTTTTTGGGACATATTTTATGTATTCCGAATCTGGTAAGAGATTTGAACTAGAGCATTTCTTTCCTGATCTAGGCTTCTACATCACAATGGACTGAAATATTCCTACCGCTGGTTTACTTCTCAAGTTGTAAAAAAGACCTAATGTTGTCAGAGAATGAGCAAAAGACCTTCGGGGTAGAAAAGAGACAACTAAAAACACGGATAAAATTTCTTGGTCAGGAATCAGGCGCGCAGTATAGAAGCTAAAACGCATAAAATGTCAATGCACTCATGATGGCAATATTTCAAATCTTAATCGGCGATTTTCTGCGTTATCAATATTTTCCATGGAGATTTAGTCGGCGAGGGTTGTTTCTATAGATATATTAGTTAAATAGAACAAATATTTTACGATTACTAGTGAAAATATCTTTCAGCATCTCCACATTTTGAGTACTTTCCAAATTTCTTAAAATCACAAGCAGGATTGAATTCAAAGCGATCGAAGTCGATGTTCTCGAGGTTTTTGCATTACTATAAATTATTTGAAGTTTTGGCATCAATCATGAGACAATTATCAGTAAATTTGGTCACCTCTGTGATAGCACCAAACATTCCAAGCTATTCTGAAGCATTATTATAAAAACATGTTGCAGTAATATTTATGTAAGCAGTTTCCAAAACACAGATCTTATTCAAATTCTTCAGCTATTTACAGTCCTTTAATGCGAAGGACATATTTATTCCCATTATTGGAGCTAATTGATGAGAAATACATTGGTTGATATTTTTTCAGTGGTGTTGGAAAAAGTAATCCGGGCCAGCCATGATCATCCGTCAATGTTTATCGTAAACAACCTGCACGAAAAAATTCTCAAGCACCGTCTACTGAAATAAACTTACAAACTTAGTTCTCATAGAATTTTTATCTCTAAATACACTTAAAGATGTGTAAATTCTCTCAATATGCTAGAACAAATTATTGAACAACTTTTCCGTATACTGAACAGATTGAAGTTTCGATGATGTACATTGTAAGATTCATGTCAAATTTTAGAGCTATTTATTTATTTTAAGTTTGAAGAGCTGTGAAAATAACCTGATAAAATGAAATGGCACGGATAAAGCAATTGGATTCGTTTCAGTCTAACCAGACTATTTTCTTTTCAATTTATTCGCCAGAGACCTGGACGTTTTCGTATTCTTTTAGTTTGAAGGCTAGAAGGGTTTGGATTTCATTTACTAATCCAAAAAGTTGTAGCTTTAAGTATTTGATAAAAATCATATTAAGGTATGGGAGACTATTTCCAAGTATACTGCAGATCAGTGATCAGTGATCAGTTTTCTATTCAGTGACAAGATTAGATAAAACTTTTGCGAATTTTTGTAGTATACTTTTTAAAGCTATCATGACTCCCATATAACTGCTTAAGAAGCTAAAATATTTAGTTTGGAACAAGCTCACATTCGTATCGTTGCAGTCATGTAGATCTCTCCAAGAAGTATTTAGAAATTTGCAGACAAGATTGTATGATGCTCGTTTATGAACTAAGAGTTAAGCGGTATCCGAAAAGATATTCCAAGCATTCAAATGCTAATGACAAGCTATTGCTGTTTTATAACAGGAAAAGGCTTCTACAATCAAGCAAAGAATCAAATGAGGAGAAAAGAAACCAGGCGAAAAAAAAGATGAATAATACCAAACCTTGAGCTCAAAAAGCTAGATGAAGGGTTTAGACAGTCAAAAAAGCCAAACAAGAAGAATATCAATCAAGAAACGTTGTTTCTTTCCACGAATGAAGCAATGGGTTTTCTATCTGGAAGTTATACCGGGCGAATGGATATTGTTTTGTTATTGAGCTTACAAATGGACGAATTGAGTGCCTAGTTTGTACTTTCTTTCAAGAGTGATAATAATATTGTGGTGATGTAAAATCATCATACAGGGCCACAAATACATATTCTGGTTACTAGTCCACCACAATATCACTATTTGAGTTAAGGTGCTGTGTAGTTTCATTTGAATATTTTACCACATGAAGAGACAGCCTTTGGGGCAGTTTTGCAGCGAAAGAAATTATTTCATGTCAAATCAATTTCTAATTTATCTTTTTAAGAGTAGATATGGTTTTATTAAAAACAAATTTTATGGTGATTTACCGTTGGTTTTAGTAATGAAGACTTTTTGGAAGTATAAATCTCCATTTTTTTTCCTTTACTATACTTTTTAAGTATTAGAGATTGGATTCTGAAGAGAAAGCGTTGCTGAAAAATCTAAAGTGCGCCGGTTTAAAGAGATTTATTGTTCTATAGATTGTTTGTGTGAAAACATCGGGTGTCAAAATTTTTTTGTCGAAAATTTCATCACATAACCATAGCACTAGCATAATATATAGAAACTAGGTGGACAATACAGTACAAATGATTATCCACAATCTAACAAAAAAAATCATATTCTTTTCAAATATTATCAGTAATATTTCTACTGACTGAATTCAAATTACAGTATGTTGGAAAATTTTCATTGTAAAGGGATTCCAATTTTGTAAATTTTTAACGGTGAGTCACTCTACAAAGAAACAATTGAGAGGTTTTTCTTGGAACTTGGTTTCAGAAAGTACATTGTGAGAGTTCCACGCAGTGCGTAATAGAATTGGAAACCAGAACATTGCAGACAAACTCAACGAGGGGATCAAATGTCGGTTTTTGAAGGTAACTACTCAAAACTAGAATGAAACCACGGAAACTGTAGCCAAAGGGCACAGGCACACTTCGTTGAACTCTTAAATCCTGTAGATTCTTACATATAACTTCAAAAAAATATGTTCTAACTCTCTCAATCTTTTAACACATACAAAAAATATTCAATGATACCATGAAATGAACAACTCTGGAGCCCTGTGCGGAGCAAAGGGACGCAAAAGATACTGGGAATTACAATTATTTCTGCGAATAAGATAGAAAAACAATTTTTCTCAGCAAAAATGTATTGTCCTTACACCATGTTGGCATTATAACTATTGCAAAAAATTAGCAAAACAATATCATCTTTCAAATCCGACTTAATGATATGATTACCAAAATGATATATTTTCGTTGCAGTAAACCGGATTCTGCTTCATATGAGCGACACAGATCGCTTTCATGTATGCTATAACAACCAATCAGGCAAGTTGAAGGAGTACTAAAACGCATATCTCTAGGCATTCTACTAGAAGATCAAACTTCAGTCCTTGGCATTAGTCACTTTTGGAAGGAGTCTTCTTTTCCGAACTCTCCAAAACTTGCTCCTATATTCATTCTAAGATACATACTTGAGCTCATTCCTGAGAAGGAAGAAGGAATATTACATGCTCTCGTTCGGAATCAAATTTAAGATATTTTTTAGAATCCAAACTAATAGTCCGACACTATTCTCTCTTTTAATTTTTTAAATATTTTGATGGTCGGTTTTTGGAGAAAGCCGTTTTTACTCTACCTTTTCTGCGAAAAGTTATACATTACGACACTTTATAAAGTACTTTTTAATACGGAAACATATAATTTGTTTATACCAAAAAAATATCCCAGACTCATGGGTGCAATAAAGCCGTAAATATCCCAAATAGAGTGCGGTATTGAGAAAAAAGCGGACTCGAAACTATTTCACATAGAAGAGTGTTGCTTAGGCCTACATTCTGCTATGAGTTGCTTCTTCGACTCAACTGCTCACTTCTTCCCACTTGCAGGTACAAAGAATAGTTAAAGCTTAACTTTACTATACTGAATGCCACGAGAAGATCCAAGCCTACTAACTGGCTGGCCTAAATATACCGCTGACTTACATTTTCCATACAATCGGCACCAAATCTGTTGGGAACGCGTTAATAAGTTCTTTCTTAAGCTTTTGATAGCTTTGAAAAAAACAGAGAACATATTACATACAAATGAATGCGATTACATCTGGAACAATGGCATCTCCCTCAGTAGAATTTTTTAGAGAGTACAGAGGGCCATGGAGCTCATATTGCGGGAAATAATGAGGATTAACGCATTTCATACTAGTTCAAGGTCCTCGAAACGGTGTGCTTTCAAGAATTAATGGAGTGAAAAACTATTGTTTTCGAGGAGGCAACTTACCGTCAAGTCCATTCGAAGTACTTCTAGCTATTTTAATGCAAATATAGAAATTATTGGAAAATAACTGCGCCTTGTTCCAGTGGGGATCATTCCGGACAGTAAAATGTAAGTGTTTACCTTTACATTACAATTTGTCTCTCTCGTAAAAACACTAGGCTTAATGCATTTTA
Source organism: Kappaphycus alvarezii (assembly GCA_002205965.3). Taxonomy (NCBI): domain Eukaryota; phylum Rhodophyta; class Florideophyceae; order Gigartinales; family Solieriaceae; genus Kappaphycus; species Kappaphycus alvarezii. The sequence continues at coordinate 178,690 of NADL03000546.1, forward strand.
TTATTACTTTTATGCATAATTGAGTTACCTACTTCCCGTAGACAACTAAAAAATTCCGCAAGACAACTTCAAGGTGAGAGCTTAGTAGTGCTAAATTTCAAATTCAACTGGATACCCAAGAATAATCTCAATTTCGTTTAGATACTGAAAACAGGAACCAGGACCTACCTTTCCTAGACATTTTCCACACTTTGGGTTTTCTGTTTCTCTATTTCTCTTCTGTACTCATAACTATTTTAAAGTAACGCTTTCACATCTCAAGGAACATTTGTCTTTACTCTCTAAAATATCATTTATTTCCACTTACAACTGCTAATGACCTCATAAACCCACTGATTGTTGATTATTTTAACAAATATTTCACTCAAAAAAATTCTCTTGAGCCGTACCGTGGATCTTAAAGCATATTTTCGGATAATAGTTTACAAGACTTATGACCTCTGCGCGAGGTCACAGTATACCAGCCACACTCAAAAACTTTCTGATCTGTAATGAAACTACCAGAGCTCATTTTTCGGAATCAGAATTCATTCGCCTACAACATCGATTTCCTCATATTTGGTATGACATGTAAAGATATATTACATTATTTAGTTTTATTCAATAATGTTGGATAGAACGAAAATGATTTCATGGTTATAGAACGCTGCTTCGCTCTGCGAGGAATTTGATTACACAGAAAATATTTTTCAATTTCAGGAGCTTGAATTAATCTAATTCAGTCATACTTTTTACGTTACCATCTCTTTCTTTGACAAAAGTTCGAAGCCCAACGTAGTCAACGAGCGCAACGATTTCACGCGAAAGATACCTGCAGGAAATCTTTCCTGGAGACTATCTCCTTCTGTCTGAGTGGTAGCTCGGCAGTTCCAACTTTTCCATACATTCCTAAAATATTTACAAAGTACTTTCTTGAACCTTTATGATCCCGTTTACTTTATTAGTTTACAGTAATTTCACAAAACGAGGACGTTTTGAAATTAAGAACGTACATACTTAGTTTCTGTTAGACTTTGAGAACTTGATATGAAATGATTCATATTTAATATCCTTTATCCCTAAATGAGTGTTATATAGAATCGAATATAGGTTATGGCAGTTTTGAAAATTAAAAATATGTCTCCTTGATATTTACACCTCAGAATTTTACCTCGGTCATATTAAAAGAGGTTTAAAATATTTTTCGTATGCACCAGAATGCTTTCAAAATATTGGTGGCCAGAATGCTTTTAGAATACATTTTGCAAAATTTTTGAAATAGTATGCTTTAAATGTAAGAGTAATTTGGTATGATATTCCTTCAGTTCAAAAACCTTGAAATATTTTGCAATATTCTTGACCAATAATTGAAAATGTTTTCTCCCTGCTTCCATCGGCGACTATTTGCTTATTTGTATTTCAGGTTTTTTTAAAATATTATTTTGATAGAGTCTCAGAGGTGTCCCCTAAATAATTAATCAGGGGTTAGAAACTAAATGAAATTAGAATCAATACGTTGGGTCATATTTATTGTGGAAAACACGTTTGGCGCAACTTTGAAAGTCACTTTCAGTAACATCCATTGATTATGCGTCACTTGAGAATCCCTTGCTCAAAGAGTTCTAAACAGTGGGTAGTAGAAAGTTAAACTCTTACTAAATAACTACAGCTCTTCAAACGAAAACGTGAAGTTTCTAGTAACTCTCAAATTCGGAAAGTTTTACTAGAAATATTTTCTTAGATTTTTTCATTCCTTTTAGTTGCTGTTCTATTCTACGTACCCTAATTTTTTTTTGCTTTCCGAATCAATTCAAAAAACCATTTGACTCGTTGTATTTGCAATGAGTATAAAAACTTATCCTATTATGAGAACTGAATTTGTTCTCAATATGCTCTTCTTTTTTGCTAAAAAAATAGACGTAAGCGATAGTTTTATTAAACAGCTTGTTTTTGGGCACTTTGATTTCCTCTTGAACACCAATTTAATCGCGATTTCACTCAAAATTTAACTAAAGACCCGTAGGAAAAAAATTTCTCCGCCACTATAAACATTACTCTTAGTCAGTTTCAATAGTCTCCACTTAATTTTTCATTCTGTAACTGGAAATATTGTCAGTATATAAAATTATATTGCCTCTAAAATAGTAAAAACTTTGTCTCGTACAATTATTAAAACCCACGCATATGACAAACTGCGAAAACCTGCCGATGCAGTAGAATGTAAGAATACCATGGACTTTCTGATCAATTTTTTTATTGTGTATCCGCAGTAAAAGGCTGTATCTTTATTATACTCAACCTCTCCGCATATAGTTGTGAATCTTCATTTTTTCTTTTTTTTTCTCTTAACTAATTACATTAGAAATAATTTTGTAAAAATTTACTAATTACAGCTGTCTCAAATAGACTATGTTTCAAGAACCAGGTTTACAGTATGATTCAAACAGTTCTGGAGAAAATTAAACCTTACCCCAATGCAGATATATCAAGCTACAAGTTGATTCTACAGTACAATATTTGGCAGACGAAAAAATATTTTCAAACTTCCGCCAGCGTATTATGTCTTGCAATATGATTAAATCGACCCAGTTTAATGAAGAAGTACATGGAAAACTTAAGTTTCAGGTATTATTTTCAATATCGTATAGAGTGCCAAGTTATCCCCGTATTAGATAATAGAGTATTTATATACTGTTAGTATACGTGTGGAGACTACCATGTCCCTTAGTGTACAGTATTATTTGTCTTGAAGTTTGTTCTTTCATTCCAGAATTGTATCTTTAAAGTATTAATCTCCTATTCTCTTCGAGTAAAAAGTCTTTAATATTTTTAAAACAAAGATATCAACAAAATTTGATAATTCACATGAGATCATAGTCACATTGAAAAAGCTTTATGATTTACTAGCTTTCTGGCTAAGAAAGGCCCAATAATGAAATATATCTTACATAAAGTTCCATCGATATGGAAACCAACCGGCTATGTATTTTATATCCAGAAGATCCGTATCTGTTTTTGATTTGTTTGTTTCATTTATTTCAATTTATTACCTATCATTATATTTGCTCTTATCAGCCGCAAATACCATTAATTACTGTATTCATCCTTTTGTGATGAGCACTTTATATTATTTAAAGCCTGTGTAGGTCATAAAAATTGGTTAAAAACATAAAACTATCATTGTTCATAATTTTCAAATGCTGACCTAACTTATTGCTTACTTTTGAATATACTTTTGAATATTAATTTGCCCTTTTTCTGATGGACATGAAAACTTTTAAAGTTCTATTGATCATGACTTTATCCAATTTTCCATTCCAAAGCTCTAACCTAGCGTTCTGTACCTATCAAGTCAAATTCTAATTGAATAATGTTTTTCAGTTACAATATGCATTAATTAATGTAGTTGTATTTATTCCCTTTCTTATTCTTCCAATAAAACTACCTCTCATTAGTGAAGTATTCTGAGATGTAAAAGTTTAGATTTTTATTTTCAATATTATTACTTAAGTAAAAGCACACGCAGCTCTTTGTTGGATGTTAAGAATGAAACATATAAAATTTTATCGACATTTAGTTTTTCACCAAAAAGCTACCTTAATTAGAATTTTGTTTTTCAATAATTGTTTTCTAATATGGTACAGCCATAATCTTTTAAATCTCTTAGAATCTATCTCCATGGGAATACATCTAGTCAAAGAGCTTGATTAATGACTGACACGGTAGCAGTTATATATTTTTAGCTGGTTTTGTATGTACGAGAGTTTTCATTTGATACATGTTGTATGACCTGTATCTCGAGAGTGGGGGAAAAAGTATGAAATTACGCTGTAGTTGAATTCTTCTGATTCAAATCATTGGTTGGTTTTGGATATTTATTTCAAGCTCCTAGAAAATAGATTTGTTCAAGGCATTTACTATTTATTTTTATAGGCTTCTTTTACAGTCAATTTCAAAAACAGTAGATAATGTGAGTAGAACAGTATAATACCCTATATTTAGAGTTGCATTTTTGCTGTTATACTATACAAAATCGTTAAAAAAAATACAAAATGTTTGTCAGATAAATTACACAAAGCTCTCAACCGGGAGAAGCGGTAAAAATAGTAAGAAGATTTGTAATTCGCTGCGCTTTTTCCACATCTTGAGGTGTAAAGTGACCAATTTTTGTTGACTGATTCACATAGAAATGCCAGAAATAGGAAAAAGAGATTTTCGTACCTGTCTGCGAAGTTTGGGTCAATAGTTCAAATACAACGATAACTATGAAGAATGCAACATTCGTTATGATACCTAGCCGAAGACTGGATGCAGTAAAAGATGATGAAATAGACGTAAGCTGCGAACTTTTGGTTTGAAATTGAAGAAAGTTCGAACAAGTCGACGGAAACGGAAATCGTTAAGGACCAAGGGTTTTAATTTACTAAGGCAGCTTTTTTTAATAGCCGAATTTTCGTCTCAAAGAACTTGAATTTCTCCAATGAGTTGAAGCTTCTCTAAAATGACAACCAATAGCCGAGACAAAATTTTTCTGAATGTTTTGGCAAAAATATTTTTTTCAAGTTCTCAACTCAGTATATATCTTTTTGCAGTGAATTAAATGTATCGTTACAGTTCTATTTCCCTTCTTCATGACATTTTTGTACAAAATTAGAAATTTAAAATGTTCTCGTGACATACACTGTAGCCGCCTCATGCTCCTATATTTAACTTCGACACTATCTTGAGGATTGTCCTGTCTAGCATTTATTCCGTGCTGCGTTGCAATTGTATATATTAAACTTGATATTATTCAGCTTACAGAACGAAGTGGTTATTTATAGAAATTTGGGCAGAATGTTAAACAGTAAAACGTCTTATTAATAGGCTAAGGGAAACAAAAAAATCATCATTTTCGGTATGCAAGGTATAATGCAATCGACAGCCATTAATTGCTTTGCATTTTTGAAAACCTGTCTGGGATTTAACTTACAGACTGGTTGTAATCTCTCAATCAGTTTGTAACTGAAACTATCATGGTGCTCAGCCCGAAAAGAATACATACATTGCTCACGCTAAAAGCCTTCCATTTCAGGCTTACAGTACTTTCGGGTAATTGAAGATCAAAGAGTTTCACTGCGTGCATCATGTTCTGCAGTTGAAGAGTAATATTAAAAATCACAGATGACCGAGGAGGAAACTCACGGTAAAAAGAGAGTTCGAAAGTTTGATGAAGCTTGAAATTTAACCGCTCATACCTATGAGTCTATTGTAAATATAAGAACTAGTATAAAGAGACGAGTATAAGGATAATGATAGAGAAATACAATGATTCTGTGAAAAATTCTTGTCATGATTAATATTAACGGTCTGAAAATAGATTATTCTTAACTAGCGTCTATATTTCACATCACTTGCCCATTTTATTAATTGGAATGGCTTTCAATAGCTGAAATGGATCAATAACCTATCTCCCTTCATTTGAAAGATTTATTTTAAAAAAATGATGAGAAAAGAGATATAAGCAAAAGAGCGGCTGTTTTGGTACTGGACTACTTCTTATTGCCTCTGCAGGTGGACTGAATCGGTTCTTGACATAAAGTAATCACTAAAGTGAGGACTGAATAAAGTCATCAACAGCAGATGAAGTTTCTATTTATATAGCAGTGATAGTTTCATTCTGAAAATTGTATTGCTACTTCTTCTGGACAGTGTACTTGCCAATTTAGATTTATAGCAGGTATTTTCGTGGACAGTCTCCATCACACACTGTTACCTGAAATATTTTACTAAATAACCAACTATAAAACATGCTTTGATAATTTTTTAAGCTAGAAGATACCTCGAGGACTAAAATTTGAATAATTGCGCAAAAATACTAATTAAAAATTTTCGAAAAAGTTTTTTGGACCCAAATAAAATACAGTAGCAGCTGGATCAGATATTATATCTGCTCATAAATGAAAATTTCTGAATATGAAGTATTGAAGCTGGGAAAGGATATATAATATAGCTAAAAAATCTAGCCATTTAAATAATAAATCTAAATTAGATATTGGTTTTATGTTACTTGAAATATGTAAGTCCGGGTAATTAGATTTCATGGAGCCATTCCCTTCTTAAGGTCGGAGAATTCAGACCAGGCTTCGGCTTGTAGTTATCGTTTTGATTAGCTCTGGATGTAAACAAAAATCAATATGAGATGAAGAAGTGTAGTCTGGTACATCTCTCTGCAATGATGATAGATCTTTTCTCATCTTATTTATGTGTATGATAATGCGTACTTCGATAAATATTGTATCGCCAAATAATTGATAAGATGACTATATTAGATGCGCCTGTGATCTCTCGACATTATTAACTCTCATTCTTGAGTACGACAACCCGCCGAGCTAGGATTATTTCAAGACGAAAATTATCTAAATAAATTCAGCACTGGGATATTACTATATTTATGGATTGGTCGCTAAACACATGGTTTACCAAGATATCTAGCAAAGAGTCATCAATTCGTTAATGTGAAATGCGAAAAAAATGAAGCATACGCATAATACTTTAGGCATTTAGATTAAAAGAGAACAGTAGTGAGCCCAAAATGAGTCTTCAAAATACGGACAAATATCATTATGAAAGTGGACAATGACATCTAACCAAAAAATACCGTTTAGTAAATATCTTTATCTGGTCTTCATCAATTAGTTTTTAACTTGCAAAAATCCCGAGCAAAAACTCTGACGAGGAACTCAGAAGGAATATAAAGTCATTTAGATCTCTGGGACGCTGCTTTATGTACGATTCTCTCGTCGTGTCTGCCCAGTAGTATAAAAAGACAAAAAAAACTATTGGAGAATTAATAAGCCTCTCCGATGATGTTAGGAATAATATAGTACGAGTACAGAAACCAGGTACTATTTTAAGACGACCTTTACAGTTTTTTGTCCACATCTTCAACCGCTTATCATGAATTCTAGATGTAGACCAAGATTTTGAAATACTGAACGTGCCTTATGACATCTTTTCTATAGAAAAAACACTATAAATTGATTTTTATTTTGGATTGCCATATGAATCAAATTATGTATTTATTTATAACTAGATTATTACTTCATGAAAAGGTAGTTTTATAAACTATTCTGCCATCTTTTACTTAAAAAATGATTTTAACACCTTCTTTGAGACTATCATAGACTGCTGAAATAGAAAAATGATATTTTCCCCGAAATTTTTGCTGAAAATGTCTCTGAATATTTTGGTAGAAGGTACACATCGATTTAGTACTGACACCTTACAGTTACAATACTGTAGCGTTTTTCATTTTTTGGGCCAGATAATTTGATGCAATTGTAGTTTTTTAATTGAAATTTGACTTTTTGAAAGTTCAAATAGTGATATTCAGATAGTTTTGATTAAAAAGCTACAAAACATTGTACTAACTTGTGAAATATAAAAATATTTGACTGGTTGAGTTTTGAAGGGATTTTCGTTTTATTTTTAGTTTCAGTGAGTAGAAAAAGGCACGTAAATAAGCCACAAGGACCTTGAAATAGGATTCTCTGATAAAAAATGTGGTACTTGGATAGTATTTTCACTATTTGCTGACGTGCTGCAGTAAGGACCAATATGTAGACTATCATATATGTAGTTCTCCATTATAAACTCGAAGTAAGGAAAACTTTTGAAATTCTGACAACTTGCATTAAATTTCAAAATGGATAGAAAGTGACAGAAAATATCAGACTTTCAGGGCATACATTATGAAATATGAATGTTTAGTAGCACTCATACCTATTTAAAATGATGGAAAATTATCTCCATAATCAATAACCTCCCAGAATACGTTACATACTGCCGATTAAAGACCAAAACTGACTATTTAAGTATAAAAGCTGTATATATACAGCTGGGATTAATTAGATAGAATAAATAATGAGGGGAAAATAGTTTTGTGCCATGAAAGTATGTTTTGGAATATAATAAAGCATTCAGTACTGTATTTTGACCCGAAAAGTTAAGAAGTCCATAAGTGTTAGATTCTTACGTTCTCCATTTGCAAAAATGCAAAAAACCACAGAAATAGAATATATTCACAGTTTAAAGATAGATGAAATCTGGGGAAAGAATATATAGGTAATTCAATGACCGTATTTTCTTGTATTCTGTAGATCTGAAAAATGACAATGAACTAACACAGAAATTATTGTTGTCTTTAGAAATTTCTTTAGGAAGTGCTTTAATATCTAAAAAAGAACGATTTTGATATAGAAAAACTATAATTTCCGACTTGTACTAGCTCACAATCAAAGCAGGTTCATTAATTTCAAACTTAATCATTTTCATCCTGTGGATTAGAAATATTAACACTATGCCGTCCGATATCAGAAGAATAAGTTGGATACTTGAGGGAACATTTGTTGTGATCGGACCCTACTGTGTTCTCTAACAAACTGGCTCCAGCTGTAGACCAATTTAGAACGCATCGAACTACTGAAATTTTTGCATAAAAATTTCGAAGATATTGAAAACGCTCAAGCCTCTTTCGCTGACAACAATAAAAATATTTCAACTAATTTCCTTGCCTATTCTTAACTCTATCGCTCCTTAATAATTACTCTTCTACTCATAATTCTAAACTAAATCTCATTCACATTAAAAGCTGCATCTGACCAATTCTAAATCTTATCAACACTCAAAAACATCTCAATTAATTAATCATAATCTCATACTGGATGCTACAGGGAATGCTAACAGAATTTGATATGATGAAATGTAATTTTCTTCGAGGAAATAAATAAATAAGTTTAACTCAAAAAATTAGTTAACTGGGATCATACTGACTATGTTATATTCTATGTACGTCATTCAAGTGGATTTGGTGAGAGAACCCATTAATGACTGGTGCTCTATGGTTTATATAGGAAACTGGGTGACTTACTAATAGGAAAGAGAAAGATGAAAATAAATTAAACACCCCAGCCATTTATATATTATATCGAAGGTGAAAAGGGAGGCAAACAAAAAAATTCAAAAATACCTATAACTATATAGAGAACACGAAACATGCGTTCTTGCCTCTTCCATCCATCAGTTAAAAACATAGCTTACAAACGGAGCTCAGTAAAAATCCCATATAGTTTAAAGTACTTAAAAGTTGAAGCACTGGTGTTTATTGACGCGAGGACTGCAATCTATTGAGTTTTACTCCGTACAGTACAGGTACCCTGTGAAGTCTCTGAATTCAGTAAAATCTGATCAAAGTGAACCAAGATTTTATTTTGTAAAAAGTTTCATCAAGAAGATTGTTATGTGTAGCTTAAGCTTAAGTGATGGCGGACTGCAGTTTTTGCAAAATAGTTCAATTGGTAGTTTTCTCGTAGCGGATGGAAGAACATTAATATTTTCGAAAAACGTACATTATAAGAAACCCCATCAAATATTTACTTCTATATTTTTTTCATGGTTTCAGTCTATTTTCATTCGGAAAATGACGAAAAATTATAAATGTTTGTTTATTTTGGTTAGAAATTGTAATAATCATGTGTGTAGGAGACTATAATGGACTTAATGTTAATCAAAATCATGAGAATTTGATAGGAATCTTATTCAGTTTTTAATACATCAATTTCTATCTGTTGAGGAGAGAATAAAATCAAGGAGCCTAGTTTGAGTATTTTCCAGTATAATGTTTCTTGATAAAGACAACATATTACCTTAGTGATAGTCCCCATAATTTAAACTTCGTTTCATTTATTTTTACCAGATGTAGAGAATGTTTAGAGAGGAACTAATGATGTTATTATTTTGAATAAATATATAATATACAAACGTATACTTTCTTCTAACTTATGGTGAAAAGATTGAAGTGCGGAATGAATAATAGATTTTAGGGTTCATGAACGTTGAATCATAGGTACGTTTATAGAAACAAGTAAATATTCTTGAAACACTTGTTGCATTGACGTTTTTAACCTATTTCTGGACAAAAACTTGCAGATGTACATATACGTATATATATACTTGGCAAAAACAGGTTTCATACTCTTTTTGTTTTAGGAAAACGGAAACGACCAATTTGGAATAATTTTAATTCAAGGTGAGTTTTAATGACCTTACAAAAATCAGGAAAGCATAAGTACTTGGAACTCAAATATATTTACCAAAACATTCAATCTTCAAATTGCGGAAGCTTTCGCGGAATCATTAACAGTACTTTAGTTCCTAATTTCTTGAAATAATGTGAAATTGGCAAATAAATGAGCGACATCCTATTACAATTCAGATTATATATATGAAATACAGAAATTGAAAATATTTTAGCACTACATGAACATTGAATTAGCAACTTGAAGAGAAAACTTTAGACCAGGTAAGCAGCTATAACGAAAAAAGCTCGTTGATTGTGATGATTACTGACAAAACAGAAAATGTAAGATCATTTTGACGAAAATAGAAATATTTTAATCAAAATATTGGATATTACCACAGGTTTAGTTGAAATTAGTGCCTTAAATTTTCATAAGAACGAAGGGATGAATATTTTGACATCTTTCCATCTTAAATTTCAACTTGAATAGATATTGAAGATTTATGAGGCTCACCTGGTGCTTATGATGCGAACAGATGTAATATTCGAAACCACTAAAAACGTTGTACTCTCTAAGAAATATTTTCGACTATATGTAGTTCTACTTAAATTGAAGCAAAAGTCAAATGGGATCGTTAAAAATTGATTTAGAATATAATTAGAATTAGATTCTAAACTGCCATATTGTTTTTTATTGAAAACTCTCCTCATGGGATTCTAATTTTTTTTATCATTTCAAAAGTATCAAGAAGTTTCTTTAGAAGATGCTACTCCCAGGAGGATTACCAAATATTTTGCCTAATTGATTCGTACGACGGGTTCTGTAGTTAAATATATATTCTGACAAATTGTAGTTTTTCAAAAGTTAATAACTAGATAAATATCATGGAGTCGATGTCTTCACTTTTTCAAGGCCAATATTAATATTAGAGATAAAAGCAAGGCTTATTTAGAAATTATGAAGGTTTAAGACTAATTTGGTTGAGTATGGTCGAAAGAAATACAAGTACTTCAAAAAATATTAATCTGGATACCACTTAGGTATCGCACGTTTGGGGATGCTTCATATCATCAATCTCTATCAGTATTCATATCCACAAAAAACTATCACCTAAAGTAGTATTGGAGCTGAGAAAAGTAGACACAATTTTCTGCTGTCGGACCGTAAGCCATTCAATTGAATCAAATTAGGTAACAATTAAATTTTTTTGTACTGTAAATCCGTGATTTTTGGGATGAAATGTTGAATCGTTCAGATACACATTCAAGCTTTCAAATTAGGAAAAAGATTTCCTGGATTTCGACTTTCTCCAGTGTCAACAAATTTATAGAATTATTTGCCAAATATTTGCATGCACGTGCTAGACGGACCTCTGACATGATAGAAGGACAATGCTTATATTTCAAGAAAGGTGCTACCATCTTACCGAATAGACATTGTGTGATGGAGAAAACCATTACGAGAGAAAATATTTGCAAACGCATACCTTAAGGATATAGCTTTAAAATGCTGAAGATACTGATTTACCTGAGCAGAATTAAAAACATGCAAATTTTCAACTAGAAAAATTCTTTTTCTGCGTACACGTCAAAATGTAGCTCAGGAAGTTGACGGTAACCCCCAGGAGCTGTATATGACTGTAAAGCGAGAAAAAATTCCCTTCGCACGCGCATCTACCAGCGTATCAGTTGCACTTTGTGGTCGTCTGTGGCTATGGCCATCATATCGCGGGTCCCACTGCACGTGACCGATTTGTTCCATCCAGTTAGCTCTAAACTGAATAGTCGGTCAGACGGTGTACATTCAAGATAAGGGGGGGGAAAGGTTTGGGTGTTTACTCTTGGAAGATATATTCGATGTATCCCATTGTTTTCCAGATACCCACAATCGACTCAAAAAGGGTATACCGATACAGCAATGGGGAAGTAACCACGCTCCCTAAATGCTACCTTGGATAGGTAAAGAGTAACGATTCTCTCTCTTTTTCTGTTGTCATACAAAGTACACCGCCTGTGTATCATGGTAACAGATTAATAGTTTCTGCTCACTCACAAAAAGGTCAAATCGCGGATATTATCTCATTCTCATGGAATTTCTACAATTTCGGGTGAACTCTGTGAGTCTGTGACGACCCTTGCACTCATAAGATGCATCTACGAATCGAGCAGATACCGACTCAAGGTGTTCCACACCGTTATTATCGACAAAGGTGCCACTTGTGGCAACACTCCAGACGAAGAGCAGTATCTCGTATACTGTAAGTGTGTCGGTCGAACTCCAGATATTGACAATAGAAGGTTCGCGACTCACTCCTTCGGGATAGGTTCAACTAAATCAAGAGGGGTCGCTCGTGTGGATATTCCAGGTGGCAGTTTAAGTCTCACATTTCATATCCTCATCATGGAAGCAGATTTACAGCTACTTCTTTGTTTGGATGAAATAGATAAGCTGGGACTTTATCGCAACAACCTCATGGAGAGGCTGTACAACTCTACCTCTGTACAAGCGCTAAACACCAAACGACAGTTTGGACACCCATTCTTGTACTGGAATGTAACTGATAAATATTTATTCAGTAAGGGTGAGCCCAGGCTCCTCCACCGTCTTTTTGGGATCCCCAAAGTGGAAGTACGCACAACTTGCTTGCGAAGTCTGGAATTAGTCATGTAGACTCCCAAACTCGTTCCATTCTGGAGATAATCGTCCGCTGCTGCAGACTGAGCCAGACATACGCACAGAATACCAGTCGCTGTAAATTCATCTTAAGAAATGATAAGAATTGTGCGATAACACATTGTGCATGTCGATATCTTTTGCATCGATGTACAGCCGGTTTCCGTCGTTATTGACAACTATACGAGCTTTCACTTGGCTAAATGGTTAGAGAGATTTCCAGTTGAAGCACTTCGGAGGAAACTGCGCTTGTGCTGGATATACGTCTACCTTAGCTGTTGAGATGTTATGGCGCACAATGCTAGAACGAATTTCATTGCAAGGGCCTTCTAGACCAGTGCAGACTGGATTCATATCAACACGAAGTAGATTCCTTTTGGGTCACCAACCTCGTTGAAGATTGCCGAGCTCTATCATGAACCAACCAGGCGAGCTCATTGTACCATCAAGAGCTAAGATCCCGATCTCAACAAGTAATATGCTCTCTAATCTACCGTTAAAGCTGTTAATGACTGTGTTGGACCACAAGGTCTGGTCCCAGCCCTCCTTGCATACGATACTTTGCCCTGACTTGGTCTCCCAAACGACACTTTAGCTCCCTCCATGTACCATTGCGCTGTCGCAGTCAAAAGAGCAACGAAGGATATGAAATGGTTGTTTGGAAAGCTCCAGATTTCCGCTAGAATCTCCTCTCGTACTTTCCCTTGCACATCAGAGATCCTCAGCGTCCCAAAGGATCTCATATGATGCTAAATTTTCAGAAGTACTGAATGTAGGATGGGCCATTTTCCCTCTTAGACATGGAGGGTGAGACCTTTACTGTGCTTCTTCCGCACGGAACGACCAAATTACGCGGCGTTAAGCGTTTTTTTCATGGAAGAAAGTGAACAACTGGATCGGTTCAAAGGTAGTGTCGGATCCGTGAGGGCATTATTAGGGACGTACGAAAAAGTTTGAGGGTTTTTTATGCAAAGGCACGCAACAGCAGCTGTCATGTCCAATGCGGCCTGCTTGATGGCTGGCCTGAGGGTCGCCTTTTTGGGAGCGTAGTTCTTTCCCCATTACTGTGTCGGCATGCCCTTTTGAGTCGTTGGTGTTGCCCGGATGACCATAGTGTAGATCAGTTATATCTTCCAAGAGAAAACCACCCAAACCTCTCCCCTTTTTATTTACGTGCTGCAGAGGATCTGTCTTGTGGAAACGGGTTGGGAAGCGAAGTGTATCTGCTATGATAAGCTTATTTTTGCTTGAAGGTATTGCAACAAGTCCTCACATTGTTGTATTTGAATAAAAGTTTTCAATCCAATTGACCATACTACCTCAGCCGTCAATATTGGGCCAGTTACCTTGTTCAGACTTGGTACTGCCAGGTGTGGTGAAACATACACATGGCTCCTTACAAGCCGAGTGGCCAAAGAAGCCATTTCTCGCTGCCCCCAGATTTCGTTTGTAAATTACGAGATTCCATGTTGCGAAATTATATTCCGAAGCATGATTGTACATTACAACACCTTCACCCTTTCTAAATGAAATTTCTTTTTTGCATATTGCGTAGTGCCCATGCAGTGAACCCACTGTCACACTGGAGCCAACTGTTTTCTTTGGTGGACCAAATGAATATAGACAGTACTACAGTACTACAGTACTACAGTGTACTGCATGAGATTTGTAATGTTGTTTGTGAATTGCTTGTATTGACCAAATTCGCAGCCAGTATAATTTTCTACTGTTTACTCCCAAACAAGGGGGAGAAAGCTTTGGGGCTTTTTTAGGAGGCAGTGATGGTTATTAACTGAAAGGGGTATACCAAATCATGAAGAGCGGATAGAGTGGGAGGTTGTTATAGGACTAGCGTAAGGCCAGCCGCGAGACACGCGGCATTGGAAGAAACGGCTGCTAAGCAATGCTTCGACATTCACACTGATCCGGACTGTGTGGTACTACAGTCGGATTCTGCAGTGGACACCGTAGAATCTATTTGATGCACACTGTATACAAAAGTCCTACAGATTCTGCATCTTCATTTGAACGCAAATTCATTCATCTCCCAACCTTTGCACATCTCGCAACAAGCCTCGTCACCTCCCATTGATCCTTAGCACTAAAAATACCTCACCTGTTCTGTACGTAGGGGGGGTCTTTTAATGTGTTCAAAAACCAGAACCGTACAGGTACTGGTTACACTAGAAGACTAAGAACATCTCCAGGCGACGGCTGAACCATCACCCACTCCAACAAGGGCCTTGAAATGCTTGTTTTCGTTTACTCTCTTTTCCTGCGGCCAAGCGGAACCTACCTTCTCTTCCCCCAGATTCCGGCAGCCCTCACGTCCTCTGATAGGGGCGGCCGGTCCAGGGTTTCTACTTGTGCACTGTACGAGCACACCGGGCCCGTCAACTAGCGAATCTGTCCGTCGCGCGACACAAAATTCGCGCGACAGGCAAATAGTAACTTTGTGTGTTCGAGAGTTGGTTTTGTTGCAATTAAATGGCCCACATCAGCCAAATTCGTATGCATATTAATTCAAACCCTTGTTCATTCTTGAAGGTAGATCATTACAGAGGGAAAATGTTGGGTTATTTTAATGCATGGAAGATGTGGTCGGTTATATCCACGAGGCTAATACGTTACGCGGGATAAGTCCTCGCTGACGGGTAACACTACAGTAAATGACCTTGCTTACAGAGCCGGCTCAATGCCGGCGAGAAGGCATGCCGCGTTGGACATGACGGTCGCAGCAGCGTGCCTTTGAGTAAGCTCCGCTCGAACCATCCCATAGGTCTCCATCGCTCGAACGGCCACGTTCCGCGCGACATCGGTTAGCACCTCGTACGGCTCTGGGTGCCAGTCTCCGAGGGTGGATATTGGGATAGGCACAGGCCTCCCTCTAGTAGCAGTCGCGAGCAGTGGTTCATACCTTCTACGTTTGGCGGAGATGGCTGCGTTGAGGGAGGTGAGTGGGTTGAAAGTACGCGCTCTCCTATTGGAGGGCGCAAGAGGATTGACGAACGTGACGTTAAAAAAGTCCGTTCCTCCGTTGCTACCCATTGCCTCTATATCCGGCCTTGTGCGGTGAAGCTCCTGTCGCCGCTCGATAGCCGGATGACGGGCTGCCTTCTGCAGGTCTTGGGCGAGGAGGACGACTTGACGGTCGTGTCGTCGGGTGCGGTGCCCACCATTCAGGCACTGCGTGAGGTGATCCCGTGGCAGTCGAGGACCTTAGGGCAGTTTGGGCGTGGGCACGGCGAGTCTGGGGCGAAGAGCGGGACTTCAAGGTAGTACTGGAGCCACACTTAGTACTCACGGGCGTCAATATTGGTCTTGAGGCCTGGGCACGGAGCACAAAGACCCATTTCTTTGCACCTGAAAGGCCTATAGAAGCCCGGAAAGCTTGCCTTCGTTGGTCGTCAAGAAGGATCTCTTCTTGAACTGCCGCATGGACTGCTTCTGTTAGTGTCTTTTGCGGAGGTGTTTTGCTTGAGCAAAATACACTAAAGGGTAGGAGTCGTGAGGGCAGGCAGAGGGTCAACCATATTCGGTGGGCGCGACGGCATCATTGTACGTCGTGAGATCCGTGATGGGTGCCGGCAAGATACCGGTGGCCACCCTGTTGGCAGCTGTGCTGGAGGCCAGGAAAGCGGCCCCCGCGATGCTTTTCGCCGATGTGAACCCTAAACCGAGGGTGGGTTTCTTAGGGTCCTGGGGTTTCACCGGTAGTTGGAGTTCTCGGAATATATCCGAGTCCAGTACTCCTCCGGCGAGTGTCCGGAGACATCGCTCTATCATGGCGTCAAACATAGCGGCGCCCTCCGCCGTGCAAGAGGGTGGCACCACACGAAGGAGGTATCCTATCTTGCATACCCCAAAGCAATTGCGCAAAAGCTGAAAAGCCACTTGCGTATTGTTAATGTCTATGACAGCTTCGAGGATCGGTTCGAGGGACTGGACGTGAGTGGTGAAGAATTTGTTCGTCCAGTCCGGGGAACCGACGGGGGCGTTTAGGACACGTGTACCCTCGCTATATTCAGGTCTTGCTTTCCACACCGATTGCCCAGGAAAAAAGTAGCAGCTTGTAGCTAGCCTTGGCGTAGAACTTGGTGGGAACCCGGCAAGTTAGAGATGGGAACGGTAGCTTGGGTAGGTTCGCGCCCTTTGCGGGGTGAAAGGAAACGTGGAGGAAGAATTTTGCAAAAAATACGTACTGGAAGTTGAGGAAAAGGTTGGGGCTGGGAGCAGGGCTCTCAGTACCCGCGACAAGCAGCGAAATCACATTAATGAAAATGGGGAAACGTTTGGGTGTTTTACTCTTGGAAGGTACATCCGATCTATCCCATGGTTTTCCAGACAACCACAATCGACTCAAAAAGGGTATACCGACATCGTAATGGGGAAGGAACTACGCTCCCTAAAATGCTACCTTCAGGCCAGCCATCAAGCAGGCCGCATTGGACATGACGGCTGCTGCAGCGTGCCTTTGCATACAATGTAGTGTCATTTCATTTTCGCCTCAGGACAGGAGCACGGGGAGTCCTGGACTCTTGGGTTTGTCGCGAGCTACAACTCTCATTGAAACTAAAGGATTTTAGAAAGTCCTCCCTTGGAATCGGCTTCAAATCGTCCAGAAACATCGCTGCCGCCTCTTCCAGCACGACGACCAACAGAGTATTGCGCGCTATTCTCCCTGCGCCAATCAGGTAATTGACAGCCTATGAAGCGGCCTTAGATGCTCATCGGAGATGGTCCCATTCCTGTCTGCGCTCATCAGTTCTCCCTTTTAGTGCCTTCTGCTCAACTAAAACACCATCGCAGCAGACACTAACAGCGTCCACCCATGAGTCAGTGCAAGAAGAAATTCCTCTCGAGGACCAAAGGAGAAAGGCATGCCAGGCCTCTATGGCTCTCCCAGGTCCAAAGACTGGGTCTTCTACGCCCCATGCCCCGAACTCAAGACCAGTATTGACCCCGCGGATTTGTGGTGTGGCTCCAATACTACTTTCAAATCCCCCTTTTCTCCCCTGGTACCCGGTGCCCTCGCCGCCGCTGCCCAGAGACTTTCGACTGTTTTGGCCTTCATCTCATGCATTGCTTGTATGGAGGGAACCACATCCGGCGACATGACTGTCAGGTCGCCCTGCTCGCACAGGACTTGCGAAAGGCAGGAAACCATCCGGTTTTTCGAGCACCGGAACGGACTCCATCGCATAAGACCGGATATTCGTGCGATGGGAAGCAATGGAGGCACAGATTTCCTCGACGTTACATTCGTCAACCCTCTAGCCCTCTCCAACAGGAGAATGCGCAAGTTTAGTCCACTCACCTCGCTCAGCGCGGCAATATCCGCAAAGAGGAGAAGATATCAGTCCTTCATTGCCACCACAACCAGAAGTCGGCTTGTGCCTATCGCAATTTCTACCCTAGGACGCTGGCACCCGGATGCCGACTCAGTGCTTACCGACATCGCCCGAGGTGTCTCTATGAGGGCGATGGAGACCTGCGAAAAGGTCCGAGCAGTTCTCTCTTAAAGGCACGCAGCGACTGCTGAAATGTGCAACGTAACATGCTTGATGGCTGATCTTGAGCCGCTACTTTAGAGAAGGTTACAATGTAGATATCAGTACGAATATCAGTTATTTGACGGAATATACTGGGATACAGCCGCCCACATCTTTCAAATATTAAAGAACCTAACCTTTCGCCCCCTTTTCGCAGCCAAAGCATCCCCTCTTCCCTAATGTTTCATTTCTATTTTAGGGTATTATAGCGGCAGACAACATTCTCTTTCTTCACTATCTATCGGTAGATGTTCCCTAGTCAGGTAGCAGATTTATCCATCATCTTCTGCGCTTTTGCATACGTAGTCGACGTGGGACACCCAGTTCTGAGCGTTCAGGGTCGGGTGCGCCAGAGGACATACTGGAAAGAAATCGATTTGGTTCTTGAAAGTTTGAAAAGTGCGGTTCGGCTATCCCCCGATGTATACTAGAAATGCATTGACGTAAATTCATTGGTTGATACTAGGAAACTTTTGACCTAACGCTCGAAATGCAGCCACTAGTAGACATTTCCCAGTTCTTACGGGACCATCCTTGTTACCGCCGTTTTAGGTGTTTACAGAGAGCCATTTCTTGAAGTACCTTCCGAGCTTTAAAACCATCAAGTACAAAGTGAAAAGTGTCGGGTGGTTTAGTATTGAGAGATATCGCAGCTGTTATCACACATCATAGCGCGTAGTGAGGGGCTATTTGATGGAAGACCATAAGGGACGCTTACAGTGCCCCTCAGAAGATCGGAGTGAGGCCAGGGCCATACTGCAATGCAGAGACATGTGCCCTCCGTTTCGGGAAATATCTAGCCGTCCTACATCTCCAATCAGGAAGGCACCCTAAATACCAACTAGTTTTAAAACAAGGTCCTTGCAAAATAAATATCCACTGTCAACTCAACGTCATGATGAGGTTTTCGTCCTCACAAGTGACAACCAGCTTCCTGTGAGGTAAACCTCAGATTAGATTAATTTGGGGAAATTGGGAGTTATTTTACTGTGGTAGATATGTAGGTTGGTACCCAGTAAATTTGTACCGGAGCATAGATACCGTATAATGGCCAAGCCAATTGTGAAACCGTACAATGCTTCGAAAACTGTAGTTGGCACTCCAATCTACCAGAAGGTGGAAGGGAGGCCAGCCAGCAAACAAGCGGTAGTGGAGGTTACTATCAGTGCGGGGTGCCGCTGCAAAAGAATGCCTAGCTAGAGATTGAATTTGGTTGCTAATTTGAGGACAACACACAACGTCACATGACTTCCCAACTTACAAATTTCAGAACAAGTTATCAGGAGGAGAAAAGCAATAGACCGTGAGCCTTGTGCCAGCAATAATGCGATTTAAATACACTTCGGGAGCTGCTACACCTCCACAACAGAAGCAGGTAGACATAAATCGAGTTTTAAGATTGCATACAATAACTCTCCTTGCATTGTCAACAAAACGTTACCGCCGCCCGCATCCGTAGTTGGTTTATGAATACTCTCCGCACGCTTCTGTGCAACGTTGTATAACCATTAAAGATTTACCACCGCCTCATGCTTAATATGCTTGGAGCTGATTGCGACTGGCCATTTCCCTTCCCGCTCGAAACAACAGTATAAAACACATTCTTCCTGCCGCGCAGTCGTAGAGCACATTGCGGGCTGGCGATCACGCAAACTCCATTAGATACCACAAGGTACTGCCCACCAATTTCGCAGTCGTCTTTAACTTACCCTGTTTCCAGTTGTTGACATGCCACCGTACTTGTTCTACTCTGTTGCAGTAGCCCTTCTCATTCACGTTACGAGTTCAAAGTTGGTTCCTTATGAACGTTCCAACAGAGAGCTTGTTCCGTCAAGTATGAAATCTTCAAAGCCCAACGGAAAGAGCTCCGGGCTGCTTTGTGGGGTTGGCTCTATTGGAAATTGGCGGGATGACTATCAGATCGAAATGAGAGGCCGAGGGGAACTAACTCCTTTTTACGAAAATGACGAACCTCAAACTAGTGGGAGTGACCGAAGCGAGGTGAGGGTCCCATCAAGGATCATCCAAAGGCTTACTCTATCAACACGTACTTTAAGGGCCGTGTGTCCAGACCAACACACCCTACAGGTCATATCGAGAATTGGAGACAAATTGGAACTTACTTGTTCTCGTCTGCGGCAGCACCTCCGTAAGGGAAACAAAAGGGGTTTCGTAATATTGCACCGCTATGCGTTGTCCAGAATGTCAAGTGTAAGTACGAGAGGGACCAGAAATGAATCTGGAGTGGTGCTGAAAGGTAGGGCAGAGAGAGAAGTGGGAATGGAGACGATAGATGAAACTTACATGTGTGGGACCTCGTTTTACCTGGATGGAATTGAGTGTGCAAATGCAGATTGTTCGTCACTGAAGCTGTTGTGTGTGGAGTTGCTGGTAGATGTGGATTTAGCAAACGAAATGTTTTGCGATTTACTGAGGCCCACCCAGGGCTCACTACTGATTCAACTCAGTCGGCACCAGGAGCGCTATCAGATGACTGCGGGCGGCTCGGGGAGTTTACTCGGAGGTCTGATAAATTTCAGACGATCCTTCGGGGTGCGTCTACTTGTTGGTGTTCAAGTTCTGAGTGACACGAGTGGGAGAGTGACAGGTTCGGATACAGAGAAGGTGCTAGCTGTCCGGATGGAATGTTTTTGAGTCAAGTGGTTTACAAACGAGTTAAACCTGGGCACGGGAAGGCAAGTAGTCGAATTGCAATTGAATTAATGCAGAACAGGGAATATGAGGTGTCAATTAGATGCTCAAGATTGGAACGCGACTTGAGCGTAGGGAGTCCAACTTACGAATGTGGTGCCAGTTCAAGGAATGGAAGAAGGCCTCTGAATATTAACTGCCAAGATGGTTTCTTAGCCGGGCTTCGCTGGGGGGATGACTCTTGTCCATACCTTATCATAGAGTGCCGTTCGCTAGCATGTCGATGATTTGGAGACGCTGCAAGCTGCTTTGGAAGGCGGTAATGTGCGAGTGTTACATGGGGTGCTATGCTAGCTATATTTGCTGACTTCAATTTTTTGCTGGGTAAATATGTTGGGTTTTGGTATGTACCATGCTCTGAGAAGCAGGAGGCTTGCTGTGTTTTGTATTGATCTCAGATTAATTATAGATAGAGGTGACGGGGGGAGATGATCTCAGCAAATCAGCGTCTCCTGTACTAATGCCATGCCGGTGGTAGATCTTGGCGAGTTGTACAGTATGGTACAGAAGCGTACGGAGGTTATTCCGAAATTTTTGGTGATGGTCAGGATACTGACCGGTCCATACGTCATATGTCAATTTTGACAGCCCTCCGACACTTGATTAGCGTCAGACTGCAATATAATTGGGATAGGTAGATCTAAATGATAATAAATAGTTCCAACTTGAATAAATAAATAAATGTCGCAATTGGACTTAGAATGAATAATGAATAGAAAACCATATTTAATGATGGGTGATCGAGGGGATATTTCGATAGCCCAAGGATGTAAAAATATTTCTAACAACCTAGACTACATATACTCTACACTAGGGTGAACCTGCTACAAAGATCAGGTGAGCCGTTCAACACTTTTGGTAGACATAATTCAGGCTCAGCAATAATTATTGTAGTATTTTCCAGATAAGCAATCATCCAGATGATAATTTGTTAGTAGCATAAATGAAATAAATATAGCCTGTATAATATAAAAACCCAGCTGTAGGACATAAAAATTATTTCACACTGAATTCCGATATAATATAGCGCCAGCGTATATAGATAAAATTATTCCTTGATGATTCACAATAAATATAAAATATGGGCCTCAATAAAAAATATTGTTCCTCAATTCAGCATCACTGTAGGACACCGGGATAGAGATTAAAATATTTGGTCAATTTTCACACAGCCCGACTCAGAAATCAAATTATTATGTTTTAGAATCCGGCACCAGGAATTTAATCACTATGCTTAGAATATCGTACGTCTTCAGAAATGTTTCTTTGCTTGAGCTACTTGTAAGGAGACTGATACGGACTTAGCATGAATAGGTTAGCTTCAATAAACATACGCACTACAGAAACGGTTCTTTGCCTCCCTTCTTGTCCAGAGGATAGTCGCGACGGACAAGCTCCGAATCGCCCTTTGGACGCTAACTATGACTACTGTTTTTGGTGCGTAAGATTCAAGACCTTGATGATACTTCTTCCGATATGGTACTTCACAATGATTAGAAGAGCTTTACAGACCTTTAGTATCAGGCAAGCAACATTATTGCTGCCCCATCGACTGACCAAGTCTTCAGAGTCGTCCGGATTGTCATTGAAGAATCCAGGAAATACTGGAGAAGCTGGACCAGCGCTATGACCTAAAATCTATACCTGCCAAGACCTCAAAGATGTCCAAACTGTTTTCAATGAATTACAGAAGTCTTCGAGAAGACCTACCGGATATTTTGGCAAAATGGCGGGAATTTTGGAACAGCAAACTAGTACGGGAGCCGACCGACAGGACTCTCCCAACATAGGGATCCTGCTGGCTTCCGATAAGTAACCATCGCTAGAGTCTGTCACAACCGCTATCAAGACGCGTTAAAAAGAGGAAGTGCAACGGGAAGATATCTTCTGTTGGAAAGGAGACTGGTGTTGGCCAATGAATGATTTCCCAATAATGCCACAGCTGCTATCTCGGTCTGCTCAATTTGCAAAAAGCGTCACCACCATACAAAACAGCGTTTTTCCAATCCTCTTTATCCGAAGAACTGGTTGCGGCTCAGTGAGTAGTCTATCGTACATCTGAAAAAGTGTATAGACAGACCGAACAGGAACCGGAAGAGGCATGAGAACATTAAGAAATTCAACGCTCGTGCTGCTGCGGCAAAAGCCAAGCCCGCACCGATCACGAAACCGTATCTGTTTATGCTGGACAGCACCTGCATTTCACATATGGCTCTGCATGGTAACTGAGCTCACTTCAGGACGGAATATGATGTGAGAACCAGGCTTGCAGATGACTGTTCTCTTTCGGTAAATGTAGGCGTAGTCCAAGCGGCCATATTGTACATGGGTGAAGGTACCCAAGAGGTCATTCTATCGGAAACCGGTGTGACCTCCGACATGGCTATGATTCTATTGTCCTTTCCAGCAATATTAGGCAAACAATTGGGCTGCTTTTATGTCTGGGAAGGCAGTACTTATTGAACTCGCGGATGATTCGAAGGTACAAGAGTTTGAGGAACAGTGCCGAGACAGAATATTCTACATTCTAGATCGGATTTCTGGTGGAGCACGTAATGTGCTGAGGAGGGACAAGAAAGTGCCTGCGACGGTCTCGATAGCAAGTAAGGATTATGAAGCAGGTGCAATGAAGATCGTAGTAGTACAGGAGATAGAATCGAATGAAGAGTCGACAACGCCACGGGAAGCAAATAAAGACAGCAATGGAAATGAACAGCATCACAAGAAGCACTGCGAGTACGACGGAGAGAATTAACTTGGAAAATTCTGGCACCTTCGCCTCGGTCATGCGAAACATTTCAAGGCTGTGAAGGAGGCAATCCAAAATGTCAGCCTCTTTAGACTAAGTGCACCTCGACAACATGTGATGCATGCACTGTTAACGTCTACTTGACGTACTTCCAACCAAACAAGACCGTTACAGTGTGCCTCAGTGTATTAATAAAGGAAATATTGGGACCGAATCGGATTGAGGGCACAAGTACCTTTTAACCGTTGTACATGAGTGTACGAGGTACATCAAGACTTTTACGCTTCGGTCAAGTGCGGGGGAAGGTTTGGGTGTTTTACTCTTGAGAGATATATCCGATCTATCCCATGGTTTTCCAGAATCCACAATGGAATCGAAAAGGGTATACCGACACAGTAATGGGGAAGGAACGTTCAAATGCTGACTGGAAAACCATGGGATGGATCGGATATATCTTCCAAGAGTACAATACGCAGACGTTTCCTACTTCAAATGCTGATGAAGCAGCGCTGCTGCGCTTGTTAGTGCTTTTAGTTGAAAGGCAGTCAGACCACAACGTTCAAGAAATCCGCACTGATGAAGGAAACGATTTCACGACCGCATTGGGCCGGCCCAGAAAGAAAGTTTTATTCGCACATATCACTGAAGTACGTACAATTCAGTCCAATGGTTCGACCAAACGGTCTCATTAAAATATATTTTCTTTGGCTAGGGCTTGTTTTCCTAAAGTAAAAAAACCGATGCTGTGCTGGAACTAAAGAGTCATATATGTGGCTGTCTGTAAGAAATTTGACCGTCATTCGGATGCGGGGAAGATGGCGCATGAAGCACTCTTTGGCTGACCACAAAGGGCAGTGGAGTACATCCGATTATTCGGTTCACGCGTCTTCTATGGAAAAACTGTGAAGAAGATACGAACCTGTGACCAAAATTCCCGTCCCGGAGTCTGCATCTATCATAAAGAGAGAGGCATATGTCATGTACTTGGCGAAACGGGAATTTTGCCAACAGAGCTTACAAAAAATAAATAACACAAAGTTTTCGGACTGCCCGAAGTTGGCCAGCCATTCTACAGCGATGTTTAAGGTGAGTCCACACCGTTATACATATCGATCGACCAGCACAGTTATCATGATTCTGATTCTGATTCCGGTTAGGATGTGGACCAAAGGGCCCGATGTGGACCTTGAAGCACTGACTAATGTGCCGACAAAACGGAGCAATTACAGAATGTCAAGCGACATAGAGTCCGACGTGGAAGTTGAGACTCACACCGAGACAGACCAAACAGACCAAGTTTCCTGGGCCAGTTATAATCTCAGGCCATGAAATTAGGTTCAGTATAGCTTCATGGTTCAGGCAGATTTTGTATAATATATTCAATAGCCCAAGCTCGGACCCGCTTTGAGGTCGACCAATGCGAAAAATCGGAAGGACGCACTCAAGGAGGAGCTCAAAACTATCATTGAAAATGGAAGACGGGACCGATACAGACTTTTACCATTTAGAGAACGAATCTTACCTTCTGGTATTATCCGCAATATTAAGAGAGACTCTCAGAAAAGACCCGCCGCTGTGACAAGGACACCTGGTTGCACGAGGAAATTTCTTGTCCGATACTGTAGACTACACAGGACTGCAGGCACCAGTTGCTTGAATTGACCTTGTATGCGTTTTAGTTTCCATTGTGGTCGCCGAAAATTGCCAACTTGATCAGTTAGATGCCAAGGATGCATTTTTCGATGCGCAATTGCCCTCTACGGATGAAATCTCGATTCGCATGCCGAATGCCTTCAGAGTTGATATAGATATAGAAACAAGGAAGGAAAATTCTACTGTCATCTGCATACCGAGAATTTAGGTCACGTGAGAAATTCCCCTCTATAGAGAGCCTGAGTGGATGAAGAAACAGGACAAAGAGCTGAGGATCGAGGATGAATTTGCTGAGTGCCCTCTGAACTCAGGACCAAGTAGGGGCCGAAAGCAGGCTCTGTAGGAGCATCGTAACAGGAGTATACGCAACGCGCAAGGCCTTGTGTATACGTTTGCACGGCTTCCAGAATGCGACGGCTGTAAATGCAATTGAGTGCGTTTCGAGCGTCAATCTGGACCAGAACGTGATCGTGAAACTCGGGGCTTTAAGAAAGACGACGCACGAAACTAATTGTTGCATCGGTCTCGTTCCGGACGCCTAGCCAGACCTGATATGTAGAAGTTAGGCGCAAAGGGCGGGGGGCAGCGGGCATGTGAGAGGACTTGTGACAGGGTGTAAAAACTAAATTATATGCGTAGATCAATAATAGTGTAAATGGGCGGCTAATTTACTGTGGTAGATATGTGGGCTGGTACCCATTAAAGTTGTACCGGAGCGTAGATATCTTATCATGGTCAAGCCAATTGTGACACCGTACAATGTGTCGAAAGCTGTGGATGGCACTCCAATCTACCAGAAGGTGGAAGGGAGGCCAGCTAGCAAACAAGCGGCATTGGAGGTTACTGTCAAAGCAATAATATTTAATTCCAAATAAATTAGTAATTATTTACCGGAATAGGACTGAGAATAACAATAAAATGAAAACAATATTTTTTGATCCAAGGAGATAGTTCGATGCCCCGGAGGGTTGCTAAAATTTTCCAACGACCTAAGACTATTTGTACCGAAGATCAGACTAGAAGCTACAAAGATGATTTCAGTAGTATAATAATTATTGTAGACCAAAGCAATGCTCAATAATAATTATAGAATAATTTTCCAGGTGAGCATTAATCCAAATAGTAATTTGTTGGTAGTATAATTCCAGTAATTATAACTGCAGGATATAAAAACCAACTGACGGATATAAAACCCTTCACATGTAATACAGTATGCAACTGAGGCAGTGAAAAATAGATAAAATTATTTTCAATGATTCACAATAAATAAAGAATGGGGGACCCTTATAAAAATTTTTCCACAAATTTTTCCACAAATTTTAATCACTATATTTGATGTGAAATACTAATCCAATACTTGTAAAATTATTTTTCCATTTTTCCCATCACTTCCCCCTTGAAAATTATGAATAGTATATACTACTACCCTGTTGACTGATTTGAATCACGAGATAAAAGTATTACTCATACCCATAGGTATAGATCAATCCAGTAGAAGAAGTTTGAGTGTTCCAAATACAGGACTGTCTTTTTTGTCAACGGGTCGGATATAGTAATTGAACCAGGTATCCAAAGCAATTTCTTGATTTTGTTTATTTCAAAATTATATCTTACTGACTGGACATCAGCTCTTATTGAGTTGTCTTCAGGTTCAAAACATGTACATGGAGAGCTGAATAAATCCCTCGAGTCCACAGCAACATGTAGGGGAACATTAGTATTGAGCATCTTCCTGTATGTGGCTGCAATATTTTTTTCTTTTTCAATAGCTTCCATAATATTTCACCAGATGTAGTTTATTTAACATGAAGCCGTGATAAATGAGAATGCCAGTAAATTTTATGAAATATAGATTTAATTTTTAAAGAACTAACTAGGAGTCCAGAAATACATTCCAGTTGCGCATCTGCTGAGCCTGTAGGTATTCCTTCATCAGAAAACGCAACAAATGATAAATTAAAATTTCCGCAATTTTCCGGGCGCCAATATGTACTGGTAGAGCCAAACGATATTAAATTTCGAAACACTGAAGATTAAATAGATAAATCACGAGCCAATGGATTGAACCATCTTTGTTGCAAATACTTGGCTGTAAAATCTTATATAAGAGAAAAAAACATGCCCAACTAGACAATCGAACAATTCAGAGAATCAAAGAGGAATTATTTAAAAGAATTCATTTCGTAATGTGGTTCTTTTCTGTGATTTCTGGATGTAATGTGATGTTCAAGTCCGCATATTTTTTCATCAGGCGATACATTAGTTTTTTGTTCATCGAGCTGTGTAAGTTTAAGACCATTAAAATCGAAAGACCAAGGCATGTGCACTATTATTCCAAGCTTTTATGTGTTTCTAAGGGTGGGAATTTTTTTGAATTCATCCGGTCCAGCAATGAGTATGTCATCAACCAATTTAGCAACAATTAGTATCAATGATTCTTCTGAACACATTAAGAAATTATTGAGGAACATAAACCACTGATTTCAAGCCAAGATCATAAAATGTATTATCCGAATGAGATTGTCATTTTACATTT
Organism: Kappaphycus alvarezii; assembly: GCA_002205965.3. Taxonomy (NCBI): domain Eukaryota; phylum Rhodophyta; class Florideophyceae; order Gigartinales; family Solieriaceae; genus Kappaphycus; species Kappaphycus alvarezii. The sequence goes on from NADL03000546.1 coordinate 206,605, forward strand.
GCGTTGACTGACCCATAACATGAAGAAAATAATAACCAATAAAAAAGATTTTTCTGTGCATTCTCGGGGGTGCCCCACGTAAATATCGCGAAGTGTTGATCCAGATTATACAAATGCTGATTTGACATGGACCTTTGATAAATTACATTTGAAAATTGTAGCAATGGATGAAAGCACTCTAATTGTGATTTGGGGAACAATATTCTGAATCTTTCCATATATTCTTTCTCCTTGTAATCATTTTTACACGGAGAAATTAATACCATGCAATAATACTTTCCATACTTTAGAATGGTAATTTTGTATAAACGCATATTTCCCATTCTCTAGAGTTTTAAACCTGTATAAAAACTTCTCTGGATATTAAAATTGAGTCTGGAAAAAGTTTTGAAACATGGGGTTTCGAACAATTTTGTAAAATTTTGTTTTCTTCTGTACTGTATACTTCTGAAATAATGTGAGATAGAATTTTCAATGCTTGATGAAGTAAAAGCTCTTTATATTCTAAGATCTTAGAATAGACATCCAAATCTTGTTTTTCCGAAGATTCTAATTCTGTTCCTGGTAATTATTCAATTTCATGAGCATCAACTGCACCATTCTCATTTAATGGAATGTGAACTAAATCTTCAGGTTTCAGAAAATTATTTTCGGTTTCAATTGTTACATGGTCAAGAGATAATAGATTTTTAGATTCTGAAATACTTTCACCATTTCAGCATCAGTTTGATTAAAGTCACAGTCATCAAAATGTTCTTCAATATTCTTCTCTATAAACTCTTGACTTCAAGAGTACTTAATTGTTCACAATTTTCTGAAATTTCCTCAAAAGTACCAATTGATTCGTCCATTATTCACTTTTTGAATTTGATACGAAATTTCGATTGATGGCACTGAGTGACGAACATCTTCAATTGCTGCATTGAGAAGTCTTCCATTGGATCCAGAAACTGTAACAATAAGAGCTTTTTTCGAATTTTAAGAGTTTTTTTGGAGGTTACCACGATCCTCTTTTTTGTTTGGCGGATGAATAAAAATTCCCACAATATCGTCAAAATAAATTAGAATATCGGTCACATACTTCGATTTCAGGGTAAGATATAATTTCCTCTGGGATATTAACTTACCATGAGCCCTTTTGAAATCATTTTGTATATTTTGACGACCAGCATTATCAATGGGTCTAGTGTGACCTGTGGTGAGTTTGTATGAAGAGACAACAGTGTTTCCATATAAATCATTCGATATTTGAAACATTCGAGCGACGCGAAATGTATCATTATCATGTGGTTCGGATAATTTTTAAGCGTAGGTACGTATTTCTTAATATTTTTTGCTTCCCTTCAATAGAATTTTTGTTGTGTTGGCGAGAACCTATAAGAAAAATTGAAATCCCTTTTCCCTCCAGATAGCTTTTAAAATATGATTTTCAAACGCCTGATCTCACATTATGGTATTAGGGTCCCAAGAGGGTTTAATCAGAGAGTCTTGAAACAATTAATAGAGCTTTCCACTTTCAAGGAAGGCAAAATAGCACCAGCAGAATATATATGATAACTGAGTTCATGGTGTAAATTATATCCAAATTTTCTGCACAGAAGTGATCCACACACATTATCTCATTAAATCCGCGAGATAAAGAAGTTTACCATATTCCACGAGGATAAGATGGTTTTTTTGTGACATCGAAAATTTTCAAGAGTCAACTATGTTCGATAAATATTTTTTGCATTCATCGTCCGGGACAAAATATCTTCGTAATAATAGTTTCATATCATCATAATTTGATTGACCGCATACATGTTTGTGGACCTTATCAATATTCTTTTCTGTCCAAGATAATTTTTTTTGTTGTACTGATATTGTTGGAACATAATTTTGATACGAATGAACCTTTCATATGGTCGAAGGTTTGTATAAATATATTTCCGGGAACATATCAATGATGACCATGATCCACCAATGTTATCGAATCGGCTGAACTATTTGCGGAATTTAACTCTATGCGGTTACTCGTCATATTAATATTATTCCATTTTTTTGTAACATTTCTTCCGACAATTCATTGCGATGATCCCATAATTATCATATGTCTTATTTTGACCTGGTTACCATTATGTGAAATAGCTGATAGAAATATAGAGCCAATTATTTTTAGTTTTGGCTTGAATAAGCTCCATTCACGTACTACCAAAAGGGAGTTTCTTTGATAGATTCAGGGAGCTCGTCCAGATTCCCATTCCATTCAGGTAAAACAATTTTTCAAAGTGCTCTTCATTCAACAATTCCCATTGCAATATATGGTGCTCTATCATCAAGTATGGATCTAGCTATAATTCTTTTGATGGAATCAAGCAAATGTTTAGCCATATGAAATGTTACAGAGACAGGCATATTTTTTTAATATGTTTAATATTTTTCATTTTTCATGATCACCCTTTCAAAGCGTAAGTAACCTTGAGTTTATCTTTTTCATAAGCCAATGTCCACTTTCACCACACTGGTCTCAATTTGATTTTGCCTTGAGTGCAGCGATTTACTTAGGGGCTTTTTTATGTTTAGGGTTTTTCCTGAAAATTTTCTTTTCTCCGTATGAAATTTTTAATTTATTTGAAGAAAAGTATTTTTGCGAATTATCATTACCTTTTGTTGCGTTTTTTTTGATTTATTGCAGGCAAGAATTATAGATGATATTCCGGAACATTTGATTAATTCTAAAATTTTTCTTTTTCCCGGAGTCGAAATGGTACTGGTCCTTCAGGTAATTTCGAAGTGCCTGTAAATGAATGAAATCGATCAACCTGAGCACCAAACCGTGTTTCAACCTTTTGGAAGACTCACTATCACGACGAGTAGTCTGCAAAAGATCCAGAAAGTTTTGAAATGTATCAGATATTGATGATAGGGGATCAACCTTATGAATAGCGTTGGCAATCGCAAATGCACCATTTTCATATTAAATTTCTGTATCTGAAAGTATTTCACAGATATACAGAGCTCGTTCATATCATTATGATTTTAAAACAAGACCTTGTACAGTTTTAGGAATCTTATTAGAATTAGATGCTGGTAATATATCATGGACAAATATCCATTTGTGTACAGCTTCAAAATATTTTTCTTGAGGTCCATTACCATCAGTCCAAGCAGTCGTTCTGAGATTCCATGAAAGGCTTATAACTGCAAAAGTTAAGTAAACATGCGTAGAACCAAATAGGTAATTCCAAATAAAATAATAATAAAATACATGAATAGGACTGCGAATAATAAAAAGAAAACCAATATTTTTTGATCGACTGGGATAGTTCGATAGCCCAGAGGCCTTCTAAACATTTCCAATGAACTAAAAACATTTATACCGCAAATCATGGTAGAAGCTACAAAGATGATTTCAGTAGTATAATAATTATTGTAGACCAACGCAATTATCAGTAATAATTATAGAATTATTTTCCAGGCGAGCATTAATCTAAATAATAATTTGTTGGTAATATAATTCAAGTAATTATAACTGCAGGATATAGAAACCAACTAGAAGACATAGAAATTGCTTCCCTTGTAATACAGTATAAAATGAGGCAGTGAAAACAGATAAATTTACTTATTTATTTATCTTATTAATAAAAATTGTTCCACATTTTTTAATCACTACATGTGATATGGAAAACTAATTTAGTGATTTCTAATACTTCTAAAATAAATTTTCAAAATTTTGACACAGGGGGAAGTTTTGGGTGTTCTTACTCTTGAAATATATCTTCGATCTATCCTAAACCTTTTAAGACAACTACAATCGACTAAGACAAATGAGTAGACAAAGTAATGGAGAGAAAAAGAACAGCTGATGGCGGTAAAGGATGTACCGAAAGTCAAATTAGATGGAAAAAAGAGGGAATATAAGAGAAATGTACTCCCACATCCACAATCAATTCAAAAGGGCATTCCATCATAGTGTAGTAATGTTTATGTACGTTTAATGTCGCAGCAAGCACTTATGATGCCTCATTCTAAAAAAAGTAGACGGGATAGCCAAGTGATCTATCATGAGATCTCTTCTGCAAACAGAAGGATAAGTTCCAGTGGTTTCTCATTTGGATGGTAGAGTCATTTCCCGAATGGAGACCGTTATTTCCAGGGGAACGCATGAAACGAATGACAGTCACAAGCAATAAGATCAAAAAAGCGCCCAGTCACTTTCTTCTTTCTAGCCTGCCCTCCAATCACCTTGAAGGGAAGCTTAGAAGAAAAAGGTTTTTGGTTGTTTCGGAGTTGGAAGATTTATTCGACCTAAGGCCGAAAAAAGCTAACAGTAATGATTGTTAGTACCAACTGCGTGTCTTTGAGTGAAAACTTCTTTAATGTTTCCGTACATGTCCATTGTTCCAATTTGAATATGAGTGCGACGTCGAATAGCCGTGGATAGGACAACCAATGTTGGAGACAGGGAAAGAAAGGGTATACAACCTGCATACGAAATATTGACAGAGCCTTGTGTTCTCATTTTCGCGGTTTTCGCTGCATTAAGGAGTGAAAGTTTAGGCATACTACTGCTTGCAGAAAATCGGAGAGAATTTTTTTTGCAATGATGCAGTTGTCGCGCAAACTTATTATCGTACATGAGCGAAAAGGGTGTCCATTATTACATTTAATTTGTGATATAATTTAGATTTGAGTTTTGAGTTTTCTTATTTGCTCGCTGAGTCTAAATTGGCAACAACTTTGTACACTTCCTTTGACTTCTGGTGATGAAATCATCTCTTTAGCCGCATATCTTATCCGATAGAAATTCCCGAACTGCGAAATGGCAAGTTCATGAGTGAAGCGATGAACTTCTTCAACGGTTTGGTGTAATGGGTTATGTTTCCGGCTTATTGCAACTGAATGATCTGTGCTTTTCTTCCTCTCTCGTTTGTTCAATCTGATATTCTTTGCAATAGCATGAAGTACATTGGAATCTAGGTTGTCCTCGCGAGTTTTGGAAAAGGACGAGAAGTAGTTCTGCAAGCTTTATATAGCTCCACTGGTACCGACCAACTACCACGCATGGTCAATAGTGTTACACAGAAAAAGGCTACGTAAATATGAAATGCATGAGGAGCAGGGTTCCAGGTCTCTAGCTGCTGCTGGTTTCGGTTTAGAGATAATGATCATCTCAGATGATGTTCAAGGAAAAAGTGATAGACTCACATGAGGCGATACCGCCATTACTTAATCGGACTGCCAAAATATTGATTTTTAATTCGTGTACATTTTTACCTCAATCGTACCAGCATGCGAGGCTATGGTGCGCTCAATTAGATGCCCACGTGAGGTTTGCAGTAACTTAGAGTTGATCTTTCACACGGTATCTGTGGCGGTACTTGACGCAAATCTGACCCAGCTACAGAGTATAAAGCTGACTAAGGGGTAAGTTCTGTGATGTATTCAAATCTGGCTGGTCAGTGAGCAGGAAAGTGCAGAGAATACAGTAAAACATTTAGAAAACACCAATATTGCGAGATTTGCCGACGGAGTTCTACATAACCTCCTAGTCAATAATGAGTCTCAATGAATATAATATATTGACGTAACCTCAATATTAATACTGAGTAAATCGTTCGTAAAGTCCTTAAATGAGAGAACACAGAAAGTTTTGATAACTAGAGTGATTTGTCTAAGTTTAGAATTCTGCAGGTGTGGAAAAATACTCATTTTGCCCGAGAATAAAGGCATCGCATGCTGGATAGCTTGAAATCGAAGGATTACAGAAACAGAGCGGAAACACGTAGTTTCTTTAGATGTGGAAATGTGTGCCATGTTTCGCGAGGCTGCGAGCAGATTTAACGCAACCATGGTGATTTACCTGAGACAACAGTGATATCGAGGGAATTTGCGGCATACAAGACGCATGAGGAAACGAATTTTCGTATTTAGATGTGAGAATCAGCGTGTACAAGTCATTTGCGAGCCAGTTGAGAGTCATTTTTGACACTTACTCCCTTTTATGGTCAGGTAGAAGTGGAAAGCAATGAAATCATTGAATCGTGTGGTGTGAGTAAAGTGCTGGTGGATGCGACGACCATTGGTAAAAAACATACGATAATGTTGAAATACTTGGTGAAAGCCCATGGTAAAATTGACCATTTCATTTTGATCTCGAAAGAGGTAAAAATAAGGTGCGAGTAAAAGTAATACTCGACAAAGGTCCTCCTAGACGCGGACTCACGGAACTTCTGCAAAAAATAACGGTTGTTGTTCACACAATTGGTGTAAAGACTAAGTAGGTTCACTATAAGGCTTTGTTACACGTTTTTATTGTCGAGGAAATGCAAATTTGTACATCATTTTCCAAGCTCAAATTGTCGCGTCTTCTCCTTTGTGCACACGCGAGACTCGAACTGTACAATCAGTTAGTCGGGTAGTTTCGCGCCAGTGGTGGTAGAAGGTTGGGACTGCGCGCGCGGGAACGGTAGAGTAAAGGATAGGGATAGTTGGGGCCGAGCTGAACGAACGGTGGAGAGTTCCAGCTACTTTACTCAAAGAACTAGAACAATAAACCTCTATGTCCGGTCGGCCAAGTGGTGCCCAATACGACACCCGGCGGAGCAGTATTTATACTGTACGTTCCAATGACCTGAGCAGCCCCAACGGCGGCGAAGGGTTTGACCAATAATTACAGTAAGTAGTACTGTACCCTAGCTACTGTAATGACACAAATGGCACCTTCGACTTGAGTATTGTAGCGATGATTTGCTGAATAAGTAAATCAAGAAAACTGATTGGTATATGTGAGAAGTAGGTTAGCATGCCGGAGATTGTAGCGCATGGACATTCAGCCATCCATTGATATTCCTGAGAAATTCATCTGCAGCCAAGGTAAAATATGTGACTAGACCTTTGGAGCGAGTCTGCTCGGACCTGATCGGGCCGATGAAGTATATTTCAATAGGAAGATCGGGTTAATTTTTCTCTCCATTTGATTCCTGAATCGAGTACTCTATGGTTCGTTTCAAATTAATGGATTGTAATTTTCACAAGGATTAGATGTTCGAAGCTTTCATCGACATGATTCAGTAAATAGAAGGAGTTTTCAAAGTTAATATCAAACTATTGACATCAAAAGACTTCAATATTGTCACTTGGTTTGATTCTGAAGGTAGCGGGGAACTCTTTGAACAAAATTTGCATAAAGTTAGCTGTGAAATCGTGCAATCCTACACTAGGTAACCACACTGCAGTCTCTAAAATACAATTAGAATAAAAATATGATGTATAATCCACTTTCGGACATAGCCAGGACTATTTTAATTCGTATAATTTAATTCTTAGTAATGAATCAGACCGAAACCTGTGGAGAGAAGCTGTGAGCAACTCATGCTACATAAGGAAACGTCTTATTAATATAAATAAAAAATTGAATAGAACTCTTCACAGATGTCTTATAGGGAAAGCATCCAGATTTGAGTCATTTTCCTATCTTTAAGGGTATAGAGTTGAATCCGGATGTTGAGCGAAAGGAAATATTTGACACACAAGCGGATGACAGAACTTTGGTCGCGTTTTATAGAGGTAATGGGTACCTGGTATTACTTTTGGAGGGTCGAATCATAGTTGAAAAGAAGGATGTCAAGATTGTGTGTAATAAGATGCAAAAGGGTTTGATGGTTGAAAAATACATTCCGTTAGACCTGTCCAACCCTGATATCATTACAGAAGGCAATGAAACCAAAGTGGTAAATTAAGTTACATGTGGAAAATAAAAATGAGTTCAGAATGGAGGGGAAAAATATGTGCACAGCGGAAACGAACAGGAAGAAAATGTGAAGTTGGTTGGTGAGGGCAAAATGGACCATCTTAACGACTGCCAACTTCTACAACGTAGTGAGCGCGTATGGCGGGCCTGATAAAGCAGCGCTTTGGTATTGAGAAAGTTTTGTTGTGACGGAGTCTCCGAAGACTGAAGTGGGAAAACAGAAATCCATGGGTGAGGCAACGACTACTAAAGAGTCAAGGTGATTGATCGAGGCGATAAAGCTAGAAAAATATACATTGGCTCCGGAAGGGATGTGTAAATTAACGGATCTCCCACCGGAAATGACCGTTATCAAAATTTTTTTATACAAATATGAATGAAGAGGTTAAAAATCTTGTTGCGAAAGGATTCTCGCAAGTACCTGGAGCAGACTTTGATAATATTTTTTTCGTGCCAAATTACTAGCTTTTTCCTTCATGTTCTCGCTAGCAGCCAGGCGCAACTAGAAGTGTCGCCTCTGTGAGGAATACTTTTCTTGATTGAGAACAGCACGGAAAGCTAGGTATATCGATTCGAAAAGGCGATATATTGGCTACGACTATCGTCCAAGAAATGTGTTCAGCATTTAAATCAATTTATTCTCAACTTTACGAGAGAAAAATCGCTAGTGGACCCTACACTCTATATTTAGAAAAGAAATGAAGTTTTCACCATTTTGTTGATATATTTGGACTTTGTTATCTTCTTTGAGTAATCTGAGGAGGCAATTGACATAGAAGTGGAGTAATGTAGGAAGACATTCGAAATTTATGCCGCGAAAAACATTGAAGAGTTTCTGAGATTCAAGACGAAAGATGATGGGTATCGCAAAAATTGATCAAAATATCTTGAAAACCTTTTGAGTGTGTAACTGCAAGGAGATAGACAGACCACTTCCAAATGAACTAAAAAAAGTAGAGATGATAGGGACGACCTGTCTAAAGAACAACCATATCGGAGGCAAATTGGATCGCTTCTTCATTTTTCAAAAACAACACGGCCTACTGTTAGGTGTGATATTGATTTAATATCGAAAATAATGTATAAGCTAGTAGAAAAGCTTTGGATAATTGCTAATTGTGGGCTTCGGTACTTAAAAGGGAAAATTTATTTTGGAGTGCGCGATATGTCAAACGATCAAGAGCAGGTGGGAGCCATTAAAAAATAAGATTAGAGTAAAGAGCGACTGAAACCGAGGTCAGTTGGCGAAGTAGTTCTCTCGTACTATAGAGGGTTTATTGGGGGGATTTCAAACGAGAAATTAGTGCATAAAGCTCAATAGAAGCAAAATTGTTGTGCTTGCACTTTCTATTCCAAACTTGATGTGGATCAAGAAGCTTAAGGGAGCACTTAGTGGTATTCTGGAGGACTATGATCTGAACCAACGGCTTGACACCAGGATTGCCGAGGACAATCAAACATGCCTTGCTGACGCTCGCAATTCAGTTCATTCGGAAATTTGAAAACATATTGATCCCAAGTATCAATTCCTGGTGAGTGACATGTGAAGTGGAGATTCCAGCTTGCAATATGTCTCTACTTCCAATATAGTTGCGATTTTCCGACGAAGAATTTGGGGACCCAGAATTTTGGGGATTGAGAAGTAATGGAAAGAATGGGGAAAGGTTTGCGTGTTGTAACTGTTGGAAGATATTTTCGATATATTCTAAAGTTTTCCAGACAACCGCAATGGATTCCAAAAGGATTATAACGACACATTAATTTGGAGGAACTACACTTCCTAAAATGCTACCTTCAGACCAGCCATCAAGTAGGCCGCATTGGACATGACGGCTGCCGCGACGTTCCTTTGCATCAAAGCCCCGCGAATCTTGCCGGACGGTTCCAGTGTCATCATGCCACTTCCTTGCCACATCATTTAGCACTGCACATGCATCCGTGTACCACCCTCCAAGAGTGCAGATTGGCACAGACACAAGCCTACCTCTGGTAGAGTTCGCGATAAAGGATCTATATCCACTCTGCTTTGCATTTCTCGCCGCATTCAGAGAGGACATCAGGTTGAAGGGCATCACTCTCCTGTTGGAGAGAGCGAGGGGAATCACGAGGGTAATATCAAAAAAGTTGGTCCCTCCGCTGCCTCCAAATGCCTTCATGTCTGGTGTCGTGCGGTGGATACCACGGCGTGGCTCTACGACAGGATAAAGAGCAGCTCTTGCCAGGTCTTTCTCGAAAAGATTTACGCGATCATGTCGGTTGATCCTGTGGTCTTCATGCAAGCAGTGCATGAGATGATCTCCATGTACATCGAGTGTGTCCGGACAATTCCTCCTCGGTCATGGCGTGCCAAGGTGAAAAAGTGGGACTTGACAGTAGTATTGAACCCACACTGGGAATTCCCGGATTTCAATGACTGTCAGCAGTCCGGTGCATAGGGGAAATTACACCCATTCCTTAGCTCCCGAGAGGGCCATAGACGCGCGAAACGCCTGCCTCCTCGAATCTCAATGAGGAATTCGTTCTTGCACTGCTTCAGGGATTGCAAAATAATTCGGATAGATAGATGCAAAAAACAGTTCGAACTTGAAAAAATAATAAAGTAATAACGCAATTGAACTTAAAATCAATAATGAATAGAAAACCAAATTTAATGATCACTCATCGAGGGGAAACTTTCGATGGCCCCGGGACATTAAAAAAGGTATTTTAACAACCTAGGACTAATTATACTCTACACTATGGTGAACCTGCTACAAAAATCAGGTAAGCCGTACAAAATTTTTGGTAGACATGATTTAGGCTCAGCAATAATTATTGCAGTATTTTCAGGTAAGCAATCATCCCAATGATAATTTTTTGGCAGCGAAAAAACAATATTTATAGACTGTATAATATAAAGACCCAACTTTAGGACATAAAAATTATTTCACACTGAATTCAGCATAAAATACGGCCATGTAAAATATACAAAATTATTCCTCGATGATTCACAATAAATGTAAATTGTGGGCGTCAATAAAAATATTTCTCCACAATTCAACATCACTGTAGGACACCAAGATAGAGATTGGAAAATGTGCTGAATTTTCACATGGATTGCGTCCGTCAGCGCCTTTTGCGAATTGAAATTCTGAGACGAGAGGTGCCCACTTACCTCTCCATTTACTGCAGCGTGCTAGGACTAACTTATATATTCCTGGGTACGTTAGGTACTTCAACTAAGAGTTCTAATGTTGTCGTGTGATGCAACTCCGTTGTCCGCACAATTCATCCTTGTAATCTGAGATTCCTTCTCAGTCAAGGGAATCTGGCGAATCAACCTTTCAAGCCCTCCCATTCACACACAGCCACAGCAGACCTTGGCGTTCTCCCTCATACAGTCAACACAGCCTCAAACATTGTCCCTTATCGGCTGAAGAAGCCGATCCTTGGGTTACTGACTGATGGGAACTCAGCACCCCAATTGACTGAGATTCCGATCCTCATTTGAGGCACACATAAAAGGACGCAAATGCGTAACGTAATACCGTAAGTAAGGAACATGACTCATAGAACAACTAAATTCACATCTTGTCAAGCGATACGTAATGGTCTTGAAATATACGTAGTATCTCACTCAACAATAGGAAAGAATTTAGAAGGCACACACACATTTCCACCTTTGTGATGGTGTTTTTTACGAGCAAATCACATTGAAGAGGATAATTCTAGACGGCAGGCAAAGGTCGACGACCACCAATGGGCGTCAGCAGCTGCTTCCTATGTTCCCAGCTCTTTAGTAGTAGTTGGATTAATGTCTTGCAAAGCTTGCTAGATGATGAGCTAGAAGACAAAAATGCCATAGCCGCGATGTTGTTCGCGGAGGTGAGTCCGATCCCAAGAGATGTTTTTTTTGTCCTTGGGTTTGACCGGCACCTGGAGTTTTCGGAATACTTCCGAGTCCAGTACTCCCCTGCCAATTTTCGGACACAGTCCTCCATCATCCTTTCGAACTCTTCAGCTCCTTCTCCGGTGCAAGACGGGGGCAATACGCGCAACAAATAGCCTACTTTGCAAACACCAAAACAGTTACGCAGTAACTTTTTATTCTCAAGGTCAGCAATGGTCTCGGGGAATGGTCTGAGAGATAAGACATGGTTCGTAAGGGGCCATGTGTTGTATTTCTTAGTACCGACGGCGGCGTTCAGGACGGAAGTACCATCGCTGTATTCTTGCTTAATCCCGTCTGGGTAGAGACTCTGTACTGATCCGGGAGGGGCTGTAGGCCACCAGGCGGTGCACTTCTGCAGTGACAAGTGCAGTCCTCGGCTTTCAGCATCCACGGAGTGAAGTACTTCGATGGCTTTGACGAGTTGGTCGTGGCGCCCGATAATGTACTCGTCATCGTGGTACCACATTTGAAGTAACAACTTTGCCAAGTCTCTGTTCTCCCCTTCCTCTGAACGGGGGGGAACGTTTGGGTGTTTTACTCTTGGAAGGTATATCCGATCTGTCTCAGTCCTCTGAACTGAAGAGTTCTTGTATTTTGAGGATAATAGGGTGCAGCACCAGGTCGAAGAGGAGGCCTCCAAGGTTTTCTCCCTGTGGGGTCCCGCATACGCTTCTTATGGTGTGACTACCTATCCACAGGAATGCGGGCTCGTTTGCATAGCAATATGAGACTCAAGGCTGTAACTCTGGGAATAGCTGTCTCACCGCGGTCAGAAAAGCGGGTCTGCTGCACATATTAAAAGCGTTCTTGAGATCGACCGTCAATGACCCATATGCTGGGTCACTGCAGTACTCCTGAATGACTCTTCGGATTCCGTGCATGACTGTGTCGGTACCGCAGTTTGTGTCGATACCCACTTGCAGAGGTGGGAGGTTGTCTACCGCCTTTTGGGAAACTCACTTCATTAAGCAGCTACTGACCAATCTGCGCAGCGTCTCCCCAACGGCGATTGGCCAAGGCGACATGTCTTTCTTCGCCAACGGGTTCGTGGAGCACCAGTGATCCAAGAAGCGAGAACGACTGGTGCTTTTCTAGTAGCTAAAACATTAGCAAGTCTCGTAAGAGCTGCCAAAAGGCCGGAATTCCTCGATGTGAATAGACATCTTAGCAATTCTACCAGGTGACAATGCTTTAGACCTGAGCCTCCGGGAGAGGATCCTGGTTAAAATCCTGTGATAACGCCAAGGACTTCGTCTCCAGTGATCGGTCGGAAAATGTAGTTGGTAGAAAATGTTCCACTGACTAGAGTTGTTCCATCGGGGCCTGTTGGGGATGTTCAACAATAAGGGGCTCGATTACATCACTGGTAGCTGGTAGAACGCCTAGCGAGCACAAGGCTTGTGTAACCTTTCCGTACGCACCTTCTTTGGCCAGTTTTGTTGCCCTTTTTGCATAGACCTGTTGCTGCTCTGAAATGGAATGAGATCGTGCCGTGCGGTTTTTGGGCTGGTCGCGTGCTTGCGCCCATAGTGTTCTGAAGTGCCCCGCGTTCCATAAATCCATTCTATCCCTCATTTTGTCCTTAATAGAGTGCCACCGGTATTCACTGGAGCAGGTCTGTGGACGAGTGAATGTTCGTAATCATAACTGCTGGGAACAGAAATTTTTTTGTGAGCGCCTGTGTTTGTCGTGAATTACCAGCAAGACAAGCGTTCACCGTATCGTCCATCTCATTTGCATACGTCTCTGCTAGACAAGCGCGGAACTTTGTCGGTATATGCGACATGACTGGGGTGTGGGTTGTGAAGATCTTTTTTAGAGAGGGCAGAGAATGTTCACAAAGATCGGGGTTTTGTGATGAAATGTTGGGCCTCTGGTTTGAAGCTGCGGTAGCTGGGTCACCTGAAACCGTTATCGGTATAATGTAGTCGACCTCGCGGATTCGTTAAACGAGTATTCATGGCTAGAATTGCATAGAAAGTTTGTACCAAGGGAGGATGTTGCAAGGATGCTGCTGTCGCGCGAACTTTTTACTGTACATGGGGGGAAATTTGGGGTGTTTTAATCCATGGAAAATGTGGTCAGCTGTTCCCGAGGGATGTCGTGATGTGGATAAAAGCTTACCATGTAAAGGATTTGCGATAAGCCGTCAAAACGCTAGATAACTAGCTGGTCATGGGCAGAAAAGGTGACCGTTATCACATTAACAATGTGAAAATTTTTAGAATGGGGCAAAGATTTCGGCGTATTACTCTTGGAAGATGTATTCGATCTATCCCAAAGTTTTCCAGGCAACCACATTCGACTCAAAAAGTGGTATACCGACACAGTTATGGGGAAGGAACTAGGCCCCTAAAAAGCTACCTTCAGGCCAGCCATCAAGCAGGCCGCATTGGACATGACGGCTGCTGCAGAATTGTATTTAAATTTTCGTATGTGCCAGTTGGGCTTAAAATATGAATGGTACTGTATATTTCCATCAACTTCCTTCGACGAAATTATCTATTTGAGCCGCGCACCCGATCCGATCAAACTACCCGCAGTGCGTAGAGGCAGGTTAGTAGGTAAAGAATTGAGCTTCGCTAACGGCCTTTTCTAAGAGATTTCGGGTGTTTCAATATTTGAATGGCGTGTCTCTGAACAAGGGCCACTTGTTCAGAGACACTGATAGCTGTTTCCAGAGAGAGAAGAGTGGGAGAGGGAGTGATGAACTACCAGAACGAATTAAATGACGTCAGTGAATGGGGGACGGAATGAGTGCTTTGCTGGTGGAGGATATTTTCTACAGTACCCTTTGTCACTGGGTTGAAGATACGCACTGTCATCTACAAACATCCTGCTTCAAATTGATCCTTGTCACACCTTTTCCTATTTTCGACTTGCACTGACGTTTTTGGCACATTTTTTGGCATCCATTTTTAACGAATTTCCTATTTTAGACGCTTCCTTGGTAAGCACGTTGTATAGGTAGCACCGGAGGAACGGAATTCCTCAATGTCCCATTCGTGAGTCCACTTCGACCGTCAAACATACGGTCCTAATGTTTCAGTCCCTTGAAATCTCCGAAGGAGGCGAAAGCGTCCAAGGTTAGCAGGTTTCAAGAGTTTATAATCATGCATGCCAGGACTGATTGTTCTCAGTGCTAATTACCAATCTTAGAGGGTGGCACACGGACACATCCGCAATGCTGAAAAGTATAGCCAGGGAGGTTATCTTACGAGCATGGAGACTTTCGGTGGGTGTGGGCCGTCCTAATGCAAAGACTCACTGCAGCACCGGTTTCGTCCAACGCAGTATGTCCTACGGCTTGTCTGACACCAGCCTTGTGAGATAATTCCCTCTGAAACTGCCTCAAATTTAGATCCTCTAATGAACAGACCTCCCCCGTGCATCTTGGCAAATAGCCGTCTTACATCTCCAATCAGTAAATCATTCCAAATGCCCCGCACGTGTCAAGCTACGGTATGCTGAACAGTTCTCTTCGCGCTGGTTAATGCCATGTACTGCCCTTATTACAAATCCTGCATACAATTGTCAACATCTTTCGAGACATAGAGTCTAATGTATCTCCCAACAATAAAGCACCCAAAACTTTCCCCTTCCCGAGCCATCTGATGGAAAACTTTTGCAAATAGCACTGCAAGGAATAGCTGGTGATGACGCCATATGCCTCCACGACCCGGCTAACAGGTGACCAATAAGGGGGAAACGTTTGGGTGCTTTCATGTTTGAAAGATGTGGTCGGTTGGGGCCCGGAATATCTTAGGTGACCAATAATTCGTCGATTCCTGGACTGCAGTTGTAACTTTCAGGTAGTGTCTTGTCAGCGATACTGTAATTCAAAACGTAGGGAGAAGTGGCCATTTGTCTCATTTTGAAGCATTTTAAGTGTATCGTACAGCTATATTTGAAGAAGGATGCAATAATTCTTTCAAAACAGTACGTCACACCGTTCAGTGGTTACTCCTCACTACAGTATGCTAACGTTGGTACACGAGGGGCTCAATGTACGTACAACGGCGCTGACCGCATACATATTAGAGGTTTTATTCCGGGAAGGTGTACAGGTGCATCCACTGTACAGATAATAAGATGAATAGAGTCCCAGCATGAAAATCGATTACAACGACAAGCCCTTTCGGTTGCAAAAAGTACACTGTTCTCACTACAAGGACTTTAATGTTAGGGGTTTTCTTGAGTCGCAACTGATAACCATTTACGCATAAATTTGCTCGGTGCGCAACTATTTTATACTGGTTCTTGTGAAACATGTTTTTACATTGTTCAGCATGGATGGCGACAATCATGAGTTACTCGATAGAAAGAAAGAACTACTTGAAACACATAGAGATCTTAAGAAAGAAATTCGTGAAAGCACCCGCAAAGGTTACCAGATCATATCTAGATTCTGGTTCCCTGAGCCACTCGCCTGGGGATCAAATGAAGCGAGACATCCTCCTGCAAATTCCCTTAAGTCAATTTTCTGTTCGTCATTAAAGGAGGGGGTTATACATATGAATCGAGTATTGCGTGGCAAACTCATCGCTCATCCTATTAGCACCAAAGGATTACACACTGTCATAGAGGATGACCTTGGCGGAACTGCTCTTTTAAGAATTTGCCTTCCGTCTTCTGGACAAAATGGAGTCCCTGAACTGCTGGAAACCCTGAAGTCAAAGTACTGCTTAAACTGCCGATTAGAAATTGTTGAACCAGAATACAGGATGTCATCGGAAGAGGAACATGGGTTTGTTATCGTACGGAACCATAACACCAACATTCGATTAATCCAAGGAAAACTACTGACCAGTGCAAAGTATTGGGAGAGAAAGGGAGATGATCAAGCTGTCATGCAAGAAGCAGTAGTTGCTGCAATGTGTTACCAGAACAGCATAAGATTCAATTCCGACTCTAAGTTTGGAAGTTTACTGCTCTCAAATACTGCGACATGCCTACTATGCAACGGGGAATATAGGGCTAGCTTACTCTTTGCGATGGGTGCAATTTTGCTACATGGTTCGCTGTATAGACCATACTATACTGCGGGTCGAGCAGCGCATGGGCTAAAACTGAGACATCTCATAGTGAATTGTTATCATCATTGCAGAAATCTTGGAGCGAAGGAGGAGGAATGCAGATATTTACAAAACTTATATGACGGTATAGATGAAGAGTTGCTTACTTCACAGGAGTGGAATAAAGAAGTGATTGGAGCTCTGTCTGCAGAGAATGTGGAACACCTGCTACAGATCGATCGTAATCCCGATTCAGACCTCACCGAATTGAAAGGACGAGGCAATGACTTGTTCAAAAAGAAACGTTATAAGGAAGCTATCACAGTTTACATTACTGCACTTCGTTCCCTTGGTGGAATTAGTGATGTGCTCTGTAAGCTAATGAGTTGCTATTTGAATCAAGGAGAAAAGATGGTGAGCATGGCTGTGGTATCAACTGTTGTCATTCTTCTGACTCCTAGGAATTTGCGAGCACATTTCTGCAAAGCAACATCCTTACTCAATCTAGGCTTCACGAATGAAGCCAAAATGTTTATCAACGTGGCACGCAAGGTATTAGGAAGCAGTGATGCCAACTCGTCTTTGCAAACAATTATGGAGGAGGTAGAAAGAACATTAAAACAAGACGAAGAGGAACTAGCGAGCTATAGGAGGTTCCATAAAGAGAACGCCTCAAAAATAACTGAAGCATATCACCATAAGCTATTTAATGATGATGTTGCACAAACTTGGCAGTTGGCGAGCTTTAATGAGTTTATTGAGAATATTTGGGGACGTTCGAATGGAAGAGACGTTTTGCAAGACATTGGTCTCAAATTAGACAAAAGAGTATGTGACATAAGAGAAGAACTATTCCTGGAGGGAACCGTTCTTCCGCAGGGATGTGATGTCAAGCTCGCTTCACGTCTTTTGGAAGATGCATATCAGGAAGCTAGAGTCCAGAAGAAGATAGACGTGTTGGAAAAGCACCGGAAACCAATCCATACAGAAGGAGACTTACTGAAAAGACTTGGTTGTGGCTTCCGGTTTGTAGTGGAATGGTGGAGAAATGCTCCGCGAAGAAGCATTTCACCGCGAACGTATTTCCAATACATGGGAAATGTACATCACAGCTTTACGAATTCTCTTCGTCGTTCAGATGTGTTCCTTCTCGGTACCACTCATGTGTCAGTCGGTTTTGTTGATCTTAGTGAGCTTCTTTTCGCAAGGTTTAAGTGTAAGAGGTCTTCCAAGGGGCCTTTGCGCTGGATTGGATACGAAGCTTCACCATATGCTGTGACAAAAACGTTAATCATTACACAGATGATGAGGCAAAGTGATGCTAGTGTGAATGAAATTTTTCAGGTAAGTTCGATGATTATCTCAGTCGCATCATTCCATTTCAGGTGAGCACGGATTCCAAATACTCTAACCAGTACTAAACTTAATAATACTTTACTCCGATGTTTTTTGAGAGAAATATAGGTTTGGTATTCCGCAACATGGACTGAGAAAACGCTCCGGACGTTTCGAAAAGCAGTAGAGAGCCTAAGAACCAATACAAGACTTGAAAAATCGAAGGAAGTTACAATATTACTAGATTTTTGGAAGCAATCTTACGTCAGTTTACCTTCTGCTTGCAACGAGTGGATGCGTCGCCATGTAATTAGTCACAACGTCGAGATATTCAACTTCAGAAGAGGATTGGATCGAATTGCTTTTTCTAAATACCTTCTTTCTGGAGGACTGCTTAGTGGTACGTGCGGAAGTGTAGTTATGTTTGAAAGTCCTCGAGAAGGTGGCCGAAGGAAATACGAAATTTCGTTAGGAGAATGGTTTCTGCACTGCCTTGCCAGCGAAAAAGTTCTCGAAGAATGTGACGAAAATGTCTCTTTCATCGACTCGGCTATTCGGATTATTTGTCGGGGATTATATCCCTTAGGGATCTTATCAATTCGGGAAGGTAAAAATTGAAATACGCCAACAATCAGTTGCTGCAGATGATACAGCCACAATATCCAGTATACAATCTTTGCGGCCGCAATCGGTAAGCTGGAGCAACCTTTGCGACTATTTTCCCCATTCTATGTTCCACAAACTCGCGCGTGCTTGTTCAACAACAGGAACAATTCATCGTTTATACTCCATGAACTGGTCGACTGCAGTGAAGGGTGCACACCTAATGGATTACAGCAAAAGGCTATACGACCCTTGCATCAGAGGAGCAGAGACTCTGATTTCCAACCAGTACCGGAAGTTGAAATCTGAAAAGTACCTTCATTCACCACCTGTCACTCATCAGTATAACGTCGCAAGTTACTACTTGTGTTCACAAGTTTACGACACGTGGATTGATTATTTCTTCAAAGAATCAGGACTGGAAAATGTTGACAAGCAAGTATTACATACCGAAATAATGAACTTTGATGCCTTCGCCAGGTCATCGAATACAATTTTGTTCACGTACTCTTACGACCCAAATATTCCATGGGACTTACTTCGGTGATAATACAGTTCAGCTCCTTAATATTCGTGTTACTAGGTAGCGACGGAAAGCAACCGAGTGAAGCCCGCTCCAATTTCCATGTATGTCTTGAGGCTACAAAGATTACCCATCAAATCCCTGTCTCGTTTTAAGAATTAAGACTACATCTCTTCTGATACGAGGTGAAAATATACCCGTGATGTTGATTTTATGTAAAGCAGGATACATCATCTAATGGTGAGTGTGCTATTTTTCGATTCTGCACAGTTGCTTCTTTTTTTAATCGGACATTTCCCGTTCCTATGATATCCTGCTTATTCCAACAGGCATCGAACGTAATCATGTTTGTGTTAACACCACTGTGCAATAGAACTTGTCCGCTGTCGTTATTCTACTTCTCTATTACGCAGTGGTGTCACGGAGAACTTGGATTAGAATCTAGATCTATGAATTGTTGCTAATCCTACGGGGGTTTATATCTAATCATTATATTTATGCGTAGCCAATTTATTCCTAACCAATTTATTTGACATAGCGGTACGCCACAATTCTTTATGATAGTTCGTTTAGTAGTTACACTTTATCACTGTCAATCCTCAAGTTCTTATTGTATTCTCTAGTGATTGTGCTGGAGTTCGTATGTACTACGCTAGAGCTACAGTACTGGCTATAAAATAGGGTCTTCTAGATTCTTGGGGAATCTAGCTACACTCTACTTGCTCTTTGCCCCAAGCCTTCTGAAAACCACTGCCGTCGTCTCACCTACTCCTTTACTAGCGCCCCGGCTGTCTTTTTTCTGTTTCATCGAAATTTACGAAGCCCTTTGACTTGGAGACTCCCAGCTCTTTGGCCATTGAGCCGGGCTTACGCCTTTTGATGTCCTACCAACCCTTCCCATCAAGCGTTTCACTTGTTTTAGCTACCCAACTAAACTCTGCCTTGCACGGCGTGCACGTCTGTTAAATTCTTTCCTGGTGTTTCTGATTAGTTCCTATTTTATCCCTCATTGACTCCATCGAGAGGTTGCTACCTCAGTCTTAAACATTTTCGCTATATTCGGACTGCGGTCCAAAAAATGTAATTAGTAGGTATATTGATGGGGAAAAGGTTTGAGTAGTTTAATTTCTGGAGTTTAAGGGCAAACTCTAAAGTAAAATAAATTGTTTAAGGGTTACTAACTGTAAGATTTCTGAAATGTTGGATCCAGAGCAGATTCAGAGGTATTTTTCTCTCTTATGGCTGCAATAATCTTTTGAGAAAAAGCGACCTTCCTTACTACCTAAAATATCCCTGTCCACTGGCGATTGACTATCAAATAGGTAGATAAGTACATTAGTGACGTTAATACAAAAATTCCCCCATTGTGCGGAATAAGATGTAAGTAAAGGAACTTTCTACCCAAAAACTTATATAGATATGCATTCAAACGGTATTAAGTCCAGACATTGACGATACATTTACTAAAAGGGCCTCAAAATGGCGCTATACACATATCAGTCTCCCAGACCTGGTACCCTGATAGGCAAGAGCGCCGAACCTGATTTATAAATGGCTTCCCGTACGATTTTGGTAAATTTTGATTCAAGCTTGTCCTATTATATAGCTTAGTAAGCGAACCAAACGGTTTCTCCATTATCTTTTGGCATTTTAGACTGAAAAGGGCCACATTATTGCAACGAGAATTGTCAGAATAATATGTTAATTTCTTTGCTCGCCTTATTGCTATATAATTTATGGGTTCCAACTATGGTAAGAGACTTAAACTTTTACTTTCTTCTACACCAAGATGTCGACATCCCAATGAACCGAAACATTACCATCGCTGATCTTTTTCTCGATTTGTCAAAACATACCTATTGTGGCCAGGGAATGAGAAAAAAAGTCATAAGAGAAGCAAATCGACGACTGAAAACATGGCCAAAATCTATTGGTCAGTAATCTAGAGCCGAGCAAAGGCAACAAAATTACATCCAAAATATCATGTAACTCATTATAGTAATATGTATGTCCTGAAGCACTGATCTTCAACATGTGCAATGTTTTCAAAGGATACTCAAACGATGAAGATTGTTTGCCCAGTGATAATAATTAATTAGGACAAAATTTTACCGGTTACGCACGGTAAGTTATGCTATAGACATGTCGAAATTTGACGCCTTTCCTAACTTAGTAATATCATCGGAGGGATTAAATTAAAAGCGAAGAGGGTTGATGCACCAGAGCTTATTCGATTAATGTAGATTCGTTGGAGTAATAGCATCAATCACAAGACGATATGCCGTAGCCGTGATTGCCTTTGTGATATCATCGAGCAGGGGATATCTATTCTGAAGCATTAATATGGAAACAGGCTGCAGGAATACTTGTGAAAGGAATATTTCGAAGGGCAAATATTATGCATCTTTTTCATCTGCTTCAACAATTTCAACTCAAAGGATATATCTATTCCCTCTCGTAGATTCTTTTTAAAAAGCAATAAATTGGTTGATATTTTCTGATAGTGTCGGAAAAAAGAATATTGCCTAACTATGATGATCCATAAATCTTTGATGCAAACAATGTGGATGAATTAAGTACAAAGCAAATTATATTGACATCAAGATTTGAGAACCCATTACTAATAGAAATGTTTTCTAAAGCCAATAATGGAAACATTAATTCTCTCAATATGCTAAATAGAAATTATTGAAAACCTATTAACTATACCGAGCAGCTTGAAGGTCCGAGAATGGACATTGCAAACTTCACATTACAATTCAAGCTAGTTGCTTATTTTAAATTTGAAGAGATAAGGGAAAAAATGTGAAATGATGAAATGGGACTGTCAATGCTATTGGATTCGTTAAATTTGATTCCAAGTCATTTCTTCTCAATTTTTGCGTTAGTGACCTGGATTTAGTTGAAGTATTTTTTGTAATTGATTTCCTTTCAAAACTTACTCATTAGGTTTAAAGGTTTCATAAATATTACATAGAGACACAAGGGATTTTTTCCAAGTATATTGAAGACCAATGATCTGATCTCAGTTGTCTACTCAACTCGTAGTTCAGACAAAAGAATTTCTATATATTTCCAGCCCAATCGTTAATGTTATCAGTAATACTATTGAGTTATTCTAAAAGATAAACCATTTAGTTATGAAAAAATCTGAAACTATTCTTTTGCGTTAATAGAAATCTCCCCAAGAGGTAAGTAGCACTTTGAATACAGCCTTATGTGATGCTTCTTCATATTTGTTTAAAATACAAAGTAGATGCAAATAAAACCTTGATTTGAGACCAATGTTGAAAAAGCGGTATTTTTATTGAAAAAATTATTTCATTCTGAATCGATTACCCTGGAAAATACTTAGAGCTTTCTAGACTTCTGTACTGGTATCAGATACCTTGAAAGCAAGATTGAACTGTCTTCCTAGAAATTTTTCTCTACTTTGTACCCCATCCTCGCAGAATAAGTTCCATGAAACATTTTAAATAGGCCCTACATTTTTCATTCGATATGAGGGTCGTCCATGCGATGTAAGTAGATCCTGGATAGTAAACATTCTTGTTTCATGAGGAGGAACATGTGGCTTTCAGGAGATATGATTTCTATATATGGTTTCAAAAGAGTTCGAAAAATCTTATAAAGTTGATGAAACTCAAAACATTATAAGCTTCTTACTGAATCTGATATAAATTCATCTTATATAGTTTCAAGATTTATAATATTTATCTATATCATTTGTTATATTTCCAAAAAACTTTACTTGCATATACATCCCATTCTTGGGGATCGGCATGAATTAGAGAACAAGAGCAGCTTTCAAACCACAGTTTTAAAAAATTTCCCTTAGCACAACCGCGTTTGGAGCAGTTTGAAGTGATTTGTGGCGAATGAAAGATGTGTTAGTAGTAAAGGTTTGGTCCTTTTCAAGAGAATATCATTTCTATTGGAATATTCTATAGGTGGAGAGTTTCCTGGGAACGTTTTAACCATAACTATATGAAGAATGCTCGTTGATGACTCTTATACTAAAAATTTGAAAATACCTGTTCTATTAGTACTAGTTGTGGCATTGCACAAATTGCAGCGAAAGTTTTGGTTGTTTTCTTTCTCGAACCTTGTTTATTTGAAAATTTCCTCTTCTTGAAAATTTAAGGTGCAGGTCAGTTGAGAGGTACGGGTTTAAAATTTTACAAAAGCTTCCTAAGTTGTCTATATCTGTCTATATTCATTATGCATCTTTTAAAGTCACAGAGGATTGGATGAGAAGACCCATCGTCATTTCTTTGCAGTATGTAAGACCTCAGGGGCATAGATGACGTATGACTGCTTGAAGCCTCCAGGATTGTCCTGAATATAGGTATTTTCAAGCGTTTTACGAATTTAGCAATGAAAGAACTGAAAGTAAATATTGTTCCTTGCAACTGATGCCGTTTTGAGATCAAACTCACGGATTAACACCACCAAAAGATGCTTACCTGCGGAAGAGGGCTGTATTTAAGTTAATGTTTTACTAAGAACTTCTTCTGAGCACCTATCTTTTCTTTATCGAAAGGCCCAATTATGAGGCCCTTTTCCTTTCTGGAATGTAGCTTTGAATAAAAGTATTCTCCAAGTGCTTTCATGAGGTCAGCAGTGTAAATTGTAATGGTTAGTATACGCCAGGTTCTTTTTCGCTGAATCTACAGAAAATACTGATTATAAAATAAGAGTTATGAAGTATCCGGTAACAATACCTGAAGCAGCTAGATGATAACAAAAGGACAGTTCTTTCTTTATAAAAAGCGAAAAATTCTTCTAAAAAATCAGGCGAAGAATTATAGTAAGCAGAATCGGGACCAAATAAATCAAACCTCAAGAAGATCAAGATCGAAACTAGACCTCAAACTACCTATAGTAAGAGTATAAACAACGTAAAAGCGAAACGACACCCAGTTAAATTACGACAATTTTTTTCGCCCTCGAACGAAGCAAAAGTGTCTGTTTTGTAAGCTATACCGAACGCAGGGAATGGATTGTATTCATTCAGCCTGATACTGGTATAATGAGACAGCTATTTGTTTTTTTTCG
The DNA here is from genome assembly GCA_002205965.3 of Kappaphycus alvarezii. Lineage (NCBI taxonomy): Eukaryota > Rhodophyta > Florideophyceae > Gigartinales > Solieriaceae > Kappaphycus > Kappaphycus alvarezii. The sequence goes on from NADL03000546.1 coordinate 230,802, forward strand.
AAATTTGATGTTAGTAATGTATTAAATTTGTTGGTCATTAAAATCCATGAAATATATAATCTGTGTATTCCTCCACCACAGTTTCTTTTATTTGGAGAAGAACATGTTTTAGTGTCCATCGGATAATTTTTCTCATACAAGTACAGATTTTAGTGCGCTTTTGCTGCAGAAATTTTTTTCTGTCGGTTTTGATTCTACTATATTGTTTTGACAGCAGTAATGCCTTTTCAATACAGCTTTCAGAGTGATCTCAACGACAGTCAGAAGAGTAGTGACTCTATCGCACACTAAGTTTTCCAAAAGCATGCCCACTTTTCATGTTTTATCTTTTTTATCGAAGAGCTTTTGTTGAGGGCATAATAAAGTAAAGCAAAAGCTGAGAGCACATATTTACTTGTATTATTTGTTTCAATAGATCTATTCAGTATTTAATCAATGCTCAAAAATTATTCGCCGATAATTAATTACATTAAGACAATGATATGGTAGCCAGAAACTAGCTGAAATTTTATAGCACTCGGTGACAAACTCACACTAACAATTAGAATTATATGCTTTGAATTTATTAATAGTACTATATATGTGTGCTGAATTCTAGCTACTGTACTGTATCTGTGAGACACTCTATTACATGTGGATTCCATTTACCTAAATTTCAACCACGAATAATTTGGCAAAGAATTGATTGAAAGATTTCGACTGCAACTCAGTTTGAAAATATGTGTTCAAAAATCCAGGCAGCGATTCAAAAATTGAGAACCAGAAGATTACAGACGCACTCAAAGAGCTTACTAAATATCGATCCATACAGGTACATATCGAGTAACAGAATAAAAGATCAACGACTGGAACCAGAGGGCACAGGTAATCTCTGCTTTATTCTAAGGCGCTTAATTTCTTACATGTCAAATATGAATACCCTTACTCAGTCTTTTGCCGAATGCAATTAAGTTCTAATTACACCATGCAAATAATCACTATCGAGAGTTGAGCAATGAAAAGGGTCGCAATGTATGTTGAGAAGTACGATTTATAACGCGAATCAGATATACAACACATTTTGCTCACAGAAATCTATATATGCATACTATATTGGCATTACATCCATTGCATTTAACTAACAAGGAAATATATCTTTCAAGTTGGGGTTAATGGTCTGATTACCAAAAGGATAAATTTTCGAGGCAGAAAACCAGATTCTCTTTTACATGAGCCACTTATATCGCTTTTGCATACAATATAAAAACGAAAAAGGTAAGTAGACTGAGTACGAAATCGCTGACTACTCAGCAGTGATACCAAAGAGCATATTTCTAATCATAGCATTGTTCATTCTTTGCTGAAATCGTCCCTACCGTACTCTCGAAAACTCTATTCTATTCACTCTAATTACATGTGTTAATTCTGAGCTTGAAGATGGCTGTTTATCCCCGATGCATTTACTTTTCGGTGTTTGAGTAGACAAGACATCACTACATTTCCAGTAAAGCAAAACACAGATTAATCACCCCAGATATTGTAAATTATGGTAATGTGCTCAAATTATCAACAGAATTGCACCACAAAGCAGTTTAGAACAGCATTTAATGATTCAATATTTATGTCCGATTGGCATGTGCCTGCAAAATACAATTTAGTATGTATCTTTCACGAAAATTTGCCAGAGGCGCAAATTCGGTTTATTCTGAACTCCACTAAAACTCAACGTCGGTAAAACTTCATACATCCAGTTTGTATTATACAATCATGTCAATATGAGTCCCGCAAGCATCTCACACGCGCTTGTAACGACTGCTAATATTCTCCTAGCCTTATTTGAACACCTTCCTTTGATAAAAAACAATCTTACTTACTCTCTTTCGGAGCCAAAACTAAGGAAATTAGTGTTTTTTTATCCAGTCTAGCAATCGGACACTATTTCTTATTTTGCTTTTTATTTTTTTGATCTTAGTATATCAGAGAGAATAATTTTTTATCGATATTAAATTCAATATTTTGTTATTCCGATACTTTATCAAGTAAGTTTTTTCAAAGTGGAAAAAACCAGCACAGAATTAAAAGTGAGATCCAGCCACAAATATCTCAATTATACTGCAATATTTCGAAAGAAGAGGACAGAACCATTTTATATCCATAACAGTGTCACCCAAGCCATAATATTACTGTAAGCTGTTTTCTTGACTCATTTGCCCACTTCTTCTTTCTTCAGGTGGCAAAGCCAACCTCGAACGTATTTGAATCATACTAAATGCCACGGAAGGGACGAAATGTACCAGTAAAATAGCCGAACTTTATCGCGGACTCACCTGTTAAAACATTTATTGCTACAGAATCAACAAGAACCGCTGTGATAAATGTTTTCCTAAATTTTAGGGAAACTTAGCGTTAATAAGTAGATAAGTGCATTCAGAGGTCTTGTATTATATTCCCGAGAGTTTGAAAGCCGTGAATTGCAATTTTTATGACTTTTCAGGGAGTATTTGAGCTATTGTTGCGGGAAAATTTGGTGACGAAAGGCATTTTATACCAATTCAACCTTCTCCTGCAGGATTAAGCTTTACGTTTTAGTATATTTGAAAATTATTAGAGGTATAAAATATTTTTTTGTAAGAGGAATTTACAGTATAAAGCCATTCGAAGTACTTGCAGCGATTTTTCTGCAATATAATAATTTTGGGGAATTAAATTCGTTCGTGTTTTCGATGGGATGATTCTAGGTAGTACTATATATACATTGATCTAAAATCTTACTTTCATTGGTCTTTATAGTTGAAAATATTGCTTGAAACCAAGTTGGTTCTCCTAGTATGTGTAACTGAGACTTTATGATTAGCGGAAAAATGCAAACACACTGCATTAATTTCTTTCTATAGAATATATCTAGTGTTTTCAGAGACAGTTCAAACTAGAAAGAATCGACCAGTACTGAGCCTCGAAATTCAACTTCCTATTGGGTAATCTTTTTTATTTCGTTTGTAAACTGGCAAGAGGTACCAGTACCTACCTATCCTCGCCATATTTCCATTTTTTTGTTCATTTGTTCTTCTATTCCTCATCCTTTCTAATAAATATACCACACTAACACGTTTTTCGCTCAAGCAAATTAGAAACTCTGTTCCCAGGAACTTCTTTACTTTGACTTCCATACATTAATAACTTCTTAAGCCTCCCTGTATGTTCACTACTCTAACAACCTTTTTAGCCAAAAATGATCTCAAGTTGTATCTTGGAGCTTGAAGTTCACATCTTGAACGCTGATTTATAGTATTTTTGACCTACACTCCACCAACCCTATTCCAACTCCACTTACCTACTCACTGATCTGCATAAAGAGTATCCGAGCTCGATTTTCGGTATCAGAACACATTCGTCTACAATATGTATTTCTTCATATTTGCTATGGTACGTAAAAATATATACAAATTATTTAAATTTACACACGATTACTAGTGGAGAAAATGACCGTCTACTCGAGAACAATGAACACTACTTCGCGCTGTGAGTACTCCAAGTAAATTGACTGCACCGTACAATTTCAGTATCCAGAATTTCGCAAATTCCACGACACGTTTTACGTGTGTATCTCTTTCTTTGAAGATAATGGGAACCGCAAAGTGGTTAACGAGCACAATATTTCATGCAAAGGAAAACTACAATATATCTTTCCCGGATACCACCTCCTTATTTTTGATTAGAGGCTATCTCGGCACTTCTCACTTTGCGTCACATGTCTGAAAACAATTTCGAACCGCTCACTCCAGACCGACTCTAATTTATTCGATGAATGAAGTGGAGCGATTACAAAATTAATATTGCAATTTTTCAAGTTCTCCAACGAAATCATGTGCCATGAAATAATTTTTTTGCTACCAATGTGCAATAATCAAATAATAATAACATACATAAGAAGAGTAATCAATTCACTGCAGTCAGGTCTTTAAACATTGGTGTTAACTTTGAACGCATCGTACAAAAAGTTTTCGTCATAGGAGCTACGGCATTTCAAAAGAATATTTAATTCTGTTCAATGCCTTTGAAACAATTCATTCACTTGATTATGAGAAAAGAAAAACTAAAAAGCAGTGACAGAGAAAAAATGACCAAGAATTTTGGCTATAGTATAGTTATTGATAGGAAACTATTCACAGAATAAATAGGGGCTACTATGCGGTATTTTTTAAAGAGAGCACAGATACGTTTATACTGCATAATATTTATTTTAGAGCAGCTCTAATTCTTTAAATAGTTTATACGCCATCAAATATTTGTGGTGTCTATTCGAAAAGTTTTTACCTTTGCTGTGGTAAATCAATATAGCCCAAATTAGTAGAATTTCTGAATAAAATTTGTTGAAATAATCATTGTATTACATAGAGTACAAAAGTCAAATTATCGAGAAAGTAACTACCATTAAACAGAAGCAGAATACTGTTGGCATTCTCTATCACCATTTTTCCAAACGTTTAGCAAGTTTCTCGTGGCTACGCGTCTTCGATATGTTGAGGTCAAACTCAGTGCGATTTCTTTTAGCTATAATCTAGCATAATTTAATATCATTCCTATTTTCATAGGATTATATCTTCATGTTTCTCATGAAATTTTATCCGAAACACTACCCTTAAAATTTAGGATCCCCTTTAATTTTCCAATTTACAGTAAACTCACACTATAAAGCCGATGTGAAAGTAAGAAAACTCATATACCTACTTCCCTTGAGACTTATTTCTTCTAAAATTGAACAATGGGAGCAATAACTGCCTAGTTTTTTTCGTTATGAATACCATTTTCTGCGGACATCCCAATATAGCACCCGAAAATATATATAAAAAAGGAATAATACTTTTTTACAATTTACGATTATACAATATCTAGATCGAGTTATTGGTAGGTTTTTTACATAGTAACCTTGCAATTATAGCAATAAGGGGAAACTATATGTTTTTGAGTTTCTGGTGTTATTTTTTTGAAAAAATTACGTATATATTTTGATTTTAGACAGGTATTTATTTGAGAAAAACGATTGCGATAAGTTGTTCTCATAAAAAAACTTTTTATTACAGAAAGACACATATTAGTTTCGTCAGGTATTCTAAGTCTAGAGCCCAAATTTTAACGTAAATGTGAATTTTGTAGTTACTCTCAACTTTCGAAAGTTTTATGAAAATTGTTTAATGCAATATTTCCATCCTTCGATTTACTTTTTATTCCTGTTCAACTGAACTATTTGCTTTATCTAATATTTTACATAATGATTTGCCCCGTTCAAATTTTACTGAATACAGATAAATATTCTTACATACGAATTGAGCCTGTTACAGTATTCTCTGTAGTTTTTTTGTAAACAATTGACTTCAGCGGAAGGCTAATAAAATGACACATTTTAAGGAATTTTGCATTTTATTTTTTTGAAGATCATCGGAATGGTTCCTTTCTTTAAAAATTAAAACACAAATATAAATATAAAAACATTTTTAATTTTTACATTAAAAATGTAGCTAAGGAAATGTAAGAAACATTTTTCTTTGATAGTAAAATTAAGTTTCTACTAACTCAATATCAGAAGGCTCTAATAGATTTCTTATTACTTATCTGTAAATATCGTCATTATAATAAGTCATATTAGCTCAAAAGTAGTATTGGATTTGTTTTCTAAATTTATTCCTTCAATGCAAACAACAATTTTCGAGAATCTGACAATATACTGAACAAAATCCTAATGACTTGGTAGATACTTATTTTATATTGAAAAAAGTAAACCATTGAGCCATATGCGTTGGCTGTGTTGTGCCACTGAGCGTACCACAGCAAATATAAATCAACACTATACTGCGTATCCGAGGCAGATCAAAAGTAAATTTAGCTAGCAATATAATGGAGTCCTGCAGCAGACACTAGATACACAGATTCCGTACATTTTCTCCACTTATGATGCTCAATCTCCCAAAATATAATTTTAACGCTCCTTTTCTTCTTTTTGCCCTTATTTACTTTTATTAAAAATTCTTTTCCAAACAGTTACACACTACTCTTTTAATTATTACTTTCCTGGTTTTACGAGCCAGTGCAGGGTTTAATCCACACGCTTTTGGAGAGAAATACCAGTTTATATAGTGAAAGGATATCAAGCTGCAACTTGATCCAAAAACTAGATAATATCAAATGGAAAACGCTTTTCAGACGCATAGAGGCGTAGTAGGTTTTGCTCAATTTGTTTGAATTGATCAATTGTACTGCCGAAAAAATGTACGGAAATATACTTTGCAGGCATCCTTGTCTTCGATTACCATAGAGAGCGCCAGATAATTTTCCTATACAATAATGAACGAATTCATATACGCGTACTCACTGTATGAAGACTACCAAATCGACCATTACAGTTTGGTCATTTTAATAATAAATCTTTTTTTATTTCTCATATTTTTTTCAAGTATGAATCTCTCCTTTTCTTCGAATAATAAGTCTTTCATATTCTTGAAACAAATATTATCGTTATTTTCGAGGATTCAAACGAGATAATACTTCCAATGAGAAGCCCTATAACTTTTCAACTCTTTAAGTTGAAAGTAGCCCAAATAATGAAAATGCCTTACATAAACTTGCATTGATCTACAAGTAAACTTGATACACATTTGTTATTCACAGTATCTGTTTATTTAATACATTTTCCTTCTTATTTCTTCCAATTTACTACCTCCTTTTACATATTGGCTCTTACCGACCGCAAATATCGTTAATTAATAAGTCTTTTTTATGGTACAAATCATCGATGTTCTTATCGCAGCTCTTTCAAAGCCTTGCAAGAAAGCGATTAAAAAATATTTTTCTTTCATATTTTTCAAATGCTGACCTGAATTATGGCCTAATTCTCAGTACTTTGTTTCATTTTTTTGGTTTCTTATGATAAAAATCGATAGTGTAAAAATTTCATTGGTTATGAATCTACCCATTTTTGGTTACCACAATTTGAAGCGAGCCATTTGTGAATGCCGCGTCCAATTCCATTTTAGGAACTTATTTGAACTATCATAAGCATTTAAATTGGTTTTATTCAATTCCTTTCTTACTTTTCCGATAAAAAACACACCTTTTTGAGAAATCTATAACGTACGAATTGAAAATTATATCTCCCGGAATTTTTTCACTTAAAGTATGTTAATTTCATCATTAGTTCATACAAAATCGAATAAATAGAATTCTATCCACAAAGTTTTTGATCTTAAACTTATTTAAACTATGGATGTGTTTCTAAGTATTCATTTGATATGCATACTCACGTATAAACTTGCCAATCTCTTAGCGAGCATCTGCATTGTAATTATTCTAATCAAAGGGCTCTATTTATGAATGATACAGTGCGATTTACATATTTTCGTCTGGTTACACATATTCAGGAGTTTTTATTCGAAACACGAAAAATTGCCCCTATATCCAGAGTGGAAAACACTTCAAGTAAATAATCTCTTGCTGAAATACCACAATTTAAATTTATTTTCTGATTCTACATTTTTGTTTCGAGCTATAATTAGCCAGATTTGATTAAGTTCTTCTCTTTTTATTTACCTGATTTTTTCTGCCAAGTTTTTATAAAAATGATATTTTTAATTTAAAAAAGTGTAGATTTATATGGTAGGAGTTTAATATTTGTAGCCATGCTTTTTTTTGAGATAACGTAAACAGTATGAAAAAGTTTCAAAACGTTTTACAGCGATTAGACCCTGAGAAGCGAGAGAAATATCTTTAGAAGAGTTTTTAATTACCAATCTTTCTTTTTCCATGTCTTGGGCTGCAAAGAGATATCTTTTTGTGGCCTGAATCAAATAGAAAGTTCAAAAAACGGGAAAAGTGATTTAAGAAGCTTTTTAGGAAATTTAGGACAACACGTCAACTGGAAAGCTACCCATGTTGAGTTTTCCCTCCGCTTATTATTCCTATTAAAAAAACTTCTTTATGTAGAAAGGTGGTGAGAGGGGTGAAAACTACGCAGATTTATTTTAGGAAACGAAATTCCTCTGTAGAAAGCCAAAAACGTTGAAAATTGTGATGATCCTATTTTTTTAATGGAAAAATAGCAGATAATTTCAGAAGGGATCTAACAAAGAGTAATCGCTCTCTCAAAAATCAAAGGGTGACAAACTACTTATATATATATATTCGTTAATGGGGTTAGATGGAAAAAAGTCAGAAGTATATCGAAAGATAGGTTGTCTAAGTACGTAAATATCATTATGAAAAGCAAAAGATGTCGTATGACTAATCAAAAATTTTGTTTGAAAAAAATATTATATATCGCTCATACGTTAATCTTTAACTGGCAACCCCCTGAAAAGAAACCCCACAAATGACTCTGAGAGATTACAAACTCATTAAGGTCTCCTGGATACTGCGTTTCGCAGTATTCGCTCAGTATATCCACCCATTGTATCGAAAATAGTAACTTATTGAACATTTATCAAACCTTTCCAAACATGTTAGATATAATATAGTCAAAAGACTAGCCACCTGAAAACCCCTACGATTGTAGAAATCAGGTACTCTTGCAGAACGATTTTCACGATTTTCCATGTCTTGGGGCAAACTACTTCAATATTAAACTTCATATCATGTTTAATAAATTAATAGGCAATTTCGAAATATTAGACTGGCCCTGTACAGAAAAATCTGTATATATTAGATTAGATACTTGATATTAGTTTTTCTTTAGAATTATTTCTGTCTCAAACTTTTTATTCATATATATATCCAGAGTATTGCTTCATACTTAGATATTGTCATAAACTATTATGCGGCGCCCAACTTAAAAGAAAGATGTGAAGATCTTCTTTGAAATTATCGTCGACTGCTTCCCCAGAAGCACGGATGTGCTTCATGCTCTCTCAACAGAAAAAGTATCTGAAAATGTTTGGTAGACAGTACCTATATCGTTCAAGGTGACAACTTATACCTACAATATATCAACTATTTGCATTTACAAATGCCAGGTGCTAGGGTAACATTTTATTTTATTAATTACATTACGATTGTTGTAAAATCTTTTAGTAGTAATATTCGGATAATTTTGTTGAAAATAATTACAAATACAGTATAAACTTATGCAAGACTACAATTAAAATTTACAAGGTTAAGTTCCGAATGTAATTTGTGTTTTTTTGTTTCAATAAGGATTAAAGGCCATTTACACAAGCGATAAATCCCTTTTAATAGTTCTTTGTAACCATTAAATATGCCACTGGGATAGCTTTTGCGTGCTTTGTCTGAGATGCCCAGATTATAAATTAAGAAAAATATGTATCCCATCTCTCTAGATTCAAAGTGGACAACTCTGAAGCTATCATGAGTTGCGTTGCAATTCAGAATAGATATAGAACAAAAGAAATTATCATATTTGGGAGCAGACTAGTTAAGTGTGAAAGTTTATTAGCAATTATCATTAGTTCCAAAGATGAATAAATTATCGCCGCAATTACCACCAGTCCAGATGACCTTACGAAATGTATATTTGGAGCTCATAAATTTCCCCAGAAATATAAATAGAGCATACTAATGAGATGGAGGAACGTATTAGGATAAACCTAGGCTTTTAGCGACAAAAGTGTGGGTTTGAATGAAATGAAGCAGTCAGTACATATTTTCACCTAGATAAAAGGGCTGATAATTTGTTAGATTACAAGGATCTCTATACACTAAAATGCAAATTAGCTCAGTAATAGAAAATGAGAAGGGGTTTTAAAAAGAAGAAAACTGTAAAAGTCAATAGAAGTATTTATTTGTATTAAGTAGGCCTTAAAGAAAATTTCAATGTTCAGAAATGAAAAAATACATTTGAACAGAGAAAACTGTTTCTGTACATATTTTCAGTAATTAGAAATCAGTTTAGAGAAAATGAAGATACAGTAGTTAAAAAATATATGTGAAAGGTTCTGCAAAATGAACTATTTCGATACATTTAACGAAAATATCTCGAGCAATTGCCTTTGGCATCCAATCATTTCACATAAAGCTTGTTATTGAATTATTGTCTTCAAAAGAAGGAAAAAATCAAATTTTAGATATCCCATTTGCTTCCCTTTGGTTTTTTTCCGGTAAGAAGAGGATGCAGAGGATACAACGATGAATCTATCGTCTTCCCGCGAAAAAGTTTCTTCAAATTTCCCGAACGTCTGAAACAGATCAAATCTGACATAGGTCAGCTATAGATCGCAATCACTCACAATCGAAGCATATTGAATACTTTAAACCTAAATCAGTTTTTTCCTGTGTATTCAAATTATTAAAATTATACCGTTTGGGATTATAATATAAAATATGCTCCTCGAAGGAATATTTATTTTAATCCGAACGAAACGTATGCTAAAAAAACTGCTTTCAGCTGTATAGTACTTGAAAAGGCATAAAGCTACTGACAATTGTGCAAAATATTTCGTGAATACTGAAAGAAACCCGAAAACTAATCTTGCTCACGGACTATAATCATGGACTATAATAAAAATATTTAATGAACCTCCTAGTCTATACTAAGCTCTAACACTACTTCATTACTTCGCTTCTACTCATATTTCCTATTTACTTCTCCTTCATCTAAAAAGCTGCATCTAAACTATTCTGAATCGTGTTGAAGCTTAAAGTATGTCTCGTAGTCGCTCAGAATCCACGGCTAATTCTAACAAAATTTAGTAGGTCGGGAATTAGCTTGATATAGGGAACTAAGCAGAGAAGTGAGGCTCCATAAAAGTTTACGTAATTAGGCTGATACTGTCCGAGTTGAATGCTACGTACGTCTTTCTGTTGGATTTGGAGAGACAACACATAAAACACTGCTGCACTTTGCTCGATAGGAAAAAGGAATGAGAGCATCGATTAAACAATTGAACTACTTTGAAATTAAATCAAATAAGAAATAGGAAAAATTTTAAACTGTTTTATAATACTCAGGTACTCAAGTGTTTTCCGACCCCTTCCAAGTATACCTTAAAAGATTTGGCTCAAGAAAATATCGTACACTTGAAATCACTAAGTGTGGAAGCACTGGTATTTAACGACGAAAGTCTTGGAATTAATGGACTTTTATTAATTTTATGGAAGAATTGATATAATTTGAAGTCTCTAGATCCAGTAAAATCAGTGAATACGGGATCGAAGTATTATTTTGTGAAAATATTTTATCATCAAGATGAATTTTGGGGCAGCTCAAGTGACTACGGACTATTATATGATCCCAATAATTCGTTTGGTAGACTATTCTTTGGGGAGGGCATATTCCAACTAATGATTGTAAAATTTCAAAATATTTTATTAAAAAATCTCCATTAAAATTTTGATTTGTCGAGTTTTTCTTGGTGTAAGGAGTTTTTTCAGAGGGAAAAGTGACAAAAATGTACGAGATATTTTTGAGTACGTTAAAAATGTAGTTATCATATACATATTAGAGTTTGATGGACGGCATATGCTTCAAAACGCTGAAATTTCAATAAAATTTGTAGACATTATTTAGTATATGACTTGCAATCTGTTGAGATGATAGTGACGTCAGAGAACCTAATTCAAATACTTTTTTTCCATAACATCTAATGTGAAAGATAAAATATTAACATCGATAACCTCCATCTATTTAGCTTGGCCTCATCGTATATTATCCTCTTCGTAGACGTAGATAATGTTTAGAGAGTGAATGATCATGTTGCTTCTTTGAATCATTGTATGATAAATCAATATACAATTCGTTTTAAAAAATGGTGAGAGGATTGATGTGAGGAATGAATGCCATATTTTGGAGCTCATCAGTGTTGAAGCAAACATACATTTACGGATGTTGTTAACTATTTTTAAGAAAGATGTCACACTGACGCCAAAATAATCGTTTTGGAGTTGACGTTACATATTTTTATATTTGCACTTGTACGAAAGACGTATTATAAGCATAACTGTTTTCATATCAACACTTCCTGCTTTATAGAATCAATAATAGTCGATCTGAAAATATTTATATTTGAAGTTCATTTCTTTGACTATACAAAAACTAAGAAAGCATCAATATTTGGGACAAATTTATATTTCCCAAAAGTTACAATTTAAAAAATCTTAAAACTTCCTTGGTTTCTTTTACAATATTTTAGATTTATTTTTCTTGAAGTTATTTTGAATTCGACAAACAAATGGACAAAAATTACAGAATCACACATACACTACATAGACAGATAGCTGGCTACAGCGAGAAGGCATTGATTGATGCCGGTTGCGTCTAAAGTAAAAAAAACTTCCCTTTTTTGACAATTGTAAAAGACTATTGATCCAACTTTGGGATAGTGCGATGGACAAAGTTGAAATTGATGCTATCATCTTTCCTAAAAACGCAAAGAATAAAAGTTTAGACGTCTTAAATTTCAATTTGAAAATATTTCGATGATTGAAGAGGCTCACTCGAAGCTCATCATGCGAAAGAGTGCATTGCCCGAAAAATTCATCCATTTTGTGCTTTTTAAAGAATATTCTGATTCCATTGACGTACTAAAAGTGAAGGGAAACTTAAACAGATTACATAAAACGATAGATTTTAAACCCCCATTTTATTTTGTATTGAAAAATTTGCGAATGAGGGTTTAAATTTTCGTCACTGCAAAAATGTCAATAGGTCCATATAAAAACCAAAACTTCCACTTGCTGGTAGGATAATCAAACATTTTGCCCATTTGATTCGCACGAAGAATTCTATAGTTTAAGATTTTCCGGTGATTGGTATTTTTCAATAATGATTAACTAGATAAATAGCGTAGAGTCATTGGCTTAACATTTTCATGTCCAATAAATATGTTACAGACCAATTCAGAGCCTAATTTAGAGACTATGATAGGTCAAGGTCGAATCCATTGATTATTTTTGAAAGAAATAAAAGTATTTCAAAAACGACTGATCGGGGGAACACGTGCGTATTGTAAGTTTGGGCATGGGTTTTTTCGAAAATCTATACCGATATTAATGTTGGCAAATGTTCTCAGGTAGAGTAGTATTAGAGCTGGATAAATTGGGTTAAAATGTCTGGTGTCGGGCCTTGAAGTGTTCCATTTCATCAACCGATATATCAATCAAATATTTTTAGCTCTGTAGAAGCTTGATTTTTGGGGCAAATTCCGAGCCCTTCCGATCTTCATTGAAGCTTTTCAATTGACAAAAAACATTCCTGGGTTTCGACTTTCTCCTGTTTAAAAAACTAAAAACTCATTTTGCCAAATATGTATATGGAAGTGCCAGAGAGGCTTTTGGGATGACATTGTGACAATCTTGATTTATTCAAGTAAGGAGCTACTCTACTACCGAATATACATTTGGTGATGGAGAAAACGGGTTGGGTACAAAAATATTTGCGATTGGATACTTTTTGGACATCACCAAAAATTGGTTGTAGACAGCAATTATGTTGGGCAGACTTTAGAGTTACAGTTTCCAGTTAGAATGTAATTTTTTTCTGATACCGCGTCGAAAAGTAGCCGATGATGTTTTTGGCAAACCCCAAACGCTGTACATAGCTGTGTATCAAGAAAGAATTCACTTTTTCGTTGCAATATACAACGTCGGCCCATCTTGGGAGCAGAAGAAACAAGTTTTGCTCACCACCAAAATATTCATCGCGGTTATTTGCGTGTAGCAGCAGGCAATTTTTGCACTTTATACACTGGAAAAGAAGTGATTTCAAATTTCAAAGTGGATTACGAGACAAATGTTATTAGAACACTGTGCCTAGAATACGGAATCGTTATATATATATAGATATTTATATGGGGCTATACCGAGTCCTGTCCCTTGGACATGTTAATTTTTTATTATGATTGACGTTTCCCTGAAAAACAGAAACGAAGATTTTCCACCTTTCAAATGCGAGAATGGGTTGCAAGGATGCCCCCTGGAGGTATCCGCCAGCCCTCGTAGAACTGGGTTCTGCAGCGGACACCGGATGTACTGATGTCGTAAAGTCTGTGCCACGACCAGTGCACTGTAGAGCACAGGGCGAGAGTTTCTGTGAATGAAAGTTGTCCCCTATCCGCGGGTAGTGGGGCTGCAGTATGACGAATTGCAGCAAAGCAAGTCTACGGAACAGTAATCAGTGTGTTGGGCGGTGGCTTGAGGCGGACGCGGCTTGCGCGTCTGGGACAAGTCATTACAGGACCCAGGGGTGCAGACAAGACGTGTGCAAGAGAAAAGGGCATATGGAGGTGTATTTATTTCCAGTCTGTTACGATTGCGTAGGGTTATTTATGGGCGCATAAATTTATTATTGCAATTTCAGAAACGGTACAAAATGAAAATTTGCCCAAGCATTGATGAGGAGGTTTGCAAAGCGGGGAGTGCAAGTAGTAATGAGGTGAATTTGGGAATATCAGAAAATGTTTCCATAGTGATTCTAGTGGCAAATGGAAATGGAATTGGAGTATAAAGTTTTGCTGTTGAGGAATAGACAAGAGCACAGGTTGCACAGCAAGTGGTTGTGTGTAAGTTGCATTTGGAGAATCCAGTCGAGGTGCAACTTGATTTTATTTGACGCCGAGAAAATGGCCGAATTTTTTTTCGACTCGCCCTGTTCCCTTGTTCCTTGCTGTCCATTCGCCGCCGACTTTGTATAAATACAAAGGCCGAGGCCAGCTCGGGGGAGGATGAACCTGCACCTTTCCCTCTTTGCTCCACCCCCGCCCCGCAATGACTCTTGGAAATCCACTCGTCGCGGAGCTGCCCACCCCGCAACAATATGCCCAAGCCCTCGAACAGTTGAAGCACTACTTGACGGCACTCGACCACAACAACACAAATGATCCCATCCACTCGCTCGTCCACACTCTGCACCAAATCATCGACAACCTGCTCCTCCACCCGCAATTCCTCACCCTCCTCTACCAAACCATACGCCACCACCAATCCACCACTCGTCCCCTCTTCAACTCGCAACTCGCCAACGCAATCACCGCACGTCTCGACCAAGTTCTCCATGACCCCTCCCCCTCCCCCCTCCACTCCCCCCTCTCCTCCCTCGTCACCCATCTCCATCACCTCGCCCGCTCCCCCTCCTCCTTGCACCTCTTTCTCGACACCCTCACCTTGATCCTCAACGCACATCTCACTCCACTCCACCGCCGCTTCCTCCTCGCCTTTTGGTTCATCTACCACTCCGCCCCAACCACGGCACACTCGGCACCGCCCTCTGCGCCCTCAACTCGGCCATCCGCACATTGGCTCAGCACGATTTGCCCTCATCCGCCTACACCCTGGATCTTCCAAAGGCTAGCCACCTCTGGGGCGTCGACACCTTTTCCACCCTCTCCGATCTCTTCTCCACCACAACCCAAGTCGGCCCCGCCTCCTTTCAAGCACCCACAAACATGGTCGCCCAGACACAACACACCATCCGGCTCATCGCCTACGACACCTCCCAACGCTCCAACCAACCCGACATCATCCGCTTCTGCCCCCCAGCCCACCTTCTCATCAGCATCTGTCACCATTCCCCGCACCCCGACCCCGACCTCAAAGAGCAAATCAAGCTACACTGCACCCACGCCCAACTCGTCGTCGGCTTTACCAATCACCGCGGTGACCCCCAGGTCTGCACCCTCAACAGCCCCACCGGCTATTGCAACGGCGCTTTCACCGCCCCCACCTACCCCATGATCTTTGTCAAGCCCCTCATTCCACGCCTCGTCCCACATGCCCTCGCCACAGCCTACATGGATAACATTCGCACCTGGGCCGTCATCGTCAACTGCTTTTGCGACTTTCCCCCCGATTACAACGGCCAAGACCCGCTGCGCACCCGCAACCTCTCCAACTTGATCCTGTATGGCGCCAACTGTTTGCACGCCCTCACCGGCGATGCCGCCGCACAAGCTTGGCTACGGGAAGAGCCCAACATGCTCTATTGCGCCGAGATGGTCTACGTCGCCCTCAATCTCGGCATTCATTTCCCCCTCAATCAGCCCTGCATCCACCGCTATGCCGCCGCCTGCGACTATGCTTCCGTCAAGCAACATGTGCAGCACAAGCGCTTTGTCGACCGTGTCGCCCATTTGAACCCCTTCCTCCCGCACATTGACCTTGCTATGGCGCCGGATCATCTCCCGCCGATATGCAAGCTCCTCTTGTTGAATACGGCCGACGACGACGACGACGTCTTTTCGCATCACATGGCCATTCAGCCTGCGTCGTTCGCCGATGTCATTGTCGACTTTGTCAACGAGGTGCTGCCCAGGGAGACGTTTGGGCAGGATATCGCACCGCACCAAAAGGCACTCTTCGAGGGAATGACCGATGCGATTCGCGAAAAGTTGAATTATGGCGACTTGCCGGCCAAGGTGCAGCAGGGAATCGACTCCAAGCTGCGCGAGATTGGAAACGTGTTTGGAACTACCTACCCGGATCTGTATACGTTCCGCGCTGCGCTGAATGAGCTGGTTGAAGCCGCTCGTGTTTTCATGGCCGGAGAACATGGCGCCGGCTCGTTTGTCCCGCCCTCCTTGTTCATGACCCGCACCAAGCAGTATATCAACCAAACCAAGGACACTGGCCTGCTCAACTGGCAGTACATCGGACATGGCCTTCATCGTGGAATCCTATCCGATTGACGCAGGAGCGTCACTTGGATCGGTGAGCCCCACGGTCGATCACAAGCTGCTAAATATCTTCTTGGATTTAAACTTTACATAATAAAGATGCAAGTGGCACATTGACACAAATGATATCTTTTATACGAGCTACTAGCCTCACCTCACTATGCATCGTTTGCTACTTTTGCCGACCAACCGCGAAAATGTCGGCCCTAAAGACTCTTTGCATCCCACTTTGTCCATGAAAAACTCTGCCTTGAATCGTTTACGTATGACAATATTCAATGCCATGCAAGAGTACTTTGCCATAGAGTAGAATCTGTTTTCCAAGTCGTAGCCGCTCAAAGCTTCCCTCATTTTGTTTCATCAACACGAAATACGGCGCCATTTTACTGCGATACCTCGGACGGCTGAAAAAATAGGCCAGTCTCAAGTACAAGTGGACCACACTGCTCTATCATAGCCGCGATTTCATGTCGTGTATGGAAAAAAAAGTGCTTTGCCGACAAACCGAATGTGCACGCCAGCGGGGAAAAGGTTGGGGTGTTTTACTCTTGGAAGGTACATCCGATCTATCCCATGGTTTTCCACACAACCACAATCGACTCGAAAAGCGTATACCGACACAGTAATGAGCAAGGAACTATGCTACCTTTCGGCCAGCCATCAAGCAGGCCGCATTGGACATGACGGCTACTGCGGCGTGCCTTTGCATCAAAACCCCCAAACCTTTCCGTACGTCTCTAATGCCCTCACGGCCACGTTCCTTGCCACGTTGCACGCTGGGAGTGCGGTTCCAGTTGCGGCCAGTGTGGCTCTTGGGTAAAACTGTTGCGGCTCGGAGAATGGGGGCAAGCCAAACTCACACAGCTTCACTCCGAGTGCTAGACAAATGTGCACGGTATAGCCCCCATGAAATATTTCCCCGTGTAGGAAACCTTGAATACTGTCGAAAATCTACTACTTCGCCACAGATAGCTTTGCCAGGTCAATTCCTTGGCTACACGGGATGGGAGCTGGGAGCGCAGCGGGGGTGCTTGAACAGGTCGAAACTTTTTCTCCAGGGCATTTTATACTTGACGACAGAGAATCAACGGCAAGTGCAGAACGTATTTCTTTTACAAGAGGCGTCGAGGATACTTCAAGATAGCAGGACTGCAGTGACGATAAAGTGGTCCAAACGATTCCATCCTTTGCTTTTATCCGTGCGATTTGCTTTTCTTCTTGGATTGCCTCAAAGCTCCTGTTAGAAAGGGAAATCATTGAAACGTGATAAGAGTAATTTCGCGCTTTTGACATTCACAATGCCTATGATTTCCGGGATGGAGTTTTCTCAAGACAACATCATTTTACCGTTCTGCTTTTTGTGCAAAACGGAAATGGAAATAACAAGAGGAACCGAGTTTCCTCAACAACGATTAGATACGGTAGGTTCTACTACTTTTATCGAGTCACTGAATTTTAACTGAGACGCTTCTCAGCTATGTATTCAGCTTTAACTCTCGTTGGTTTTTGGTCCTCATTGTAACCTGGTATCACAATTTGTAAATTACCTACAGGTCGCGCAAGGTACTCCACTTTGTACACTTTTTCACATATTCTTCAACATTGTGCAACATTGAAATCCATTGAGGCTAGTCATGTGTACAAAAACGGTGAGATAGGTTCAACACATCTCCATTTCCACTCTCAATTTTCTCAGATGTCCAGTATAGGCCAACATGTCCATGAATAACATCCATCCGCCCATAAAAACATTTTCTCTTCCCACGAAGAATATATGGTTGTAAGCAGCCTCTTCCATCTTTATAAAACTTAAAATTAATGCGTACCCTTCAGAGGTACCAAAAATCAACCTTGGATCTTCATCTCACACAACCAACTCGACAAAAGGTGTCAGAGTCCCTAAATAATCCGTCTCAAAATATTACTCTAAAGGTTCTCCAGAGTCCGTCCAGGTATTGTCAAACTCCAAACCTGACTCAATATCCCTTCCTCCGCTAGCAAAATCTATACAGTTGAGAAAATTCCAAAGAGTCCATTTCCCAGCGTATTTCCTTCCTATTTCCATACTTTCGTCCTATTATGTACTTTCAAGGTTTCACAGAGGACATTTACTTGTAAAACAAGAAACCATGTATTTATTTTGATGATATGTAGGGACGAAAGTTAATAATTCTACTGCGAGGGTAGGAGAACGCGCGCTCGCGAATTCACTAGCCGTTCGTATTGAAGGCAAGGATCGCTTACATCTTTCCCAGTGAATATCATGAAGGAATAGATTCGAGTTTTCTTAGGTGTTTGGTCGAATGCAAATGAATGGCCAAATGGACCTTTGTAAATTTTTATGTTGGTTGGAGAGAAAATGAGAACTTTACCTAAAGGTTTGAGTAGGCCTGTTACAGAGACACAAACCGGTAAAGGCTCAACCGACGCCTACTCTAGAAAAGAGAACGGGAGAGAATTTCTCCAATGAAAATTTGGCAAGCTGCGAAATCAGCGGGGTAGAATCCAGTTGTTGCCGGTCACCTAAAAACATTTCGATAAAATGTTGGTACTGAGTATGAAGTACAAAGCAAATCATAATTCCAAAACCCTCTTTCTACAGAGATAACCGAAAGATTTAGGGACAAAACCAAAAAAATCATAGTGAATCTGAGCTCTGAGCTCATGACGGAAAGTACTATAGTATAGATTTTTACAGAAAAGGAGAAAAACAATTTCTAAAAAAGAGAATCGAAGAAGATTCTTTATCGATGTAAGATCAGAAATTCACAAAAATAATCAATTTCCATAAACGAAATGCACTTGTTCCGATTTATCATGTCATCAGATCGGTTGCAGGCTAATGTCCTTCCCCTGGGTACCTGAAGCGATATTATATGATTAAAAAACGAAGAAAAAAGATTTTTTTAAAGTTTAGTTTGTTTATAAGACAAATGCCGGCGCTGAAGAATTGAAGATAAAATTGCAGAAGAATGAATATTAAAGAGGAAGTATGATTGCGATTGCTTTAAAAATGTGGATAAGTAGGCATAACGAGAGTTTACGAGTCCAAATACTTATCCATGGGGGTAAAAGAAGTCTAAATTTAGTTTAGTATTATATATAACGTAACAAAATGTTGAATTAATTTAAGCAAAGTCTGATACAGGATATATTTTACTTTTGTTATGTTGCATAAAGTGTGATGTACACCAAAAATCGTACCAATTGGTACATACTATCTTTCCAAAATTGGAGTTCGTAAAAGTACCTTTTTAACAATTGCTGTCTTATAAATAAGGTAGAGATGCTTGAATGAGACTTATTTTCGATCACCAAATTCATACAGTCGGAAAACATACTGAAGTTTACCTACCATTTCTAAACTTAATCTTAATAGAAAATACACATTTCGTTTATTGCAAATTGCAATAAACGAAATATGTGCTCGTTTTCATTAAAAAGGCCCCGTTCATTTACATTATCTTTTTTGAATTGCTATACTCGATGTGTTGTTTCTTGTACAGGTAAGCATCAAGAGTGAAAAATGGGACTGAAAAGGGCAGTAGATAAACGGCTCTAGAAGAAGTTGTTTACAATACTTTTTTTTGATTATTCTCAAAAATAGGAGGCTTCGCTGCTAAAAACTTCAAAATGACCTGGTTGTGACATAGATATGAGATTAATCAAAAACCAAGATCGTCAGATCTACCACTTTTTCAATATTATGCATTCATAAAATATTGAACATAATTTTCAAAAACATCAGATGTCTCATATAATTCTCGATATATTGAATCCCAAGAAAAAATATACAGTACTTAGCGGCACCGATTTAGAATATGGCTTGCCGAAACTAACAGTTAAATAAATTCAGGTTAAGAAATTTAATCTTAGGAAAAATCAATATTTTAGAATCCAATATTTACAAACAAAGATTGCGGAATATTCAAAGTAGATCCTCGCTACGGACATATTTTAAGACTATTTATACTCCTTTTTGATATCAACTGATTGGTTTTAGCATCTTTTAAACATATAATAGATTAAATCTCGAGTGTGCGAAGATTTGTGACTGAGTCTAAAATGGCAAATTGAGTGTTGAAAGGTGATATATTATATTCAACCTTTATTTTTACTAAGGCAATGGAGGATGCGGGGAAAATACGCACCTTGTCTAATTTATTTTATGAAGAAAAACGAAAAAACTAAGATTTAAAGTCTCTAAAGCTAAAAAATGCACGAATAAGCTCTAAAGTATTGATACGTTTAAATAAGGGCTCTTTTCATTTCATTTCAAGTGCAAACCAAACCAACCTCTTTTTTTTAACTCGGCGTAATCGAAATATTTTCTCTCTTTTCCTGGAAATTTTGAACACTGCGAGTTGATTAATTTCCGCGACTACATAAGAAGCAGTACAAATGGAAAATGTCTACGTATAATTAGCAACTTGGAAAAGGAGATCAATTGTAGATAAAATTCATCTTTCCCGTTGAAAAAGTTAACAGTATCTTCTTGGACGGAGTTAGTTGTTACTTGACTCATTTCAACAGCAGCCAAAGAATATAATTATTTTAGGAATCGAAGATGGCCCCATGCACTTTGGGAATGCAGTATATTGTCCGTTTTAAAATCCTGAAAACCCCTCAAGCCCGAAACCCTGTAAAACCCCCAAAATCCAATGGTTTTAGAAAGGCCTGGTTTCAAATACAGCAACCGAAAAGAGAACAATAAATGCAGTTCTGTCTAAATACCACAACAAAAGTAAAAAATAATATTTTGGAATAATCTATTTCCAAAACATACGACATTATTTCTTAAATGTTTTTTAATGTGTATGAGAATAAAAACAGCAAATGTTGGATAGCTTAAGAGTGTAGACTCAAACGGGTTGGGATACAGTTGTCGCATTAAACTATCTTCAATTGTATACTTTCCTGATATATGCAGTTATGTATAGATGAAAATAAGTTTGATTCCAAATAAGAGTTTATATTCTTCTTAACATTCTTAAATAACGGCCAGCTAAATCGGCTACCTGATGGTGAATTGAGGTCTTCCAGCAAATTAAGGCGGATCCTTTAAGAATACTGTGAGCCATAATCATCCTAGAAATACGCCTCAGTACTGTTCGAGAAAGTCGCAACGACTTCTAAATGGTTTCAGCCTTCCCTCAATAGGATGAATGGAAGCATTATTAGCAACCTCAGCTATCTATGCAGCCATTAAATCTACTGAATATTTGAAAGCTCCTCCCAGGAGAGAAAATCATTGCAATGGTTTCTGTTACTTCAAACTTGGGTGTGCAAAGCAGATGGTGTATTAGCTCGTGTTTTACAAAGTCTCAGCAGCATGAACGTCATGGAACTGTTAACAGTTGTTCTTGTTCAGCTAAAAAAGAGTAGATCTATATTGGTTCTGAGCATTTACAGCTCTCTTTGTACAGATTGGTCGGTAGGAGATAGGATCCTATTTCCTGTAATGTGTGCGTTTCAAATTTTACGGTACCAAAGTGCGCAATCGATGCTCTTCTGACCTCAAAAATCAGATAGAAGCTCGGTTCATAGTTCGTTTTATTTAGATTCTGACCCATTCACCAGCCATTAACCACCAGAAACAGAGAATTGCAGAACCATCAAAAGAGCTCTAAAATGTTGCACTCCACTAGGCAAGAGTAATTTAAATTATTAGTTCCCTATATTTTATGGTACTAGAGCCTCAAAAAGAGGAAATATTCGCAAGGTAAGATCATACCCTTTGTTTTTCTCTTTTTTAATCGACAAATTAAAAAAATGATCGACATGGGAATTCTGATGGAACTAAAAGAAATGAAAGAAGTACTTTTAAAATTTATCTAAAATCGAACTAAAATAGACTTTCCATACGGGAGTCCACTTTTTGTTGATGAAACTTAGTATATCTCTACTTTTTAGATTTATTTCTAAAAGGAGAACTTTCTAAGCAAGTAAAGCTAAATAATGCTATAAATATGCTATAGAAGTGAATTAAACAGAACTTAGAGTCCGATATAGAAAAAATCCGTGCGGCTCACAAAAATGTCTTTTAGTGTTACATCCCAAGTCAACAAGGGCTGTAGGATGTCAAAGCTATATTGAAAAAAATGTAAAGAAAAAATGAAAAGAGGCAGGACTGCTTCTGGGATAATTTACTGAAGTCAAAAGTACCTGCTTTCCTTTAGAAAGAACTTAAATAGTACACAAAAGGCAATCGGCTTGTATTGGCAGCTATTCAACTTTTTAGAAATTCTTATTCCACAAGTTCCTCATTCGGTGTATGTATTCACACCTGGTCGCGGAAATTATAGATTTTCAGAAGCTTTTCTGAAACTTTAATATCAGATGATTTCAGTAAAGCTTCAGACTCGCCCATATTTGTAGAAAATACTAGTGTCTTCTACACAAATTTGAGAAATTAAAACAAGAATTTTTTTGATACTTTTGAAACTACAAAAGGGAGCTGCAGACGAAAAAAAGTCAGGAATAGTTATATGACTATATTAGGATAAAGGATAATCTGTACGTAATTTTACAGTTGTTTCATACTTTCCCAGAAAATGGGAAATTTAAGCTCTCACTTTCTTTTGGTTTTCCATTTTCCTCGCCAGACCGACGTCCGCTCCTTTAAAAATGAAAACATGCCTTTTCTTATACATTAGTAAAGGTACTGACTTGATTCCGGTTCTCTGGTTCAAGACGTCTGCTTAGTAAAAAAAGATGCCCAGAGACTATTCTAGTTTATCAAGTCGACTAAAAAGCTGAATAGCAATTTGGTCTGCAAAATGGTTTCACAATCCTTCCAATATCTTAAACTTTTACTTAGTTTTAGCTCCAATTGACCAGGTTTTCTCAGTATTCACGAATGATATATGTGGATTTCTTCCCTTCTGGGAGATGTCTTAGACTATAATTTTTCTAACTTACTGAAAGAGGTGCAGTGCCGCCTAGTTTAACTGCGACTGCTTTCGAAGAGGCGGAAAGAATAGATAATTCTTATCTCACAGCTTTCCCTATTCTCATTATGCAGCTAATCGTTTCATTAAAACTAGCCCTTCATTATATTTTGCCTAAGTATACTAACAAACTCTACTAACAACTGAATTTTAGACCTTCATGCTGATGATATAGAAATCTTGTAATATGTTTTCATTAATTTCGTGTAATTTTTGAGGAGAAACTTACACATCACACTGAAATTTCGTCTATTAATTTTTAGTTTCCTCAATTTGGTAACCACAAAACCAAGGACGTAGGCTGAAATACGAGCAGATTTATTTATTACTTTTCTTTAGAGTATGAACTTTAGAAAAGTTGTGAGAAAATGGTCAATGCTTCATAATTGCTTTTGGATACTATACATAAATCAAAGTTGAAAAAAGTATTACTGGACAACCCGAAACACGACCTAGGTCTCCTTGTGCTGCAGAATTGCGTTTATTCTTCGTGTACAGAAACTTCCCAGTTGATGCAAAATGATAGGATAAAATCTATGCGTATGAAATTCTCAGTGCGTAAATATGCTGCCTTGTTAAATTTTTTCGAACGAGCGAGATTAAGGAAATAACGAGACCGTAAGGAGACTATTTTTTAATTGGAGAGGAACGAACTTTTGATTTTTACTCCGAACGCTAGTTTCTCTTGATTCTTAGTTTTACCATCAAATTAATAATCTTAACAGTTTTCCCTTGCACTTTTTCTCACTTTAGTCAAGATTTTCTACCATCAGGACGTTTGTCTTCTTATGAAAAGGTTTTAGCTAGAACTAAACTCAAATCTTTGATCGCTGAATACCGGAACAGGATAAGAGTGAATTGTATCGACAGAAATAACTACAGGTAAGACATTCTCTGGATAAAAATGTTTCAGTCCAAATATTTTCGAATAAGAAGAAGGATTGAAATCATTCTGGTCATTTCATAGGTTCTCAGGATCATAAGTATTACTTTCATTTCAATTAAACATTACTAAAATGTAGCCAATTCGTTGACAAATGTGCTTTGAAATATGCACATTCAGGACACATTAGATATACTCGGAAAATTGAGGCACGGCATTCAAAGCTCCCCTTAATTCCCCCGTTTTGCAACCTTCTAAAGTTTTGCAAAAATCATCCGCAGCTTTCCCTACGTTATTCAAGCTATATTCTCGTTCCTGTGTTTTTATTACACATTATTCACTATTTCCCCTCTTTTTTACCGTCAACACGGACTTAGAACACAAAACCATCCAAAAAGACAACTAATATTTTTTTATATATGTAAAAGAAAGCCCCTGCTCTATCTTAGATTTGAAAAACCCCTAAAATCTATATTTCGGACAATGTTCGCATCCCGGCACAATTGCTACCTTGTATTATAATTCTGTCCTCCACTACCCACAGTGGTCCATACCTTGTGGCATCCTCATAGTTAGGCAGAGCTTGACTCAAAGCAAATGTTTTTTTCAATGTCGAGTGCATATCTTTATCCCGGACAAAGCTCAATACTACAGCTTGATCCAAGTAACTTCCTTCACGAAAATTTAATTAAGTACATTTTAATTCATCATTCGCAAAAGAAGCTGACCAGGTGCTTTGCATCTTCACTAGGGGCAATTAAATTTAAAAACTCAAATCCACCGTAAAACAAGATCTTTGCCGAAGTGGCGTAGTTTGCGAGAGCTAGAGGGCACAGCGAAAGTTTTGCTAGGAGTAGATGCTGAGAAGGAAGCCGGTAAAGGGAGCTTTTTGTACGGTGGGGAGTAACGATTGTTTAAGGATAATTCTCAGATGCAAGGACCGATTTTGCCGCAGTGGGAAAGGCGGATTCGATGTTTACGATTGTTGTAGAAGGCAGAGAAGGGTGCTTATCACCAGATGTTGACGGAAGAGAACGTATAGCCTTGATGTGGACTTTCTTGTCGGTACTCACGTCTTATATTAGGGATAGTACCGGTGCCAGTTTCTGTTCCCTTTCAGAGACTAATTTTGCACTGAAAACTTCTTCCAAAAGAATCCGCGCGGGTGACACTGTAAACTTGCGGGCTACTGTGAAAGATAAATTTTGTTCATCTGCGAATAAAACGATTTGGGCTAACTTCCTAGGCATAAGATACCCGGCAATGATACTTAGAATAGCTAAGTTTCCAAGACAAAAAGTTATAAACGGGTGGGATAAAGAGCTAATCTATGTTTTTATGTGAAAGCGGACAAAATTAAAAGAACAAAGAACTCCTTTTAGGCACTCTTTGACGTATATAAAGTCTGTTTTAGGGGTTTGAAAAATATTTTTATACAAACTACATGAAAAAGAGCAATTTATTTTTACTTTTTTTAGCACTAAGGTCTGCACTCTAGGTTATCTAACACGTTTTTATTTATTTTATGCGATATGCAACTGATGTAACTTTCAAACAAGGGAAAAGGCCATCTGGAAATATTCAAGAGGGCGAGAAATATTTCTCCGGAAAACATAAACTCTACGGTTACAAAGTAGAAGTTAGTGTTTTAAGAAACGGGCCAGCTACCAAAGGTAGGGCACATTCCTCGGGCAGCATTTCGAATCGGAAATATTCCACTGAAATATAGGTTTCACAAGAAGGTCCTGAAGAAATAGTCAGGTGTAGAGAACATAGCAGATCTGGGGAAATTGTCTGGAAATTACCCTGAATTATGGGTTATTT
The DNA here is from genome assembly GCA_002205965.3 of Kappaphycus alvarezii. Classification (NCBI taxonomy): domain Eukaryota; phylum Rhodophyta; class Florideophyceae; order Gigartinales; family Solieriaceae; genus Kappaphycus; species Kappaphycus alvarezii. The sequence continues at coordinate 257,045 of NADL03000546.1, forward strand.
TGATGAACAAGGACTATCAGTGAGCGAAGGAGCTTTTACGCGCAACAATTACAAAAAAATAACCAAATAACGACCTCCTAGTGCTTAAGATGTGGAACGGAATGGTAAAGCATCGGAAGATCGTATCATGTTGGAAAACTGGTTTGGCAGGCTGTGTACTGTTAGGGGAACCATAGGATGGAAGTGGAGGTGGAAAAAGGGTCTTTATGATGCATTCTATAAATTTTGCGTAGCTTTCACAAATTTACATACTAGCTACCATCCTGTCTGGGGCGAAGATGCTCAAATGCATAGCTTATTGCAAAACATGCTTTATCTTATTGGGTCGGAGTCGCATAATAGGCGACGGACGTGCGGCACAGGCGGCCAACTGTGAGAAAAAAGGTTATTGATCAAATTTAAATTTAAGGGCTCGGTATACCACGACAGGCAGATTTTTGAATCTCTACAGTGCGCTGTAGTACAGTATCTTTACCTGATATAGGAGGGAAAAATTGCGGAAAGTATTTAAAGTGAATTATGGGAGCAAGAAACCAGTGGCAACTAAAGCGTGTGCATTGCTTGTAGATGTCGCCGAAAATTTAGGGTACCGGGTGGGATTACAAACGTCTGGTATCCACATTGGCCTGTGAGTAAAGCGGTGTGCTGATGGAGGGCCTTCGAGTTGGGCAATGAATTGTGGGTACGATTGGCTGGCCGTTGTTATTTTAGCACGCATGGATTACATATTTGAGTATAGTTTTGAGATAGTTCGCCGAGAACCAAGTGCTGAGCGCTTCCTGCTAATCGATGGTTCTAAATACGAATGAAGTTCCGTTGGATTGGCCAGCAGATAGTAGTAAGTTGGCTATTTTTTTGGAGGCGGATAGTAGCGGCAGGTTGTGGAATGTTCGGACGGGATTTCTATTGTTGTGCATCGAGTTGATGTGGTGAGGTTTAATCCTGCATCCTTCGTAGAGAAAATAAAAATGAGGTAACAAAATCTCGCAACTCGAGCGAGGCTGAGAACATTTGGCGACTGGTAGCGAAATAAGCGAGGAGGCTGAAAAACGCAGAACCATTCTTCCCTGGCTAAAGAGCCTTTAAGAGTTGTAGAGTATAGCACAAAATCGTGCGGATGGTATTGAGAAATTAACTTCGAATGCTATGCGAGTGTCGAAACAGCGCCTGAGGTAATCATATTACTCGAGGTGTGGCGGCGAGCGGAGGGGTGCGCAAAAGTAATGTCAACGGCAATATCAGAATTTTGAAGCCCATCGGCAGCGGGATTGTAAACATCTATTCGTAACGAGGGAGACTCGAATTGTACAGATGCATTAGCAACTTGGTAGAGGCGCGGATGATCGACGAGGGCGATGATCCCAAATTCCTTACAAAAAGAGCGAGAACATTTCGAAGAACGTGATTTCGACACGTCATGCCATCTTCGTATTTGGAGGTCAATGGGTGATGGCAGCTTGGATCTAAGACGGGTGCAAAATCGGACGAGCGCCGGGAGCAGACCGCACAGCGAGTAGATCAGGAGAATAGCACGATGCCGAGACGGAGAACCAGAGCGACCTTCCACGCAAAGGAGGTCATTTACGCACCAAAGTGGGGGTGAGGGAGCGAAGAGGAATCAAAAGAAGAAAATGATGTGCGTACAGATCGGAGCCACGGTCGGTCGGGTGTTTTTGCGGACAATAACAATCTGGGGGATTTCAAAAGCAGGAATTCAGTTGTGATTGCGGAGCGGAGTCTTTCACCAGGGGCCGCGAAGAACAACACTCGAAATGGGCCCTAGCTGAAAAAGAAGAAGACAGCTCCGGATGGAGGGCGAATAAGAGCAAAATAGCAGACCGACGGACTTCTTCCAAGTGGTGTTCGTGGAAAATTGTCAGCAGGTCGGAGATATATCCAAAAGAATTAATTGCAAATGAGGCGTAAACCCCTTGGTTATGTCCGAAGTTTGCAGGAGACCCAGACAGGTCATTGAGAAGTGGAGAGAGGTCTGGAGCCAGGCCCGATCCGTGCAAAGAAATCTCCTCTAGCGCACTATAAGCATAGATTACGACCGGCATCAGTAGAATACCGTTGGCGTCACTGTTGTTGCTTTATCGCGGAACCTTGGCATGCTAATTGAGAGACGCACCGGCTCTAGGAGACGATGGGCTATGCAAAAGAAGCTGGTGGACGTCATGGTGGGCTACAGTAACATCTGGCTCGATATGCTTGGCACCTAGACCGTAGGCGGTAGGTATGTATATGTCCATGCGGAAGGAAACTCGAGGAGTATGAGATGGTGGATGGGAGTAGGTGTTCAACGAGCAAACTGATACTGATTTCTTTGCAGGAACGATGGAGGGCATTTCGAAGGACTTTCGAAGCCGGGTTTGCTATTCATCATACTTTTAGGGCAGGGAAACTAGGCTTGATTGGAATAAGAGAAATTACAAGCGTTCTGGATACTATCATTGAGTTTAATGTGAAGTTAAAATCGGTGAGAGTATTTATTTTCATATAGTGATTTCTTTAGAAGAATCCTCTGTTATTGAGAGCAAACAAACAGTACTGGTCCGATATTGTGAAAATGTCCTTTAAAATTATCAAATTAAAAACTTTCATTACTGCACAGTTTGCTTTTAGTTGTGTTTCAGATCTAGTGAGAATCTAAATCCTGACATATCTCACTTCAATTAGATATGTTACATTTAAAAGGACGTAATGGGTTTGATATACGTTAAAGGAAGTTAGTAAAGAGATAACGAATCCATTTTAAGGAAAATAACGATAATCAGAACAATTTGTAAAAAAGGAAAAGCTTTTCATTCTTGACTTCTTCGGAAGAAAAATGGTAAGTTATGTTTTTTCGAGATTTTAAGATTTTAATCATCTCCATATCTTTTTAATGGAATTTAATGCTGTTTTCTCAGGGCAGATCCGTCGAAGATGAAGCTAAAAATTTGCTTTTCGATCTAGGCAGGCAACCACCTGACATTTTTAGATTCGGTGATTTTAGAAGCAGTATTTTACTGAAACAAAAATTGTCGGTAAATCTATGAAAACTAAAAGATAAAATTTCATAAATAATGAATGAGGGATATACTTGATGAAATGGGTAATCATTTAAAGTATTCAAAGCGAAAAATTGGATTTTCAACTTGGAGCTACACCGGTTTGGAACATTATACTGCAAGTATTTACTGAAATACTGGATCGAATATCTAACTATTAAATGAAAAAAATATTAGGGCTTGCCCATATAAATTTTGATACTTGTCGAAACCAATAATTTTATGAATTTACTTCAAGTTAGTAGCTATAATACATTAAAAACTCTTAAACTTAATTCTCAAAAACATCAGCTGTCTATTTATATCTAGTCGTATCGAATCCCAGGAAAACATGCTATTGTACTAAGCGACATTGGTTTCGAGTTACATCACGAGTGTGGGAAACTTATTGACTAAATAAAAAATAGCTGGATGATTATATTAATCGGACATATTATATTTAACCTTCAAATCTTTCTACAAAATTGGAAGATGTTGGAAACGTACAAATGTTTAAGGAATATTTTCCAAAATGAAACGAAAGAAACAGGACAGAACGACCCAGTAGTTGGGAAAAGCATATTTAAGGCCTTAATATTGTTAGTTCTACATAAGGACTTTTTTATATTTATTTCACATGGAAACTTGCCTCTTTTTATACCCCTGGGTATTAAACACATTCTCTCTCCTTGTGTGTAAGTTTTCAAGTTCGCGACTTGATTAATTTCCGCGAATAAATAAAACTCAGGACAAAGGGAAACTTCTAGGGATCATCGGCAGCAGGAGTGAAGAGATCACTTATAGGAAATTTTTATCATTCCTGTTTGAAAATTTAAGTTTAATGGCTTGGATGGAATTTTTGCTACTTGATTGATTTCAATACCAGAATAAAAGATTTATTTGAGGACTCGGAGAGAATTTCATCTGCTTTTGGATGCAGTATATTGGGCGTTTTGGGCAAATTGAAAACCAATGAATGCTTTATGAACTACGGTGTTCCCAGAAAAGGTTTGGCTTCACTTACAGCGACCGAAAAAGGAAAAATAAGTTCAGTTATGTCTATATAGCACTTTTTGGAATATTTTATTTCCAAAATATATTGCATTACGTTTTCAATGTTTTTGAAATATTCTTGACAATGAAGAAAAATTACTAATACTTTAATAATATGCAATCAAGAGTGTCGAGATACAGTCATTGTCCTTCCTTTATCTTTAAATATATATTTTCTTGAAATATGCTGTTATGCCAACTTAAATATTCGTTTGATTCAAAGTTCGAGAATTGCCTCTTCTTTCAGTTCTTATATGACCGCCAGCTAAAATTGGTAGCTAGTAGTGAAACGGATATTCTTCACAGTCTGTGCTAGCACTTTTTCGAACGTTACAGACCATATTAAAGTTGAGAACACTCCTCAGTATTGTTCTAGAAGGTAAAAACAACTTTCTAAAAGCCTTAGCTTTTCCTCAAGAGAGGGAATAGAAGCTGTGCTAGGTATTTCTATCATTTTTGTAGCCATTAGTCGCATCAAGCTTTTTACCAGGTCCCTAACAAAGAGAGGATCACTGAGAGGGGTTCTGTTACTTCAAACGTGAGTGTGAAAAGCAGATACCTTATTCGCTCGTAGCTGTACCAAGTCTCAGCAACATGTCAGCAATGAAAACAGTACCCGTTGCTCTTGGACAGCTAACGAAGAGATGAGTTGGATTAATTTTCAGAAGTTGAAGCTTTCTTAGTCCAGACTAGTCGTTAGAAGACAGGATCTCAATCTCTGCAATTTATTTACTTCAACTTTTCAGGTCTCTGAAGCACCAATTGGATGCTCTACTGACCATTACATTCAGCTAGTATCTTGTTTGACAGTTTCTTTATTTTGAAATTTGACACAACCACTAGAAAGATAGAATTGCAGATTAGTCAAGCACCCATTAAAGTGTCACACTCTACTACGCATTATTCATTCAAATTATTCTCTATTGACATTGTATATTACCAGGGCCTCAACAAGGGGTGATATCCGCACGGTAAAATCAGACCCTTTGTTACACTCTTTTTAACTCGTTATATTAGGAATCTTGCAAATTCAACATTGAGAACCTCAGTGAAGTAAAATAAATTAAGAACATGCTTTCAGAAAATAGGTATAATCAAACCGAAATAAATCTCCGGTATGGAAGATCACTTCCTGTTGAAAGAAATTGGTATGTGTCTACTTCTTAGTTGTTTGTTTTAAAAGCAAAAATTTCTACGAAGATAAAGTTTAGCGATGCTTTGTATTTTTAACCCTCCTGTGAGATACTTTCGAGTCTATGTTTTCTGAGTTATAGAAAGAGGTAATGTGCAGCTCACTTTAACTGTAACTTTCTTCGAAGAGAAGGAAATGATAGCTAATTTTTTCTTTTTCAGCTCACCCATCCGAATTTTTCAGTAAGATTTGCGATGAAAATTATTCCCGAGTGGATGTTAAAAACTTACACCAACCAATTCTAAAGTCTAGATCGACCTATCGGTGAGAAATATAATCTTACTTTGTGTTAACATTTTCGCATTCTGTTCGAGGTTCAGAACTATATCTCACTGAAAATGCGTCCATCCATGTTAAGGTCCCTCAACTTTGTAACCGCAAAACCAGAGACGTAGTCTAAAGTTCCGGTAGCATTTCTTGTATCGCTTCTAGCTCGAGTTAAAAAATTAACAAAGTTGTATCAAACTCTTGAAAGCCTCAATAATGCTTTTTGGAAACAATAGTTAAATCTAGTTTCCCAAAAAGGATTTCTGAAATGCGCGAAGTGCGGTCCAGATCTCCTCATTTTGCTGCCAACAATATGCTTCGTGGGAAAATACCCCCAAAAAGATGCAAAATGATAGGGGAAAATCTGTGCGTACGAAAGTCTCTGTGCTTAAAGAAACTGCTTTGATAAATTTTAGCAAATGAAGGAAGGTTAAAAATAAAGAAATAGTACGAAGACTATTCTCTGACTTGACAGTGAGGAGCCTCTTTTTTTACTTGACAGAGAAGCAAATTCTGCTTTTTCCCAGAAGCTAGTTTTGCTTGAGTTTGATTTTTAAAATCTTATTCCTTTCCACTTATATACGCTCTTGAAATTGTTTCCCACCGTTATCAACTTCTCCTACCCTCTAACAAGATGGATTGCTTATAAACAGGTTTTTCCTAGAGTTAAATTCTTAGTTACGATAAATTAATACTGGAAAAGCATAAAAGTAAGCTGTGTCGACAAAAATGACTATAGATGAAATGTTATATAGGTGAATAAGTTTCATTTTCAGATGCTTGACAAGCCAAGAAAGAATGAAATTTGTTTGGGATTTACATAGTGTCCTAAGACTCTTAAATATTACTTTCATTGCTATTACTTTTCACTAGCGTGTGATGGTATCGTTAACGAATTTATCATGATTTAGGCACATTCAGGACAATTTGGATATATAATGAACATTCAAATATTATATACCGAGCTTCTCGAAAATTACCGCAGTTTGCAGCCTTCCAAAGTCTCGCAAAAATAAGTATCCCCTGTTTCTTCTACTGCATTCAAAGCATATCCTCTTTCATGTTTTTCTATTACACTTAATTCCTTCCGTTCTCTCTCTACTGCAGACATTACAGCCTTCAAAAGCATCCAAACATATAGCCATTCGTTACGAATATCTCTGAAAAAATCACCGGATAACATTTAGGATGAAAATCACAAAGTTCGGCACTTCTGGCCCTTATGGCAGTCGGAAACAAGTGCTACGTTTTCAAGTACATTGTTCTACTCGACTCCCCATAGCTGTCCAGATTTCGTTTCCTTCGCATAGGTAGCCAGTATTTGACTTCGTAAATGTATTCTTGTAACCAATTTGAAAGTCGCGACCATCGCTTTACCCTGATTGCAACCCACTGATCTGTATTTATTCTAGTAACTGTTTTCAAGAGGAATTATTCATATACATTTTCTTCATCTTATCCAAAAGATGCGATTCATGCGGCTTGAATCTTCACCAAGATCATTTAAATGAAAATTTCAAAAGCAGTATGAAGGGAAGGATTCGGTTCTTTATATTAATAAAATACAGGAGATTTTCGTTAATTTTGGGGAAATAACCAGAATGTCTTAAGAGAAATTACAATGAGAGGAGAAGTCCACGGAATTGTAAGCCAACAAAGCCTGATGAATTAGTTAACTATATTTACCATCCCTAATTTATTCAAAAGTACAGCTACAGCACCACAGTGTTGTTCGCCGAAATCAACTTGAATGCTTTATTTTCCAAAACATTTGAAGGTACTGTTGTATATGAGGAGCCGTTATACCTCACTGTGATGGAACTGTAGTAGAAAGAAGTCTTGTTTCAGATTTTATTCTATAGATTTTATTTTTAAAAGCTCAACGGGTTGTCCCAGCAGATATATTTGACAGTTCGATGACAGCTACGTTTTGGAGACTTATTGATGGCTTTCTTGAAAAGAAAATATCTAAAAGCATCAGTTGCGCCTGGAAACTGTCAAGAAAAAGAAACCGACTTTTCCAACTTAGAGTTTTTTTTCCACTTTAGACGCCGCAGTGCGAGCCATTCTTGCTTCAAGTATGCCCTCCAGCAAATTCTGAGTCGATTTTGCGAAAAAAGTATCGGAAAGACTAATAACATATAGAGTCAGCAAATGGTAAACCTATGTATGCCCTACAGCATTTAAAGCTGTCTATGACATCTTTTAATTCAATATTTGGACTTTGGATGTTGTCTGATGGGCATGGTTTTATTTATAATCATGAGGCGTTAAAACGTATCCATAGATTAGCTCGTATAAATTTAGTTACGCGCATATTTCCCCGCTAGAAGTTTTGCATGAATTCTTTTCTAGGAAGAACTACAGAGACAAAAATTAAATTATTCATTTAAATAGGTCTTCCTGTGGGTACTCAAAATTCAACTTCAGAAGGGTCGAGGTACACCCTTTAATCACTCCTATAAGCAGAGTACCAAAAATATCAAAATGGTAATATTATGTGCCAACCCTTGCACAGTAATTGGAAGCGTAAATTTGACATTCTGATAATTTGGAAGTCTGTTATTTGGTTACTGGCATCCGCTCTGGTGACTTTTCTTGAAATATTTTTCTGCACAGATGACAGTAGTACGAGAAAAGTGGGCACAAGCAACTCTACGGAAAGAGACCACATCTCAAGTGCAGCGGAGAAATTGATTTGAAAGAATGCTATGCAGCACTGATTGCTACCACTGGGGGCGAAAAATTGCCCCACAGCTCTTCATGTGCAGTAACAATGGAAACACAGTATCTCCTTGGCTACAATGGAAGCTTTATCCGACTATTTAGTACATAATACGTAAACTAAAGCATTGAGGCCTAATATTGTTTGGCTTTAATGATTCAGTTTAACCGGCTTCGCTGATGAAATAATGTTTTGGAGGCATCCTCATTAATTACAACAAATGAAAATGAAAACGTATCAACCCTGCTGGAATACAAAATAGCTGACTGTTTTCGTAACAAACTATTTTGACTCGAAGATGTTGTCTATCCAAAATGAACGGCGTTTGGTAATACTGGTTTGTATCCGCCGGCGAGGAAAGAAAAATAGTTGGCCGCGAAATAAGGAAGTGCTCGCAAATGTTGAAAGACCGTTCGAGATCCTTCTGTGTATATGTAATATTCTTGTAGTAATTGCATAGTTATCCATCTAGGAAGTAATAGAGAGTTTTCCATGGGCGTGAATTATTCTGCGTAGTGTGGTGGTGGAGGATCGGGGCTGGGTACTATAAAAATATCATGATTACGTGGATTACAAATTTATCAAGTTATGGAAACGTTTAAGTCCTTTATTCGGTGCTTTTCGAATATTTCAATGTCATGTGCAGTCACAAAGTGATTGCGCAGCGGCTCTTTGTGGTTTTACAGATTTTTTGCGGGACTCGGATGAATTTCAATAAAAGGCACGTCGGGTTATTGAACATACATAGGAACAGGAAGGGACCTTGTATGTATTCTTGATTTATTTTTTCATAGCTACTAAGTATCCTACAGAATCGCCTCCTACTCTTATGTTACTGAAGATGGTTGTAGCAAACTTCTGTTCCGATATGCTGCTGTTGTTTAGAGAGAGTTCAGCTCTTGGCGAACTACAACCATCGTGGTTTTAAGATAACGACCCAACAATTTCCCACGCTGCCCATACCGCCTTCTTCTTCAGAAGAGCTTCAAAAAACGCTTCCTGCATGAGATTGAAATATCTCATGAATATTGAGAGATTGTGAGCCTCCTGGACATTACAATAAAAATGAAATATCATTACGCTTTGACAAAATCTTTGTTCGTTAAAGATCAGATGTAAGCACTTCTTTCGCAGGATATAACATTGTTAAAACCACTTCAATACTAAAGAGTCACGTTTTGCACCGCGTCTAGCTTTTGGACGTCCAGCAGAACCTAAGTCCTTCGTTTTTTCTGGCTGCAGCTATCGAGGAATAACAAATTTGGGGAAGTTTTATCGACGGTATTAGAGGCAAGCGGGTTTTTATCACCATGGCCACTTCCAATTGCGTTTAAACTATTAAGGCTTTCGGCAATGCTGAGAATTTGAAAATTTAGACGGAAACGTACCTAGGCTGAAAATGTTAATGGCTTCGTAGTTTCATCTGTATCATGTTTAATATTTATTTAATTGCGTAGAAGTGATGTCATAGTTAATTATTCAAAGCCCAACCAGTTGATTTAGCTGAAATCATAGCGCTGTGGCAGGGCGAAATGTTGCGACACAATTTCACAATCCGATTGATATTTGGAGTTGCAGATGCCAAAAGCCCCAGGGAAGACGAATTTAGCTTCTCAGCTTTGTATTTTTTGCATATTCTAAAGTACAAACTATCCCCTACTGTTCCGTCCCTACAATTTGGGTCTTTTGACAATTGCATCTAAGCATGCACAAGTGCAACATCCTCAGCGGCTAAGCAGATGGAACCCTGTACTCTCAACGGCGTCGGATAGGGAAGCTTGTGCAGTATGGAAGCACTGATTGATGGGTTTTTTGAGCTAGCTTGGGAGAGATCGCTTTCCTCCTTCATTTGGTCTCATCGAGAGCAGCAGGATTCCTCTTTTCCCAAAAATTTCGATGAAGGTGTTTTTCTGGTTGAAACCAGGTGGTTGCTTTTTTCTACCGAAGCTAGCCTATTTAAGTTAAAGTCCGAATCGATTTCTTGGCAAGGATCTTAAGCAAAGAAAAATTCCTGATGGCAAATTATACAACATACTAATTAAATTTCTGATTCGGTCTGACGCGGATTAATTCTCCAAGGGCTGCCAAAGTTGACATATGAAGTGGTGACTGGTCGGTAACCTGTTCATCACAACAATTCCCATCGGTCACTATTTCAGAGATCTTGTCAATATGGACACCTGTGGAAGAAAAGTATTCTTGCACAATACCTTAGTAAGTGGTTTGGCTAGATTTGACGTCAAATAGTGTTAAATATTTCAAGAAATGAACTGCAGACTACTTCTCGGACATAATGATATTTTATGACAATATGCTAGACTCTATGTCTACTGGTGTGGAGTTACCCTTAACACCATCGGAGACTGGTGGAACGACTTTGGGCAATCCAGGAAACTTGAGTTTCTCAGACTTTGTTTACTTTGTGTAAACAATTCATGTTTCCGTAAGAACATGATACATAAGTCCTCTTTCATGATAGAGACAGACTTCGTAACGGGCAAATTGATCAAATATTTGTACCTTCTTCACAGTTGGTTGATTGAAGGTGCGTGAAACGAACGGTATGACGTGCTCCACTCTCCTTGATGGACTTATAAAGAGTTACGTCGGTGGAAAATCCATCGTCGCGAAATCAGGAACAGAGTTCTCTCTGTATGTCACATGCCTGACTGCGTAGTTTTACTAAAGCAACAATATTTTGGATTACGTAAAAACACGTCCTGGCCAAAGACAAGATTTTCTAAGGAGATCGCTCGACCAAACCATTGGACTATAGTGTACGCACTGTACTGCTAGAATCAATTAAACTTTCTTTTCCGAGTCGGTCATATGCGGTCGTGAATTCGGTACCTCTATCACTGTTCATATATTATTGACCTTGTGTTCTGACTGTTTTAGAAAAAACAAACCAGAACAGCTGCGCTGCGTCATCATCCTTTGAATGAGGCAGATTAGTGTGGATAAATCTCTAATACTCATCCAAAGTTGTAAGGAAGTACTTGTGCCTTCCATCCGATTCGGTCCCAAGTTTCCCTTTGGAGTCATAATGCAGCACACATAGACAATCTTATTTGGTCAGGGATCTATCAAATCGACTTTTAAGCTTCCCTACACTGCATTTTTCACATGTTACCGCGGCGCACTTTGTGCGAGAAAGCTGGCAATTGTTGATTAGCTTTTTCACAGCGATGATAGGTATCCTATGACTGAGGCGGACATGTCATAGTTTGGCAAAGTCCATCTCGCCCTTGGACTGGAAATGCTACTTTTCAGCTGCAGTTTAGTTCCATTAAGGTCATCATTTGCCCCCTGGCGTGGTTTCTTTTTACTTAGGTCCAGTTCTCTTTAGAAGCATGATTTTAATTCCACAGGCAACAAAATACTCACTTGTTATAGAGACTATTGCGTTCACTTGCCGGTCTCTCTTCGACTCATCCCTTTCTTCACCGAAATTGCGATCCGGAATGTAGAATAGTCTTTCTCGGTCCTGTTCGGCAAATCGCAGTACTTGAAGTTGTCCGCGAAGTCAATAAATACTAACCTTTACGACATGAACAGTACGCCAATTTGTTTAGGTACAAAGGCCGGAACAGACAGTAGAATCATACATATCGAGGGTCACAATGGTTTCCGATATCTTTAGCTCTCGCGTAACTTCACCAGTTTGACACATGACCGTTCGGACTTCCTTGACATTTGCTGAGACGAAAGAGTCAACTGAAAGCCTAGTTTTTACTTGAAATGTCGACTCAGAGTGAATTCTGTCACCATGCGGAGTCATGTGTTGCGTGCAGTCACAGTATAGCATCACCGGATCCAGTTCATAACCATAGCGGTCCTGGCTTTAACGAGGTGATACGAGAGATGAATTTCTTAACAGTGCCATGCCTCTTCCTGTTCCCGTTCGGTCACTTTCCACCCCAGTGTAGATGTACAAAGACTCGTTACTGAGATACAGCCGGTTGCTCGGATTAAGAGGACTGATAAAACACTGTCCCGTACCTGTAGTACAATCACGAGCCGCAGACGCCACGAGTAAAAAGAAGGATGATGGGAACCGAGTTCGAAAGAAGGGTAGATGTGAGATCACGGTAGGGGTACGCGAACATTTGAAGGGGAAAAGGGCGGTAGCTGTGGTAGAGAAAGCGACCAGCGCGAACGTTAATGGATAACCGCGGCTGTAAAACAAATAACCGGATGCAGAACGTGACTCATGCAATAAAGCGGGCCAAGCCCAAAGGATAGAAGGACCAGAGTCGACGTAAAGAGGGACGAGCCGGGGAAAGACAATTTGGATCTAAGGTGGGGGTTCGAGGGCTACGCTGAAAACAGTTACCTTTACCGTGGCGTCCCTTAGGATAGGATATACTACCCGTGCCAGCTATAAACACGCCACGTGTACTGTAGCTGACAGTAGGTAGTAGCTGTAAGGTAGATTCCACATAGTAGAATAGGTGGACCCCAAAATAAACGGAAAACATGATCTCAGAGTACACTCTTAATTAGCACCATCAGCACGACCTTCCTGCACTACAGTTCGGTGGTTAGCCTTTCCGCAAATCGCACAGGCCGAGTTAGTAGCTGTTGCACGATTGAGAAATCCGTTGTTGGTCATCAACAGCCTCCACGTTAAAAGGTCCCGTCGTATGGTTCGCTAACTTGGCCGACAAGTTGTAACCTTCCTCCTGAGCACCGGGGCCCTCCATGTAGCGCTTCCGAAAGGCAGGTCTGTCCAGGTACACCAGATCCCCGACTCTTACCTTTAGCATTATCCTAACCTTTGGGTCAAAGCCAGCATTGTATCTCCGCTGGGACTATGTCATGGAGCTTTACGTACTCTGGAGTTCGTAGGTCAGCTATTGTTAGGCGTAAAACCTGGACCACGCTGGTAAATGATAGTTTAGTTACTTTCTATCGCCTTTGCCGTCAACTTACAGCTGAAAAAGAGGCCTACAGGAGTCTTTTACTGTAGTCTACTGTACAGTTAGGAACTTGACCACAACAGTTTTGCACTCTACAAGGCTGTAAGCTTTAGCTGATCTTCTTTAGATTAGCTAAAGCAATTTTAGGGTTAGTCTCTCTGACCGTTGTCTACATGCTTCTGGAAACCTCGTTCGAATGCTCGTAAGCATTCATCAACATGCCTCGAGGTCTTAATAAGTCCCGGTCTCCATTTTATGTCTGAGTAAAGCCCCTTCACCACCTTATCACATCTCAGATCTCTTCCTTGGTTCCTCACTCCTTTTCTCTCTCACTCCCTCTTTGACTCTTCTTCTCTCATTCCCTCCCTTCGCTCCATCTATTTATTTTCTCTATCAGGGCCAACAAATAAATAGCCAATCTCGCGACGCTCGCCGATGGGATGGTAGAAACATGTACTGCTGGGGGTGCCGCGTCAACACTGATGTGCCAAATTTGCACACGAAAAAAATCTAGATGAGGACCATAATTGTATGCAGTATCGGAATTGGGAAGATATTTTTACAGTTTTTGAATTTGCAAGATATTTTTAATTTGGGTGATTGTGGCAAATTCGTCGGTTGATTTTTTCATTTTAGGACACGCTTTCATAGTAGATGTCAGTACAGTTCCAGGTTGTGGGTGATACTACAAGTAGCTCTGAAAGGTCTATATAATGGCCACATCAATTCCCACCCCTGGCCGATGGGTGGCTGGCATGGGTATGGCACCTAGATATTTACCTTGAGGAAATATCTCCTAATAGTCTCTCTGGTTCACACGATTACCGTGAATGCATTTTGTGGTTATTAGTATGCTTGTTTGAGACTTTTGGGGTAGCCAAAAGTCTATATAAGCCGAGTAAACTGCTTCCTTTAGTGGAGGTGAAGCAAGTTGGCAGACAACTTCAAGCCAAGTCCCGAGTAGTAGGAAGTTGAGAGTCAACTTCAGACCCAAGAAAACTTTTTCTTACGCTAGTCGCAGAGCGTCGGTGGTAGACCCTGCCCCTTTCATACTTGCTTGTAGCTTCCTCAACTCTCTTCTATATACACTCCCTTTTATTCGTTCAACAATACCACGGCAGCACTTTTGTCGCTCGCAACACCTCCTTCTCAGGGTAATTGGTTCTGAGGATCTCCTCCCCGCCGATTTACTCCTATCATTTGGTACTCTTGTGGAGGGGGTTGCACCCGAGGTATTCGAGTTGAGCAGTAGTAAGGAACACTTCGGGGGGATTTCTTTTCTGTAATCATGGATCTCAACGCTGGTCGTATAACGTTCACAGGGGGCAAGACTGAAGACGTTGAGGAGTTTCTTTACACATATGTCAACGTTGTGATGCGAGAGAAGGGCGATGAAGAGAAGGCCGCAAGTATCTTCGCCTATCTTCATGGTGACGCAAAGCACAAATATAAGTCCAAGTTTATCGACGAGTGGTCTCTTAACGGGAATGGGCGTAACTTCGGTGAGGTATGTGAGTGGCTTGTGAAAGAGTATGCTAAGGAGGTAGAACCAGATGAGATGATTCGTACCGCCATAGAGGCCCGGCTCAACTTCGACGATTTGTTAAGCTCATTGGTGTACTTGTGTGATCTTTATGAAAAGGCTGGGTTCAACGCCCAAGCAAAGTACGGAATGCTGCGTAAGGGGCTATGGGGGATAAGCGGCTCTCCGATTTCCTCCTCATCAAGGGCCCTCACACTTTTGATGAACTGAAGGGTACCATAGTAGAATTTGTCAAAAATTCGGAGACGTTTCAGTCACTGAGTGAGGTACCGAGGGAAACCCGCACATCGATGTCTATCGTACATCCTGAAAAGAATTATCAAAGGCCGGCTACTAGTGCAGCGGCATTAGAATCTGTCAGGAGCGATGTCAAAAACTTGGAAGAAAGGTTGGAAACCCGATTCGATAATCGACTTGACATGATAACCTCGCAGTTGGAAAGCCTTACTCTTACCATTAAGAAGAACCAGTCTGGGGCCCCTAAAGCCGCAGAAGTCTGTTCTTACTGTCACAAGCCTGGACACTTTGCAAACAGGTGTCCTGATAATCCACATAGAAACACTCGTTGTGCAAAGTGCGGTCGATATGGGCATCATGAAAGTAACTGCTGGTCTAAAGACAACAGAAGAGCAAATTTATCGGAAGCAGGAGTGAGTCAGGACCAGAGGTGAAAATCTTACAAAATAGAAGGGATCAAAGGTTGACGGATGCCGGTAACGTATCCATCGCTGAAGAGATTAGTCAAGTCAATGTGACAAAAAGGGATGGGGAAGGGAACATTTTATCGAAGAAACCTAGGCTAGAGTATGGAATGCTGGAGCATATCCCAGCACCTGTACCTCCTCGAACCAAGAGGTCTGATCAAGTTGTTCCAGGAGTGGGAGTCACTCCGGCCAAGAAGACGAAAAAGAGTAAGAAAGTTAAGAGTATCTCTAAGGACGTACTAGAGTATGTGAAGAGGTACAATTTGGTGGCTGAGCTTGCATCGGCCCCAACTGGGATAACGTTTGGTCAACTTTTGAGGGGCGACGCAGAGGATGCGAGAAAAGAACTCAAAAAAATTATCAGGTCTAATAAGTCCGCTAAGGGTAAGAAACTGTTTCTTCAATCGGCCTCGACAGCACCAAGACGTCTTAAGCTGGTACCAGTCAAAGTATTGGGTATGAAAACCCAAGCTCTCTTCGATTCGGGTGCTGTTCCAAACCTCATTTCAGAAACTTTGGTGACAGATCTAGGTCTCGAAATTACTCCAACGACTCGAAAAATAACTGTAGCGGATGGAACCGTCTCAAAATGCATGGGCACTGTTGACAAGGTTTCCGTGTTCTTTGGGGACTCTAAAGTTGATGTAGACTTTCTTGTCATGCCGGATCTCCCTTTCGATGCAATCATTGGCTGCCCTACAATGGAAAGACTAGGAACATGCATTGACTTGGGCAACCAAATGGTTTCAGTTAATATTGACGGCAGAACCGTGAAGATGCCCCTGGATTTCGACAAAAGCACGCATCCTGAAGATTTAAAAGAAACGGACAGTGAAGATTTCACTTCTAGCTATGACAGCGAAGATTCGGAACCAACTAACACTTTCGGAAGTGGAAAAGGGTACCCTCGGGGGTTAATGAACATGGCATGGGACGATTATGATTCCGGGTTTGAAACAGATGACGACTGGGATTCTAGGATAAGTTTGAAACCCGAATGTGTTTCTTTTTGCGATGATATCGAATCAAAGGACAGAATTCGGAGCATGAAAGAAGATTACCTTTGCAAAGAAAATAAGAATACGGCGAATTCCATATATGAAGATGTGAGCACGACGGAAGAGGTCCTTCAAAATATTGAGGTTGAGGATCAAGAAGAAAAAGGGCGCCAAATGGCAGAAATCCAAGGAAAAGTGCAGCACCTTCCCGCCCCCGCCTCACTGAAAATATCCGACATGTTAACATCTTCGAAGTAATTGCATGGAGCGTTTCAGATTTAAGACAAGCAAGTGTACCGGTTACTCACTCGTTCGAACTTACCGACACTCAACCGATTTACCACAAGCCTAGACGTCAACCGCCAAAATATGACCAATTTATCTCAGAAAATGTTACAAGTATGCTGAAAAATGATATTATTCGACCAGTTTCATCCCCATGGTCGTTTCCAGTTGTGGTCGCACCAAAGAAGGATGGAAAGCTGCGTTTTTGCGTCGATTACCGACAACTGAACCAGAGAATGATACCCGATCGATTTCCGATTCCGAACATGGAGGAGATCCTCGAGGACCTGAAGGATGGAGATATTTCACCTCAATTGACCTTTACACTGGCTATTGGCAGATTCCATTGGATGAAAAATGTAAGGAAAAAACAACCTTTACCAGCAAAGCCGGTACGTTCAGGTTCGAAGTGATGCCTTTTGGTCTCATGAATGCACCAGCTACATTCCAAAGAATGATGAACGAGGTTTTGAAAGGACTTCCATTCGCAAGAGTCTATATCGATGATGTCGTCATATTCTCAGAAACATTGGATCAGCACATCTCGCACGTCAAGACAGTTGTGGAGAGGATATCGGAGTATAGCTTGAAAATTAAGTTGAGCAAATGCTTCTTTGCGAAAACTTCTATCCAATTACTCGGTCATATCGTCGACCAAGAGGGAATTAGAGTGGATCCAGAGAAAACGAAAAAAATAAAGTTGGCACCAAGGCCCGCTTCAAAGACGGAGGTCCGAAGCTTCTTAGGACTGGCCTCATATTACAGAAGATTTATCAAAGATTTCGCCAAGACTGCAGCACCGTTACATGCCAGCACTACGAAGAACGGAAAATTTTACTGGAACAAGGAAATGGAAACTGCATTTCAGGAGCTTAAAGATAAGCTATGTGTCCCCCCAGTTCTCATGTACCCAGATTTCAAGAGACCATTCGTTGTGGAGACAGATGCCTCAGAACGGTCTTTGGGTGCCGTTTTGTCCCAAAAAGATGAAAACGGAAGACTACACCCTGTTCAATTCGCAAGCCGAACTCTGAATGATGCGGAAAGAGATACTCAGTCTGCGAGAAAGAAGCGCTAGCTGTCGTCTTCGCGCTGAAAAAGTTTCGCGTATACCTTTTATCACTCGAGAAATTTGTCTTGATAACTGATCACCAGGCACTTAAACAGCATTCCAAAAGAAGGATGTACATCACCGCTTGGCCCGATGGCTCGACATTTTCGCAGAATATCGGTTTGAAATTGTGTATAGACCCGGACGCAATAATCAGCCTGCCGATTACCTATCCCGCTTGAGGGACGCACTGATTCCAAATGAAAAAGCTTCGGAGGACATCGTCGGAGTCGCCGAGTTGCAGTTGCCGAACGATAACGAGTACGAAGCTAATATTCACGGACTGATCAAATTCCTCGATGGACTAGAAATGAGAAAGGTTGATCTTGAACACAGAAATTGGGTACGCAGGAATCAAAAGGCTTTTACATTGTGGAATGGGAAACTTTCCGGCACACTAAAGCCGGTCCCCGACTAGTGGCCCCTTTGAAAGAAAGAATGAAGATCTTGAGGACTTTCCATGATGAGCTAGGGCATTGGGATCTCGAAACAACCAAAAAATTCGTAACTGAGAGATTCTGGTGGCCCGGTATCCATAAGGACGTCTATAACTTCGTGAAAAGCTGCGACAACTGCCAAAAATTCACTCCAATACGGAAGTATAAGACAACTCTAAGTTTTCCAGTTTCCGGTCTCTTTGAAACCTTCTCAATTGACTTCGCGGGCCCGTTCAAGGAAACTTCTTCCGGAAACAAATATCTCCTTATAGGGGTGGAACATCTTACTGGATGGCCAATAGCAGTTGCAGTTGAGGAGGCAAATGCTGAGGTGGTACTGAGATTCATCGAAAAAGAAATAATTGAACCGTTTGGTCTTCCAAAAAGGATCATCTCGGATAACGCCCTTTGTTTTACTGCAACTTCACTGCTTCGTTTTTTGGAAGAGAAAGGATTCAGCTGAAGACCGTTCTCGCATACGCTCCTATGTCCAACGGGAAAGCGGAGAGGATGGTTGGAACCATCAAACGAGCAATATCGAAAACTATGTTGGAGAATGAAATCCAGTGGGAAGATGCCTTACCAAAAGTGTTATACGGCTACCGTCGAAGAAGAGGAAGAAATGGACGCTCACCATTCGAGCTAATGTACGGAAGGGCTCCTAGAATGTTACAGAGAGACATGGAAACAAATATTATCGATGAAGAGAGTAGGGAAGTTGAACTACTGGCCACCGAAGGCTGGAGATCACACCGCGCGCTAACACAGACAAGAAATAAGGATGCAGAACCTGCAGTCAGAACCTTTTCAGTTGGCTCTAAAGTACTTGTAGTACATGGAAAAGCAATGCAGCAGGCTGTGAAGTGGCCGGCCTTCCAAACCAAGTACTCGAACCCTTGCATCGTCACGGAGGAAAGACACCCGCACTATCAGCTCTGTTCAAGCTCAGGGAAGAGATCAAGGAGGGCCATCCATGCACGTCGTCTGGTCCCTTACCATCAGAGGCCTGAAGAATTCCTTCTCACACAGGACTATGCGCAACCACGGGGCATACTCATCTTTAACTATAGAATGATTCCTATGGGAGGAAAAAGGGCCTGGGAATGGATCATCTCGGTTACGCGGGACTACTACGAACTCCACGTAATCATCCATTTCTACATTAATATATGCCTATGTTTTCGTACGTTGAACGGACCATTGCTACCTGAAGAAGATTTCCGACTATTAATAAGAGTTCTATTTTCATTCCAAAACGGAAGGTTCACGGAAGCAGGTCCAGAGTTTGTGGAGGTAATATATCATTACTCTATAGGAAGATATGGAATGGTAGCTGCTGGAGACTTGTCGCAAACGTATCTGAATATTATCCGTCCAATTTACGTATTTCTCAAGAACAACCAAGATGTGCGACTGAGAGGTTACGCCTTACCCCGGATATGGAATACAGACTGGTCCCGTATCCTCTATGGGAACCTTACGTTTCTCCGCCACAAATTGGGAACGTTGAGGCGGCGAGGATCCTCCTGAAGCAGTGATGATGACCAGAGGAGGACCTTCAGGAGACAACAACCCGCCCAGAAGAGGTTCCGGTCGTCCCCCGAGAGGACCTCGTGCAGGTCCCAGTACGTCAGGAGCTGGTCGCGGCCATTCATCGGGACCGTCCACCACAACTTCATCTCTAGCTCTCCTTCACAACCATGCACAGCATACAGTCAGAAGAAGAAGATTATCTTTTTGGCTGCGCAATATCTCCGAGGATGCGAACGATGCGCAGGTCATTTCTTATTTCATGATAAGCACCTGTTTATGTTTTAGGGCGCTACATGGACCGCACTTATCTTACGAAGATTCGTTCTTGATGATGCGCGTCTTCTTTTCTTATCGGCATCCATTCCTCCGGCATCTTCCAGAAGAGTTTGCATATCACATATATTTTTTCACTATTGGAAGATTCGGAAGGGTCACGGAAGAAGAATTATTCAACCCCACCTCGATGTGATCAAACCAATATATGAGGCTATGCTACAAAGTGAGGTACCAGTAATGCGAACCTACTTTTTAGAGCATCATATTGGTAATCAGTTGCAGCCGTACCCGTTTGAGAGACCATACATTTTATCAATAAGACAGCGAACACTAACGGAAGCAGAAAAGAGCAGTGACGAGACGGGACGTTCGTCTTGAGCGAGAGGGAGTGATGTGCCAAATTTGCACACGAAAAAATCTAGATGAGGACCATAATTGTATGCAGTATCGGAATTGGGAAGATATTTTTACAGTTTTTGAATTTGCAAGATATTTTTAATTTGGGTGATTGTGGCAAATTCGTCGGTTGATTTTTTCATTTTAGGACACGCTGTCATAGTAGATGTCAGTACTGTTCCAGGTTGTGGGTGATACTACAAGTAGCTCTGAAAGGTCTATATAATGGCCACATCAATTCCCACCCCTGGCCGATGGGTGGCTGGCATGGG
Organism: Kappaphycus alvarezii; assembly: GCA_002205965.3. Taxonomy (NCBI): domain Eukaryota; phylum Rhodophyta; class Florideophyceae; order Gigartinales; family Solieriaceae; genus Kappaphycus; species Kappaphycus alvarezii. The sequence goes on from NADL03000546.1 coordinate 277,791, forward strand.
TATGGCACCTAGATATTTACCTTGAGGAAATATCTCCTAATAGTCTCTCTGGTTCACACGATTACCGTGAATGCATTTTGTGGTTATTAGTATGCTTGTTTGAGACTTTTGGGGTAGCCAAAAGTCTATATAAGCCGAGTAAACTGCTTCCTTTAGTGGAGGTGAAGCAAGTTGGCAGACAACTTCAAGCCAAGTCCCGAGTAGTAGGAAGTTGAGAGTCAACTTCAGACCCAAGAAAACTTTTTCTTACGCTAGTCGCAGAGCGTCGGTGGTAGACCCTGCCCCTTTTATACTTGCTTGTAGCTTCCTCAACTCTCTTCTATATACACTCCCTTTTATTCGTTCAACAATACCACGGCAGCACTTTTGTCGCTCGCAACACCTCCTTCTCAGGGTAATTGGTTCTGAGGATCTCCTCCCCCGCCGATTTACCCCTATCAAACACCGAATCGAATGGCGTCCTCCTCGTGATTCGGTGCGCTTGATCACTGTAGGTACAGGTAAACGGTTTTAGCAGACAATAAAATACCGCTGGTGATCACCGACGCAATAGCACAAGCGCTGGACCAACTTCTTGTTGAACCGTTCCACTTACGCGTTCGCTTGTGAGAGGTAGGCCGTCCTAGAGTACAGATTTGAGCCCACGGGTTGAAACACTACAGCAAAAAATTTGACACAAACTATGGGACATTATCCGTCAAAAAATAACGCGAAACTCCATAAGGATAAACCAAAGAGAAAAGAAGCGCCTGCGTCATTGTACTCGACCAGGTATCCTTAACAGAGACGCTGAAGCACAGCTTGGAAAAGCTATTGTAGTAGAGTAGGCTCGAAGTTCGACTCACAAAGTGGGGTTTCCGAAGCAAAGCTTCTTTAAGAGACCATTCTACATTGGTTAGAAAGCTACAGTAGGGGCTTCTGCTCAAAATTCCCAAGAAGATAACAGTGTAGGTGTAGTCTACGGGTTTGATGCCCAATGTGATCAAGGGGACCTGTTACTATCACAAAGAGGACCAATGAAAGAGATTCCCTTCCAAATCAAGGGAGCAATACCACCGATGTGGCTTTCAAAATCGCTTCAACGGTATCTAACTTGTGATAAGTTAAGTGTTTATGGGCCCAAAGCCCTGCCTAGCTTCCCTCAATTCCTCTGTCTCATTTTATTCCAGTCCTCTCACATCATTGCGCTTTCTTGAATCATTCATGCATAAAGATGGGTGACGATATGGATGATCGCATATCCATGGTAGATGTCAACAAGATTCGTCTACCGTTGTTAACTCCACCAATTACTTTCTGTGGTCTGAAAAAGTGGGCATGGCTCCCAAAAGCAAAGTAATTTGGAATATTGTTGATAGCTCTGAAGAGCACCCGGCCAAAGACAGTGAGGACAGTGAGAATTTTTTCGTCGCTACGAAGTTGCGTTGTCAGCAATATTGCTTTAGGTACACGACTCGTGCGTAAGCCGGCGCTGGGCATGTAAAACCCTTCCAAAGTATGGAACACGCTCAAGAAACAGCATCAAGCTGTGTCGCAAGCCAGTAGAGATGAACTCCTGGATCGGTTTCAAGCCATTAATTTGAAGCCTGCTGAGACTTTGCTGGAGTTCATGGCTCTCATTTCGGAGATGAAGTCTCAACTTGGTGGAATCGACTACGAAATCTCGGAATGAGAGCATCTTGGGGAACTTTGGCGAGGCTTTCGTGATGCATTCAATATCACTGCTGAATTGATCTGAGGAATTGATAAGTCCTTATCTGAATCTCTGGCACAACTCATCTCCAAGGAATCGACAGTAGTGACCAAATACTGGAGTAATGGTAACACGACTAGAGCTCTTAGTATTCGTCAGAAACCAAGAAACAAAACAAAGATAACGTTTCATTACTATGGGAAAACAGGACTCGGGAAAATTATTTGCTATGAAAATACACAGATGAACAAGTACCGAGTACAGAAAGCTGAAGAAAGCGCAAGTTCTTCAGATTCTGGGAATGTCTCGAACGTTACTTAGGATCTCGTCAGTGGCCCCGGTTTTAAATTTTAGGAGACTTCCTGGCTCTATGACTCAGGTACCACCTTTCATATGTGTAATTATCGTTCTCTGCTCTCGGAAATTAGAGCTTTGTACTCGTAAAAGAGTGGAATTCGGAGACGTTAACCATGTTCAATCTCATAGTCAGGGAGAGTGACATGCTACTACTATCAACCTTGGACAGAAGATTCATGTTACTCTTAGAGAGGTACAGTTTGTTCCGGATTTGCATTTCAACCTTCTCTCAGTTGGCTGCATGAGGAAGTAAGGTCTTTCCATCACGTTCAAGAGTAATTAACAAAGTGGTCACGGCAGGCGCCCTGTAAGAGATCCAGAAACAAACGTATTCTGCTTCGGAGAAACACAGTCCTAACGCACGGGAATTTATGTGGGTTACATCAAACTCTATGGCGCTCGACTGGAGTCGCAATGACTCGTTTCTCAGGCGAAGGTCAAGGAATCCAGGCTATGGCAGACTCGTCTTAGACATGCATGCGGGGATCACCTCCGTAAGACTATTGAACTCGGCGACATTATTTTTAAGGACATAACGCAATGGGGAACTTTTGAAAAATGCAAGATGTCATAGTAAGTGCGAGATTCCAAGTTAATAAGCCGAAGAGATTGTGATTCTCGAGACCCTGAATATTTAGTACACACAGACGTCATTGGTTCCATAAGTACCTCATGCATCGGAGGCGTTCTCTACCATGTGAGTGTCCTGTAAATATAGGAGGCATTGAAGATCACCTAAGAGATAAGTAACAGTAGTACTACGTGGACCAGGAATGTAAGGATAGAGGTTTTTAAATTTGGGTGGATTGGTGGCTAGAAGAACTTGCGGAGCTAGGTGTGCTCGAAACCTGTGGACGGGGAAATCATCACCGCTGTGAAGCATTAAGACATTCACCTTGAACTATTGCAGCCTTTATTTCAATCCAAGTTTACTTTAAGTTTGGCGAAAGCACCTATTTTTCCCTAGTGAAATAAACGGGTAAGTATCGCTCGTTTGATGACCGTAACTGCTTTTTGCAGATTAACGTAATCAAGCAGCGTATAAATTCGTGACGTTTGAACTCTAGTGCCATGAGTGGGGCTGTGAATTGAGGTGCCTATAATAGTTATCTCTTTCTTCGGAAATGTAAATATTGTGCTGTTTGGCCACAAATCAAAGCATTTTGAGATCAGATTCCATTTTTAAGCACCTAAAGTTCACTATCATGACTATTAGCTTAAATTGCTAATGTACTACAACCATGAGTGTACCCTCAACTTTTTATACTGTCGCGCAGGTTGCACGACACTGAAGTATTTTTGTAGACTTCCTGGACCGTTGCGGCTCCGAAAAGGGCAACAGACTCGTGAAATGTACATAGTGCATACAAGTTCTGCTCAAAAAATAAGTCGAAAAAGGACAAAGGCGGCCAAGCTAACATCATACGAGCATTATACATGGTGGCATCAGGACCCGACATTATCGCAGGTTCAGATCTCTCTTCTGATACGGAGACTATTTTATTGGGGAAAGGATTGGGTGTTTTACTTTTGTAAGATATTGATAATGGTAAATCGTCAGGAGAAAAGATACTCAGACCCAATTACCCTAATAAGGAGGATTTGCAAGCGATAAAGGTTTCACTGTGGTCTGGTTGAGCGAAAATAAAGGGTTAGGTAAGGAATAAAGTTGAGAGGGCTATAAGCAAGTATGGGATAGCAAGTTCTACCACTGATGCTCTGTGGTAAGCGTGAGAAAAACAGTTCTTGGATCTGAGGTTGAATCTCAATTTCTTACCACCTGGAACCTGAATCGAAGTCGAATGCTAACTTGCTTGACCTCTACAAAAGGAAGGCGTTCACTCAGCTTATATAGACTTTTTGGCTAACCATAAAGTCTCATCCGAACATACTAAGAAGCTTAAAATGTATCAAATAGAATCAAATGACCGCCAAAGACTAACAGCAGATAAAATTAGAATATATATCTAGATTTATTCCTTAATGTCTTATTAATATAGATCAGATCCAAACGATTCCCCAAAAATATCCACGAAGGGCTCACAATTCTGTATTTTCCGGTAGAAGATATCTAAATGAATGAAGATGCCCCATTCGATTCCAGCATCGGGACCCCCTAGTCTATACTGTCTGGCCCCTTTTCACAATCCCAGCACTTTCCATGTTTATTCCAGTCATCCTCCTCGTCCTTCTCTTCATCCTACTCTTGACATTTGTCAGAAGCATCAGAGATAAAGATTACTCCCTCATTTTCCCCTTCGTCCTCTACGACAGCTCCCCACTGTTGTACACTAGTGGCTCCCACGGGTCCACCCATTCCTCTTCTTCATACTCTTTTTCCGCCTATTCTGCCTCCTCGAAGTAGTGCCGACGGAACCACTCCCGAACACGTTCCGGTCCACTTTTTTACGTTAATCATCATAATCTGTCGGTCAATTGCCCATCAGGGCTAGCAAGTTGACAGAACGGTGGCTTTAGGATGATTTGTCGATGTTAAATGGCGGCGGAGGTTGCTCTTCATCAGTTCAAAACTGGAGTGGGCTAATGCGTTAGGTGATGGCGGAGGTTTTCCTTAACAATGTAGATTTCGAACTTTAAATAGAACGAAGTTTTCGAAAAGTTTCACGGCCTTGAACGAAATTATAAAATTTGAGGTAATACCGTGGCTTTCACTTTACATGAAATCAGGGCAAAAACAAAAAAATATGCTTGATGAAATACCGGAGCTTAATTTGGAGGAAAAGGCAGATCACGAGTAGAAAGATTTCTTTTTGAAAAAGGAGGGCCAAAATGCTCAAATACAAAATAGAAATGGAGTTGCACAGTGAATATAGATTCATGTGGAAAAAACAGTTTTAATATTTTGTTCGTAATAAAAATTGATGGGAAGCTTGTTTTTGAAAACCCACAGGGAAGGAGGAGACAGAGGTTTGCAGAGAGGTCCGCTTTCCTGCAGAAAGGGCCGTGTTTGTAACAACAGTTATATCCGATCTATGAAGAAATTTTTGCCTTCGGTATCATGATCAAGGACAGTGTCCATTTAGTAACCCTCGATTGCTTTATTAACGCAGGGCAATTCGGATATCATGGCGACAGGGGCTTCCGGTGGTACAAACTGCTTTGGCGTAAACTTCTTCAACTCTTCCTCTACCTCCCATGCCAGGATTCCTTGAATCCTGGTATGCCAGCATTTCGTGTTGGTTAATTTGGCATTCCAGATTTCCCGACGGGCATCGGCGTGTTTCTCCACAATCGCGAGTCATCGGCTACTAATGTCAGTCTAGATAATGTCCCTCCATGTATATATCGATACAAAATGGTAGACGATGGCCTCCCCGAGCCGGGAGGGCACGGGCACAGATTCTCGCTGGCGATGCACGCCAAACTGTTATGGCCAATGGCGGTAAGGAGCCCCACCAAGCATTCGCCCATACTCGGGTCTCCCCAGATTAATTGCAAGGAGCCCTACCAATCATTCGCCCATACTCGGGGTCTCCACAGATTAATTGCAAATTTCAGGGCGCTAAACGCATGCTGCGCCAATGTTTGCTTGGAACAGTCGTCGATTGTCTGGTTTCTGAGATGTATCGGGCTCGTAGGCCCGCACAGGGCTTCTGCATGGAGTCAAACAAGGAGGTCCTTGACGACTGTTCCAAGCAAGAGTTTGCGCTGCACGCGTTGAGAGCTGTGCGATTCGCAAGTAACCAGTGGAAACCCCGACCAGGCAGCGATCAAGCAAGCCGCATTCTACATGCCGCGTGCACTGCATCATGACTAAATCAATTGTATAGCGACGGGACCAGTATTCTCAACGGCCCCATAGGAAAGACAGCATTTATGTAACGGATTTTCTACGAACACGTTGAGTCCCTTAAGCCGTTCCTGCCAAAAACTGCCGATCTCGACGACACAAAAGTAATCTTACAACTACTCCGAAAATTCTTTGGCGTTTGCCAGGTCGGCTACTTGTTACGCGTCGTTCCCCCTTCTAGTATAGTGGAAGGCGCCAATTGCTCCGACGAGGGGGGTAAATGTGGCGTGATTTAATATTTGAAAATACGGTCGGTTGTGGCCCGGAATATCCTACAGGGTGCCCAGTAATACCTCTAAAATTACCCTAAAACCCCGCTCAAGGCCTCCTAGCAGACAGGCTGCGTTGGACATTACTGCCGTGGCAGCTTGCCTCTGAATAAGTACCGTACGGACCTTACCATATGTCTCCATCGCTCTAACAGCTATGTTCCGCGCGACGTCAGTTAGCACCCTACAGGCGTCCGATGCCATCCTCCGAGAGTATATATAGGGATAGGCTGCAGCTTACTTCTCCCAGAGGTTGCAATAAAAGAATCATATCTTCTATGCTTCTTGGAGGCGGCCGCATTGAACGAGGTGAGCGAATTAAACGTCTGGGCCCTCCTGTGGGCTCAATTCGACCAGTTGAACGAGAAATGCGTCTGAACTCCGGCCAGAGAACTTCTCGACGTTGAGCACTCTTGAGAACTTCAGCTTCCAGTGAAACTGATAAACACCAAGAAACTATAGTTGGGGATACGCTTCACGTTGGCGTGTGACATTTCGGCCGCCGCTTTCCTCGCTTCTCGTGTTTCTGATGATACCCTAGGCCCCGCCAAATTACTGGCTTCAGTAGGACCGCTTATCACATGCAAAGATGCAGTCGACGCCTATATTGCAAAATAATTGGGATAGGAAGATCCACGTAATAATAAATAGTTCCAACTTGAATAATAAATAAATGCCACAATTAGACTTAAAAGGAATAATGAATTGAAAACCAAATTTAATGATCGCTCATCGAGGGGAATATTTTGATGGCCCTAGGATATAAGGAGTATTTCTAACAATCTAGGACTATTTATACTCTACACCATGTTGAACCTGCTACAGAAATCAGGTAAACCGTACAATAATTTTGGTAGACACGTTGCAGGCTGAGCAATAATTATTGCAGTATTTTCCACGTGAGCAATCATCCAGTTAATAATTTGTTGGCGGCATAAATGCAATAGTTATGGCTTGTGTAATATAAAAACCCAACTGAAGGACATAAAAAGTATTTCACACGCAATTCAGCATAAAATAGGGCCAGTGTAAAATAGATAAATTTATTCCTTAATGATTCACAATAAACATAAATTGTGGGCCTCAATAAAAATATTGCTCCCCAATTCAGCATCACTGTAAGACACCAGGATAGAGATGAAAACATTTGGTCAATTTTCGCATATATGGTGTAGTCTGCCTCATTTTCGCCGCCGAAGATAGTTCCCTTCAGCGCCTTTTGCTCCAACAACCCACCCTCGCAAAGACTCTGACATATCCAAATCACGAAGTGGCTTAAGGGTTTATATTCACTGGTGACCGCTGGAGACAAACTTTCCGCTCGTCAATGGGCCTACGCGGTGCTAAACGATATGTATACTGTGCACCATGCACGGGTCCTAAGACACACATTACTCCCAAAGCTTTCTCCGTCTGGCTCAATTGTTATTGTCAGGTACAGTTCTTCGCCCAAAACACACCGTGCCCCACAAGCATCTGTCTGTAAATACTGTACATCTTCAGTCACCACCTCAGGCACTGCCTGTATGGTCCAGAGCTGATCGATCATCAGGGCCGCCGAGTTACGGTCCTCAACTCGTACTTGGCAAATGCCGCGCGGCAATCAGGCATGGAGCCTCGTCCCAACGGCCAACATCGCGGAAGGCCAGACATCAAGGCTACTGGGGCAACGGAGGGACCGAACTTTTCGAGGTTACATAGTTCAATCCACTTTCTCCATCCGACACATGGGCCCGTGGCTTCAATCACTTGACATCTCTGAACAACGCGAAAGCGTCAAAGTTCAGGAGGTATCAATAGTTTATCACCATGCATGCCAGATCCCGACTGATCCCAGTGTTGATATCTATTTTTGGCAGGTGGGACTTGAGTGCATTAGCGGTGCTAACCGGCGTTGCTAGAGACGAAGCCGTACGAGCCGCGGCGATCTTCGAGGGAGTGCAATCTATCCTTACGCAAAGACACGCTGTGGCGACGGTTATGTCCAACGCTGCATGCCTTACGCTCGCCCCCACACCAGCCATGTGACGTTGTACCTCATGATTCGGCCTCATTTTCAGGCTTTCTAATACACAGATATGTCTCCCCCTATTTTTCGGAACATAGCCGCCCTGCATCAATAATCTGTAAAGTACCCCAATTTGCCCCTCTTGCAAATCGTACATGATAATCCTTACGGCGTCGTGGCAGAGGTGTGGGATTACCCTGTGTTCACACTGGACTTCATGCTACCCTTAACAAGTGGCTGTACGGATTGTGGTTGTGACGTTTGGACTGATGCCGTGTGACTGAGTTTCGCAGCTGAAAAAGAGGGGGATGCTGGCGAGAACTGTCCATCATGAGTGTCAGAAGCAATTGGCTTCTCCTTCAGCTTTCTGAGAACCTGAATGCTTATTGGGGTTGATGTGACACGTCCGCGATGCGCTTCATCCAACTGATTTAAAAGGAGTTCTCGTTTTTTTCTCCCTTCCCTGGTCGTGTTTTTTCCCAAAACGGGATGAGACTGACCATCAACAGAGTTCCGCCCTGGCTATAACATTTGAAAAAGCGGAAGCGATGACGTCAATTGTATCATAATCTGAGGTTATTCCATTGCTGCGGGCTGCGCTCCGCAAGACAGGTGAGCAAATGGTTGCAATACTAGTGATAGGGGTAAATCGGCGGGAAAAGAGATCCTTAGAACCAATTACCCTGAGAAGGAGGTGTTGCGAGCGACAAAAGTGCTACCGTGGTATTGTTGAACGAACAAAAGGGAGTGTATATAGAAGAGAGTTGAGAAAGCTAAAAGCAAGTATAAAAGGGCAGGGTCTACCACCGACGCTCTGCGACTAGCGTAAGAAAAAGTTTTCTTGGGTCTGAAGTTGACTCTCAACTTCCTACTACTCGGGACTTGGCTTGAAGTTGTCTGCCAACTTGTTTCACCTCCACTAAAGGAAGCAGTTTACTCGGCTTATATAGACTTTTGGCTACCCAAAAGTCTCAAACAAGCATACTAATAACCACAAAATGCATTCACGGTAATCGTGTGAACCAGAGAGACTATTAGGAGATATTTCCTCAAGGTAAATATCTAGGTGCCATACCCATGCCAGCCACCCATCGGCCAGGGGTGGGAATTGATGTGGCCATTATATAGACTTTCAGAGCTACTTGTACTATCACCCACAACCTGGAACTGTACTGACATCTACTATGACAGCGTGTCCTAAAATGAAAAAAAATCAACCGACGAATTTGCCACACTCACCCAAATTAAAAATATCTTGCAAATTCAAAAACTGTAAAAATATCTTCCCAATTCCGATACTGTATACAATCATGGTCCTCATCTAGATTTTTTGTGTGCGAATTTGCGCACATCACGCCCTCTCGCTCAAGACGAACGTCCCGACTCGTCACTGCTCTTCTTCTGCTTCCGTTAGTGTTCGCTGTCTTATTGATAAAATGTATGGTCTCTCAAACGGGTAAGGATGCAACTGATTACCAATATGATGCTCTAAAAAGTAGGTTCGCATTACTGGTACCTCACTTTGTAGCATAGCCTCATATATTTGTTTGATCACATCGAGGTGGGGTTGAATACATTCTTCTTCCGTGAGTCTTCCGAATCTTCCAAGAGTGAAAAATATATGTGATATGCAAACTCTTCTGGATGATGCCGGAGGAATGGATGCCGATAAGAAAAGAAGACGCGCATCATTAAGAACGAATCATCGTAAGATAAGTGCGGTCCATGTAGCGCGCTAAAACATAAACAGATGCTTATCATGAAATAAGAAATGACCTGCGCATCGTTCGCATCCTCGGAGATATTGCGCAGCCAAAAAGATAATCTTCTTCTTCTGACTGTATGCTGTGCATGGTTGTGAAGGAGAGCTAGAGATGAAGTTGTGGTGGACGGTCCCGATGAATGGCCGCGACCAGCTCCTGACGTACTGGGACCTGCACGAGGTCCTCTCGGGGGACGACCGGAACCTCTTCTGGGCGGGTTGTTGTCTCCTGAAGGTCCTCCTCTGGTCATCATCACTCCTTCAGGAGGATCCTCGCCGCCTTCAACGTTTCCAATTTGTGGCGGAGAAACGTAAGGTTCCATAGAGGATACGGGACCAGTCTATATTCCATATCCGGTGGTAAGGCGTAACCTCTCAGTCGCACATCTTGGTTGTTCTTGAGAAATACGTAAATTGGACGGATAATATTCAGATACGTTTGCGACAAGTCTCCGGCAGCTACCATTCATATCTTCCTACAGAGTAATGATATATTACCTCCACAAACTCTGGACCTGCTTCCGTGAATCTTCCCGTTTTGGAATGAAAATAGAACTCTTATTAATAGTCGGAAATCTTCTTCAGGTAGCAATGGTCCGTTCAACGTACGAAAACATAGGCATATATTAATGTAGAAATAGATGATTACGTGGAGTTCGTAGTAGTCCCGCGTAACCGAGATGATCCATTCCCAGCCCTTTTTCCTCCCATACGAATCATTCTATAGTTAAAGATGAGTATGCCCGTGGTTGCGCATAGTCCTGTGTGAGAAGGAATTCTTCAGGCCTCTGATGATAAGGGACCAGACGACGTGCATGGATAGCCCTCCTTGATCTCTTCCCTGAGCTTGAACAGAGCTGATAGTGCGGGTGTCTTTCCTCCGTGACGATGCAAGGGTTCGAGTACTTGGTTTGGAAGGCCGGCCACTTCACAGCCTGCTGCATTGCTTTTCCATGTACTACAAGTACTTTAGAGCCAACTGAAAAGGTCCTGACTGCAGGTTCTGTATCCTTATTTCTTGTCTTTGTTAGCGCGCGGTGTGATCTCCAGCCTTCGTGGCCAGTAGTTCAACTTCCCTACTCTCTTCATCGATAATATTTGTTTCCATGTCTCTCTGTAACATTCTAGGAGCCCTTCCGTACATTAGCTCGAATGGTGAGCGTCCATTTCTTCCTCTTCTTCGACGGTAGCCGTATAACACTTTTGGTAAGGCATCTTCCCACTGGATTTCATTCTCCAACATAGTTTTCGATATTGCTCGTTTGATGGTTCCAACCATCCTCTCCGCTTTCCCGTTGGACATAGGAGCGTATGCGAAAACGGTCTTCAGCTGAATCTCTTTCACTTCCAAAAAACGAAGCAGTGAAGTTGCAGTAAAACGAAGGGTGTTATCCGAGATGATCCTTTTTGGAAGACCAAACTGTTCAATTATTTCTTTTTCGATGAATCTCAGTACACCTCAGCATTTGCCTCCTCAGCTGCAACTGCTATTGGCCATCCAGTAAGATGTTTCACCCTATAAGGAAATATTTGTTTCCGGAAGAAGTTTCCTTTAACGGGCCCGCGAAGTCAATTGAGAAGGTTTCAAAAGACCGGAAACTGGAAAACTTAGAGTTGTCTTATACTTCCGTATTGGAGTGAATTTTTGGCAGTTGTCGCAGCTTTTCACGAAATTATAACGTCCTTATGGATACCGGGGCCACCAGAATTCTCAGTTACGAATTTTTTGGTTGTTTCGAGATCCCAATGCCCTAGCTCATCATGGAAAGTCCTCAAGATCTTCATTCATTTTTCAAAAGGGGCCACTAGTCGGGGACCGGCTTTAGTGTGCCGGAAGAGTTTCCCATTCCACAATGTAAAAGCCTTTTGATTCCTGGTACCCAATTTCTGGTGTTCAAGATCAACCTTTCTCATTCTAGTCCATCGAGGAATTTGATCAGTCCGTGAATATTAGCTTCGTACTCGTTATCGTTCGGCAACTGCAACTCGCGACTCCGACGATGTCCTCCGAAGCTTTTTCATTTGGAATCAGTGCGTCCTCAAGCGGGATAGGTAATCGGCAGGCTGATTATTGCGTCCGGGTCTATACACAATTTCAAACCGATATTCTGCGAAAATGTCGAGCATCGGGCCAAGCGGTGATGTACATCCTTCTTTTGGAATGCTGTTTAAGTGCCTGGTGATCAGTTATCAAGAACAAATTTCTCGAGTGATAAAAGGTATAAGCGAAACTTTTTCAGCGCGAAACGACAGCTAGCGCTTCTTTTCTGCGCAGAATGAGTATCTCTTTTCCGCATCATTCAGAGTTCGGCTTGCGAATTGAACAGGGTGTAGTCTTCCGTTTTCATTTTTTGGGACAAAACGGCACCAAAGACCGTTCTGAGGCATCTGTCTCCACAACGAATGGTCTCTTGAAATCTGGGTACATGAGAACTGGGGGGACACATAGCTTATCTTTAAGCTCCTGAAATGCAGTTCATTTCCTTTTCCAGTAAAATTTTCCGTTTCTCGTAGTGCTGGCATGTAACGGTGCTGCAGTCTTGGCGAAGTCTTTGATAAATATTCTGTAATATGAGGCCAGTCCTAAGAAGCTTCAGACCTCCGTCTTTGAAGCGGGCCTTGGTGCCAACTTTTTTTTTTGTTTCTCTCTGGATCCACTCTAATTCACTCTTGATCGACGATATGCCGAGTAATTGGATAGAAGTTTTCGCAAAGAAGCATTTGCTCAACTTAATTTTCAGGCTGTATGCAGACATTCTCTCCACTAACTGGTCTTGACATGGATATGTGCTGATCCAATGTTTTTGAGAATATTCCGCATCATTGATATAAAGTCTTGCAAATGGAAGTCATTTCAAAACCTCGTTCATCATTCTTTGGAATGTAGCTGGGCGTTCATGAGACCAAAAGGAATCACTTCGAACCTGAACGTACCGGCTTTGCTGGTAAAAGTTGTTATTTCCTTACATCTTTCATCCAATGGAATCTGACAATAACCAGTGTAAAGATCAATTGAGGTGAAGTATCTCTAGTCCTTCAAGTCTTCGAATATTTTCCACCATATTCGGAATTGGAACTCGATCGGGTATCATTCTCTGTTCAGCTGTCGGTAATCGACGCAAAAGCGAAGTTTTCCATCTTTCTTTGGTGCTAACACAACTGAAATGACCATGGGGATGAAACCGGCCGAATAGTATCATTTTCCAGCATACTTGCAACATTCTCAGAGATAAATTGGTCATATTTTGGCGGTTGACGTCTAGGCTGTGGTAAATTGGTTGAGTATCGGTAAGTTCAAATGAGTGAGTGACCGGTACGCTTGCTTGTCTTAGATCGGAAGCGCTCCATGCAATTACTTCGGAAGATGTTAAAATGTAGGATATTTTCATTGAGGCGGGGGTTGGAAGGTGCTGTATTTTTTCTTGAATTTCTGCCATTTGGCACTGGTCTTCTTCTTCATTTTCACCCTCCAAATTTGGAAGGATCTCTTCCGTCGTGCTCACATCTTCATATATGGAATTTGACATGTTCTTATTTTCTTTGCAAGGTAATCTTCTTTCATGCTCCGAATTACGTCCTTTGATTCGATATAATCGCAAAAAGAAACACATTCAGATGTCAAACCTACTCTAGAATTCCAGTCTTCATCTGTTTCAAACCCAGAATCATAACCATCCCATGCAATGTTCACTATCCCCCGAGCGTACCCTTCCACTTCCGAAAGTGTTCGTTGGTTCGTAATATTCGTTTCCATAGCTAGAAGTGGAATCTTCACTGTCCGTTTCTTTTAAATCTTCCGGATGTGTGCTTTTGTCGAAATACAGGGGCATCTTCACGGTTCTGCCGTCAATATTAACTTAAACGATTTGGTTGCCCAAGTCAATGCAGGTCCCTAGTCTTTCCATGGTAGGGCAGCCAATGATTGCATCGAGAGGAAGATCCGGCATGACAAGAAAGTCTACATCCACTTTAGAGTCCACAAAGAACACGTAAACCTTGTCAACAGTGCCCATGCATTTTGAGACGTTCCATCCGCAACAGTTATTTTTCGAGTAGTTGGAATAATTTGAAGACCTAGATCTGTCACCAAAGTTTCTGAAATAAGGTTTGGAACAGCGCCCGAATCGAAAAGAGCTTGTGTTTTCATTCCCAATACTTTGACTGGCACCAGCTTAAGACGTCTTGGTGCTGTCGAGGCCGATTGAAGAAACAGTTCCTACTCTTAGCGGACTTATTAATTTTTTTGAGTTCTTTTCTCGCATCCTCTGCGTCGCCCCTCAAAAGTTGACCAAACGTTATCCCAGTTGGAGCTGATGCAAGCTCAGCCACCAAATTGTACCTCTTCACATACTCTAGTACGTCCTTTGGGATACTCTTAAGTTTCTTGCTCTTTTTCGTCTTCTTGGCCGGAGTGACTCCCACTCCTGGAACAACTTGATCAGACCTTATGACTCGAGGAGTACAGGTGCTGGGATATGCTCCAGCATTCCATACTCTAGCCTAGGTTTCTTCGATAAAATGTTCCCTTCCCCATCCCTTTTTGTCACATTGACTTGACTAATCTCTTCAGCGATGGATACGTTACCAGCATCCGTCAACCTTTGATCCCTTGTATTTTGTAAGATTTTCACCTCTGGTCCTGACTCACTCCTTGCTTCCGATAAATTTGCTCTTCTGTTGTCTTTAGACCAGCAGTTACTTTCATGAGGCCCATATCGACCGCACTTTGCACAACGAGTGTTTCTATGTGGATTATCAGGACACCTGTTTGCAAAGTGTCCAGGCTTGTGACAGTAAGAACAGACTTCTGCGGCTTTAGGGGCCCCAGACTGGTTCTTCTTAATGGTAAGAGTAAGGATTTCCAACTGCGAGGTTATCATGTCAAGTCGATTATCGAATCGGGTTTCCAACCTTTCTTCCAAGTTTTTGACATCGCCCCTGACAGATTCTAATGCCGCTGCACTAGTAGCCGGCCTTTGATAATTCTTTTCAGGATGTACGATAGACATCGATGTGCGGGTTTCCCTCGGTACCTCACTCAGTGACTGAAACGTCTCCGAATTTTTGACGAATTCTACTATGGTATCCTCCAGTTCATTCAAATTGTGAGGGCTCTTGATGAGGAGGAAATCGGAGAGCCGCTTATCCCCTATAGCCGCCTTACGCAGCATTCCGTACTTTGCTTGGGCGTTGAACCCAGCCTTTTCATAAAGATCACACAAGTACACCAATGAGCTTAACAAATCGTCGAAGTTGAGCCGGGCCTCTATGGCGGTACGAATCATCTCATCTGGTTCTACCTCCTTAGCATACTCTTTCACAAGCCACTCACATACCTCACCGAAGTTACGCCCATTCCCGTTAAGAGACCACTCGTCGATAAACTTGGACTTATATTTGTGCTTTGCGTCACCATGAAGATAGGCGAAGATACTTGCGGCCTTCTCTTCATCGCCCTTCTCTCGCATCACAACGTTGACATATGTGTAAAGAAACTCCTCAACGTCTTCAGTCTTGCCCCCTGTGAACGTTATACGACCAGCGTTGAGATCCATGATTACAGAAAAGAAATCCCCCGAAGTGTTCCTTACTACTGCTCAACTCGAATACCTCGGGTGCAACCCCCTCCACAAGAGTACCAAATGATAGGGTAAATCGGCGGGAAAAGAGATCCTTAGAACCAATTACCCTGAGAAGGAGGTGTTGCGAGCGACAAAAGTGCTACCGTGGTATTGTTGAACGAACAAAAGGGAGTGTATATAGAAGAGAGTTGAGAAAGCTAAAAGCAAATATAAAAGTATAAAAGGGGCAGGGTCTACCACCGACGCTCTGCGACTAGCGTAAGAAAAAGTTTTCTTGGGTCTGAAGTTGACTCTCAACTTCCTACTACTCGGGACTTGGCTTGAAGTTGTCTGCCAACTTGTTTCACCTCCACTAAAGGAAGCAGTTTACTCGGCTTATATAGACTTTTGGCTACCCAAAAGTCTCAAACAAGCATACTAATAACCACAAAATGCATTCACGGTAATCGTGTGAACCAGAGAGACTATTAGGAGATATTTCCTCAAGGTAAATATCTAGGTGCCATACCCATGCCAGCCACCCATCGGCCAGGGGTGGGAATTGATGTGGCCATTATATAGACTTTCAGAGCTACTTGTACTATCACCCACAACCTGGAACTGTACTGACATCTACTATGACAGCGTGTCCTAAAATGAAAAAAATCAACCGACGAATTTGCCACACTCACCCAAATTAAAAATATCTTGCAAATTCAAAAACTGTAAAAATATCTTCCCAATTCCGATACTGTATACAATCATGGTCCTCATCTAGATTTTTTTGTGTGCGAATTTGCGCACATCAACTAGTAACGAAAATATGGTGGATTGTTTTGCAAAGATGCCGACGTGTGCTGAATCAACAACGGGCGCAGGGCGATCGGGGACGGCCCGAGGATTCCGAATCTGATGGCACC
Source organism: Kappaphycus alvarezii (assembly GCA_002205965.3). NCBI lineage: Eukaryota > Rhodophyta > Florideophyceae > Gigartinales > Solieriaceae > Kappaphycus > Kappaphycus alvarezii. The sequence continues at coordinate 294,172 of NADL03000546.1, forward strand.
AAAATTTGTCTCTCATTTCTCGTTGCGATTCTGGTGAGGTGTAAGTGGGAATATTGACTTCCATATTCAACGGATACTGCTCAGCATCCGGCGAAATTCAATCGAGGACAGAAGGGAACTGGACACTCGAAAATTGATCATAGGGAAACTGCTGTACTACACCATAGATGCAGCTCACGGAGGTTTACCGGTGGTTTGTTTTCGATCTATCGTGGATCGGATGATTAGAGGCACGTTTTCTCTCATCCTTCATCACGGACAAACTCAGTCTTTATATCACGACTACTGAGTATTGGAGTGGTATCGACCTGCATGATGGCCGCAATTTACTCAGCATGGATTAGCGCGGATTTAGAGCAGAGAAGTCGATACACCCAGGCTACAACCTGGACTGCTGATTCCTGAGAGTAGGGAATCGTCCGGTGTGGGCAAAGTAGCGTCGATACGGATAGGCTCCAGCCCGGACGACGTGGCACTAACACAGACAGATTCCAGCCCGGACTGCAGTGCACAATCTTTAATTTCATTTATCTGGTTTCCGCATCAGACTAGGCTCACTCCCCGACGGCGATGTTTCAATACCTTTCGAGGATATGCGATCAAGGTAATTCCGTAGTTCTATACAGGCAGCGTCCCCTCGAACAGCAAGTCCGAAAGAAAAAAAGGGGCGGCAAGACCTGGCCAACCATATCCAATCAGTTCTTTTATTTTGACTCCCTCCTTCTACCCCACTCAGTACCTATCCTACCCTTTTAACCTTGTTCCTTGTCCCACCAATGATCCAGCAGATTGCGACACAACAAGAGGGTTTTGCATATCCCGAGGTTGGCCCAATCAGATTCATATGGTCATTTGCAACATAGACCTCATCTGTGTGCTTAGAAAACTTTTTGAAGAACAGGAAATACCCCGAGAGACTTAGAATTGGTAAAGCGGCTGCAGTGACTGAAGCGAGGGTAGTTATAGCTCCGCTGTTGCGCTTAGGGCCGGTTGCGGTGTGGCTGCTAAAGTTGTTGCAGCGAAGAAACTGTTGCAACGGAGACGATCGTGAGAGAGGTGGCTGTTGGTGATGAGGCAAGGCGGTCGGGCGGAAGGATCAGGGAGGTGAGTGGTATTTTGTTGTGCCGCAGACGGGTGGTACTCGGAAGATTGCGCAGGTGCTGAAAAGATATTGGTGGTATGGTGAAAAATGGAGAGGGGGCAATGGCGGATGAGGAACCGCAATTGACCGTGGGGAGCGGCAGCAAAGGACTAAGTGTGTCCCCACCGTCCTCCCTATCTTACTGACCTCCTCAAAATCTGTTTTCGATCTTCTCGGCGCCCCCGCTGAATTTGGCGTGGGCGCCGGATCTATGTCCGCTCGCATGTCCTGGGGACGGAACAACCATGTCTCAAGATCTCTCGCTGCACCGTTGTTGCTGATGGTTATTTGGAGTGGATTGTCTCCCCGCGCCCCCAGCGCACGTGGGATGACCTGTGAAAGACGCGTAAGGACGGCTCTTCCGTTCGAACAGGGTTTTCAAAGTCTGCTGTTTTCTATCGCTTTTCAAACTACTGTCTTTGTTACAGTCTCCGAAGGAACGTGGTCTGCGCAGCCCTGTCAATCCGCCAGCAAGTTCGTTCGTCCGGAGTTTTCTTTGTCTTGGTTATCGTCGTCTGTAAGTTGTCATGCTTACACTAGAAGTTTTTCAAGCTGTCTGGATCCCGCATTTAGATGGTGGAATTGTCTTCTAGTCCCCCCTTTTGTCCTTGTTGGAGTGGGTGATGGGTCAGCCGTCGCCTGGAGATGTTCTGTCTTCTAGTGCAACCACTATACCTGTACGGTTCAGGGTTTTGAACACATTAAAAGACCCCCCCCAGTGGGATCCACTGAAATATCCTACAAGGCGACCAGTAGTACCTCTTAATTTTCTCTAAAGTAGAATTGGGAAAGCAGCACGCTGGAGTTCAAGTGAGAAAGCACTTTTAGATTTTTTGGTTTATATTTGTGTCATTTTTTAAATGCTTTTTATCTATTTTTTATGAACGCGAGGAGTGCACAAGGTACGAGTGTTGGGTTCAATTATTGTTATTATCAGCAAAGTGCAGTAATACGTATAATAGTTTACTAAACTGTACAGCACTGTCAGCAAAGCAACTATTCTGCAATTAATGCTGCGCAGTGGTCTATATAAAGAGGCCCTATCCTGGTCTCCAGGACCAGATAAACATCAGCAATTGGAACTAGAACAGTCCTGTTCAATGCTTTGCAACTTCAGAGGAAAACGTTTAGGAATTTTACTCTTGGGAAGATATCTGTATTTTTGTATCTCAACCTCAAGGTTAATTTGTAACAGAAATGTTGCGGCTACTGTCCACAGTTAGCTACAAGCGTCTGACCAAGCTGTATTTTCACAATCTGACGTCCTTTGTGGCCCAGGACCACGGAGGCACAAGCGCTTTTATACACTTCATAGGTGGCCCCAGGGCCATATGTTCGCTACCTTACAGTAGCGATCAAAAAGATAAATATTTGAATACAAAGTACAAAGTACAAAATATATAGTACAAACATTTGGTCTAACAAAACTACCGTTAAATGCACCCAAACCAACACGTGCCTTGCGATCACCTTTCGACTTTGTGCGGTGAGCCGGGCGAGTATGATGACAGCGGTGTTGAAAGCGGCGATGGCAAAAGCGGCGGCTTGTGCGGTTAATACGACTGCCAAGGGCCCTTGCGGTTCAAGAAACTCCCAAAGGCGATTTCATCCGCGTAGATATGGCGTTGCTTCTCCAGTGCTTGACACGGCAGCGCCGGTGGGGACTGCGGCGGGGACTGCAGCGAGAACTGATGCGCGGACTGCTGCGAGGACGGTGGAGGTGATAACGTCTCCAGTCGATTCTCCAATGCCCTGGCCAGCTCTTTGAACGCAGCAGTGGCCGCCCGGGACGACGCGGTTGGAGTCTCTAATTCATTCATGCTGGGTGTAGCTTGCTTGACCCGAGGGGACTCTTCTTCCTCAGATTTGCTTCTTGCATATTTCTATAATCAGATGCGGGCGCCTTGGGCGCCGACCCCTCGAGCAATGTTCATTCGGCACTGACTGCTTCTTCCTGATCTTGTTGGGTAATGTTGCATTTACCTGAATTAGTTTATCGAACCGCTGCATCAAACTAGAATTAAAGCCTTAAGCGTTCTGCCGCCCTTGACTCTCAACCGCTTCTCGCCAAGCCGACTGGACCCCGCATTCAGCTCCATACCGGACGCCGACTCCTGCTGCCTTGAACACTTGGCGGTCGAGTTCCTTCACCACGGCAACCTGCCGGTTAATCCATCTGAGGCCTTTTCGCGAAAATACACTGTGTGTCCACCGCGGGTGTCGATGGGCCTGTTGCACCCCGCGCATTGCAACGACACAGTGTTGTCAACTCGTGAACTCCCAGATGGCTGCGTGGTATCTCTGGCCAAATCTCATCATAGGTTCGGCTGGCTGCAGACGGATGTTCGGTGAGAAATGATGCAGCATATATCAGGACTAGTTGCCCGGAGGCTGTGCACTTAGGTATTATTCGGAGTTTACAGTTTGGTACGAGAGGGAGATTGAACTTCAGGGACAGCGCAGACCTCAAAACAGTTTCGAAGTAATTGGAACGCAACTTGCCAGTCTTCTCGCTCCATAATGGCATTGACAAGAGGTTCGAGGTTGTGAACATGGTCCAGGGTGGGCCTCATCATGAGCGCCCTAGAATCTACTGGAGCGTTTAATATTGTAGCTCCTTCGCAGTATTCCGGTCATATGTCAGAGGGTAAGCAGCTTGGACTAAGGCGACGGGGCTGTGGCCACCAGATCTTGTATTTCGGGATGACGAAATGAAGCCCAAGACGTTTGGCTTCTAGGGAGGACAAAACTTCGATGGCCTTGAGTAATGCGATGTGTTTGGCTAAATTTTAACCATCATCACGGTACCAAAGTCCCAAAAGCAATCTTCCCACCAAGGTCAGCTTATTGCCAGTGGAAAGCATCCCTCGTTTGCAGAGCATTTTACGCAGCTCAACGACTGCTATGTTCCAAAGGTTATCAACTGGAATTTCGTCAATGCGGAGGCTTGAAAGTTGGGGTTTTGGTTTGCCAGTTTCAGGCGAACTTTTTGCCAAAGCTTTCTCAGTTTTGTCAGGGGTTCTTGGATTGACACGTTCCCAATCAGATTCCAATTGCGTCGACAGGTTTTGATTCCAACTTTTCGTTGGCGCCTTCCGCACGCTTGGCGCCCACTTCCTCTTTTCCTTCAGGACACTCAAGCCTAGAGTAATTAGTGCTCGGCTCTGCGTCATCATTATCAGAATCAATATTTTCATCCTCGCTATTCGCTTCCGAATTACTACATGTCCACTGATGGCGGGAAACGTCATTTCCTTGGTGGGTGCTCCAGTTTCTTTGGTAGGTGTACTTTGCGTTATATCTCCGTCGCCATCAACACCTACATGTATCAAAGCAGCGGCGGTCTCGACCTCCCTACCATGCATCATGGTATCAGACCCATTATTACACGGGCCTCGACTGGAAAAACTTGCAGGATCCTTGATGTAGATAGTAACTTCAGTGTGCTCGCTCGCTGTTTCAAGGCCCTCAGGGATAACTTTCGCTGTTTTCTGATTTGCGCCCTGAAACGGTCTCGGAGCCTGCAGAGAATCTCCTGGCGATTGCCTTGGAAGAGTTGAAGTCTGTGTCTATTACGGAAGTTCTCCTACCAGCTGAGTACTTGCTCAAAATGTTATGGTCTTCTACGTTGCCCTCAGCCTTTAAGGAAGAGGGTTCACGGACGCCGATCGTGGACTCCAAAAATTCTTACCACAAATCTTTGTCAGACTCCCAGAGGATAGCACGGATGGACCTGAAGCAGAACGAGCAGAAGTATCCCTCGAGAAGCGACTAAAAATTTCATCAGATAGAATCGAATGAGACTCCGTGTCGTCTGCCCTGTCATCGCTATAAACCGAATCATCAGAAGTACCATATGAATAGTCCTCAGAATCTTCAGGAGATAGCATCGGATTTGGCGCATTATCGTCGGTGCTGTCATCGGCAATAATCCTTGAGCTTGGATTGTTATCGTTATCTTCATCAGACCATGTATAAAGCTCTACCACAGGGTGCTGATGACATCATCATGAACCTTGTCTTCGGTGAGGCCTAATTGTTATGGGCAATGGCGATAAGGAGCCCTACCAAGCATTCGCCCATACTCGGGGTTTCCGCTGATTACTTGCAAATCGGCGGCCCTCAACGCGTGCTGCGCAAGCTTTTGCTGGCTGTTCCAAGCAGGCTGTTCCAAGCAGGCTGTTCCAAGCAAAAGATTGTGCAGCACGCGTTGAGGGCCGCCGATTTGCGGAAACCCCGTCAAACCATCAAGCAGGCCGCATTGGACAGGACGCCTGCTTCAGTACGATCGCTAAGCACATGCATCGATGCAGTCGGCACCTGTAGAGTGTGATCTGCCTCATGCCCACCGTTGAAGATCGTTCCCTTCAGCGCTTTTTGCTCCAACAACCCCCCTCGCAAAAGAAGCTGACAGATCCAAATTGCGAAGCCGATCAAAAGTTTATACTCACTGGTGACAGCAGGAGGCAAGCTTTCCTGTCGTCAATGGGCCTACCCGATGCTAAACAATAGGTATGCTGCGCACCATGGCCAGGCCTTAGACGCACAATGCTTCCAAATCTTTCTCCGTCTGGCTCCAATGTTATTGCCAGGTATCAATTTTCGCCCATAACACCCCGTGCCTCAGGAGCAACTGCCCGGAAACACTGGACATCCTCAGTGACCACCTCACGCACTACCTGCATGGTCGAGATCTGATCGATCGTCACGACCGCCAGATTACGGTCCTCACGTCGGACTTAGCAAATGCCGCGCGGCACTCGGTCATGGAGCCTCGTCTCAATGGCAAACATCGCAGAAGGCCAGACATCAAGGCTACGGTGGGCAACGAAGGGACAGAATTTTTCGACGTTACATTCGTCAATCCACTTTGTCCCTCCAACACACGGGCCCGTTGCTTCAACCTCTTGATATATCTGAACGGCGCGAAAGCATCAAAGTTGAGAAAGTATGAAGAATTCATCACCACCATGCCAGGTTCCAACTGATCCCAGTGTCAATATCCATTCCTGGCTGGTGGCACCTGGACGCATTCGCGGTGCTAGCAGACGTGGCTAGGGACGTCGCCGTACGAGCTACGGAGATCTTCGGGCGAGTGCGATCTGTCTTTATGCCAAGACTCGCCGCAGCGAGTCTTTGAAACACCAGCCCTGTGAGGTTGTAACTCATGACTCGGCCTCATTTTCAGACTTTCTAATACACAGACTTGTCCCATCTAATCGTCGGAAAATAGCCGTCCTGCATTCCTAATCAGTAAAGCAACCATCTGTGTGCTTGAAATAAGTTGTGAAAGCCCAGGCGATACCCCCGAGAGACCTGGATTTGGCAAAAGCGGCTGCAGTGATTGAAGCGGGGGTAGGTATGGCTCTGCTGTTGCGGTTGGTGTTGTTTGCGGTGTTGCTGCTCCAATTGTTGCAGCCGAGACGATGGTGAGAGAGGTGGCTGTTGGTGATGAGGCAAGGCAGTCGATGCGGAAGAATGGGGGAGATGAGGGGGATTTTGTTTGGCCGCAAACGGGTGGTACACAGAAGATTGCGCAGGTGCTGAAGAGATATTGGTGGTGTGGTGAAAATCGGAGAGGAGAGACGATGGTGGATGGGGACCGCAATTGAGCGCGGGGAACGGCAACAAAGGACTGAGAGGGATCCAAGGGGGTTGGGACTTTTCGGAATAATTCGTTGAAAGGGTTTTCACGAATTGGGGAAACGTGGAGTGGTTTAATATTTGAAAGAAATGGTCGGGTTTGGCCCGGAATAACCTACAGGGTGACCAGTAGTACCTCTTAAATTTTCCTAAAAGCGGAATAGGGAATTCGAAGATGGAGTGGCATATACACGTGTATTATCAGCGAAGTGCAGGAACACGTATAATAGTATAGCGTAGTGTACAGTACTGTCCGCAACGTACCTAGTCTGCAGTTAGTGCCGCGCAGTGGTCTATACAAATCGACCCTGTCCTGGTCTCCAGGACCATGTAGTCATCAGCGATTGGAAGTAAACAGTCCTGGTCCGTGCTTTGCAACTTCAATGCCACCCTCTGCACTCTTCATAGTAATGAAGAGTGCAGACGATGGCTTTCGATATATACGGGCCTGCCCGTCCCGGTGCCGAACGAGGTCTGTCCAGAATTGCTGAGTACATCGCAATACGTAAAGGCAGTAGCCTTGCCTTCGAGCGCGATCACTTGTTCACGATTATCAGTTCGCTCCTACAACAACGAACTTTTGTCGCGATCAACCGACGACTACTCAACCGTTCCTGGCTCGGATAGATTTTTCCCCTTTTGAGGGCCGCTAGCCCCTCTTTTCTGCTTGGTAAAGTCTTCTTCTTCTTCTTCTTCATAGTAAGCTAACCCCATTCGCCCCCGGTTTTGAGAAAACCCGGCGGTTCTCTGCGACAGATCAGACCGTTTAAAAAGAAAACTCACAAATTCCTTCAAACTTTCTTTCTAGGAAATTCCCGAGTCATCGCACACTCCTTCTCGTCGGGCATCCCGTCAACAAGATTTCTTTTTTCCCTCCGAAAGCATCATCATTCGGAGTATTTCAGACCAGAAGCTACTCATTGCTGTCACTCACATGGCCGAAAACTTCTCAGACTTCTGCTTTAAGATCCCTCATCTCCCTTCTGATATCGCTACCAACAAAATTTTCCCGCATATCGTCTCTTCTAGCCACAATGTCACAAGAAAAGAAAACCGGTACTGTTTCTCCTGTCGTCTCCGATGAAGCCATCTGGGATGCACTTTTGGCTTGGCTAGCTGTCCTCGGCATTGCTCCTCCCCAACTACCTCACCCTCAAGCCACCGACCACTGCGTCTCTCTGTGCAAGCTTTTTTCTCAGTTCGCACCAGATCACCTTTCCTTCAGCCAATACTCTGTGCCACAGATAGTCCCCGGCACCAACGCGATCCGTCAACGTCGCTACATTGCTCGCAGTCTCGCCCGTTCGCTTACAGATTGGTTTCAGCTGGGCAGGCCGTCAAACTCTTTTCCTCCCCAAGAGTCGACTGCAACTGGAAATACCCGTCCCCAGTAGACCTCACCTCAGATGTTTCGGAGGCGCTTCTCAGATTTTCTGAAGAAACAGAATATGGAGACTTGGAGGGAAACTTTGGTATTGTAAGACTAGGAGAGGTCGTTCTATGCGCAGCCTTGCACTCTGAGAAGAAAGATGTTTACATCGAGAAGATCTCCACGCTTCATACGGCTCATCAAGTCGCCTTGGCCGCGTCGGTTCGTCGCACGAGTACCAAATTGTACACATCAGATGCCTCGGATTTTGTCAACATATCGAATGGAAAATTGCTCACAAATGGGACAGGCAACTTCCCGGTACACTCCCAACCAAATTTGCAAGAGGAAAAATCCATTGCGCTTCCTGGAATTTCACTGGCTACATACAACGCACTTGTCACAGAAAGGGATACTTTGAGGATGGATCTTGACAAATCTGAGGCTATCAAGGGTTTTTATGCTCGGGACGTTCACGCATTGAGAAACAGCATCGATGAAGCTGAAGATAGGATAATAGATCTCAGTGCGATGCTTGTACAAAAAGAAACCACAGTCAAGACGAAGGCAGACGCCCTCATCAGTGTGAAAGAGGCTCTTGAAGATGTTCGCGTCTCAGATGAGGAACTCAACGCTCTTCGGGATAAGGCAGGTATTGCGACAAGCTCCAGGAAAACCTACAGCAAGTAAGCAGTAGACTAGCAGAAGCGGTTGGTATGAAATGGAAAAATCAGGATCTCCAGCGGCAGCTGGATGGGTATCAGGAGAGTAACAGCAGAAACATCAAGCACTCGGAATTTCTCGAGGCTCATGATATGGGGTAAATCGGCGGGGGAGAGATCCTCAGAACCAATTACCCTGAGAAGGAGGTGTTGCGAGCGACAAAAGTGCTGCCGTGGTATTGTTGAACGAACAAAAGGGAGTGTATATAGAAGAGAGTTGAGAAGCTACAAGCAAGTATAAAAGGGGCAGGGTCTACCACCGACGCTCTGCGACTAGCGTAAGAAAAGTTTTCTTGGGTCTGAAGTTGACTCTCAACTTCCTACTACTCGGACTTGGCTTGAAGTTGTCTGCCAACTTGCTTCACCTCCACTAAAGGAAGCAGTTTACTCGGCTTATATAGACTTTTGGCTACCCCAAAAGTCTCAACAAACATACTAATAACCATAAAATGTATTCACGGTAATCGTGTGAACCAGAGAGACTATTAGAAGATATTTCCTCAAGGTAAATATCTAGGTGCCATACCCATGCCAGCCACCATCGGCCAGGGGTGGGAATTGATGTGGCCATTATATAGACCTTTCAGAGCTACTTGTGTATCACCCACAACCTGGAACTGTACTGACATCTACTATGACAGCGTGTCCTAAAATGAAAAAATCAACCGACGAATTTGCCACACTCACCCAAATTAAAAATATCTTGCAAATTCAAAAACTGTAAAAATATCTTCCCAATTCCGATACTGTATACAATCATGGTCCTCATCTAGATTTTTTCGTGCGCGAATTTGCGCACATCACGCCCTCTCGCTCAAGACGAACGTCCCGACTCGTCACTGCTCTTCTTCTGCTTCCGTTAGTGTTCGCTGTCTTATTGATAAAATGTATGGTCTCTCAAACGGGTACGGATGCAACTGATTACCAATATGATGCTCTAAAAAGTAGGTTCGCATTACTGGTACCTCACTTTGTAGCATAGCCTCATATATTGGTTTGATCACATCGAGGTGGGGTTGAATACATTCTTCTTCCGTGACTCTTCCGAATCTTCCAAGAGTGAAAAAATATATGTGATATGCAAACTCTTCTGGAAGATGCCGGAGGAATGGATGTCGATAAGAAAAGAAGACGCGCATCATCAAGAACGAATCTTCGTAAGATAAGTGCGGTCCATGTAGCGCCCTAAAACATAAACAGATGCTTATCATGAAATAAGAAATGACCTGCGCATCGTTCGCATCCTCGGAGATATTGCGCAGCCAAAAAGATAATCTTCTTCTTCCGACTGTATGCTGTGCATGGTTGTGAAGGAGAGCTAGAGATGAAGTTGTGGTGGACGGTCCCGATGAATGGCCGCGACCAGCTCCTGACGTACTGGGACCTGCACGAGGTCCTCTCGGGGGACGACCGGAACCTCTTCTGGGCGGGTTGTTGTCTCCTGAAGGTCCTCCTCTGGTCATCATCACTGCTTCAGGAGGATCCTCGCCGCCTCCAACGTTCCCAATTTGTGGCGGAGAAACGTAAGGTTCCCATAGAGGATACGGGACCAGCCTGTATTCCATATCCGGGGGTAAGGCGTAACCTCTCAGTCGCACGTCTTGGTTGTTCTTGAGAAATACGTAAATTGGACGGATAATATTCAGATACGTTTGCGACAAGTCTCCAGCAGCTACCATTCCATATCTTCCTATAGAGTAATGATATATTACCTCCACAAACTCTGGACCTGCTTCCGTGAACCTTCCGTTTTGGAATGAAAATAGAACTCTTATTAATAGTCGGAAATCTTCTTCAGGTAGCAATGGTCCGTTCAACGTACGAAAACATAGGCATATATTAATGTAGAAATGGATGATTACGTGGAGTTCGTAGTAGTCCCGCGTAACCGAGATGATCCATTCCCAGGCCCTTTTTCCTCCCATAGGAATCATTCTATAGTTAAAGATGAGTATGCCCCGTGGTTGCGCATAGTCCTGTGTGAGAAGGAATTCTTCAGGCCTCTGATGGTAAGGGACCAGACGACGTGCATGGATGGCCCTCCTTGATCTCTTCCCTGAGCTTGAACAGAGCTGATAGTGCGGGTGTCTTTCCTCCGTGACGATGCAAGGGTTCGAGTACTTGGTTTGGAAGGCCGGCCACTTCACAGCCTGCTGCATTGCTTTTCCATGTACTACAAGTACTTTAGAGCCAACTGAAAAGGTTCTGACTGCAGGTTCTGCATCCTTATTTCTTGTCTGTGTTAGCGCGCGGTGTGATCTCCAGCCTTCGGTGGCCAGTAGTTCAACTTCCCTACTCTCTTCATCGATAATATTTGTTTCCATGTCTCTCTGTAACATTCTAGGAGCCCTTCCGTACATTAGCTCGAATGGTGAGCGTCCATTTCTTCCTCTTCTTCGACGGTAGCCGTATAACACTTTTGGTAAGGCATCTTCCCACTGGATTTCATTCTCCAACATAGTTTTCGATATTGCTCGTTTGATGGTTCCAACCATCCTCTCCGCTTTCCCGTTGGACATAGGAGCGTATGCGAGAACGGTCTTCAGCTGAATCCCTTTCTCTTCCAAAAAACGAAGCAGTGAAGTTGCAGTAAAACAAAGGGCGTTATCCGAGATGATCCTTTTTGGAAGACCAAACGGTTCAATTATTTCTTTTTCGATGAATCTCAGTACCACCTCAGCATTTGCCTCCTCGACTGCAACTGCTATTGGCCATCCAGTAAGATGTTCCACCCCTATAAGGAGATATTTGTTTCCGGAAGAAGTTTCCTTGAACGGGCCCGCGAAGTCAATTGAGAAGGTTTCAAAGAGACCGGAAACTGGAAAACTTAGAGTTGTCTTATACTTCCGTATTGGAGTGAATTTTTGGCAGTTGTCGCAGCTTTTCACGAAATTATAGACGTCCTTATGGATACCGGGCCACCAGAATCTCTCAGTTACGAATTTTTGGTTGTTTCGAGATCCCAATGCCCTAGCTCATCATGGAAAGTCCTCAAGATCTTCATTCTTTCTTTCAAAGGGGCCACTAGTCGGGGACCGGCTTTAGTGTGCCGGAAAGTTTCCCATTCCACAATGTAAAAGCCTTTTGATTCCTGCGTACCCAATTTCGGTGTTCAAGATCAACCTTTCTCATTTCTAGTCCATCGAGGAATTTGATCAGTCCGTGAATATTAGCTTCGTACTCGTTATCGTTCGGCAACTGCAACTCGGCGACTCCGACGATGTCCTCCGAAGCTTTTTCATTTGGAATCAGTGCGTCCCTCAAGCGGGATAGGTAATCGGCAGGCTGATTATTGCGTCCGGGTCTATACACAATTTCAAACCGATATTCTGCGAAAATGTCGAGCCATCGGGCCAAGCGGTGATGTACATCCTTCTTTTGGAATGCTGTTTTAAGTGCCTGGTGATCAGTTATCAAGACAAATTTCTCGAGTGATAAAAGGTATACGCGAAACTTTTTCAGCGCGAAGACGACAGCTAGCGCTTCTTTCTCGCAGACTGAGTATCTCTTTTCCGCGTCATTCAGAGTTCGGCTTGCGAATTGAACAGGGTGTAGTCTTCCGTTTTCATCTTTTTGGGACAAAACGGCACCCAAAGACCGTTCTGAGGCATCTGTCTCCACAACGAATGGTCTCTTGAAATCTGGGTACATGAGAACTGGGGGACACATAGCTTATCTTTAAGCTCCTGAAATGCAGTTTCCATTTCCTTGTTCCAGTAAAATTTTCCGTTCTTCGTAGTGCTGGCATGTAACGGTGCTGCAGTCTTGGCGAAATCTTTGATAAATCTTCTGTAATATGAGGCCAGTCCTAAGAAGCTTCGGACCTCCGTCTTTGAAGCGGGCCTTGGTGCCAACTTTATTTTTTTCGTTTTCTCTGGATCCACTCTAATTCCCTCTTGGTCGACGATATGACCGAGTAATTGGATAGAAGTTTTCGCAAAGAAGCATTTGCTCAACTTAATTTTCAAGCTATACTCCGATATCCTCTCCACAACTGTCTTGACGTGCGAGATGTGCTGATCCAATGTTTCTGAGAATATGACGACATCATCGATATAGACTCTTGCGAATGGAAGTCCTTTCAAAACCTCGTTCATCATTCTTTGGAATGTAGCTGGTGCATTCATGAGACCAAAAGGCATCACTTCGAACCTGAACGTACCGGCTTTGCTGGTAAAGGTTGTTTTTTCCTTACATTTTTCATCCAATGGAATCTGCCAATAGCCAGTGTAAAGGTCAATTGAGGTGAAATATCTCCCGTCCTTCAGGTCCTCGAGGATCTCCTCCATGTTCGGAATCGGAAATCGATCGGGTATCATTCTCTGGTTCAGTTGTCGGTAATCGACGCAAAAACGCAGCTTTCCATCCTTCTTTGGTGCGACCACAACTGGAAACGACCATGGGGATGAAACTGGTCGAATAATATCATTTTTCAGCATACTTGTAACATTTTCTGAGATAAATTGGTCATATTTTGGCGGTTGACGTCTAGGCTTGTGGTAAATCGGTTGAGTGTCGGTAAGTTCGAACGAGTGAGTAACCGGTACACTTGCTTGTCTTAAATCTGAAACGCTCCATGCAATTACTTCGGAAGATGTTAACATGTCGGATATTTTCAGTGAGGCGGGGGCGGGAAGGTGCTGCACTTTTCCTTGGATTTCTGCCATTTGGCGCCCTTTTTCTTCTTGATCCTCAACCTCAATATTTTGAAGGACCTCTTCCGTCGTGCTCACATCTTCATATATGGAATTCGACGTATTCTTATTTTCTTTGCAAAGGTAATCTTCTTTCATGCTCCGAATTCTGTCCTTTGATTCGATATCATCGCAAAAAGAAACACATTCGGGTTTCAAACTTATCCTAGAATTCCAGTCGTCATCTGTTTCAAACCCGGAATCATAATCGTCCCATGCCATGTTCATTACCCCCGAGGGTACCCTTTTCCACTTCCGAAAGTGTTAGTTGGTTCCGAATCTTCGCTGTCATAGCTAGAAGTGAAATCTTCACTGTCCGTTTCTTTTAAATCTTCAGGATGCGTGCTTTTGTCGAAATCCAGGGGCATCTTCACGGTTCTGCCGTCAATATTAACTGAAACCATTTGGTTGCCCAAGTCAATGCATGTCCTAGTCTTTCCATTGTGGGGCAGCCAATGATTGCATCGAAAGGGAGATCCGGCATGACAAGAAAGTCTACATCAACTTTAGAGTCCCCAAAGAACACGGAAACCTTGTCAACAGTGCCCATGCATTTTGAGACGGTTCCATCCGCTACAGTTATTTTTCGAGTCGTTGGAGTAATTTCGAGACCTAGATCTGTCACCAAAGTTTCTGAAATGAGGTTTGGAACAGCACCCGAATCGAAGAGAGCTTGGGTTTTCATACCCAATACTTTGACTGGTACCAGCTTAAGACGTCTTGGTGCTGTCGAGGCCGATTGAAGAAACAGTTTCTTACCCTTAGCGGACTTATTAGACCTGATAATTTTTTTGAGTTCTTTTCTCGCATCCTCTGCGTCGCCCCTCAAAAGTTGACCAAACGTTATCCCAGTTGGGGCCGATGCAAGCTCAGCCACCAAATTGTACCTCTTCACATACTCTAGTACGTCCTTAGAGATACTCTTAACTTTCTTACTCTTTTTCGTCTTCTTGGCCGGAGTGACTCCCACTCCTGGAACAACTTGATCAGACCTCTTGGTTCGAGGAGGTACAGGTGCTGGGATATGCTCCAGCATTCCATACTCTAGCCTAGGTTTCTTCGATAAAATGTTCCCTTCCCCATCCCTTTTTGTCACATTGACTTGACTAATCTCTTCAGCGATGGATACGTTACCGGCATCCGTCAACCTTTGATCCCTTCTATTTTGTAAGATTTTCACCTCTGGTCCTGACTCACTCCTTGCTTCCGATAAATTTGCTCTTCTGTTGTCTTTAGACCAGCAGTTACTTTCATGATGCCCATATCGACCGCACTTTGCACAACGAGTGTTTCTATGTGGATTATCAGGACACCTGTTTGCAAAGTGTCCAGGCTTGTGACAGTAAGAACAGACTTCTGCGGCCTTAGGGGCCCCAGACTGGTTCTTCTTAATGGTAAGAGTAAGGCTTTCCAACTGCGAGGTTATCATGTCAAGTCGATTATCGAATCGGGTTTCCAACCTTTCTTCCAAGTTTTTGACATCGCTCCTGACAGATTCTAATGCACTAGTAGCCGGCCTTTGATAATTCTTTTCAGGATGTACGATAGACATCGATGTGCGGGTTTCCCTCGGTACCTCACTCAGTGACTGAAACGTCTCCGAATTTTTGACAAATTCTACTATGGTACCCTTCAGTTCATCAAAAGTGTGAGGGCCCTTGATGAGGAGGAAATCGGAGAGCCGCTTATCCCCCATAGCCGCCTTACGCAGCATTCCGTACTTGGCTTGGGCGTTGAACCCAGCCTTTTCATAAAGATCACACAAGTACACCAATGAGCTTAACAAATCGTCGAAGTTGAGCCGGGCCTCTATGGCGGTACGAATCATCTCATCTGGTTCTACCTCCTTAGCATACTCTTTCACAAGCCACTCACATACCTCACCGAAGTTACGCCCATTCCCGTTAAGAGACCACCCGTCGATAAACTTGGACTTATATTTGTGCTTTGCGTCACCATGAAGATAGGCGAAGATACTTGCGGCCTTCTCTTCATCGCCCTTCTCTCGCATCACAACGTTGACATATGTGTAAAGAAACTCCTCAACGTCTTCAGTCTTGCCCCTGTGAACGTTATACGAGCAGCGTTGAGATCCATGATTACGAAAAGAAATCCCCCGAAGTGTTCCTTACTACTGCTCAACTCGAATACCTCGGGTGCAACCCCTCCACAAGAGTACCAAATGATAGGGGTAAATCGGCGGGGGAAGAGATCCTCAGAACCAATTACCCTGAGAAGGAGGTGTTGCGAGCGACAAAAGTGCTGCCGTGGTATTGTTGAACGAACAAAAGGGAGTGTATATAGAAGAGAGTTGAGGAAGCTACAAGCAAGTATAAAAGGGGCAGGGTCTACCACCGACGCTCTGCGACTAGCGTAAGAAAAAGTTTTCTTGGGTCTGAAGTTGACTCTCAACTTCCTACTACTCGGGACTTGGCTTGAAGTTGTCTGCCAACTTGCTTCACCTCCACTAAAGGAAGCAGTTTACTCGGCTTATATAGACTTTTGGCTACCCCAAAAGTCTCAACAAACATACTAATAACCATAAAATGTATTCACGGTAATCGTGTGAACCAGAGAGACTATTAGAAGATATTTCCTCAAGGTAAATATCTAGGTGCCATACCCATGCCAGCCACCCATCGGCCAGGGGTGGGAATTGATGTGGCCATTATATAGACCTTTCAGAGCTACTTGTAGTATCACCCACAACCTGGAACTGTACTGACATCTACTATGACAGCGTGTCCTAAAATGAAAAAATCAGCCGACGAATTTGCCACACTCACCCAAATTAAAAATATCTTGCAAATTCAAAAACTGTAAAAATATCTTCCCAATTCCGATACTGTATACAATCATGGTCCTCATCTAGATTTTTTCGTGCGCGAATTTGCGCACATCAGAACCCTTTGGTGCGAGTCAAGTTTGTGAAGTTTCGAAGTGAGTCGGGCATTTTCCTCTGGTATATCAAGTTAGTATTTTATTGTTTCCAGATCGAGGGGGCGCTACTGAGGTCAGTTCTAGTTTGAAGGTTTGTGTTAGTATAATTTCAATTTTATCCTTTTTCTGACAGCTGGCAACTCGCAAAGAGGGTTACAGGTGTTACTGTATTTTACCGTTCAACCTAGAACTTGATCGTTATTTTTATGCACTGTACAGTCTGTAAGCTTGAGTTAATCTACTTTAGATCAGCTCAAGCAGGTTTATGGTTAGACACTCACCGTCGTCTATATTTCTTCTGGAAACTTCCTTTGATCAACAGAAAGCATCAGTCGACTCACCTTGAGGTCTATATAAGCCCCGTTTTCTCTCCATCTTCTACCTGAATAAAGTTCCTCACCACCTTCTCCTCTGTCATCTCTCCTTCTCGCTTTCCCACTCTTTCCACCCCTCCCCCTTTCTCTCCCCTGCTCTCCCGCACTCTACCTCACTCTCTGTTGGTCTCTCTCGCTCCCTCTCTTTCGTTCTGTCCATCACGCATATCATTTAATTTTTGGAGTTATGGCCCCAGACCGCCTCGAACTTTCTTGACGGTCGAAATTTTCATGGGATCTCAGAACGGCTCCTTGGACGGATGGAAAAGGACCTTAAAATATTTTGATGCTGTAGACGAATAGAAATGTCCCCATGATTTATTACCAGCATCTAATTTTTTAAGGTCCCAAAAATTGTACAAGGTTTTGTTTTAAAATCAAAATTATATGAACGAGCTCTTGATATTTTTTAGAAACTTCCAGATACATAAATTTAATCTGAAAGTGGTGCGTTGGCGATTGCCAACGCTTTTCATAAGATATGTCCTTACAATCAATGTCTGATACATTTCAAAAATTTCTGGATCTTTTGCTCACTACTCGTGGTGATAATTGGTATTTCAAAATTTTTGAATCACGGTTTGATACTTAATATGCACGATTTCATTAATATACTTGCACCTCGAAATTATCTGAAGCACTGCTATCGTTTCTACTCCTGGCTAGCCCCAAAATCGATTCAAATCAGTGAGTATCTATTTTGACTGCTGTATTTCCGAAGCACAATGAAGAACAAGATATGTGAAAAATGGAAAATATTTAAAATTAATAAAATATTCCGAATTATCATATATTATTCTTGCATGCGATAATCAGAAGAACGTAAGACAAGATAATGACAATTCGCAAAAATATAGTTCTTCAAACCAATTACATATTTCATATGGAGAGAAAAACTTCGAAAAACCCAGGCATAAAATAACCCCTCAAGTTCTAGCTTCACTCAAGGAAAAGTCAACTTTTGACAGATGTGGTGAAATTGAAAATTGGGGTTATGAAAAAGATAGATGCAAGGGTCCTAAAAATGTTAAAGGGGCATCATAAAAAAAAGATATTACGGAGAATATTAAAAACAAAGGTATGCCTGGTTCGGTAATATTTCAAATGGCTAAAAATGTGCTTGATTCTCCATGAAACAAATTTTACCGAGGTCCCTGACTTGATGATGGAGAATTCTATAGTGGAATGGGAATTCTTGAATTGCGAGCATTTTCAGTTTTTTTTCCTGAGTGGAATGGAAAGCTAGATGGTCCCTATAATCTATCAAAGAAAACCCCTTCTGGCAATATGGAAATGGAGCACATTCTAATCAAAAAAGAAAAATAATCTGCTCCATATTTCTATAAGCTATACAAGATAATAGTATGCAGGTCAAAATACGGCATCTGATAGTTAGTGGATCATTGCAATGGATTGCCGGAAGACATGCTAAAAAAGAGTCAAGTATTTTTCATAATGCAGGTAACCGGATATATTTCAATTCTGCAAATACTTCAACCGATTATATAACATTAAGGGAAAAATTGGGGTTTTTTGATGATTAGAAAAAGGTCAGCATATGTTCCAAAACGCCTCAATTAATTGGTAGAAGTAGTCTGCATGGTGGAACCAAGAGACGGAGTTAATCCGGGTCAAAGTTGCAAGAAGGCCGCCGCGAGACCAGCATTCAGGCAGGCCGCGCATTAGGTCGCCATAACATTAGTGAATCATGGTCATCATTGCTATGTTCCCGGAAATATATTTATAAAAACATCTGACCATATGGAAAATTCGTTTCTATCAACAATATGTTCCAACACTACCAGTACAACAAAACATTTATCTTGGGCGGAAAAAAAGAAAATAATTAGTCAGGCCCCTAAACATGTATGTGGTCACTCAAATTATGATGATATGATATTACTAAAAAAACCATTTATCTGGGACGATTATTACAAAACGTTTTTATCAAAAATAGTTTACTCCTGCAAATGTTGCGATATCACAAAATAAAACTATTTCATCCTCGTGTAATATCTATATGGTCTCTATCTCGCGTATTTAATGAATTAGTGTGTGTGTGTATAACATTGTTGCGAAAAGTTTGGATATTTTTCACACCATGGACTCAGTTACCAGATATTCTACTGGTGCAATTGTGCTCTCCGTGAAAATAAAAAAATTTTATAAATTGTTTTGAAACTATCTGGTTAACACACGTTTGGGATCCCGATAACATAATGGGAGATCAGGCATTTGATAACGATATTTTAAAAGCTATCTAGAGAAAAAAAGACTTTATTTGGTCCTATTGGTTCTCGTCGTCACAACAAAAATTCTATTGAATCGAAGCACAATACATTGAGAGATACATACTAACGTTTAAAATTATCCGAAGCCTATGGAAATGACGCTGTTCCCATTGCTCGAATGTTCTCCTTATAATAATGATTGATACAGTTATTATTTTTAAAGGGGCAGTAGGAGGGCTGTATTAGGGGAAATGTTGAAAAAGTAGCAAAAATTGCAGCTAGCGCGCCAAATAGGCAGACAAATGAGGCAGACATATGTAGGAAAATACCCAAAACCGCACATTTGGTATTATGCCACGCAAATACCGCCAATTTTGAGCCCTTTCGAGTACGACCTTCGAAAAGCTATCGAAAATCAACAAAATGAGAGACAATCAAAACGTTTAGAATCATCATCATCAGCAGCAAAGCGTAGCTCTCATTGGCTCCTGAAGTTTCGAAAATTAGCGAATTCTAATTTGCGCACCGAGGGCACGCGTGCCCTGTGCTGCTATTGGCCCTCAAACATTTGTTAATACTCTACGTTTGTTGGCTATAGGGGTACCGGTTTGGGCCAACGAAGTGGTGCCAACCTGGCATGGCACTGCGCCCACTGGCCTCGATTCGAAGGTATGCCTGACTTTACTTTTCAGTGCAGCTGGCTGCAGTCCCTTATTTCGAGACGATGGTGTAGAATGGGAGAGTTGCGGGAGATCTGTACCATACTGTACTGTACAGTATGCTATGTATGTACAGCACTGTACAGTACAGAACATCGTGGTACTGAAGCTACGACAATTTACCAAGATATCACCGCCCAGTACGACAACCTCCATCGCACAACAATCTGATACAGACCAGATGCGGTTTTACTCGCGGTCAAGTCATGTACTGATGAAAGACAGGGTGTGCTAACAGGTTACCCTAACTGTAACTCTCCGAAATGACGGTCGCGAATTCACGCCCCTAGCCATGCTGAATATTGCCGCATAAGCAGCTAGCCTCATAGATTCCGCGCAGGTGGAACACTAAAATGACACTGCTGCTGCTGGCTCCCGTTTACTCACTTGCGCGGAAGTGGATGAACATCTATTCACATTTTTCCAACGCCTCCACCCGTCATTCTCCGCACAACATTTAGGCCTCCCACACGCATTTATAGCGGCTGCACTCGCGCTCAAGCCTGATACTACAATCAAAATCTTATACCAGGCCTTGTGCGAGTCATTCGCTAAATACCTTCGGAAAGATAATTTTTGGTCGCGATTGCCGAACCCCTCGTTACTCTCTGAGCCTGAGACTCATAAATGCATCCGACGGATTTTTTTGCGTACACATGTTGCGGCATTCCTCACTATCCATCTATCTGTGGTCACCCAAACAAAAGATGATGTGTCGTCAGTGATGCTGCGTCGCCACTTAGGAGTTCCCGTCTTCGACGAAACTGCCCGCTCCTTTGCGCGGAATACAAGAGGCCTATGGACTATCTCGGCGACCATGCCACTGACCTGTGTAACAAAGGTCTAGGTTGGAAGAACCGCCCCGAAGCAGTGCAAAAGTGCTTGGCAAAGACGTGTACAAAGCTGCGGGAGCTGGCGTCCATTACAAAGTCCTGTATTTGCTTCCCGGACTGGACGCCTGACCAGCTGACATGCACCTCCACCCGACTACTTCTCCGGAAAACCCTACGTCCCCTCTCCCGGCTGCATATGACATCACAGCCTCCTCACATTAACAACAGTGCTTCCGATTCAAGGGAGCCCGGGAAGCGCGCGGCCGCCAATGCGGCAGAAAGACGGATACTAAGTGACTTTTCGACCAAAATCCCCGCTACTTCTGGCCATGCTTCAAAGGAATCCGCATCTCGGCTGGTCGTTTGTACTACTAGCTTTTGATTCCCTATGATGCCCGTCAAAGACCACATCCAAGGTGGTCGACGGGTATGCAGCCGTCATCGTGGCCCGTATCGGAAGCTTCAAGGCGAAGTTATCCTCTCGGCTTTATCAAGAGTTCAAATATGCCATCTAGTCCACAAGTGGAGCATGCACAATGTTGCCTCCTGCACGAAAGCCAGTCAACTTTAGCGGCCCTTTACAAGTACTGAAGAAAATCAATAAGTAAACAAATCCTACATGGTACTGTGGCACAAAGCCTGCATAGGAGTTATTCCAGGAAGTAGAAAATGCTTCGATGTTCTGTGTTAGGGCTTGGTAGGCAACAATTTTGGCCTCTACAGTATCGTAAGGGCTGTTTTCGTACATGAATAAATTCGGCCGAAATCTCTATTAGATTTGCCTTTCTGTCCAATTGCGAGCGCAGTATAGCATCCTAAAATTCTCTAGTTCCTTGAGATAGCTCCCATTGCCGACAAAACACACCCCTAAGAATCGACTCTCCCATGTCAACTGCTGTCAACGGCCTGTCCCGTATATAGAAACAGGAATATACGAATTCCGAGAATCTATCAAGACTAGACAGGTGGAACAGGCCTATGATATATAGTTTGCTTCTTTGCTCATATCGCTGCCAAAGAAACATATGCCCCACCTAACATTGAATAAAACCACAAAAAATGAAAAAATGTAGTTCCTGCCGATTTTTACTTCACGCTGAAGTGTTCTCTCGCATAGAAAAGCGAGACCTCGCCAAGGGGGTCGAACTTTTCGGGTCTTGATTCAAATATCTATTGATTTATACCGAAACGATGTTGTCTCTTCATATGAAATCGCCACTTGTCCCACAAGACCCATCGATAGTACTGGTCCTCAAATAATACCGAATGATTTAAAAAGTTTTCACGATGATCTAAGTGCTAAAAGAAAATTAAATCTTATCCTAATATCGAAATATGTGACCGATATTCCAATTAATGTTTGCGATAATGTGGAAATGTTTTTCATTTACCAAAGATAAAATTAGGATCGCGGTCGTCTTTTAAACCAGACTTAAATTTCTGCAAGAAATCTCTTCTTGTTACAGTTGCTCGATCTAATGGAGGATTTTTTAATGCAACAATTGAGGACTCTCGTCACTAAGTCTCTTCAAATGAACTTGCGTATCAAATATATAAAGCGAATGATTTATTGGACGGGTCAATTGGTAATTCTGTGGATGAAATTTCAGAAAATCGCGAATAATTAAGTACTCATAAAATCAGTAATTTGTGTGAAAACAATATTGAAGAAGATTTTGATGACTTTCATTCTACTCAAACTTAGGCAGAAAATGATGAAAACATTTCTGAATCTAAAAATTTACTATCTCTCGAAAATGCACCGAATGAAACCGAAAATAAATTTCTTAACCTTGAAAATTCAATTCGCATTCAAGTGAATGCAAATGGTGCAGCTGATGCTCATGAAATTGAGCTAATACCTAAGACAGAATTGAAAGCTTCGAAAAAACAAGATCTAGATCTTTATTACAAGAGGTTAGCATCAAAATATTTTTTCTTCATCAACCATCGGGACCTCCATCTCGGTTGATTTCAAATGCTACAGCATAGAAGAAAATAAATTTTCAAGAACTTATTTGAGAATACATGTTTCGAAAGTTCCTCTGGACTCAAATATAATATTCACTAATGTTTCAGACAAGTTAAAAATTCCGAATGATGGAAAATATTATTGAAAGGTACGGATTGTTCCGCATAAAAATTCGTACATAGAAAAAATATCTAAAAAGGTTTCAGAATCTTGTCATCCAATTTCAATTAGAACCTATTTTACTCTTTGCACAATTTTGAAATTAAATTTATCAAAAATCTATCTCAAACCAGCATTTATACAATTTTGATCAGCACAATGGAATGTTCTTCTAATTAAAACCCCTCGAGAATTCACATAAAATATTTTTATTGGTCTAGTTAAGGCGAATGCTAAATGACAGTTACATTCGGATAATAGGTTTTTTGATCTTGGTTTTGAAAAGATGGCTTATTACCTCAATTATAGGGAATTTGGTTGATGAAATGTTTATTACTGGACCGAAAAAAAATTAGAGCGACGTTTATTTAAGAATCTGGGAAATGTTACAAGCTTTGTATAATCTTACACACTTCTGGGACCTTTTAATAGCAATTAAGTTCAAATTAGATGATTAATATATACACGACATGCAAAAACTACTTCTATTTGACGAATCTATATATATGGATATGAATAATATTTTACGTAGTCATTAATTTCAGTCACCAGGATATTAATATTTAGTATTCATAATTTTGTAGGAGATGTGGTGTAAAAACTGGAAAAATATTTTTACAAGTAATGGAAAACTAGTAAATTGGGTTTTCATATCAAAAGAAGTGATGAAAAACTGCGGAACAATTTTCTTTATCAGAGGTGACCAATTTTTATTTATTGTGAATCATCGAAAATGTTTTTATCTATTTTCACTGGTCCTTTTTTTATAATGTATTACACAAGAAGCAATATTTGTGCCTGTCAGTGGGGTTTAAACTCTACAGTTATAATTACTGGAATTCTATTGCAAGAAATTATTATTTGGATTAATGCTCACCTGGATAAGTATTCTACAATTATTATTCATCATGAATTTGGTCTCCAATTATTATTATACTTGTGGAATCATCTTTGAAGCTTTCTTTTCTGATCTGTAGCATAAACAGTATTAGGTTTTTAGAAAAGTTTAGCAAATCTCGGGCCATCGAACTATCCCCGTCGATCAATAAATGTTGGTTTTCTTTTCAATATAATCCTCAGCTCTATTCTGGTATTTTATTTTCATTTATTTGGAATTACCCATTTTGGATCATATCATTTAGTTTTTACAGCTCTTGGCACGCCTTTTGCGAGAATGTTTAATTGATGATCATGTCGGTTAATTCTGTGGGCTCCATGCAAGCAGTGCATGAGATGATGGCCATGTACATCGAGTGTGTCCGGGCAATTCCTCCTCGAACATGGCGTGCGAGGGTGGAATAGTGGGACTTGACAGTAGTATTGAAGCCACACCGAGAATTCTCGAGGGCCAATGCTTGTCTGTAGTCCGGGGCATTGGGGGCAGTACACCCATTCCATAGCTCCCAGGAGGTCTATAGACGCGCTAGCTGTTAGAGCGATGGAGACATATGGTAAGGTCCGTACGGTACTTTTTCAGAGGCATGCTGCCACGGCAGTAATGTCCAACGCAGCCTGTCTGCTAGGAGGCCTAGAGCCGGCTTTTTAGGGCAATTTTAGAGGAATTACTGGGCACCCTGTAGGATATTCCGGGCCACAACCGACCGTATTTTCAAATATTAAATCACCCCACATTTACCCCCCTCGTCGGAGCAATTGGCGCCTTTCACTATACTAGAAGGGGTAACGACGCGTAACAAGTAGCCGACCTGGCAAACGCCAAAGAATTTTCGGAGTAGTTGAAAGATTACTTTTGTGTCGTCGAGATCGGCAATTTTTGGCAGGAACGGCTTAAGGGACTCAACGTGTTCGTAGAAAATCCGTTACATAAATGCTGTCTTTCCTATGGGGCCGTTGAGAATACTGGTCCCGTCGCTATACAATTGATTTAGTCATGATGCAGTGCACGCGGCATGTAGAATGCGGTTTGCTTGATCGCTGCCTGGTCGGGGTTTCCACTGGTTACTTGCGAATCGCACAGCTCTCAACGCGTGCAGCGCAAACTCTTGCTTGGAACAGTCGTCAAGGACCTCCTTGTTTGACTCCATGCAGAAGCCCTGTGCGGGCATACGAGCCCGATACATCTCAGAAACCAGACAATCGACGACTGTTCCAAGCAAACATTGGCGCAGCATGCGTTTAGCGCCCTGAAATTTGCAATTAATATGTGGAGACCCCGAGTATGGGCGAATGATTGGTAGGGCTCCTTGCAATTAATCTGTGGAGACCCCGAGTATGGGCGAATGCTTGGTGGAGCTCCTTACCGCCATTGGCCATAACAGTTTGGCGTGCATCGCCAGCGAGAATCTGTGCCCGTGCCCTCCCGGCTCAGGGAGGCCATCGTCTACCATTTTGTATCGATATATACATGGAGGGACATTATCTAGACTGACATTAGTAGCCGATGACTCGCGATTGTGGAGAAACACGCCGATGCCCGTCGGGAAATCTGGAATGCCAAATTAACCAACACGAAGTGCTGGCATACCAGGATTCAAGGAATCCTGGCATGGGAGGTAGAGGAAGAGTTGAAGAAGTTTACGCCAAAGCAGTTTGTACCACCGGAAGCCCCTGTCGCCATGATATCCGAATTGCCCTGCGTTAATAAAGCAATCGAGGGTTACTAAATGGACACTGTCCTTGATCATGATACCGAAGACAAAAATTTCTTCATAGATCGGATATAACTGTTGTTACAAACACGGCCCTTTCTGCAGGAAAGCGGACCTCTCTGCAAACTTCTGTCTCCTCCTTCCCTGTGGGTTTTCAAAAACAAGCTTCCCATCAATTTTTATTACGAACAAAATATTAAAACTGTTTTTCCACATGAATCTATATTCACTGTGCAACTTCATTTCTATTTTATATTTGAGCAGTTTGGCCCTCCTTTTTCAAAAAGAAATCTTTCTACTCGTGATCTGCCTTTTCCTCCAAATTAAGCTCCGGTATTTCATCAAGCATATTTTTTTGTTTTTGCCCTGATTTCATGTAAAGTGAAAGCCACGGTATTACCTCAAATTTTATAATTTCGTTCAAGGCCGTGAAAATTTTCGAAAACTTCGTCCTATTTAAAGTTCGAAATCTACATTGTTAAGGAAAACCTCCGCCATCACCTATCGCATTAGCCCACTCCAGTTTTGAAATTGGCATCATATAACTAGAACAGGAAGGTTACAGCTGGGTTTATTTTATGCTTGAGCAACTCAATCATCTCATGGAAAAGTCAGAAGAAAACAGCAGTAGCTTTGCACTTTGTAGAGGCTGAATATATTGCTTTATACTCATGTGCGAAAAGCTCGCATTTGCATGTCAAGACTGCACTCGGAACTCCTCTCTGTATATCAATACTGTGACTCAGTTCAAGATACGATAATCAATGTCCTAGTTGGCAGTTGCGCGGCAAAATCGCTTCCCATCAACGAACAGCTATCGACCAAGAGCAGAAATATTGCTATTAAGTACCATCATGTCAAGTAATTAATAAAAAATCAAGAAATGGGGCTTCAGCATGTTTCAAATCATTTAAAAGAAGCGTATATTCTGACCAAAGCTTTTGACCACCGCACTTTGCTAAAGAATCCATCTTGTTTCTTATGGAATACTGGCTCTTGGTTTATGTTTGAAAAGGACACATCAATGGATAAAAAGAAGCCTTTGGACACTCAATTCCGACAATATCAGTCTGAAGATAATAATGAATACCACCAAGTCCGATCATTCATTACTGCCTGGATAGAAGACGAAACACAACTATACTTACTCCAGACAGAGACCAAGTCGCCCAAAAGGACCCAAATTCGGTACTGGAAACGAGCCAAAGCTTTTTTAAAGGATATAATAACTTACGGTTTACTCCTTTGATTCTGATTTCAGTTGGAGCGAAAATTACTAGAAACGAAATAGTTTAAAGTTCTCGTCTCAAGATGCTTATGGACTTATGCAATGAGTCTCCTGTGTTTTGATAATTTCTGGTACCTTCTGTTAAACCTGTAGAAGAGGACAGACTTTTTTTACGATTAACACGAGAGGTACGCGGCGTTGAGGAAAGTTGTGGTTGACATCCGTTGTATGCAACGCCGCAAATGCCAGAGCAAGGGCAAATCTAGTTCCGAATGGAGAAGTTAGGCTTAAATACCCTCTGAACCTCTGTAGTGATGCATTATCTCCTGAAAACTTACTGTGGACTTAGTAGTACGAGGGCCACCGGGTCATTGAACGAAGGAGAACAACCCCGAGAACAGTAAAAAGTTCATCTTTTGTTTGCAATGAGTCCGTGTGATACATTGATTTTCGATACTGCTCTTCGACTCACAAAGTCAAAATAAGAGGTCTAAAGGTCGTACATAAAACTCACCTTCTCGTGGAGCCATTGGGAAAGAGTTTGAGAAATCCGATCAGGATTCGGACTTTTTATCTGTCGGAAAACATGGTTTTCCCAATTTACTGCTTTAAGATTCGTGTTTCAGAGGTCTCACTGCAGGCAAGGGAAATAATCTTGACCGAATACATACCCATATAGCAGGGATCTATTTCTCCATATCTTTCGTACAAGAAAATAGGAGGTTTAGTATGGTAAAATTGGCCGTTTTCGAAAATGACGGCTATAATTACATCCCTACGTCATTACGGGAGGTTATCAGTAGTAAAGCAGCCGAATTCTCAGTCCATTTGCATGTGAGAGCGCAAAGGCATTCTAGAATTGGTTTTGAGGTACAAAATCTAGGCCATTGAAGCATTTGTCAAGAAGTCCACATCATGCATATCTCTCTACAGTCCAAACAGATCACGTGAATCGCGGCATTGAGAGAACATAGGAAGAAACGGGCACTATGACACCCAAATGAAATGCTAGCACAGAGTTTTATCAATTCTTACTGTAAACTTGCTGATAAGATTGAAAATATAATGGCAGATCTCAAACACAGATTTGTGGTTCCGACTGCAAAAGTAATTTGTATTGGCTAATGAAGATAAACAATTAATTCATTCTATTAGTAACAAATATATATAGTTTTTTCAATTCCTCATCAATTTGACTATCAAATTCTTTGTCAAAGTCCATGTTGCCACTATTTTCGCTCTCGAAGCTTTAAACGAAGATCAATCGGTCCTTATATCGTCAAGAGGACCTGATCTAGTCGCGGATTCTATTTGGATTAGCTATTTCTTTCGAACACTCTCTTTGTTCCTTAATGGGTCCTCAATCTCTACTGGCGGTGATGAAAATATACTTCGAGCTTTGGGCTCTGAAACTGAGCGCTCTTTCTCCGTTAATGATAAGGAGAGCCGCTGGTACCCATTTTGTATGTTTCCGGAAAGACCTTTCTTTTTGATGAGGTTTTGTTTCTGAGATTACCTTTTGCGGGTGCCGATATTTCTGCTACCATGGTGATAGTACTTTTTTCGGAAACTACCCTTTTTGACGAATTAGAAACGCGCAAAACTTTTCGCAAGCCATCTTTTTATCATTAATGTCCCTCTTATTTTCTTGAGGAACGGGTGTTCTTGAAGGAGGCACAGCTTCCGACGATGAGAGCGCCCCTTCTGCTCGGAAAAGCCGATCTTGCTGCAACCATTTTGTGATTACATGATGATCACAGGTCAGGCTGAAATGATTTCTTTGAGGGTATTGGTAGCGCTCGTATCAACACCTGCTGCGTTTTGGTGTATTTTCAACTTCTGCATAGACTTTGACCAATTGTTCGAGCCATCGTAAGCATGCAATGATGATCAATATGATATCAAGACACTCAGTTGAAATTAACGGGCTGTGAGTTGCTAAGAACTAGTGCACGATTTATTTAACGGAAAAAACTGACTCATAAGGGGAGAAGCTCTTAAAATGGTATTATTCAGGATATATGTGATCTACAGGAATTAGCAGAAGTATTACCACACGTAATAAGCTTGTAATACTTTTCAAAATCGGCGCCACTTTGTCAGAGAAGATTCTTATGAGCGTTTTAGGGCACAGAATGGGAAGCGGGAACTTGTACAGTTCTTTGAGTGACGAATTCTCGTTAAAAAGTTCATGTCACTCATACCCATACTCCTCTAAAATAAACTCAATACACTCCATTATCAAACGAGGAGTCGCAAGTAGCGACCAAATGACCCATTGATTGTTATATTTTATCCTGTCCTGGACATTTTGCTTTCCAGCTCCTCACAATTTCCTTTGTGTATAATAGAAGCTTGGATAAATAAATTATTGAGAACGAAAATGCTCACTGCAAGAAACCCTATCAAAATAATCACTGCTTTCCTTCCCAGACGAATGTTTTTTCGTCGAAATTTTCTATCTTTAAACTGTTATGGTCGAGCTACAAGTCATGTAATCTTTTTGCTGTACAGTAATTTTTCTTAGCGAAAGGTCCAAAGCAGCCCAGCAATTGACTCCCTACCTGTACCCCATTCACGAATACGTGTCAACCCAATATAAGCGCGTTTTCTGCTTGCACCAATGAAAGCAGTGAGGGTGTATTAAACTTGAAAATGGGGCCGCAAAAAATGCATAAAATATTTTTATAAGTACGCGAATGATCGTTCTGAAGCAGGAACGAAAATATGGTGACTACCCGTGCAATTACTTCAAAAATTCCACCTGCGCGCCACGGTGCGCACGAATTTGAACTTATTCTATTTGCTGCGATCGCGCGCAAACAGCTATTGGCCTCTTTTGTAAGTGTGTATAATTTTTGTTCCAGACTGTGACTCCCGTGGCTTTGGTTATATTCAATGAAGTGCCTCTCGATCGAGAGCATTTCCGTTGTTCCTTTCTGTTGTTCGTCAAGATCCCGTCTTGAATGGAATTGTTTACGCCTTTTGCAGTCAGTAGTAGAGATCACTTTTATAATCAAATAGAGGCAACAGTTTGAGGTTATATTTCTCCGATCAGTTGGGGTGGACCTTGGTTGCTTTACTAGGCATATCACCACTATAGTACTGCTTTCCTAATCCACACCGCTCTTCCACTCCAATCATCTTTTTGTTCCCCACAGCAACGTACTGATTCCTGCTTTGTCCCGCGAGGCGCTTGATCAAGCCATCCGTGGCGGATAAACATCCCTTCTTTTCTGGTATTAAAATCATCCCCAGCCTATATTGACTGCGAATTTCGCGTGATCTTTTGAAATTTGTCCACTTAACACCCTTGACGATCACATATATGATAGATTTAATCGCGGCGATCGCTTTAACTCAGTTCCAGAAGCTGAATAGGGCGACTTTTCAAATCCCTTGCCAATTCCCATAACTCCAGGGGTCAGAGTCTTACATTTTTAACCGCTATACATACTCTTTCCCTTTTAAGACGCAAGAAAGAAACCACAGAAAACATACATATCAGCATTGGTCTGGAACCGATCATCTCAAGGATCACATTGTTCCTGCATTCCTGCAGTATCTCAGCTTTTAGCACAGTCCCAGACGTAATCACATCATTGTTGTGCGATTCCGAGCCAGTATCGAAGCTCTTCAAAAAAGCTCGCAGATACATTTCCTTCTCGGAAAAGCGGCTCGTGAGTATTTAAAACTACTTCACATCGCCGAATAACTCCTCTATTCCCTCCAAATCATCGCCATAGCACTCCTCGGCAGTTAGATCGAACAGTTCCTTGAAGGGGCTCTTCGCGAACCGTCTTCTTTCCATACCGGTCCACGATTTGTTAATCTTCCCCGCACTGCGTAATTCCTTAACGACTGGTTCTAAAAAGATACATTCCATCATCTTGTCCGAGCATGAAACGAAGTTTCTCTCTTGTTCCCTCCTACAATCGAGTAGATCTGACTCTTTTCCCATTATTAAACGCCGCAGCCCCCGTCTTAGCAAAAGAGCAATAACAATCTGACCGGATTTGGTATGATATTGTAGTAGTTCCACTCTCCCTTGCCGATCGTTCGCAATGGAGTGATTCGTTGCAGATACATGTGCATTGTGATGATTCCTCCTCACGATGCAACACTTTAGTGATTGACTCGCGCATTCAAATACCAGTTCAATAAAATTTCTGGCGTGACCAAATGCCAGCAGAAAGTGATGGTAAAGTTCCAGAATTCTCTCTAAGTTAGTTTTGTCCAGCACGTTTTCAAGAGTACGATCTTTCCTGCAGAAATATTAAACCATCTCCATGTATTGCTCGTACTGGGCCTGAAGATCATCAAGGTACATGTGCCGTCCTTCCTCACTCACGTACCGCATCGCATTCTTTCCATCCGCGGGGACTGTTGGCCACCATAACTTCAAGCCAATCAGCGTCTGCAGAGAAGTTAGCAACTCCATTGTATCGCCATGACAACCTTTCCAAATCTCGCAAAATACAGGTCCACACACCAGAAATATACAGTATGTTGAAGACGGACTCATCATGTTGAGCTCACCTTTCGAATTGAACACACTGTTCTTAGTTAACAATCTATTTCGCATCAAAATGTCACATAAGTAAATATCAACATCCTTCCTATTCAGGTTTGAATTTTTGCTGACTGTGAGACACAGATCTATTATAGTCTTGCCAAGCTCTGTCAGCAAGTGATCCGGGGCTATTAGGTTGCTTGCGCGAAGCTGAGAGCTTTGTGCGTTTTTGATGCGTTGTAAACTGATGATTATTTTTTTTGGTATCGACTGTGGAAAGTCAACCATTTATACTACCTTCAATGCCTCTTACTCTCGCAGTTACGAGATTGTTTCAACTGCTCTCAAATCATCGAGAGTCACCGTAATGTAACACGTTGCGAGAGGCACAACGTAACTATCATTTGATATGTTGGAGGACTGTCAAATATCACCAGTTTGGTTACTTGGCAGGAAGCATGCGGGTTCCGAATCTTGATGCAGCAATCCCTAGTTACACTCCCCTCTTTATGCCAAGATCGCGACGTGCCTTTTCCGCCACTGATGGCACAGTGTTCTTGCGGCGAAGAAGACGCTCTACCATTTTTGGAACATCTTCATAGATCGACTCAAGTGATTCGAAACGATCCTCAGATTCGCTAGATCCGTGCCAACGAACAAGTACACTCAAAACCATCCTTTGTATTTATCAGTGGCATAATCTTGGCGACTGGTATACTTCGCTCGCAGGAAAGGACATGCGACATAATTGCGCTACTCTTCAGGCTCTTATCGAAATAAAACTTCAATCCAGACGCATGAATGTCTTCTAATACGCCATTGCGTAAAAAATTGACTTGAAAAACGTATTAATTTAAAGCCTTGACAGTTCTGCAAGGGCCTCGCAATCTTAAGGCAGTTTTTCATATGCATTAAGGTCTTCTCTAGCAACAAGGGCAAAATATACTTCGGAGAAATTCGCCAGCTTTCCACTCGAGGCGGCTAGGCGCGATCGTAATCTATTTCATTGTAAAGACTTATGAACAGATAAACGCAACTCTGAGATTATTTGCTTCAGGGTTTCTACATTCAATGCCCTTTCATATTGCAGCTGCGTCATGGTGATTGGAGAACCTGTAGATGACCTCAGAAAGGTGCTTATCTGAGGGGACTGCTCCATCCCCGTAAATAATGTAACTGGGGCTACGCCAGCGCGATGACGAGAAGGAGTATTATTCAAATCACTTTGTACTAGGGGCAAAAGGTGAGACCACTCATCTAGTCCCATTTGCAATTCAGACGCCACAGCGCGGAAAATTCGAATTGCTTCTTTGGCGAGAAGCTCTACAGCGCAGTTGCTCCACGGTGTGTAAGGGACGGTAAAGTGGTGGGGGGCCATGAGCCCCTTGCGGATAAGCGCCAGCGTTTCATTACGAAAGTGCGTGGGGCTATCAGACATGAGGCCCTTTGGCACTGAGAAAGCTGCACAACAGTCTATGATAGCAAGAGCAGCATTCGCAGCAGATGTACCCGTAAAAGAAAATAGCCACTTGTAATCGGAATTGTCATCGCGTAACATTAAAATATGCTTCTCACCTGTTCGCTTTTTCCAGATTTTCACGTAGTCGAACTGCAGAAGATCGTTAGGTGCAGTTACGTTCTTAGCTGGACCTTATGACCGCGGTACTTTTTCCCACCCGACTGTCGAAAGACATTGTATGCAACCGCGGATGAAGGACATGATATCTTCTGTTAACGTCGACCCAAAGTATCTTGAACGGAGAGCTTGCTCGGTTGGAATAGGACCACAGTGGCCGCTTGGTCTAGTGTGAGCAGTAATGCATAGTCTTAAGTGTAGGTCGGATGCATCTTATGGTATCCAAATACCACCATGGGGGCTAGCCCAAAGTTCATTAGCGAGTTTCAGATTTACTGGACGTTGCTGTTTCGAGTTCTCTTTAGCGTTTGCTAGTTTCGTCTGCACATGGCCACTCGATTTCTTTAGCTGATAAAGATGTGAGTTCGGAGATGTGGAAGAGTCGACGTGCTGTCCTCTGTGTAGTCCATCGACTGAGGAGATCTGCCCAAACCTTTTCTGGGCCCTTGGTATGAAAAAGAGGTGTACATATACATGCTTAGTGTGACTGCCCAACGTAGAACTTTGTCGCATGGATGATTGAGAGAGATCTGGTAGGACAGATAGAGGGTCATATAGGAATATTAATTGTTATGGCCTGTGTGTAAGTCGAAACCGGGAGGTGTCGAAACAAGCCAATGCGTTCGCTTCAGTGTGGGCATCACAGCGAAATCCTCCTTCTCGATTGTAGACTATCCAAGGTGAGTCTTGTGGTAGCGTCCGGAACAGAACGCCAAAGGTCTATGACTTTGCTTCATATGGGTTAGTTTGAGGTCCTCCAGTGGTACCTGAGTCAATATACCTTACCAAACGAAGTCAGAAGCGTCAGTATAAACTGAAAGCCGTTGCATATCGTCACGGTGACTCAATGTTACCTGATTTGCGAGTGCCTTCTTTCATTCTTCGAAGGCGAGTTGTTCTTTTCCTGACCACCCAGATGTGGCTACATTGATTCGGGCGACGGAAACAGACGTCCGCTTTCCTGCTAGATCATAAACGTGTTGCATAAAGTTTTGAAAGGGCCCAATAAAGTCAGAGAAGTTGGATATGCTGGTCTTCACCCATTGCAGCGCACAAAAAAAATGCTGCAAATGTGCACCATTTGTCGGATGTTCCATTGAAACAAGAGAGTCGAGGCGTCTTGGATCGAACTTGATCCCATCGGATGAAATGAACCTTCCGCACCAACGGATAGAGGTCTAAGGCAGAACAAATTTTGCAGGGTGCAGGCGCAGAGAGTGTTTCAAACAGATTTTAAAAAACCGCTCGACCAGTGGTAGAAGGCCGTTGATTGTGTTACTGTGCAAAAGGACGTCGTCCGACCATCGGATTAATTGTGGCGTTAAATCATCGGGGATGAATTTGGCCAGAGAGGACTGCATACGGGTTGCGGCATTAGTTGTTCCGTGTAAGACCCGGGTAGGTGTGTAGATTCCAGATAGAATTATGAATGATTGAGTCTGTTCGGATTCCTCGGCGAGTGGTAGCTGCCAATATCCATGCGAAAAATAGAAAGTAGCGTAAAAAATCGAGCCCACGAGTTTCTAAATCTCTTCTTTGAGGTTCGCCATTGGAAATTGGTGTCGAACTGTATACTTGTTAGTTGGCCGCAAGTCTGCTCTGAAGCGAAACTTCGCTGGGCCAGGTTTGGGAACTAAGAGTGGAGCAGACGCCCAAGGAGAAGTAGGGTTTGGATATTCCAGGCCACAACTGGCGAGAGAGGAAACGAAATTGTCCAGGAAC
The DNA here is from genome assembly GCA_002205965.3 of Kappaphycus alvarezii. NCBI lineage: Eukaryota > Rhodophyta > Florideophyceae > Gigartinales > Solieriaceae > Kappaphycus > Kappaphycus alvarezii. Next base: position 328,677 of record NADL03000546.1, read on the forward strand.
TCTTTCCGCTCACGAGAGTAAGTAATCAAACGGACTCTAATTGGTTTTGCTTCGGGAGTGAGCTTAATAATAGTCGCAGTTACTTTGGGAGCTGGGCCAGAAGACAGAGACGTACTGAACACGTTAGAGCGCTGTTTCACTATTTTGTGAAGTCTCGATAAAGATTCACCAGATAAAGTCTTCTTTTCTGAAACCTGCAACGTTTCAGGTATGGGTACTTGAATGTCTCCATGTTGCTCTAAATCAACCATATCCAACAAAGAGAAATCCATAAACGGGTCTTTATCCATACAAGCCTTGTAGTAGCTGACGGTTTGCCGCGGGATGTTTTGTCTTCTTTCATCTGAGTCCTCAGACATACGATTAATTCGTGCTATCATAACGCGAATCACGTAAACCAGATCGTCAGAGGCGTTCGGATTTCCGACATAGGAGCAGTCGGCCCCATCTAACAGGGATCTGTTGTTTTCCAGCAATGTTATGGTATCCGCTCTCAGATTTTGTAGGATCGGGCGACCTATGAGTGATTCCTCGCAGGCCAGATCATCATCAGCAACGGGTTACGTTACTTTGGCAAGCGCTAATTGCCCAGAATAAAGGTGTAGTATGGCTCGAGAAGAGGTCCACGTCCTCGGAAATTCGAATAATTCTGCTTTGTCATCTTTCTGGAGGGAAACCTTAAGACGTACAGGTTTGATCTTACGCAGCTTCCCTATTCCGATGAGTGCAGCACGTTTAACTAGCTTATGCGACACTAAAATGTCGTCACTGACGAAGGCACAGCGCCCCGAGGTCTCCATTGATGCCATGCCATCTGAGACGGTAATGAGGCATGAACAAGAATCGAGTTTAGGTTTAGTGAAACATTCGTCCTTTATACGGCCGGCGGATCAACTTGCCTTGCCGTCCTGTTTTTTATTATTCCAGTGGGCTGCAATTTCTGCGTTCATGTTTGCTTTTTCTATGTCCGTTTCGCGAGGAAAGTCATTGATCAAATGTCGAATCCTTTAAGCATGCTGGGAACGGGCAGGAGGGGAGCTTGCCATGTTTTGAAGCTGCATCTGGTTTTTTAACCAGGTTTCTCGTGGTTTCCATTTGTTTTTGTGTTTTACCCATCCCCGTTTCGTGTCATTCCCCATATTTCCCTGGCGACTTTTCAGTTATCTCTCTTTGGCCGTGTATCTAGTAGCCTAAAAGCGACAGATAGCATGATAGTGTGGCTCATAAAACCTCTGAAGCCCTTTTTAACTCTGCATAGGCGAAATCCAGATCGTACTCAAGCCTGTCACGTAATGAATTCGGTTTTATAGCCGACAGATCATGTGATACAGTAGTGCTCTGGCTGTCCTTGACGATCCAGCTTAGTCCATTACGGCACAAAATGGACACATACGAAACGAAAAGGGATTCTATTCCATATTTTGCGGAAATATCTGCCATAGACGTATTGAGCTCCTCGCCAATGATGGCATCTAGGATAGATACCGTAAGGAGCTGCTGACTTTCCTCTGCTTTAATTTGTAGTAACTCACACAGAGTTTCATCGGTTAAACTTGCAAAATCAGTAGCATTGGGAATAAGGCCAAGACCTACCGAAGACTCTAGCCATTCCGGGGCTACGCAAAATTTCAAATTAACTGCCTGTATGGGCTCGACTAATATATAATTCCCTGATTTTTGCTTACGGGCACCAGCTGATACTTCTTTCTTGTAATGTTCATATTGGCATAAAAAGATACGGATTGACTCGGCATGTGGGTTGACTAAATGGAGATGTTCAACGGACGTAGACAAGAACGTATGCAGCAAAGACTGGGTCGGAATATGCCCCAGTTCAGCTAAGTTTTTCAGTACTCTCATGAACGGATTGGGGAGCGATACAGCCCAAATGACAGCACCGTACTTCAACTTCAATGCGAAGTGATCACTGCGCGAAGCTGAGAATTTTGCGCGTTTTTGTTGCGTTATAGACCGATGATTCTTTTTTTGGTATCGACTGTGGAAAGTCAACCATATATACTACCTTCAATGCCTCTTACTCTCGCAGTTACGAGATTGTTTCAACTACTTTCAAATCATCGACAGTCACCGTAATGCAACAAGTTGCAAGAGGCACAACGTAATTATCATTTGATATGGTGGAGGACTGTCAAATATTACCAGTTTGGTTACTTGGAAGGAAGCATGCGGGTTCCAAATCTCGATGCAGCAATCCCTTGCTACATTGCTCCAATACGCATCAAACATACCAAGTACAATGGGCTTTCCCTCCGATGTTACATGAATGCGAGGACGCGCCTTAAACAGCTCATCCTGAACAGCAAGCAATGGTGGCAGATCTGCCACCTCCTCATTCGACTCCATGCCTAGCAGCATAGCGTGAGATGAAGGTACCTTGCTTGATCGAAGAGCCGCGTGCCGATCTGCACTCATGGCTCACGCCGAATTCATACTGTGAACAATTGTCGTGTATCCATTTTTGCTTCCGTAACCACGTTGTGACTTTTTGAACCCAAATATTGTACATGAAGAGTTAGAAATGTGTCCCATAACTTCTGATGCATGCGTAGAGGCCGGGTAGTCTGCAATATACCCAACTATATCGATAAAGATCTTCACCTGCGTGCCATAAGGAAGCACTACATCAACTCTAATCGTAGTCGCCTCGATAATGTCCGGAATTACCAGTCATATTATTTCGTTTGTAGAAATTCCCGGGGGTGTGAGGGAAATTGTTTGCATGGCAGACTATTTATTTCGTCTGAACGGTGATATACCCAGCGGTAAAAGGTAGCAGACCCCTGCAGAGCCTCGAGGACAGAGAGTAGTTGAAGGATTGAAATCTTCGCATTATAATAAAAAAACGGTAGATGACATATCACTCACAACACATATTTCCTCAATTTCAGAATCTATGCTGCAGAACAGTACTGACATAACCCTCTCCAATTTAATTTCTTTCTAACCCTGCAGTTAGCTTTTGGGATTTGATACGACATGCCACCGCTTAAGGTATCTACACCAGTCTAGTTTTAGAAATAAATTCTTAGGAAGATCGCGTTAGGAGCCTAGAAAAACTTGGCGAAATATATGAAAATCATCTGTTTTTTCTGAATATTCAGAAGAGATCGTCAACTTGGGGCTTAACTATTATTATTTTTTGAGTATCTAATCCGATTACCAGCCTCGCATGCTACGCTGACCAATGTACTGTAGAAGAACAATTTACTCATTCAATAAAGTGGGTACACAGACTGACCGACTATTTAGTTACGATCTAACTGGATGATCCACGTCGGTCACGTGCAGTGGAACGTGAGAAATGATCGCCATAGCCACGGAGGACCATAGAGAGCAACTGATCTGTTGATATATGCGCAAACGAATAATAGGCTCAGTGGGGTGGTTCAGACTGGCAATCCGCGGAATAAATCGTTCCAGAAACAAGACGGTATCGGGAGAGGGCGCACTAAGAAAATCAAAAGCAAGAGGCTGGTACCCGAAGCCCGGGTCGCGGAGGGGTTACCAGAAGGGGTGATAAGGTGGCTGGAGAGCGCGCGGTCCAGTGCCTAGACCTTGAGGCGGTGAGCGTGGGCAGCCGCTCCTCGAACGACGCGCATCGCAGGAGCAACAGCGGACAGCTTGAACGGCGAGGTAATGACAATGTCGCACGCGATGGGCCGGTCCCGGGGCCTATGGGGGGGAGGGAGGGTGAACAAGGACATCAGCCGGGCGAAGGTCAGTGCAAGGGACTCGGAGCTCGGTTTTGCGTCACCCACCAGTGCCTCTGGAGGATACTCTATCAGCGCAGAAAGTGAGGATGAGTGACCTTTTCATTCCTCTCTGGCACCAAGAATTCTTAAAGCGTAACGTTCAAATATCAAGCGCAGAAATGTATCCCCCGTACTTCACCTTCTTTCTCCCTGGGTAAATTATGGATGAATTGCACTCTCGGTGTTATAATATGTATAGACGAACAGCTTGACTTACTTATACTTATTCTCTCCAACTTGAAGTATTTTCAGCTCTGTGATCGAATAGAGGTCATAGCTTTAATTATATCAAACAGTCAGTGCATCCTCACTTACAGTAAAAGGGTAAAATGGTGCAAATCCTAATTTTTGATAGGTACTATCAAAAATAGAAAAGTAGCGACCAGAACCGTTTGCTTACCGGAGTGATGATTAGGGGGAATATTTGACGTGATTTACTGTCTAAAGTACAAATGTGGCTATTGTCCTGAATTCTTCGATCAGACCGACCGTTCTGACCGGTGAGTCAGGTGACTTTAAAATACTGGCTCAAGGCCAGCGACGAGGTACTTTGCGTTGGATATGACAGCTGCCGCAGCATGCCTTTACATGAGGACGGATCTCACTCTTCCAAAAGTCTCCATTGCTCGGACTGTCACGTTCCTGGCTACGTCGGTTAAAACCATGTAAGCGTGATGATTAGTAATTTATCCTCTAAACATGATTCATATAGGTGTTATCATGATATTATGTAATTCTTACGACACGAATAACTAGAGATGAATAAAGGAGATCCTCCTTCACGATCCAGGATCCCAAGAAGGGTGTTGTGGCTGGGAACTTACATAACAATGTGTTCACTGCTGATGGTACGGATGGATTGCAAAATTTGCTCCGATCTGAAGTTTGCAAATCTTGCGTAATAAATATTTTTATGACTACAGGTATAAGTAAGATAACTTCATACCATCATTTTGTATAATAGCTTCAAAACCTGTGTCCTCAGAAAAGTGCCGCTATGCCGGATCATCCATGGTACTGATCTTTGCACATAATTGATAGGTATGTACCAGTGCGCTGCTAACTGACGTGTCCCGAGATGATCTGATAGGCAATTTACAGTATATAAATCCGTATATGTGGCACTTTCTGTACAGACTATCAAGTCTGCAGAGACAGAAGTACTATTCATGCATTTATTCATTGAATAAACTGTAGATCTGTACTTATTTGGCTGTATATCAGTGATCTCTACATTCCCATTACATCATAATGATCAAACAAGATGGAATTTGATGACCATCACCAAATGCCAGAGTAAAAAACGTGACAATCCTTATCGGACGGGCCTTTTTTCGATGTAATTTTGGCCTTCCCATCCTTCGAGAAAGATGCGAGGGTTACTAGGTCTACGTATTTTGCCAACTGGCTTAATAAACTATATTTCAGATTAATATAATGAATATTTATCTGAACTGCGGTAAATTTCACACTATTTCCCAATAAGATGGTTGTAAGAGAGATGTGGAAAAAGTTTGGACAGGTCATTGTTGATTTTTCCTCCGAATGACCACACTTTCCATGTCCATGGTCCCCAGTTCATCTGACAGATTTCAGAGGAACCAGAGACTGTTATCTGTAGATACCAGGGCAAGCAATCTAACCGATTCTCATTATGTGCTCTCTGTTGGCAACATCAGATAGCACATCATTAGACTTCGTTGCCAGCACCAACCTGGATGATACTTCTTCCACGGCTGATCCTGTAAGATCCATCTATGGCGACTGATTGTAGCAATTCGTCCTTATGTCTGTATTGGGCCACTATTAGACTGACTAGATCAGGAATTAGTACGGTGCAAGTAGCATTATCAGACGCATTGAAATGGTGACTATTTATAAACAAAACTTAAACTGATATCAGAATAGCCTGCTTAAAATCTGCTGCATGTTCCTTGCTAATGGCAACAATGCAATGACAAGAATACGTAACATGATTCACAGCAGTAATAATTTGAAATATATAAGCTAGAATATCAATATCAGTAAATGCATCCTCAAAGTTTTAAGATGTACAGTACGTATAAACATATCAATATTTCTTAACGTAATTGACAGATCAAAATAGTTTCAGTGATTACTGTTTTTCTTTGATGTGTATAATAGAATGGAAATCTGCATTGATATCCGCAACCTTATTGTTCCTACCAACCATTGTAAAAATTGTTTCGTTTTCATACATTCCTGTACGCACCGAACCTTGAAAGTGTCGCTGGAATATCAATATCGCAGAACAGGTTCTATAAAAAGCCTCAGTACTGGACCTGTACAAGCTAAGTAATGGATTATTAGGCCTGATAATAATCGATGCATGCTTCAAGTAAATTTGCCGCGTGTCAGACACTTCTCACGGTCATCTTCTTGCATAGCCCTTGCATTCAGTGTTGAATTAAATACGAATATATAATAATTCATCCAAAGTAGGTGCAAAAACGCATGACTCACGTCACTTCGTCATAAACTCCTGCAGAAGAAGAAGTTAATGAGCTCCATGCAACTATTTAAGAGATTTCATTGATCGAGATGAATACCTTGTGGTGTCCACCTGCAACACTATCCACTCGCAATCTTTGGTCACAACCCTCACCAGTACCCCTCTGAGTATCTCAGCATGACTCCAAGTAAATAGACTGGGGGTAATTCCTTGCAAGGGAAAACCCGTTACGGAGATGTAGTCGTGAAGGCAATGTTTTCCAAAATTATGGAGGGATCGGTGAACACGACTGTGGAGCCAGCATCTATCAAGCAATGTCTGAGACGAACGCACGACAGAAGTCTTCAACCCGAGACCAGTGGTTTGGAGTAGTAGATGGTATGCACAGATTAATAGCGCTGCAGGAACTCATAGAGGAAGACTTTCATACTTGGAAAGGATTCTCATGGCCGGTGACGGTGTTGAAAGGGGGACACGACATTGCTAAACTGAGGCAACTGGCAAGACATCAAAATGCGAAACATTCGGCAGACTTCTATGTTGAGACAACGTTTTACGACACACTGCGTGGTCTTCGTGATGAGGCTTCGAGACTATGTACTGCCGCGAATGGGAAGCCCCCTATGGCCAAGGATGTAGCTCAACACTATTTGCCTCTTTGAATTCATCCATTGTGTCTCCCTCAAGATCTGGGATAATGTTCCTCTCCCTGTCAGCGACTTTATAATTTTTCCCCAAATCATCAGATTCCCTATTATCTTGGCTTTCCAATTTCCCCTGCCTCTGCTCCTCAACTTTCCATGCTACGCCTATGTAAGGGCGTGGATCGGAGCCTTCAGTTCCAAATGGAGCTTTATACTTAGCTTCTTTCAGGGGAGCAACGGAGGGGTATAAGTGCCGGTATTTTTCCTCGTAGGAAGTATATCACGGTTATTACTTATGTTTGATTGCACATCATCATCAAATTTGCATGTGTGCAAAAGGTTCGTATGCATAGTTGCCATATTATCCGGCCATCGATCATTTTCCAGTACGCGCTCGAATTTCCTAGCTTCACTCATGCCCTCATTAGCTTTTTGGAATTGATCCAACACGACTTTGTAAGAGACTTCCTTGTATTAATTGATCTACAAAGAGCTCGAAGCCGAGAGAGAGTGTAGATCTGCGCTTTCAAACCCTCAGCACCATCTGCTCTCATAAAAGCTGTGGCAGATTTTAGAAAAGTTATATTCACAAATCTTCGGTATACTAGACAATCAATTAATCCCATTAATTACTCTGAATCTTCGTTGCCATACTCTATTGCAATGGAAACAAGTTCTGAGTCTTCATAATGCATAATCTCACCGATAACTTCAATGACTTCCTCTGGTAGACGTAATGCAGTTTCTGCCGTTTGCTTAATCGTGCTCTCCTTCCTATGCGGCATACCATCGTAGTGGCGAGCTACATCCTTGGCCATAGGGGGATTCCCATTCGCGGCACCACATAGTCTCGAAGCCTCATCACAAATACCACGCAGTGTGTCGTAAAACTCACGACAAAGACCACGCAGTGTGTCGTAAAACGCCAACGGATGTCTCTGTTTGGTCTGTTTATAATAAAAGTAAAGGATTGGGTAAACTATCATATTGCTATCGGAACATTCGAGTTATATCGCGCAAATAAGGCTGATCTTGAGATCAGGATGAAAAGCGTTGTGACGGTTGAACGGACGTTGCTCAAATATTTTTCCACGAGTGTGTTGTGATAAAAAGCCAGGTATAGTCAATGTTTGTTAAAGGGTTTGTGCTGAGAACTCCTTTGAAATAAAGTGCGATTAAGCATTGGATTGATGATGAATTTACCGTTCGGTACAGGGAAGGGTACAAACTATCTTGATTTTGATGTAAAAATCAACATCATAGTGGTTCATTCGGTTGCTGGGCATCAAGTTATCATCAAGTTACCTCTATATTTTCTCAGTGATTATAGCGAAAGCCCTGGCTCATTGCTTCTCTCTTCTTTGACGCTGTTCAAAGCTCACGCTAGCACGGACAGAGTTCCGACTCGCAGAAGTTGGTCCCAGAGACGATCGTCAATGGACGGCCTCTTAACTTCTGAGTCTGCAGTCAGACGAATGCGGCATCCCAAACGCTGCTTCACGAGAAATAAAGAGCACATATGTGGTGGAGTGATCTCAAGAGCACTTTTTTCCTGGAACCATTCGAGTTCCTAAGATTTCGTGAGAAACATGAACAATTCATGAACAGTGAACATCACAATAGTCCAAACATAATGGCTGGATTCTGCCATTGAATGCACTTCTATTCGCCCGGTAAGAAGTGGTCGCAACTAACTGAGCAAGGTAAAGCCAGAAAATAATTTCGGTATGCTAACACGTAGCTCTGCTGTCGTGAAGGCAAGCCTTTTTGTGCAAAAGTCGTTAAAAAGGAAATGGGACGGTAAAGAAAACTAGAGTACTATAAAATTGAGCAGGCAAGACAGGAGCTATTTGAAAGAAACTGCACCTGCTCACATGATGAACGACGTTATGTAAGTTGTGGAACAGGTTACTCCGTGCATGCCCTTGTGAGCAGAGCCACTGTGACGACAGTGCTCTCACCCGCCCAGTACGGAAGATATTCTTGGCTACCAGGCAGCAACGCTCGGTGCGAGATATCTTGAGTAACAGTGTCTGTTTGCAAACAATTTCATACAAACTTGCTAATCTTATTCCTCTTAGGAGGGTAACACTTCTATTCACCTGATGCGGTGGATAGTCGCCTGTTCCTGAATGTCAAATAATGGAAGTTCTTTGTTCACTACGGTAAGGGGTTGTCGCAACAAAAAGAATAAGGGGAAAAACGAGAGTTGATTTCCTGCGAGATTCTCACATGTTTTGGCTGATGTCCCTTAAACAGATGAACTGCAACAAAGGTCTAGTGACCAAAAAATTGATTAGAACCGTGCGGATCTGATTATTGTCGGACGGCTAACCATGCATGCGCGGACCTAATGTAGCGGCTCCGCTACTGTACTAAAAAGTTGTCGCAAACCAGCCCAGCAAAGAAAGTGAAGCTATTGTTAGTCTTTTAACACAGACAGGGAGGTCGTTTATTTCAAAAGTTTAAGGGAGCCGCTAGAGTTAAGCGGGTAGATATTTCAAAAGTTTTTGAGGCCGGACAGTCAACGCCGAGAGTCTGTCTCTCAGAGACGGCATCCGCGGTAGGATTGTCAGCGCAGAGGAGGACCAGATCGCATAGCTAAAGTGCTGTTCGATTACCTGTTCGGGGGTCGTTTATTTCAATAGATAAGATAAGATAAGAAAGATAAGCAATGTAATCATTGGATCTTTGGAGTGTACACTGACAGACCGACTATTTAGTTAGGATCTAACTGGATGGTCCACATCGGCCAGGTGCAGTGGAGCGCGAGACAGGATGGCACTTTTACAGGATGACACTTTTATTCACTCGGTAAAGAGGTGTCGCAACAAGATGGGAAAGTAACAAATAGAAGGTAATTACGGTATGTGAATAGGTTGCTCTGCGGTTGTTTACGAAGCACCTATTGAAAAAGAAAGAAAAAGAGGTGAAGAAAACTCCACCGCGAGTGTCTGGAACAACCAGGGCACAAGCGGCTTGAAAAATTCCATCGGAAGCAGCGATAGAACACAGCAAACGATCGACGGCGTAGCTTTCCCAAGATGGACGGTCTTCTTGCGAACCAGGCGACTCGGAGAACGAGATCCCTTGCATAATTCGGGGGGAAATACACAGGTGAAGTACATTAGTGCTTCTGTAAACCGCGCTGGCATATTCTGCAGATTGATCGGAAACATCGGAGTCATATAAAGTGATGTTATAGTGCGTGTCATAGTTCCATGGGCATTGATTGTCTATATCATACCAATTAAAATGGCTGACGAGGAACTGGTCTAAAACTTGGTTTCATATGCACCGCCTTTGTGCCTCGGCCTGTCGCGTTACGCACGGGTTTAAGCTTGCCGACCCGCACCACTGTGCTGAACCTGCCGCTGAGTTTGACGCCTCGCAGCGCTCCTCCTACGGATCGCTTTACGATGTCCCCTCACGGATTCAACCCGGTCCCAGGCGTGCCTATTCCTGCGTCATTGTGGTCACGGCTTCACACTGATCACCCCATTTCTGCATGGCGCGGTTGCTGCCAGCATCATCGCTGCCGCCCCCGCCTGCCTCCGCATCTCCTCCTACACCACGCCCTGAGTCTCTGTCGCTCTCGCCAAACGATTTCGCGGCGACTGCTCGTTTTTTTTCTGTCGTTCAAGCCCAATCCCATCTCCTCGCGTTTGTCCGCTGCCTCCACCGTGACCCCTTCCTCAACGATCTGGGCCCCTTCGCCCTTGCCTCGCTTGCTGACTTGCCCGTCAACCGACAAACCCATCTCAATCGGGCACAGCATCAGGCCAGGGCTAAGGAGTTCTGAGAAGATGATCTTTGGACGGCGGTCCCCACCCCCCCTTTTCATCTTGACGCCACCACCCGTCGCCGCATACGCGGCCTCGCCTTCGGCAACAGCGTTGCTGCTGCCTTCCTTCTTGCCCACCCCACCACTGCCCCCAAAGTGTCTGCTTCTCACTGGAGCATCATGCTGCGCCGCCATCTTGGCCTTCCGGTCTACTCGGATTCGTTGCCACTGCTACTTCATCACTGCCGGCAAACGCTGGACGTTTACAGCGATCATGCCGCCGACCTCTGTCCCTCGGAATTTGGACGCGTCCATCGTCATAACTCCATCCGCAACGCCCTTGACCAGCATTTATTTCGCTCTGCGGCCTGGACTGAGAGCTTAGGGTCCGGGATCTTGTCCCTGGCACTGACCTTCGCCCGGCTGATGTCCTTGTTCATCCTCCTCTCCCCCCTATAGGCCCCAGGGACCGGCCCATCGCGTGCGACATTGTCATTACCTCGCCGCTCAAGCCGTCCGCTGTTGCCCCTGCGATGCGCGTCGTTGGAGGAGCGGCTGCCCACGCTCACCGCCTCAAGGTCTAGGCACTGGACCGCGCGCTCTCCAGCCACCTTATCCCCCCTTCTGGTAACCCCTCCCGCGACCCGGGCTTCGGGTACCAGCCTCTTGCTTTGATTCTCTTAGTGCGCCCTCTCCCGATACCGTCTTGTTTCTGGAACGATTTATTCCGCGGATTGCCAGTCTGAACCACCCCACTGAGCCTATTATTCGTTTGCGCATATATCAACAGATCAGTTGCTCTCTATGGTCCTCCGTGGCTATGGCGATCATTTCTCACGTTCCACTGCACGTGACCGACGTGGATCATCCAGTTAGATCGTAACTAAATAGTCGGTCAGTCTGTGTACCCATTTTATTGAATGAGTAAATTGTTCTTCTACAGTACATTGGTCAGCGTAGCATGCGAGGCTGGTAATCGGATTAGATACTCAAAAAATAATAATAGTTAAGCCCCAAGTTGACGATTTCTTCTGAATATTCAGAAAAAACAGATGATTTTCATATATTTCGCCAAGTTTTTCTAGGCTCCTAACGCGATCTTCCTAAGAATTTATTTCTAAAACTAGACTGGTGTAGATACCTTAAGCGGTGGCATGTCGTATCAAATCCCAAAAGCTAACTGCAGGGTTAGAAAGAAATTAAATTGGAGAGGGTTATGTCAGTACTGTTCTGCAGCATAGATTCTGAAATTGAGGACATGTGTGTTTCACCGCTCTGAAGCTTGCCAATGTTGCGTTGATTGCAATCTTGGTTTCGATAATCGTCGTATAATAGGACACATTCTTGACCATAGGCCATGCCTGCATTAGGCATCCCGAAGACATCTTGAATGGCACAAGCTTTTAGCTCATCAATGCATGAGTGTTTATTGGCGTTGTTAATTCAAGTAGTTCTGTTCACCGGAATGGGTCTTATTTCACCAAGATTGTACCAGAGTACCCTCTCCGACGGGATCCCGTCTTGATGCTTCCAGAAAAGCATGACCAGTATTGCCACAAGAGAACATGTTCTAAGATCAGACCAAGGCCGTAGCAAGGCGCAAGTGCCTCCAGGAAGTACTCAGTCGGCGTTATTCTCCGCCTGAGCAAAAAGGTGTCTTGCAACATGTCGATCTGCTCAGATGCGTGCTATCCGTTCTCATACTGAAGCGGCAGTGACAATAGATTGCCAGAACTGATTAATTATTCTACTTCATGCGCTGCTTTGGTGTCGCTTGTAGTTGGTATACAGTGGGATCCCACTGTCCATACGCATTCAATGGTCGCTTTGATAAGCAAATATCCAGAACTTGAACTACGGAATCCAAACTTATTTGGGTTGGGGTGTTCTCTCCTAGCTTGTTTTTGTATTTAGCCTGTCGGAATCCGCATTGTATCACCGCGCGAAACGGCTACTACATGTTTATCCCTTTTCGAAAATAGCACTCCGCTCGGATCTGTCACACTTCGACGATTTCGAACAATCTTACAATTCTCAATGGAGTCCGCTCACGATTGCATCGACAGATCCACTCCAGCAAGATAATCAGGAACGACCCGAGATCTCAGGCATAGCTGGAATGCTTCCTAGCCATATATTTCCTGGAAGAAAGGAAATGTGCTGACATCAATCCTTGCCCAAGAACTTGGGGTAACGATACGGATAGTAGTTTTGACGTTAGTTGAACAAAGTTTACCTTGCACGGGATCAATAAAACTAAATGGAAAGAAATGACGTAGGGTCAGTGGAAATATTGATCGCTGTATTGCCGAATAATATGGTAATTTCTCATCTCTAGACGTGAACAGAAGAATTGAGCAGAAAAGGTTGTACAGCGACACTGTGAATGTGACGCTCCCGCAGACGTCGATGAAACCTAACAACTTGATCAAGGATCCGAGACTTGATCGAATCTTTCGCAATATCTTTCATTCCACTGTACGCCTCACACCCTGTAGATGTCCATAAGGTATATCTATGCTTTCTTCTGCTGGGCCTGGCCCTTCCCCTGTCATCACAATTTCCCCAGCGTCTTTTGTGCCCTCCAAACATTCGCCTCCGACATTACATGCTTGTTCACAATCTTTGACGCAGTCTTCGTCAGGTGGCAGAATTAACGCCTCATATTGCCCACAGTTGGCTTGCACACAATCGAGTGGAAGATCTTACACTCCATAGTTTCCAGGTGTTACTGTCATAGATGTCTCGTCACCAAGTTTCATATTGTCGTCACCGATGACGTCAGGGTGATAACGTTCTTCTTCATTCCACTGTAGGTTTGCATGTTCAGTAACGTGAGCGCCTGAACTCTCGGGTGAGTGAGGATCCCCTCTTCCGACATGATCATCAGTACACGGGAAGATACCTGCCGCTTGCACTGCAGAGAAATTTCCTACAACATTGCTCACTGCTGTAATCTGATCCGCTTCCGAAGTGGTGACCGCCGCGTTCTGCGTACCGAAAAGATTGTTGATATCACGGGCTCCGAGGTTGGCCAGCCAGTGTGATTACAATCGCCTTCGTCGCTTTTCCACGGGCCCCTCCCGCATACTATACCTCTTCCGTCCTCTGCTCATTACCAGCTTTGTCTAGTTGCGGTCGAGTACACTGCGATCCCAGAAAAAGACTGCAGGCTATGGAATTGAGAGAGTAATGCGACCAGGAAAAAGTGGTAGGGGTTCGCATGGAGCTTTATGTTGACGTTGAACCCATCCACTTGTATAGGTTTGATCGAGTGGGAACAAAACGCGCTCGTTGTTGATGGGACGGCGGTACAGCAACGAACGATTATACCTTTTTCCTGAGGCGGATCACTGTATTTCCAGTGAATGTGAAATCGAAATAATTTCAGGCAGATCTGCACATAATCTAGCCCAACACATGGTCGTACATCAGCCTACTCCTGTGTGAAGATTTCAATTCAGTTATAATTATGAAACATCCTGATCGAAATGTTTTGAATTGTATATCTTCATTTTGGCGCGGAAACTTGGTGCAACTGTCGCACGGCGTGACCACGCGTGCGACCGGATAGCCATTGATTGGGGCGAGAACGAAAACTAACGTGTAATTGGGCAACTCAAATCGTAAATATTTAACTACGAATATTGCTGTGTAATCTGACACTGCTGACTTTGTCAACATCTCGAGATCTCGAGAGTAATTCAAGTCTATCGCAGTCGGGCCAAGTTATGACTCCGGAATGAAAATTATCGCAGACCGCCGCGCAGAGTTGATCAACTTGGCCCGACCGTCCTGGGATTCGCACTTGACAAACCTTTGATCCGGACTCCAATGCATCTTTTGAAACCACATCTGGTTCCCAAACAAGGGGCGTACGCTACCGAACACATACGTTCCTGATGTACTTTTCTTCGACGTCTTCTTCTTCAACTGGTACCCAGCCTTCTACCTCTGCACAGCCTCCAACTCCTGTATAGAATACCGTCACTAAGCAGACTCCCACTACTTCCGCTTCAACCATCTTTGAACTGAACCCTCCGGCTCCTTACAACCTGACCCCATTCCTTCCGTGTCGAAGGAAGCGCCGCGAAGTGCAGATGCTGTCCCAGCGAAAGGAGCGCAGTCCGCTGTCGTGCAGTTTTCAGAAGCGTGTTCTACAAACCCCTAATCCCCGAATCGTCCCCGCAATATCCAAACCCGCCGAGGCTGCAAGACCGGATCCGGCGCATTCTAACATTTCTGATTGCGATTTAACGGCTGAATTCAGTTTTGTGCAACTGGATTCAGGAGAATTTTCGAGTCTTAAGCCGAAAAGTGAAGAAGAGGAGCAGGTTGAGATCACAGTCCCTCCAGAAGTGGATCCCGTTACTTCTACCGCACGTAAGGTTGGGGCAAGCGCTGGTGATGGCGTCGGAGGTCTTGATAACAACTCAAGAGACAGAAGTTCCCCGGCTGATCAACCTCAAGGCGGTGTCGGTCCGCTCAAATCTCCTACGGACACAGTTGGAAAAGCCACGAATACGCCTGGTGCGGGTTATGGGCAGCGTCATGCGGAGAAAGATGGGGTGGTTGATCAAGCTGCGCCTATGGATATTGCCGTTGTTGAGGCTGCATCTCCCACTCAAGTTGGTACGGCGAAGGGTAATGACCTTCGGATGAGTCGAACAGTGCATTCTAACGCAACCGTACGTGAAGATCATCTACAGGGCGTAACGACACCTTATTGAGTTGGTACTTTGCGGTACCCGATCAGGTGTTGCATCGTCGCGTTTCTTTCAATAAAAGTTTCTTTTTGTTTCAACTGTACATAACTATGGTGCCCACTGCATAGGTGACGCGCTTCGGCTAGATCGACTGTTCAAACACGGTACGATCATACCTTGGCCTTTGTGCATATGGTCTCAATGAACGAATCCATTATCGACATTGGTCATCACAATTGTCAATGCACTACCAGAAGTACGTACTTTGTGATAGGGATAAATCGGCAGGGGAAGAGATTCTCAGAACTAATTACCCCAAGAAGGTGGTGTTGCAAGCGACAGACGTGCTACCGTGGTATAGTTGAACGAACAAAAAGGATAGGATAGGGAAGACAGTTGAATGGGCTACAAGCAAGTATGGAAGGGGCAGGTTCTACCACCTATGCTTAGTGACTAGCGTAAAATAAATGCTTCTTGGGCCTGATGTTGACTCTCAACTTCCTAACTATTTGGGACTGGGCTTGAAGTTGTCTGCCAACTTGCTTTATGCTCTGCGTGTGACTTTATTTGTTGACCTTCCTGCTTGGGTATGCTGGCTCACAAGTACTCCTACTATTTCGTGTAAACAGCCCCTTATATAGATTTTTCAGCCCTCACAGTTTGCAGCAACTATACATTACCCACGTGCCATATCTGCACCGCCACAGTACGATGCAAAGCATCCCTCTAAAAATAATTGAAAATAAAATTTTAAGTACAGTGACAGCGCAGCACGCGCAGCATGCAAGCTCATCCAGCGCAGCATGCCAAAAAATATCTAGAATTTTCATTATATCACTTTTCTCAGCGGTTGATGATTTCCATACCAACGCTCTTAATATCGAATGGTACCATCTATCGGTAACACTCCGTAATTATTCATTTGAATTAGTAGCCGCGGGAGGATCGTTCCGGTTAAGTCGCCCCATCTGTTTGTACCTGCTTGAGTCACAGAGGGATTGAAGCATTGCAGTGCTATGAAGAGGAACTTATGTGAAAAAACACTTGAGTTGACCGACTATAATTGATTGCATTCATGTGTACGGAATGGCTTTCTCTGATCGGTTAGTTTGTTTTACACTGGGATAAGTTTCAATTCTGAGATTTGCTTCAGTTTCTATGATTACAGCGAAAGATTTGTTATGCTGTAGTCTACGAAGTGATAGGGAAGGAGGCGGTTAGGATTTATCAACAAGTCTACCCGCGATCACAGTATTCTGAAAATATCCAGACGCAGGTCAATACCTAATGAATCATAGTGAGAATGTATCATCGACGATTGGCGATCGCAATGTGTAACTTGACCTTTGGACTTCACAACTGCAGTCAGAATTAAGGCCTTGAAGGCCGTACAGATCGTTCGAGCATGAAAATATGCTATATATTCAAGAGCTGATCAGTTGTCCAGACATGCTATCGTGCAGTATGTACCTCGCTCGAACTACAACGGTAGTGGCCGTAAACCGAAAATTCATCATAACATAGACTGCGGACTACGATTCAAGAATGAAGGTCTTCGCCATCTCCCATCCAGGAATGTATGCGTGGGTGCGCAGATATTGAACGCAAAGCAAAGTTTAAGCAAACATTTTTATTCGATTACAAACAATGGATATGGTCTACTACTATACACAGTCCCGTTATTACCCCTCCGAGCTGATCAGCTGATGTCAATACTCAGAAACTGACTCTTGATTGAAGTACTTCCTCAATCATATCCGAGACGTACAAATACCAGAGACCAGGCAGGTCAGCCACATGTGTCAACAACTCACTGCCGTGTTCGTTCTCGGAGACCAATATCTATGATATTGATGTTACATCAACTCCTACCGTTTGAACGAGAATAATTCGATTGAATTCAATCGGCACTGGTACCCAAATGAGCATAAAAATAAATAATAATGGCCTAGTCGGGCCACATCTCGACATGGTACGCTGACAGCTGTCCGGCATTAATAGTTTTATTGATTGGGGGCAACCCCTTCGTCGACGGTGCTCAGGAGCCGTTTGACCTGTGTGTCTTTTGGTATGAGGTTGGTGATCACCATACTGTGACATACCATCTGAGACAACTCAATTCTATTAACTGCGATAACCACATTTTCCTGACATGGAGCCTCTTCAACTCGTCTATTGTGGCTTTCAGATCACATACCACGCAGTAAAAACTACGCAACGCATTTTCATGACCATGCAGGTAGCGATGTGTCATCCCAATTGTTGTCAGAGGCTCCCCGCCTATCAATGTGTACTCAATGCAGAATTGTAATGCAACATCTATAAGATTCACAGCGCGACTAATTTGCCTCACCTCTCCCTTTCTCGCATGGGTTCCAGAGTTTTGGGGGATGAAGCCCACATGACTGATCTGGAGCACCATTTCCCGGTGGTCCGTGATCAAGGCCTGATACAAGTACATACTGTAGTCATCACATGCGACAACGTTGACTTGTACTTTCCTGCTCGTCTTGTGTATCAATCCCACATCCACCGGGGTCGATCTGCTATCAGGGAATCGCCAGGCTACTTGCAAGGACGATCGATCAACCACGTTGCAATGAGGCTCCCAAGGAACCATTATATATCCAAGTTCTCGGAAGAAAGTATCTCGCGCTCCTCTTCGACCCCTATGTAGGCAGGTAATTGTGATACCATAAACTTGATGAGCTCCTAAAAAGGCGATATCTCTCTCCGTAGGGACGTCCTTCACAGTTAGTCGTAATTTTTTCGCATCGCCCTTCGAGTTAGAAACTGCTCCGTCGGATCGAGCATCACATTTCCCTTCGTTCTTAGAGACGCTCGTCTCAAGAATTGTTTGGGCTTTGTCCACGTCTGATTCCAGGATGAAATCAGGCCGGAACCACAACGGTTGGGTAATCCGATTTTCCTCTCCTTATCATCCAATGTGGTGGCTGCCTGACGGCGAGTGTCGCAATGTGGGGGGAAGTTTGAGCCACTGCTTAACCCAGCTTCTTCTCTGCCACATCCAAGATCATTTCCTTTTCCATCAATAAAAACTTTGTCAGATGTATTAATTTGAACATTGAACAAATCATTACACAGCACGCCATGTCTGAAATCACTGTGTGGATTTTCAACTTCCTTGTGGTAGTGCGTTCTATTCTGATTCTGCAGGAACCCAAACAAAAGCACACGCATTGCAAGCAAGACGCCCTCTTCAAGAAGCTTTTTGGACATTTCAGAGGAGACCTTGACGATCGTCATAGGCACGTTTCCTGCCAGGACACGGCACATCAAAGTGTTCTCGAAAACTCACAAATCTTCAGGCGTGGCCCCCTCAAGTTTCTTCTCGAAGACAGCCCAGGGCGTGTTCTTCGAGGCCGCACCGAAGGAGGACGATGTGCCGACCAGCGCACGAATTTCCTGTATTGCGCTTGAAAAAGCCTTCAGTTCAGCCCTAGAGGCGGAGATATCCTTCAGCACCCTGGCTTCAATTGTGGACATTTCGACCTTCATTTTTTCTTGAGAATTTTGCATGAAGCGATTGATAACGCTGGTGAGGGCTGGCAAATGAGCAAACGTTGAAACAAATTCCGTAGTCACGGGCTCTTGATGGGTAAAGGAAGTTGGAGCAACCATACTGAGTTGATTCAGAAGATCTTGCCGCAGCGATGTGTCCCCATTTCTAAATCCAGAAGGGTCAAAATTTTCTTCTCTTCCAGAATTATTTCTCACCGCACCACTTGTTTCAAAAAGCCAGTGGCGAGCAGTGTGATCCATTCCTTGCGCATTTGTCAACACCTAAATCGACAAGAGCACTATCGTGCTGTTTCATCGACTATTCGAGCCTGATGAGGCTATTTTTACCACTCAGGTCCTCTTTTGACGCAGGGAGTGTTTCCGGAATGAGAGGAATGGGAGAAGATCTTTTGCTGGACCGGTAAAAGTTTTCCGAACCAGTGTTAGGGCTACAAACAATCGTTCTCGACGAATTTATCAGGGAAGCGTCGTCTTGTTCCCCGGGTTCCAAATTTCGTTGCATCATCTAATCAGTGAGATCGCCTGTCTTCATGCGCTTTCGATTTACACCTTGGTTGTTTTCGGGGTGAGGTTGGTAAGCTCTTTCACCGCTCAATGGCTTTCTGGGGCGTTACAGGGTTGGAGATGTCATCTCTGAACTGCGTGAATCTCACTATGGTTAACCGGGGGCGTCCCATTCGATGAGGTGCATATTTGCCTTCCTCCAGCGAGGTATTCGATGATTCGCGTCTAGCCCTGGAGTCCAAGTTACTGTCGTGGATGAGCTTCTGGATCTGGACGCACTTTATATCGAAGTTTTCGTCTTGGTAGTTCGACCCTTCAACTCTTTTTCATCACCTTGTGAAATCTGAGGAGATTTCTTTTGCGCACGGCCTTTGGCCCTTGTCTCTCGATCTGGACCCGTGGCAGGACTCTCCTGGCTATCTTCACAACTTCTACCTCGATGCACTCCTTTCTTTGAGGGCATTGTGGGAGATGGTTTTTTCCACACGGTCGACGAATTATGTTTGAGCAAAGATGTGACCTTACAGGGATTTTCCTTGACAGTGTGCTAGGTTCCGGTCGGCAACAGTGGATGATAATCGTTTCCCACACATATGATAGGTGACCTTCTGCGCTTGGCGCGAAAACCTCGTTCCGGGATGTAGATGTTTCCCGCGAAATAACCACACTTTTTGAACGCAGTCGTGCTTGTCACCAGCAACTGCTATGGTTTAGTCTCTCAAAAATGTTGCAGTGGTGCACATCCTACCTGTAGGGATATTCGGGGCGTCTTCAATCCGCACAGTGGGACGAAGAGTTACCGGCTGACATGGAATCTCGCTCTGATATTGAAGATGGCACGCGAACTGCGGATCCGCAGAGTTCTTGGTGTGTTCGTATTCAACCTAGTCGAGCTCGAAGATTATCTTTGTCTGTACCGGAAGCTGGAGCTTGGATTCACGTTCTATGGCTTCTGGACAATGATCCGAAAGTTTAGTGGTACTCATGGACAATAAGGGAGTCTCGAAATACTTCTAACTCAAAATGAGTCTTGGCGTTTGCCCGCATTCTCTACATAGATTATGGAGGGTACAATGAAAGCGACGAATATGTTGAGTTCCTACAGGGAAGTGTACTGGGAGCATGTGGAGATGATGAAGAATTGAATAAAAATCCAAGTATGAATCAAACCCCTCTGAGCTTCCACCCCTCGTGCAGATCTGCAGGGATGTTGAACCAGAGAAGAAGTACGATGCAGACTGCGAGTGGGAAGGGCCATCAAGATTCGCAGTACGGGATCCCGTAGTCGACTCCCATCACGCAATATCTGTGCACTATGTCATGATGGATGTTCAAACGCTTCGAAAAAGTCACGCACAACTCGCATCGGAGGTCATGCGACTGCGGATGATATTCTACATGGAATGCGGTCGCATCTCCGCTGGATCTGTTTATAGCATCGAGAGATCTGCAGATGGAGTATTACGAAATCTGAGGAATGAAGTTTTGCTGAAATTTTAAAAGGCAGCAAGGGTGGTCACAGGCCATTATGGAAGGACTCAGGGCCTAGATCGGGGCGAGCGCCTGGCAAATGGACAGTCATACGTTAAATTGTCTTTCGAATGCACTTTGCAAGAGTTTGAAACAATTGAAAGGCATATGCACGTGAAGAATCTGTGTTTCGACGTGTTTTATATCTCATTTTATCCCATGTATCATGTTACGCAAGATGCATTACTGGTTTCAACGCAGTACTGTGTCGTTTTCAGTGCAATCGCTTCATTTTGTGAATGCATTGGACTTGCATCCGTACCCGATCGTCTGGAAATGCTGCAACGATACGGAAATTACAGAAAGAGCGGTGTGTTGCGGCTGGCCAGAACTTATGCGTCGGAGAAGAGGGACGATTGTCCGGCTATCATTATTCTGGGAACAAGCAGCGGACCTGGAATGGAAAAACCGAATGGGAGAAACATTACAAGGGCTTCTAATGTTCTGTTGCCATCATCGCGAAAGTTTGATTTGGATGTGAGGAAGTACGAATTTCCACTGCGTGGGACCGCCCGCATTATCGCTCGAATTCAAGACCCCCGAGAAAAACATGCTGATCGGCTCGAGTACCAAGCTTTCCATCTTATGTGGAGACTGGACGGGGATCTGAGTGTAAGAATATGTTCTAAAGAGGTATGCAATAGGCATTATGTAGCCGGTAGATTAGAGGCGACCGCACCTACTGTCACAGTATGTGGGGATGTCCTGTGCGACGAGGTCTCAAAGCATCTTTCGAAAGATTTGCTCGACGGTTAGAATCGCAATCAGGTAAATAAATGTACCCGGGTGATTTAACTTCCCAGAAACAACTTGCCTAGGCCTACTAGTAGTTTGTGATTTTCACGGAGGTCATTTATATTCAGACTCTGTTGACCAACAGAGGTTTTTTTTCAATTGCTTATTCGGTAGTGACGCTCGATTGTCGATTGTAGAAAATCGAAAATATTCATTATATCATGGGTCTCTGTCACACCGAGATGTTCTTGCAATCTGAGCTCTAAATCACTTCCAGGAGGGATAAATAGTTACAAAAACGATACATTCAAGAATAATTTGATCATAAAGAGTCTGCATGACGCCGTATAACCCATTTTTCATTCCTTATCAAGCAGGTCAATCCTATTTATATGCAAAACCAGCCGATAAATTGGTCTGCAGACGAGTTTCTTAAAAAAAAGCCCTTAAAAGAGGTCCTATACTCTCTTAATTCTGTCAGTTACTCCTTGGTGCCGCCCTAGGAGGCTTTTTGTGAATTAACTACCATCTTTGTCAATTTCAGAACCTTGCTTATCAGCTGAGAAAATATTTTGAAGAGAGGGGCGAATGGAACTATCAATGCTACAGAAAATAGTAGACGAAAATCAAAAAAGAAGAGTGCACTTTAGATATACTTCACTACTATGGTCGTTTTCAAAAGTTTTTAACTATCAATGAACGAATTTATGTTGTTGGAACTTTGGGCTTCTAGTGTTTTCTGGCTCTTTTCGTGCAATTCTTTTGCGACACTACCGCGTCATGCCTTTTCGTCCACTGCTAGCTTCAAGACCGCATAAAAGCAGCCCCAATGCATTTTCCTAGATACGAGTTAATGGTCACCAGGGTCACAATCTTATGTACAAAAGAATTATCTTGTAGTTATGTTTCTTCTAGTTTCCGACAAAATTCAATAGGTAAGGACACTGAAATGGAGGGCACAATTTGCCAAAGAAGATCCACTTCGTCCAGTATAGGGTATGGAGCGTCCTTTTTGTTATCTAAGTACAGGGCGGGGCTCGATATAGTGCCACTTTGAGTCGTGCCTCCCTCTAATTAGTGCTATCCCAAAGCACGTTGCACAACTATAGGGGGTCTCGAAATCAGCCAACCAGTTCAAACCTCCTCAAACCACGACAAAGACGACCTCTTTTTATCACGTGTGGAAGGCCAAAGCAGCTCTCCTAGGCACAAAGCGAAAGGAAAACGGTAGAGCACGGCACCAAATGCTTATTACGGAGCTATTGTAAATGAGAAGGATATTTTTCGTCAATGCTTTGAAGGAACTTTGAATATTGCTTGATTAGGTATAGTGCCAATTGTTTGCGCCTGTCACAGGGTGGAACTATATAGAGTACCCTACTGTACTGGCAGCTATATCAATGCTTCCTAAATTCTTTATATTTTCGGCCACCACTGTTCGGTACACCGGATTTACTGAAGATCTTTCTATCACCCACGACAGATGATTAGAAGCAAATATAATGATGAAGCGACCGTAACGTAGTAGTATTAGTAGCAATGTGAACTTGGACTATTTTCGTGGCATAGAGAGTCCGAATGAAGTCCTTTAGATTCAAAGGGTCTGAATACTTCCATCATACAAAAGGATTCCTTCCAAATGAAATTAATTGCAGCAAGGGGTTTTGTTTTTTAGACTAATGTTTGTATGTTTTCAGGAAATCGCTTGGGCTCGTTTGCTGAATGACTGCTATCGACGCAATCCATTCCTTGACAATCTTTTTTCATATCCACGAAACTTTCTTGATCATGAAAATGATCGATACCGCTCTGCGGCAGTTTCATCATAGGAAATTCCGAGAGGTCATAGAGCATTAGAAACTCGACGCTCCCATGGAGAATGAAGGGGAGAGTGAGGGATTAATTGTGATCTCTGACTCTTCTGATGAAGATGAAGAGAGGAGTGAAGAGAGGGATGAGGAGGATGAGGGGGAGGGAGACATGGAAAGTGCTGTATTAGTGGGAAAGGAGCCAGAAAATATGGGCCAGGTGGTCCTGACTCTGGAACCGGATGGGGGCTTCCTCAGTGATCTAGATTTTTCGCAGGAGCCAATAGAGAATTCTAAGCTGTTCGCGGATGTTTGTGTGGACTGCATGGGTGGAATGGATGTTGTGGGGGGACGTTTTGGCTCTGATACAGAGGAGTAATATATTAAGGAAAGAATCTAAATATTTATCCTGATACTATCTGCTGTTCGTCTTTCTCGTTCACACGATTCCATATGGTGCATTTCATGGTTCTTAATATGTTTCTGTGAGACTTTAGGGTTAGCCAAAAGTTCTACATAAGCTGAGTAAACTGCTTCTACTTGTGGAGGTCAAGCCAGTTGCAGACAATTTCAAGCCAAGTCCCAAGTAGTAGGAAGTAAAGAGTCAACTTCAGACCCAAGAAAAATTTTGACTAAGCTGGTCCCAGAGCATCCGTGACAGACCATGCCCCTTCCATACTTGCTTGTAGCCCTCTCAACTCTCTTCCATATAAATTCCTTTTTGTTCGTTCAAATATACCACGGTAGCACTTTTGTCGCTCGCAACATCTCCTTCTTGGGGTAGTTGGTCTGAGTGTCTCTTCTCCCGACGATTTACCCCTACTATATCTCTAGGTTTGCAGATATATTATTGCACACCTTAGACGTGAAGTCTGAGCCTGGTTCTGCCTTGACTATGTCCGGGAAATCAACATAGTTCGTAGCCCAGCAGCATATAAACGCTTCCCAAAATTCCTCAACTGACTTCACATGTATAAATTGTACACCCGAGTAGTGCGTTTCTACGTCAACGACGTGCAGCACTGGGCACCTCATTATCCAAATCAGGTCTCAAATGAACATTTTGTTGAACGTCACGATTCCAGGGGTCGCTGCAAAACTCTGTAAAGGCCGCGGCGAATGGGTCTGACATGTTCGGCATTGTTCGGAGACAGACTTTATCATCTCCAATATTTAATTTGTTTCATGTTATGTCTTTGCCTTCTTAATGATATTGTGCAGATTTTCATCAGCGGGATGGTACAACGCCTTTATCAGAGGGATACCCCAACCCCTTTTGTCATGTACCAATATGTCTTTGGCATTTTTTACGTGAAGTCAATATTTTTTAGGACCTCTAGGCCAACAGGTAGCGGAATGTTTGCCCAGACAACTTCTACCTTTATCTGGATGTAAGAAAGGTCTAATGAGGGAAGATATACTATGATAGTCCCCAAATGTGCTGCTCTTTGACCGCTAAATTTAAATCCTCCAAAAGACTTCCTCATCTTGATACGAAAACCTGAAAACTTTGCATAAATCTTGGCCTTAGCTAGACCACATGCTAGTGTAGAAGCTCCAGTGCCTAAACGATCCCCCTCAAGCCTCTACTTAAGTCATTCCAAACTTGAGTTGATCGATAGACCGGGTATAGCTTCCGGGATGGTATTGCTCGCAAGGCCATACTGTAGTTGGTGTCCATGATTATTGTTTTCTGCGGGCTTACATGTATTTATCCATTCCAGAGTCCGGAATTTCAACCCTGTGACCAGTCCAAATGCAGCGAGCGCGGAAAATCAGCGAAAGTACCAAGGCTTTCTGGCGAAATTACCGGGGAGAAGCAGACTAGTTCCTGTTCTAAGCTCTACTCTTGGCGGAAGGCATCCAGAGGCGTTTTCAGTGGTCAAGGAGCTTGCGATAACCGTCTACAGTCGCGAAGTAGATCGGTTTGCGAAGGTTCGAGGCATTATTTTACATATTAGCCTCGTGGATATAACCGGCCACATCTTCCATGCATTAAAATAACCCCAAAATTCCCCCTTCTTCTACAACAACACGGTGTCGGTATACCCTTTATGAGTCGATTGTGGTTGTCTGGAAAACCATGGGATAGACCGGATATACCTTCCAAGAGTAAAACACCCAAACATTTCCACCACTCGTCTTTGGCAGTAGCTTCTAACGCTGCTTGTCTGCTGGCTGGCATCCCATCGGCTTTCTGGTAGATTGTTGCTGGTGCTACCATTCGACAGCAATGATTTCTACATTGCTTCCACCATCGGTACATGTATTTAATATGACATGCAGATTTGCAACTCCAAATGGGTTCCAGCCGTTCCATACATCTCAATAAAGACACCCCTTTTTCTCTTGATTTTTATTTGCGTCAGCATTTGATTCCGGGTCGGTCTGTGTACTCGGTTCAGCGCTTTTCAGGTGGCCGATCTCAAATTGCTCCAGTAAATCTCGTTCTGGACCTCCGTCCGACATTGATCTTTCATAATCCGACCTTTGAACACCAAGGCAGGCTTGAGAAGAGAAACCAATTTCATCCCCTTTATCACCTTCTGAATCTGATTCACCATCCGTACTGCTATAATCCCTCAACGATCTTCCCCAATCTTCCCCATACTTATCCGCAGTTTTTCCATCTCTTCCGCAGCTTCTGTGAGCGCCGTGACCGCGTTAATGAGATTGAGTTGGTTTTTGCCGTCGTCGCGATAGTCGCCGTTGCCCTTGCAGTCTGTACAGTCTAAGCGACTTAAACCACGTTTCCCGCACCCAAATCAGCTAACCTTGAAGGGATTTAGTCCTTTGCCGTCATAATGCTTGTGTCACGGGTTCTCGCGATGGCGACAATACACGTCTCCGAACCAATCTGACTTTCCACACAACTTTTATTCAATCTTTGACTTGAATACCTTCCTGCCTGGTTCCACTTCCCGTCCTTTATCTTCCTCAATATACTATGACTTCAATTTTGCACACATTTGTGCAAAGTATAATTCATGAGCGCCGGCGGTAGTCGGCCTAGTCCGCCTGTGCGACCGAACTGCGGTCTTCAAACATCTGCGTTGGTCTTTTTCGTTGTCTCTCCTTCGATACCAGACTTATTTGCTTGACCATTTCATCCCTTACTGCTCTCAGTCTACCTGCTAGTGATCCAGTTAAATTCACATGTTCATACATGGGCAGTAAGTTCTAGTACTCGAGCGTAGGTTCTTGAGCTTCTTTGCCGTAACATGTCTTCGTGATAAAGCGGTTTACATCTTTACATCTGCGAAAGACATTAGTATTAGCCTGCACTTTGCATTTTCAATTTGTTCTGGTTTCACCTGCTAGAATTTTTTGATGTTGCGAAGCGCCGCATGCTCCACTACTCCCCATTGTGTGAGGCAATTTTTATAGGTTGAATAAATTTCCTCCCATTTTCCCCCATAGTAACCTCCAAATTTGTCGGATAGGTCCTTAAATATAAGGACAAGTTTTCTTATTACACTGATGGAATGCGTTGAAACGCCCTGCGGTCACAGGACGTGATGCAGATGCACCGTCGGTTCCTGTGCAATGGGTTGCTCGATTTCACTCCTGGCGTTGAGTTCAGGTGGATGACTTAGGGTTGATGTTTTCGGTACAGTACCCTGTCTATAAGGTGCATGAAGATTCTTCTGTTGCTCTGGGAGCGTATCTTTTGTCGATTTAATTTGGATCGGTTGTACTGGGATAACTAGTGCTGTGGTTTGCTCCTCAAATACGTCCCTCCTTGAACTGACCGAGCTTGGTGGCTCCCGATTGGTTGCTAGCTCGATCCTTTTCGGTTGAAGTATCCGCATTCCAGCCTCAACTACCTCTCGAGAAATATCAACGGCATCTTGTGCTTACTGCGGGTCGGTATGGTATGTAGCAAGAGCGTTCTCAATTGAAAGCTCCCTTCTTTCAGATATAATACCACCTCTTGCAAGTTGTAAATCCTGCAACTCCTTGCACACCTTTGGTACGTTTATTGCAGTCAATGCCTCTGTAAAAAAAGGTTCTCTGGCGGTAGCAACTCCTAAAAAGTGTCCCTAATCGAATATTCGCGTAGGTTTTCTTCAATGATATTACTCATCCAGTTGTGGATGTATGCCTGTTTTACATCCCTGAAATCTGGCTGCCAGCTCAAGCAAGAGACTTCATTGTATTTCATAGCTTGCTTTTGAACTTCTCTTGGCTTTAGGGGTGCTTTGTTATTCGGTGGGTCGCTGGAATGATCAGATGGCAGATAACTGTCTTCTCCCGACATTTCATCTTGCGGTTGTAGTTTACACCGTCAACTGACTATTCCGGAATTCTTTGTAGCTAAATCTGTGATCAACAGTAGAAGAAAAAATTTGAGACAGAATACGTGCGACAATGGCTTCCGTAGGCGGACAAACAAAATAAGTCAATGAAGTAACAGCAAGTGGTAGCTTTTGAGGCCTTTTATAGCTTCCGCGCCGCTCAAGCACACGCTTTTAATATGAAACGTGGCAGAAACGAAACCTAATAAAAACTCTCTTTCTCTTTTTTTCAAATCTTTGTGCCAGACGCAGGTATGCCTATGGCTTATATAGACCAAAGCAAAGCGCCCCCCGACCACCGAGCCAGCTCTCAATTCTAAATACACCGTAAACATGAGCTAGCGTAAAGGCATTATGATAGGGGTAAATCGTTGGGAGAAGAGATACTCAGAACCAACTACCTCAAGAAGGAGGTGTTGCGAGCGACAAAGTGCTACCGTGGTATATTTGAACGAGCAAAAAGGAATTTATATGGAAGAGAGTTGAGAGGGCTACAAGCAAGTATGGAAGGGGTATGGTCTGCCACGGATGCTCTGGGACCAGCTTAGTCAAAATTTTTCTTGGGTCTGAAGTTGACTCTTTACTTCCTACTACTTGGGACTTGGCTTGAAATTGTCTGCCAACTTGCTTGACCTCCACTAAAGGAAGCAGTTTACTCAACTTATATAGACTTTTGGCTACCCCAAAAGTCTCAAACAAACATACTAATAACCATAAAATGCATTCACGGGAACCGTGTGATCCAGAGAAACTATTAGAAGATATTTCCTCAATGTAAATATCTAGGTGCCATACCCATGCCAGCCACCCATCGGCCAGTGGTGGGAATTAATGTGGACGCTATATATACCTTTCAGAGTAACTCGTAGTATTACCCAGAAACTGGAATTGTACTGACATCTATTACGAAAGCGTGTCCTAAAATAAAAAAACTCAACCGATGAGTTTGCCAAACTCATCCAAATTAAAAATATCTTGCAAATTCAGGAACTGTAAAAATACCTTCCCAATAGTCACTCGTAGTATTACCTAGAACCTCGAACTGTACTGACATCTATTACGATAGCGTGTCCGAAAATAAACAAATCAACCGATGAATTTGCCACACTCACCCAAATTAAAAATATCTTGCAAATTCAAAAACTGTAAAAATATCTTCCCAATTCCGATACTGTGTACAATTATAGTCCTCATCTAGATTTTTTTCGTGTGCGAATTTGCGCACATCACAATCCAAAAAAAATAAAAGAATGGCTCCCCCATCGTGGCCAGTATCTTCCTGCGCGCGCACATTGAATGCGAAGTTCACATGCCATGTGCACTTGACCTATGCAGTGTCATGCAACCATCCAGATTTCTCAAAAGACATAAAAAAACATATTAAGGTGGCCGTACAGTAGAATTTACATGTCCCTACTGTTCCCTACGGATCCCGTAAATGCCTTTCTAAAGACAATTTCAGCTGATATATTGACGTTCTTTTGCTGCTCCACCTACCGTAGATTGTGGAAACTCTGCCATGTTACTGCTGAGCAACATCCTCCATTCTCACATTACGATGCATTCCATACTTGGCTTGGGCATTGAAAATAGTCCTTCTGCTGGGATCATACAAGTAAGCTTACGCATGTAGACTATTTATCTTGAAAATTCTATGGAGATATGGACAGTCTCATCTTTTATACTTCTTAAGGTATTTTTACAGAAGAAACTAGCATAACTCACTAAATATGAGCCCATTCAGGATTAAGATACCATCAATTTATGAGTTTTGGTTTATAAATGCTCTTCGCTTCATCAAAAATATATGAAAAGACACTCTAGAACTTCTATTGCCGTTATTTGAGATTATATAAACTTTATTATATGTCTAAAAACCATCTTAAACGTCCGCATTCACGCTTACTTTGAGCAGTATCCGAGCAGGATTAAGATTCTTGATGGAAAAAAATAAAATAGTATACTAAACTGAACTTTCAGCTGATACTACACAACTCGGATACCTTGGTTTGCCATACGTACACCTCAAAATAGTACCAATGAAAAAGGTTAGAACAGAAAAGATTCTCAAAACCAATTATTTTATAAATAAAGAGCTCCAAGCAACAATATTCGTGCCGACGAATAATCTTGGGAATATAAGGAGATAGAAGGACTAATGTTCAGGGTGCTACAAGTGAGTATAAAATGATTAGGATGTAGTACCTATGCTCAGTGGCTTACGTAATTGAAATGCTTCTCAGCCCAGGACTTGAATTTCACCTTCTCAACTATTTAGATGAGCACTTTAAGTTCATGCCGTATTATCCACCAGTGAAGACCTATCCCGCATAAGGCATTAGCTTCGTGGATATAAGCGACCATTTATTACATGCATTAAAGTAACCAAAAACTTTCTCCTTGAAGTTAGCTACCGACTCTCTCTCCTTCTTCGATTTTAATATCCGGTTCACTCCAAAGTCTTAAAGAGGCATACGAAATAATATATAATTAATTCAAGGTACAACTGTGGACAAGAATGAATAGAAGATGTATATTCATTGAGTTAAGTATATTGGTGCCATTCTCATTGACCCCAGCTATCAGCAAAAAATGGAAATGGCGTGGAGAATACATAGATTTTTCAGAATCTCAGTAGTTATCTTCCAGAATTCTGGCACTCTCTGATATCAATTTCTGCTAGCGTGACATGAATTAAGAAAGAACATTAATTTGAAAGAATCACATGAATTAAAAAATATCTTCGAAATTCTGATACCTAACTCATTGCTGGTCCTATATCGTAATATTGTTTCTGTGGATACATTTTAGTATACTGTACATCAACCTCATTTAAATATCCGTGATTGTCCGTGCATGGTTCGACACGGAGATTATCTTTGCACCTCTTCACTGCATATAGGTAAACAGAACGCAGTGAGAACATAGGCAAGTTGAGATGAGAGTTTCTCTGCTAGGAGCAGTTTGGAGCGCCCGAAGGACGCTGTACTCTTCAGATAGACAGATAGGATTGGGCCAAAGAGTGCTGGCGGGCGAACGTGGCAGGGAAGTGAGCGAGGAAAGTTGGAAGGGTCGAAGGTGCGGGAGATTGAGACGTTGTGAAAAATCAGTACCATTTTTTTACTCCCACCGTACTATGTACTACTCCGACACCTTCCAGCAGCACAGAAACACACGTGTCTGCTTCTATAAAATTCGTTGCACTAGAGAATTGGGATGGTACTGCACAAGAAATTTATACAGCACCCACTGGTGTGGCGGATAGTCCAAAGCGGACAAAAAAAGAACACCACGTCTTCCATCCCCGCAACTCAATTTCTCTTGCGATACCATCGTTCCTTTTCTCGGCGCTATGCTCTCATAAGCCCCCCAAATATGCACGCAGCTCCTTCTCTTCCATCTCTGGCCTTAATATGGCACTTACTTTGATGGCTTATGACGCGCCCGAAGCTCCATCGGCCCATATATCCCGTGGGGCCCCGAAGAAAAAAGTTTCTTTTCCTTCCTTGAGCACGTCGCGATGCGCGAGTTGAGTGAGGACGGTAACTATTCGGAACATCTTTCACATCTAGACGGCGAGGCGTTCTGCTTTTTCTTTCAGATGTTGACGAACAAAAGCGTAGATTTCTTGCCGGAAGGGAAAGACTATGAGGTTCCCAAGGTGGCAATGTTGGATAAGTTTGGAGAAAGGTATGAGCCGCCTGAATTAATTCGTTCCTCTATGGATCCAAGACTAGATCAGAGCCGCTTTACCGTATCGACAAAGAATATTTAATCGCTCATTGTGAAAATGGATTTAAATGTAGAAGCCAAGATCGGCCTTCTACATAATGCAGTGATGAAACACTCGAATTTAGTCCCATTATTCATCTATTGCAGCCCAAGGCACTATCAACGCATATTATAATAAACTGTGATGAATAAAGGTTCGTCAATTACTTTTAGATAGCCTAACTCATGATAATAACTAGGTCAAGTTTACTTCCTGCAGTTAAAAACCTATGTGTACCCTTAGATCTGTTTATTAGTAATAGAAAAATGCACTTCAGTGGTTGGTTCGAGCTGCCTCCCGAATGCAATATAAAAACGAGACGTTTGATACCTTGGTTACAGCCTTCTAACACCTCTCCCTAATGATTACAAAACATGAAAGGCAGCCTGACTCTATGACAGAATCCTTCTGAAGTTGGGAAGACCGCTCGGCCTGACCGTAATCAAGTCTCCTTATTTTACCACAAGCAGGGCTGCGATGCGAACCGCTATCCCGATTCCACTTATGGCCTTATCGAATACCATATGTTGCAATTGTGGTAAGAAGGGACACTCGGAATCTACGCGCTGGAGTGGCGGGAGGAAAGCTCTCGCTGTTGGATATTTTTTGTTAATAGAAAGAATGAGGAGAAGGAGAGAAGAAGAGAAAGAGAAGGGGACTGAAAGAGAGAGCAAGAGAGTAAGGAAGTGAGAGAGAGAAGAAATGAGGGACTAAAGAAGAGAGTTGAGAGGAGAGAAGTTATTGAGTTACTTTACTCAGACAAAACATGGAAGGGGACCAGGGTTTATACAGAAATCTGGCCAAATCGACTGGTGCTTCCGGACGATAAAAAGGAAGTTTCCAGAGGCCATTTAGACAAAGGCGGAAAGATAATATCGAACCTGCTTGAGCTGATCTAACGAGGATCAGCTCAAGCTTAAATCACTTTGCAGTGCGTGAGCGTAACAGTCAAGTTCTAGGTCATAATGTAAAATACAGCAATGGACGGCTGTAAACCTCTTGGCTAACTGTAAGCTGTCAGCAGAGTTAAACGAAAGAAATCACAGCTCTAAACCACCTGAAACTAGAACTGACCACGATAGCGGCCCGTCAACCTGATAAACTAATACTAAATTAATTGTGAATGATAGGAGGAACAATGCCAAACTCCCATCGAAACTTCATAGACTTTGCTCGAAACAAATGCTCTGTCAGGATCTCGTAAATTTGTTCTTAGGTTCCGCAATGAGATATTCGAATCTGCTTTCTGGCTAACACCCTACGAAAGAACTGGTACCGAATATAAACATGCTTATTTGGCTTGTTGATGGACTGGTTCGTTGCAAAGCTAATCAATCTTGAATTATCGGCGAAGATTGAAATCTATATGGAATATTTTGCACCTATTATCTCAGAGAAAAGATTGGAGAGCCAAATGGCTTCCTTTGAAGCAATACAAATACAAATATATTCTTCTTTACAAGAAGAGAGAGCGACAAATCTTTGCTTCTTGGAACGCCATGTGATAGGCCCTCCGGGCATCATGAAAGAAAAGCGTTCGACTGATTTACGATTTTAGCGATAGCATATCGAATCATAGTTTCTGTTAGCGATAATCACAGCGGTCGAACAGTTTTTCCAACAAATACCATTTTCATGGCTCGTTTGGGTTAGCGATAAACTCGATCCACTGCTTTCCAGTGACTCGACTGGGACCTCTTCCAGTTCTGAGTAGATTTTCGGACCGCGAAAAAAATTTGGACGAGTTCCTATCATAAGACACATGATGATTACAATTGCGGAGCGAAAGGGTGCCGACATCGGAAGTTCACTGCCCTTTTCCTCGGTTTTATCCCCATCTAAAAGCCCTCCAGGAGTTTGTACGGGCTTTTATTCACTAATTTTGAACTTTTCGAGTATCTTCTCCGCATAAAATGCCTGGGAAAGATGAAAAGTACTTTTCCATGGGGACGGACAGCTTGGGTTCACAAAAACTCCTCGAAATGGCCAAGATCTTTCATTTTAAAGCGTCTCTTCAAATTAGTTTTGATTCTTTCTAATCTCACACTATTGGATCCTGCGATCATTATATCATCGATGTATGGCACAAATATTGAAATTGAGTTACTATGCCTAGACACATATAGATATGGTTCATGTAGGTTGCTAAAGAATCGGAGATTTGAGCTTAAATACTCGTTTCTTTTGGCATACTATGAACATATTGTCTGCTTCATCTCGTACAAGGCTTTCAGAAGTCTTCAAAGTTGATCGGGAGTATTTGCCTCAAGAAAGACGGATGAAAGTTCTAAATATATGTTGTTCTCTAAATAGTCGTTCACAAATGCATTCACTACGTCTATTTGGTTACATTTGAGGTCGAGGCGATTTATTAAACAAAGCAAAAAGGCTGAAAGAAGACAGGGAAAAAACAGGAGCATACAGTTCGTTGTACTCTAATCAAAAGGCTTGCCCAAATACCTTGGCGATGATGCGGACTTTCGAGCCAACTTCCAGTTTCTCGCGAGAAACGTTGCAACAATTAGCTATGTGCATTCCTTTTTCGTGGGACCAGTTTGAAAGTTCCATTTTCTCGACTGGATTCTGCTTCCATCCTGATTCTATGCATCCAGAAATTGATATTCTTCAGGGGAGTAGCATCTTCGTATGAATCAGGGATGTTGACTGCTGTCGATACAATATCAGCAAAGAGGGACACATGGTTTTTTAAAGCTAACAAGGCACACTTAATTGGCTTCCTTCATACTATATATGAGCGGCGAAGGGTGACTGCGCAGTAATCAGCCTGAAATGAGGGATGATTTACGAATTTCCGGAAACTCATCTGCTTCTACTTCTACATTATTCTGTGCGGTAGGGTATTGTGTGTAAATGTTTCCTACTCAGTATCCATCTTCGAACGGAAAATATCCTGCTTAGGATTTTCATCAAGATCTTCTGACGTACATTGAGCTTTTGAAGTTTCAGACTCATTGAATATTACGTCTCCAGATACAACCATATTCTCTGCCTCGATATCAAAAAGCTTTTTATCTTTAATTTTTAATGATTAACCCATCAGAAGAGCCTCCCTTGACCTCGGTTCAAGCTTTTTAAGGTCTTTTCTAGAGAATAAATACAAGAATTGTGATACAAATAATCGCAGATGCAATATATTCGGAACTGTCCCGTTCCAAAGTAAATGTATGGAAGATTTATCTGGTAGAGCGCTGTCCATAGCAATGACAGCGGTGGAGAGAGCCTCTACCCAGAAGCGTTTGGTAATAATCCTATAATGCAACATCGAGCGTAGGATTCACTTAGTTAACAATATCATTTTCCTGAGGCGTATGGGATACGTTGCGCTAATTTAAATCCATTCTGAGTTGTTAAAAATCCTCAAACCCGGGCGAGAGATACTCTGCGCAATTTCTAGATCGGAAAGCTATGAGAAGGAGATGATCTTCTTCTGGGAGGGATTTTTGCCGTGACACTCGTGAACTTGAATTACCGCAAGGTATCGACCGGTATGTTTTTCTGCGATTGTCTTGTATTTTTTGAAACATTCCAGAACTATTGCTTTTTGCTTCAAAGTGTAGAAAGTCGGTCATTTGTAGTAGTCTTTAATAAAGGATAGGAAAATCTTTGCGCCGCCAAGCGAAGAAGTGTCGACCGGTACCAAAACATCGGAATCGACTAAATCATGGAACTCTGTAGAGCGATTATCCTTTGTCTTAGGGATCGGAGTACAATACTGCTTTCTGAGGATACACTAAACGCAAGATTTATTCTTGTTTGGGTGTTTGAGGTTAATGCCCTGTAAGCCCCCTTTCATAACATTGACTTGATCGCACTGTTTTTAACCTGTACAAGTCGTTTGCGCTATGTCATAAGGAAATTAAGCGAGAATAAATCTGAAGCAGCAAGCATTGATGGGTCCTGGGTCATTTCAAACCGTTGACAAGTGTTCCAGTAGCAAGGGTATGACCATTTTTACCACCGAAAAGAGAAACTTCCTTGCGATAGAAATGAGAGTTGTCCCCTCGATCTGACATGGAATATAATGAATGCAATTGATAGCGCAAGGTAGGGAATTGCAGGACGATCTTTAGCATGCATTTTACTGTCGCGCCACCCTGGTTAGTAGCTATTATTTTATCTCCAGATCGTTCGGTGGGCCCTGAGGAGCCAGGTCCCAGACCAAGTGTTGAGGGGATTGGAGAAGGATTGCATGCAGTGAAAGCTGTGCGATCATGCGTTACATAAGAAAATGCATCCAGAATCAATAACATATTCATTGAAAAGTGATATATATGTGCAAATGTTCTTTAGTGCAAAACTTCGTCTGTTCGGAGAGGTTGAGCAGACAACTGGAGCTCTTGATACCACCGCCACCCGGAATGGATCCTGTTTAAACGTCACAAGGATTATTCAGAGGAGCCAAATTTCGATCTTCAGAGATACTAAGTACACATACAAGGTTTCGATATTCTTCGTCAATGATAATTTTCTGTGATGCAAAAATTCCCTTTCCGCCAACACAGGCCTTTTCTAGGCAAGCTCGAGCATGATTGCCGACAGGAGCGAGATTGGGTACTGTATGAAACAGCGACTAGTGTCGCGATGTTTTCCAAAGTGTATACGCATTTCTATAGAGGTATCTCGCTTGACTTTCGGACTTTTTTTCTAGAAGTGTTGCAGAATCCGAGCCTTTCAGAGCGTCATGATCACGTTGACCATGACATAGTTCCTTTTGATTTCATCGACTCGAAAAGAATGCGAACGAAATTTTTTATTCATCAATTTGGGCATCATTGGGGATTCGGTATAACTGTTATGGTTTCACCTTGGCGGAAGCAGTCACTTGGTGTTCCGAGGTATGTTTTTGCCTTCTTGATGCGAGTAGATGAGACAAAAAGGGAATTAGAGTGAAGTTTGATAGGCTTCTTCGGCGACTTTCCGGCAGCAGTCGTCTCCTTTTCAATGGAAAATATATGCCGTAGAAACTCCTTTTTTGGAGGAGGAGAAGGAAGAAAAACAACCATATTTGTAGTGGTAGCGGAAAAGGAATATCATCACACTCGCCGCTCGACTCTACTGTTGAATCCTCAATGAAGCGAAAATTGGACCCATGGTACTCTTTTTAGTCGAAGCAGGACTTACAAACGACATGATTATCTAGGGCGATCTGGACGCAACGACGAAAAACTGAACGACAGATGATCACTGGAGGTAAGCAGTTGCAGGCTTGGGCGTAGTTTAAGGGAATAGAGTAATTGTGTACAGAGGGAAAGATTGCAAGATGGTACGGACTTATTTTAAAATGAACGAGCCAAGGGCCGTGAAAGAAAACTATGCATGTAGCACAGAGGAGAAACAGGTAGCAACGGGAATAAGTCAGGCCACGGGATAAAATTTTTCTATAGTGGAGAGAGGTAGAAAGACGACTGGTCCGAAAAACAACTGAATTATGTGGTGCAGAGACAACAAAATTTAGACAAGCCACAAGACAGACTTGAGTAAATAATGCAGAGACCACATAAAGGTATCGCCCAAACCAATAGCAGATTTTATGTATTCTTTAGCATGCGCGAAGCGTGTTCTTTCGTATTATTTTCTCTCTAAAAGGAGTGTAGAGCAGCGACGAGGAGGGTGTCGACAAAGAGAGTGAAGCAAAAGAGACAAGTCGTTGACAAGCGTTAGCGGCCTCGGCCTATAACCGGATAGAGGGAAGGAGGAGATGGGGCGAGAGAGATGAATAGGATGGAACGAGAGAATGAGAGTTAAAAAGTGAGTAAAAGAATTGAAGAGTGAGAGAAGAAAAAGTGAGGGACCAAGCAGTTGAGAGGAGAGAAAATGGCTAGTGAATTTACTCAGACAAAACTTGGAGGTAGACAGGGGCTTGTATATACTCCTATTCTAGTCAACTGGTGCTTCTGTACGATCGAGGGAAGTTTCAAGAAGCCATGTAGACGACGGCGGGAGGCTAATTCTAAACGTGCTTGAGCTTATCTAAAGAAGATCATCTCAAGCTTACACCACGGTGCACTTCACAAGCGCAACAGTCAAGTTCTCGTTTGTACAAAAAACTACAGAGATAAAAGTCTCTAAGCCTCTAGAGCTGCAAGTTGTCAGCAGGGCCAATATAAATTACACTAACACCTGTGTCAACTGAGGGATATAATGATATGAGCTCGGAGAAAAAAGACAAAAACCGTTTCTTTGGTCATTGGGTCGGATAAAGAGAAATATCTCGCCACCAAACGTAATCTAGATGAAAAGATCTCCGCAAAATAGCTCATGGAGAGCAGAGCGCATTTATCCGGTTGAG
The DNA here is from genome assembly GCA_002205965.3 of Kappaphycus alvarezii. Lineage (NCBI taxonomy): Eukaryota > Rhodophyta > Florideophyceae > Gigartinales > Solieriaceae > Kappaphycus > Kappaphycus alvarezii. Next base: position 366,557 of record NADL03000546.1, read on the forward strand.
GTGATTCTAAACCCGATTTCGGCCGGCCCGTCTAGAGCATGGTTTTTTACTTCGCTTCGTAGTATAAAATCGTAAAAATGCCTCTAAAAAGGGCAAAAGGTCGACTGGAAAGCACAACAGGCCCAAAAAAGCCAAGCAAAAGAAGCACAGCGGTGTAAGTACTGTAAATCTTTGAGATTTTTCCTAACAAAGGAACCCTTAAGCTGCTCAAAAACCTCTCATCTGGTCTTTCATCAGCTCATCTCTTAGAAAGTGACGCTGTAGAGGCGCAAGGAGCCCGAAAAGAACTTTTCAGCGGCAGGGTTGTCGGCATCGCTAACTTTTGGTCCTAGAAACCTCTACCTGAAGTTGTATAATTGATTGTTTCTAGTACCAAGTAGCTGTCATAGTGTGATCCGAGGGAATATATAATATTATTTGCACCGGGTTTGCCACAAAACGATGGGTTGAATCTGTAGTCGTCAAACTTATGATCTCCGTCGCTATGGGTATAAGGGGGGAGGTGCAAGGTTAATTGGATCCTCTGAAACTCCCCGATCTCCTTTGGAGGGCTCTTTTTATGCTTCCATTTCATCGCCATAGGTGAGTCTTTCGTCGATTTCATCATCAACAATCCTTCCATGGAGGCTCTAAATCCCAATCGCGGCTATATAATGAGAACCATGGCTATTAAATACGACTTTTGGGTCACTTTTCTCAACTGACTCCTTACGTCGCCCTCTTTTCATCAGAGGACCTCGTGAAAGAAGGTAAGGAAATGAAAAGCGATAAATTGTCCTAGTAATATTCACCTGCGCCTTCGGAAGACAAAGATTCTGATGAAGTGGGGGAAGAGGAAAAAGAGGACGTGGGGCTCTTTTCGAAGATTCAAGGGAAAAAAGAAAAGCAGTTGAATTACTCAGAACAACTTATAATTGCTGAGGCGCTGGATAAAAAGGTGGATCACTTATCCATCACCAAGACGGAACATTCTAAGAAGGTCCTTTTTGAAGGCCACGTAGACCCCTAATTCTTGTTCGATCTTGTCCCGTAGGGCGTTACGATATCAAATTATTTCGAGAATACGGGCGGCGAGGACATGTATAATAATGGTACTCGTCTACCTCCGATGCAAACCCAGCTCGTACGAGAGGAATTGGATAAGATGCTTGAAGCAGGAATAATTTGGCCGGTATCTTCTGCGTGTTCCTTTTTACTTGTAATAAAGACTATGAATGGTTGGAAAAACCGCTTTTGTGTTGACTACCTAACGCTTATCCAGAAGATGAAAGGCGACCAAAGACCCCACCCTAAGATGGATTAGATCTTCTGCACCTTTTGCGGAAGGAGGGTATTCACATCCTTAGACTTGTTTTTTGGATACTAGCAGGTTCTTCTAGAGAATTTTAGCAACAAAAAGACGAAATTCTACTCCTTTTTCTGCACTTAACATTTCAGAGTTATGCCATTTGGACTTTAAAACGCGCCATAGATGTTCCAGCGAACTATGAACTATTTCATAACAGATATGGAATTTTCTCGCGTTAATTTGAAAGATGTGGTAGTCTTTCTGACTAATTTTGCGGAGCATTTGGAGCACTTCTCAACCGTCACAAGCGCTACTGCCGAGTACCGGTTGGAGTTTAACATGGCTAAGTACTACCTCGCGCGAATGACGATATTTCTGTAGGATCACCTTCTTGGTAAGCTGAGAAGCCTCGTCGATTCGGGAAAGTAGAGGCGATTCAAGCCATAAAAATTCTCTTTAACGTCACTCAGGTACGCGGTTTCTTCTGGTTGGGATATTATAGGAGATTTATTAAGAATTTCGTAGGGAAGGCGGCCGTCGAATATTCAGTGACCTCGGCGAAAAAGTAGGTCTCGGCGAAAAAGAAGTTCAAGGTGCGCGAATTGGAAGAAAATGCGTTTCGCGCGTTAAAGGAGGCGCTGACTTTCCCGACTGTTCTAATATTTGTTGACTTATCAATACCGTTCATCTTCAAGAGTGGTGCTTCTACCAAGTCTTTACGCGCTGTTTTGTTACGGAAACGGTCTGACGGTAAAATTCCTCCCGTCTAATACGCCAACACAACAAAGAACCCGGTGGATAGGTGCTACTCAGCCGGCAAAATGGAAACATTTGAAATCGTCTTTGGACTACAAAAGTTTGGTAAATAACTTTTAAAGTCACTATTTGGAGCTTTTACCCTACCTTCAGTCCTTAAATGACTCCTTCGCGCGCAAAGACATACACAAAAGGATAGCCCGTTGGCTCGAATTACGGATTACGACTATTTAAATCTACATATGCCATAAAAAGGAATTTTTCTGCGAGTAGGTCATCTAGGCTGGCGGCAAAAGTAGAATTCGGCTGTATGGATAACGAAGGAGACCTCCTAACACCATTCATGCGCCCTGCAGAGTAATTTTGAATTGTTGATCTAGAACTTCATCTCACACAGCTTCACAAGTATCTGTCTGCGATTGATATTTCATACGCATCACCTAGAGAGCGTTTGAATTTGAAGAAGTCAGCTAATAATTACTTGATCTTGAACGGGTACCTGTTTCGCCGAGCGGAGGGTATCCGAAGGTCGTCGCCAATATTTCAAAACTTACAGACATATTGCGTTCCCTCCGCAAAAATGTAGCCCATTGGGAGAATCTGAATATTTTCAAGCTATTCTTGCCAAAGTATTCGTGGACTGCAGAAGTCTACACAAATGATTTGTACACCGGTACATAGGTTTATTAGACTTTTTTATTGATATCACGGGTCTTTTGCAGCGGTCCAGGAATTATCATCGATTCTTATTTATTTTTTTTAACACCTCACTTAGTGGTCAATGGCTGTTTTCGCCAGGGACTTTACAGCGCCCACCGTCATATGGTTAATTGAAGAGTAAATTACCCATCCCTTTGGAAAGCCCCAAGAGATCTTTAGCGAGACCGTAAGTTGTTTTAAGGCTTCCGCGTTCGTGAATTATATGAAAAGGTGTGGAATAAAGTGAAATACTGCCGTGAAGTGCGCACCAATTTCCGACGCGAGGGCGGGAGGATGATTCCTACGCTGAAAGATGGGATATAGAATGATATCCTAGATTACCGAGATTGGGCTAACGCCCTCCATAAGGCCAATGAGGATCCTCTTCAGGTACGACAATTGACCGTGAATGATTAGGTCCTGTTTTATAAATTCAAAGCCTTCCAAAGGTCTAAATGATCAGCTTTGCAGTCTAAAAATATTGCTCCAAGCAAGTTGCTGCGAGCTTCATACACTCGTTATGTTCTGCGCTCCAGCCATAAGAGGTTCTCGCCGAAATCCATTCATGTTCGAAGTTTGGGTGGGTATTCATCGCGCCTAGACAACATCGAAATAAGTATCGAACTTCTTTTGTAATATATTTACCTCATTTACTCTTATCTACTCATCTTCCATTGGTAAAGAGGTGAATCAATTAAGCCACATGATTTTCGGGTTGTCCTGCGCTGCCTCGTAAGTCTCTGGCCTCTCCGAAGATGCCTCTTCGAAGGCTTGGCCACCCCTTTTGCAATTTTTTCCGATCCTTACGCCACTGTGGCGTTCTCAACCTTACCAGTCAAGATTAATATTCATATAGCGACAATGCGTTCGTAGTCCCGGGGGATAACCACGCAAGCGCAGGCCCTTACAGATCCGGGACAAGGCCATATCTAAAACCGTCCCACAAATTCGACAAAAAGAGGTTTTTAACTCCTGAGTTCGACACAGACTACATGCTTGAGTCCGTGAAGAGAGTGAATGCGGATAACACACGCTCCAGTGATCTCTGGGTGAAGATAGAGCAAAGACAGCTGCTCTAAATTGAAATATTTCACCCTCTTGCTCGTGAGCTTAGTTGTTTTCAGGCTCCGTGGCCGATCTAAAGATATCTGCATCTATAGAATAGAACGTACTAGCTTCACAATATCCCTGGCCCCTTGAAAGATCAAGAGTACCCACTAGACTCCTGAAACGCGCGAAGAGCTTTTCCAGCTTCTTCTCAGAAAGAGCGGCTTGCTGAAACTCCACGACGTAGGTCAAGGCCATTCGCCGCCTAAGAGATCATGCAATGTTCTGTCCAATCGTTAATAGTGACCGGGCGATCCTGAAGAAAACACTAGACATCGTAGGAGACAGTAGTAGAGCCATGGCTACGTTGATCTCCTTCCTCTCCCAAAGATCTGTTCTACACCATAAATCATTCTCCAGGACTTGGCGAGGTCGCGTATAATCATTTGTACGCTCGATATAAGAGTGTGCGGGCACTCTGTTTCGATGATTACAAAACAAAAGGTGGTCCTCTCTTTTAGTGTGATTAGAATGAAATAAAAGCTTAAATACTACTGAGAGAAATGAAAGAGTTCAGGATTGATCATGATCTCTTGCTATAAACGGATGTCTGAAATTCAGGGCGACTAAACGGTTGCCAAGAAATTGCTAGCAAGAATACTCTCTTGCACTCACCCTCCTTTTGAATGAGACGTCCTCGGAGAATCTTTCGCTGGCAGTGTTTGCGTTCGGAGATTTCCATCCAAATAGCGTCTTCTAAACTGCCCCCCTCTAATTTCACTAATTAGTATACTCGACGTTTTACTTTCTTCTTGTCAATTGAAGCGATAAATTCTTGTTCGACGTTTCCTTGGGCATCAATAACCACAGAAATAGATTATTTTACATTTTTATAACGAATAAACTTCTTCAATTTGGACACATGAAATACATTGTGTACCTTTACATCGAAGGTGGTAATTATACTCGATATGTTACAGGTTTCAACACTTCTAACACTTTCAAACGACCCATAAATCTCGGCTAGCACTTCTTCGTTAGATCATAGCGATATGAAACGCCAGTGCCTTCGCTCTCTAGCATGAACACATCGTTTGTTTGTAATTCAGTGTCTATTCGAGTTTTGTTAACGTAAAAGGCTTGAGCTGTTATGGCGTCTGATAGAATATTACTAGACAAATGCCGAAAAGCCCTTCTTTTTTCTGCATCTGTAGCTGCTAACTGACACTATATTTTGCAAATGTGCAATTCAAGAGAAAGACTGGAGTCTGGAATACGACCTAGATCAACTTCAAATGGCGTTAGCCCAGTGCTTTTGTTTCACGAATAGTTATAGGGGAACTTAAGTTCACATAGCATGTTTTCCCAGTTTGAAGGATTCTATTTGATGCAGATTCGAAACATGTGGACCAAAGTTCTGATCATATTCTCTGATTGCCTTTCTGTCTAATGATGATCCTTCGTCGCGATATTGAGCTTAATAGTTAGAAGCTCATTAAAGCCTCCAAAGTACTTTGACCTAAAGAGCTTATCAAGATCATGAACTAACTTCTTTGATGAGCTTTACTTCGAGAAAACGTTGTCGACGAACGGCTGCACAACCTCAGGTGTACTGATTATCTTCGTTGTTGGAATGAATATTGCAAATTTGGACAACTTCTCGACAATGACAAGGGCAGTGTAGTTTCCTTTCTTTAACTTGGGGAACTCAGAAACGAAGTCTGCAGTGATGACATCCAAACACTTCTCAGGAATCTCATGTGTTTGCACCAACCCTTATCGTGCAGTGTGTTTGTCTTTGTTCTTCTGATATTCTGAACAAGCTCCAACACGTTTCTTAATATCCTTTTACATTCCTTTCCAGTAATAGTATCACGGGCAAGATTAGCACGTCTTCTCAGTGGTTAAATTCTCCGGTTCGTAAACTGTGTTGATCGCTCATGTTCTGAGTATTGTGTTGTCCGAAGAATTCATTCGTTGTACATTATTGTCAATCCAGTGCAGTTTTTCTCTTTCCAGGACATATTTGCGAGAGAAAATGGCTGTCTTGCGGTTCGGAGGAGGCTGATTGTGTTTCAAAACAGTCAAGAGATTTTGAATCCATTCATCCATGTCATATGCCGTCTGAATTTCTCTTAAAAGAGAACTCTCTTTCAAACGTAGATATTTGAACTGTGGTCTGTGGACACATCGACTAAGTGCGTCTGCGGCAGAATTCTTTGAGCCTGAGATGTTTTCAACCTTAAATTCAAAGCTTTTTAGTTCGTCCAATCAACTCATTTGACTACAGGATAGCTTCTCCTTCGATTGCAGGTATCTGATTGGTTCATGGTCCGTTCTGAGAGTAAACTTTGCGTATCTGAGGTATGCAGCCCGTTCCAGTAGAGAAATCATTGGATCAAGAGGTTCCTGGTGTCCAGTATCCCAACGGGATTCAGTATCTGCTATTCTATATGATAAAAATCGCCCAGGATGTCCATTTTGTTGAATTTTAGCTCCTACGGCATATTTCGAGGCGTCTGTGGTGACCACAAACTCAGGGTCGTGTTTTGGATGATGTACTACCGGTGCAGTGTTCATTGCCTTCTTGAGAGCTTCAAAGGAATCTAGTTGGTCTCTATTCCATTGATACGCTTTTTGGCGAAAAAATTCTGATACTGGACGGACAACGGCGGCGTAGTACTTAATGAACCGTCGGCAAAAGTTTGAATGACATGAGAAACTTTGTACTTCTTTCACCGATGTCGGCCACTCAGTAATTGCCTTGACAAATCTTCCTTGTGTTTAAATACCTTCTGCATTGACGGTGAACCCTAAGTATTCAACTTCTGATGTCCCGAACTTGTATTTGCTAGGCATGATTTATTTTTTGTTTTTCCGCAAAATCTTAAAAATTTTTCGCAGATGGCGTTTGTGAGCCTCGATGGATTGACTGTAGATCAGGATATCATCAAAATATAAGACCATGAAATCTCCATACAATTCTTGAAGGAGATGCGAAAGAAGTATCGTAAAAGCTGCAGGTGCATTTCGAAGTTCAAAACATAAATTTTTCCATTCAAACGAGCAAAAGCGTGTCGTAATATCTTTTTTGTGACAATCTTCTTCCTTGATTCGCATATAATAGTAGCCCCGAACGAAATCAATTTGAGAAAATACAGATGCTCCTGAATTCTGGTCAAGAGTCCCGCTAATGAGTTAAATTGGGTTGTCGTCTGATATGGTGATCTCATTCAAAGCACAGTAGTCACAGACCGTTCTCGAGTCCCCGTTCTCCTTCTTGACGAAAAAAACAGGAGCTCCATATGGAGATGTCCAAGGAAGTATCAGTCCTTTGTCTAAGAGCTTCCGTAGTTGCTTCTTGAGTTCCTTGAGTTCAGACGTAGATAGTCAGATGAATGATCTGACCGGTGGGATTCCCCTGGTTTGAGATTAATCTCAAAAGCCATTCCACGGGAAGGTGGGAGATCCTAAGTAAGCTCTTCACGAAAGATATCATAACTTTCCGAAAGAAGTTCAAGAAATGGAGGTGCACAATCAACGTCCTTCACACTATCGGCAGGTGCCCCGGTTAATTATACTGCGTATAGCTCACATTTTCCACTCCTGATGGCGTTGGCTAGTTTACGGAAAGACTTCATTTTGAAACAAAAAGTGCTAGTTTTCTCTTTGGTTGTCTTAGCCTTGATCGTGTGTTTCGTCGCATATGGCCGAGTAAATGTGAGCGTCTTTGCTTTCCAGTCAATTCCAGGGTTTTTCTCTTCGAGCCACGTCCTCCCAAGAATCAGAAAAGGGTTTAAATTGTCTTCATGCATGCGTCTGACGTAAATGTCTTCTGTCGAGAGGTGCCCTTCAATTTTCAGACCTGAGGAGATTTCTCCAACAACTTCCGCTTTTGAGGCATTGCTAAGCTCAACCCCCAGAACTTTACAGTCTCGATGTTTATTCCCAGTTCCATGGCGTCTTTGTATGCAATTAAATTGTGGGACGCAAATGAATCGATCACTGTATTGACTGGACGTCCTGCAACCGTTGTGTCATACAACGGCTGTTTCCTCTCCTCCAGATTTATGGCGAAGAGTGAAGGAGACGACGTTTCAAAGCCATCACAAGTAGCCACCTCAATGTGCGGATGAGTCACGGCGTCTGGATCTTTGCCTTTGCTTGCCATCTCCGAATTCTCGGAATTATTCACTCTGTTTGAATTTGCGCTACTGTTCCGTCTTCCACCTCCAAAACGTTTGGTACTTCTGCGAACTCCCAGAAATTTTCATGGAGAGCTCAAGAGTTCTAGCGTAATCAGGGGGAAAATCCCCTAAAACCCCTAGTAGTCGACGTGGGTTTTTCCGAAATCAAAAGTGATGTTGCCAATATTAAGAGTAAGCGGGAACTCTGTTTCGATAACGACAAAACAAAAAATGGTCCTCTCTTTTGGTATGATGAGAAAGAGAGAAAAGCTTACATATTGCTGAAAGAAAAGCAAGAGTTCAGGATTGATCATGAACTCTTGATATAAATGGATGTCTGAAATGCAGGGCGACTAAACGTTTGCCAAGAAATCGCTAGCAAGAATACTCTGTTGCACTCGACTGCATCCAGTGGAACGTTCCAGAGGGCACATGATGGCGTCAATCCAGTATGCACAGGAAGATTGCGTACGGCATCTCATCCTCCTCAAAAAGCGCGCAATATGCCCCGGCCTCCTCGAAAATTTCTCCAGGTGACAACCATACGTAAGAGTGAATGTATTTGGGCTCCAAATTCATCATTCAATCGTTTTTAATATCTTTGAAGCACCCCGACAACTCGATGCGATCTATCAAGCTCTTTTCAAGAGGTTTTTTCCATGTCGTCGCAAATTCCGCCACGTGCTCCTTAAATACCTTTGACACTTCGTCCCTCCATCTTTCCTAGGAGGTGCCAACCATGACAGATACAACAATGCCTTTTTCTTGTGAGCCAGTGAACTTTTGGATATCATTACAGTCACATAGAAGCCAGGGACGGTCTGCCAAGTGATAGTTACCTGGAAGACTTTAATTGATCTCCCTGGCCTCAAGTTGTTTTATTTGGTAGGATCAGAGGAATTCAGCTCCCCTATTTACGGCTGTATTACCCGGGATGATCCTTCAGACTTCCCTGCGGTGAAGATCGCCAATCAAAGTCGCGATGCCTCACTCTCGTTGACGTGTTAGCGGTTCGCTTTGTCCGTGCCATCTGCGATTCAATCTCCGGCAGATTTCGAACCGGAACTACATCAGGCTCACAACGGATCACGCGGTTAAATCGAAGGCGCGGCATATAGAGAGAGTTAGAGCATATGCTTTGGCGGAAAAGGGTGATGCAAGTAAAGGAAGAGTTACATACCTGTTCTGCAGTGGGGAAGAGATCGTGATGTGAGCAGTTACGATCGGCTGTAGGACTCCTGGGGTACTTTAAGCGTCAGAAAAGCGAGTGGTAGTAGGCCAAAGAGTGCTGGCAGGGTGTTGCGTACTCGCGATCATGTCGCTTTTGGTCTACATACAATGACCGCATGTGTGTTCTAAGTATGGGTGCAACTGCATTTGTAAGCTGAATACAGTACATTCGTGCAGCGCACTTGTTCAGAGATATGCTATCTATTTTTAGTCGTATATTACATCAAAATACTTCGTGTTGTCGATGTACGCTGCTAGTCTAGATATTTCTAGAGTTGTTAGCACGAAGATATTCTTTTCCGTCATACCAGCCGTCAACTGGTATGACGGAGGGCAGCTATAAAGGCCATTCGGTTGAACGGCCACTCACCGCGGAAACTCCGCAGAAGGGTGAGTGCACCCGCTTGCTTGCCTTACCTTGCAGAGTATAATCTGCTCCTCTTTCCCGCACTAGTCTTTCACTTGATTGCCGTTGTGTGCCGTTGTGTGCCGTTGGTTTCGAACGCCAAATTCGTCAACACAGGGTAAAGTGGCATGGAAGTGAGCAGGGAGATCCGTAAGAGTCGAAAGTTTGTGGTTTTGAGAAATTTTTGGCACACAAGTATAGTATTATGTCTCGCTCCGTACTTTACACTACCTCAAACCCTTCTAGCAGCACAGCAGCACACGTGTATGCTTCTAAAAATTTCGCTGCGCTGTAAAATTGAGTTGGCACTGTACATTAGCTTTTCTATTCTCCCTTCACGGACGATTTGAGAGCCCGAGCCAAAAGTGAAATGAGCGGCGGCGCTGCAATTGCGCGCCGCAACAAAGTGAGTGACCTGGTGCGAAAACTATTCCGCCGGCTCCTCCGTCCTCCGATAACCCAGCACGGGCACCTAATTTTGACTTTCACCCGCTGGCCTTTGATTCTCGGGGTTCCTCTTCCCCTGCAGCCATCATCTTTACTGAGTTTCTGTTGCCCAAAATCGTGGGTAAATTCAACACGTCAATAGAAGTCAGACATACAAGTATATATACGCGCATTAGATGCATAATTTGGTCGTCGATTGCAAAATCTATTTTGTCGCGCACGTCGCTGCACTTGGCCGAGTTTGACCACCCTGCTAGCTCCTAGCTAGCATTATGTCTGATCTTGTAGCGAATATTCGTCATTCTGATGCCATAAATTTCATCTTCATAAAACACTAGTAGCTTATTATTACACCCACTATTTTCTATCGGCCTTAGATCTCTGTCCCCTTATAATACATGAAGTAAAGATGAGTATCATATAAATCCACTTTGTCATCATATAAGGACTAATCCTCTTTTTACACTAATATTTATAGTAAATGAGGTGATTAAAAAAACACTTGGACCCATAAATATTTACTTTAAAATATACTCTAGAAACATAGAATTACAGTAAAACGTTTCTCAGTAGCTTAAGATACTAAATCTTTTCGGCTAAAACATCCACTTGCAGGTACTGAAAAGCGTAAAATGGGGCAAGTTAGTACTAAAATCGAAGTTTATAGGGTGTTAAAAAGTGGGTCGTACTCTGCTCATCGTTAGAATTACCGAAAATATTGTTTTGGTAGAGCATCACTACTATCTAAAGAACTGCTTTACCAGTAGTAATGTTTTGAAGAAGAAAATGTACCTTTATACACTTGGAAAAGTAGCCCTAAAGTTATTGCTCATATGAGAACAATGATACTATAGACATTAACGGGGGGGTAGTAGACTGCGACCAAAGAAGATGAAGAACACGGAGGCAGACTCCAACCTTCCATCCCCACAACTCACCTCATTTTTCCGCACCCTCGTACCTTTCTTCCGTGTTTAGCTCCAATCCTGCTCTCCCATTCGCGCCCTCAGGAATCTCCAGATCATAACAGATTGCGCCGTAAGATGTGGTGTACGGCATGTGAAGGTGGAGAAACACTCGATGTATGGCAGCTTCATCCACGTGCGTTCGTAATTTGTTTTACGACCGCGATTAGTAGATAGACGAACTGGCCGGCAGTTGCAGAGTTGATGTTTTGTAAAATGTCCACCTCTCGGTAAGTTGGACTAAGAATTTCATAAGTGTGGAGTAAAGAATTAGAAGCTAAGTAAACGGAGGATTTGATAGAAAACTCCACATCCAACTTTGGGTAGAGTGGCACGCAGCGACATCAGAGGACAAGGGGTTAGTAGTCATGTGGGGGGCAAAGCCTTCCATAATAAGCAAAGAGACGAAAGAGAGAATTCCTCCAGGTTAAAGTGAGAAACTGCCCTTTCCGTGACTTACAACGATCTGGGAGTGGAGATTTCGATAGCATACCCATTTTGGTCCCAGGACTGCATGGCGACATGGAAACGCACAAGAGTAGAAGAGGCCGTACGAGCATCCATGCGTGACTCTGTCGCGTCCGGGTGAATATTGCGCACGACGCGGCGACGTTTTTGTCCTGCTGCGAGGGAATCATGGGCCAGTTCTAGAGGCGAAGTCGAAGAGGAGGGTCCTACACCCCTAGGGGAATGGGCGGGTTGTGGTGATGGTTGGAGGTGCGGCGTTTTCTCCTCTGGTGAGGGGAAGCAGTGGTGGGAAAGAAGGTCCGAACTTTCTTCTGTGCTAATTCCTATGCCTCTGCAGGAGTTGGATAAAGGTTTGGTGTTCCAACTTGGTTGAGATCCTGACGATCATGGGCAAACAGTTTGGCGTGGGCGGCGTTATTTGCTCTGAAGCCCACTCTCCAACACTGCCTAGGCCTCTAACACAGTGCCGCAATCTCCTATATGTAGTCACAGAGTTCTAACATAAAGAAATGCTGTGTGTAAGATTTTGGGGGGGCGTTCTTCTGCCCGGTGGACAGCGTTTTTTAGTAGCCTCGTTCTCTATTGGATGCGTGATACAATGACACATGTATCGAAGGAATTCAAGGCATTCACGGCGGTAGTGAGGACTGTGACTAATAAAAAGGGGCCAAGGAAGACCGCTTTCAGATAGGTTAGGGTGTACCTCATGTGCGGGTCACCAGAAGACGGAAATTGGATTTTAGTCCCACTTACGAACAGAGTAAACGATTCCTTATTTATATAGCTGCACTTTAGAACTGCTACCGCCCCGTGCAGCTAACCATTGGTCGAATCCACAGTATTCAACGGGAATCCAGGTGTAGCAAGTTCTCAATTACACTAATGTGTAATATAGACTTGTCTGCTGTCCGAATAGAGTCCCGTATTAACCAGTAGTGTACATATAACTTTGATAAGGATCTCTTTCTATTAATTGGCGTTAAATCTACGGCATTTTGTACCTAATCTTCTCTTATTTATGCCTAACCAAATATATGTGGCGTGGCGGTACGCTACTGCAGTTTTTGGTAGTTCTTTTTGTAGTTATACTTTATCAGTAGCTACAGTATACTCTATATAAAACTTTATTTTTAGTGATTGAGCTAAAATCTACATTTACTACTATAAAGCTACAGTATTAGCTATAAAAAAGGCAGTTCTTCTGGATTCTTTGGAAATCTAACTACATTTTATTGATCTTTTGCTCCGAAACTTTCTGAAACACAGTTCCGTAGCTTCAAATACTCCCTTACAAGCGCCACAGCTGCCTAAATCTCTGTCTTACCAGGTTCTAGAGTGATAACCAGATGCATGAGGACCTGGGACCTAAAGACGATAGATTCTGACACCGGAAAAGAAGCGAAAACCGGGGGCTGCAGTAGCTGGAACGGCTAACTGGAATACATGCTTCGGAGAACTTCAGATGATTTCGGCTTCAATTACAAAGACTAATTTTCCTGCAAATGCGCATTTTTCGTCGTACGGGAATGTCTAGAAGCTCTTCTCGGTAGCCGCTGCGAAGGAGAACCTGAACTTCCATTTCCGTCGCAAAGTCAATACGCGCTCAATAAAAGTCGGATTCTGAGAAGGACTTGTCGAATTTAAGTAAGCAGAAGCTGGTGACCACAACCGCTCTGGTTGGGCGGTGAATTAAGGGAATAGGACAATTTACTACTTGAGAAGATCGAAGCCATCAATAGTGGAAGAGAGGCTGAGAACACTTTCCGTGAAGAGAAGAAAAAAGCTGAGATGCGTAAGCTAAAGGTTGGTTGGCGCATTTTTGAAAGGGCGAACGGTATCTCATTGGACAGCGGAGAAGATTCGAGAACGGAGGGTGGTAGTTTGGAACGAGTGCAAAATCGTTATTGCCTGTACGCCGAAAGCAAATTGCATCTCTTTCATCAACATGAAGGCCTGCAATAATTCGGCGACTGTTTTAAATATGCTTAATTGGCTCGCGTAACTCTTGAGGAGGAACTTATTAGATTGGATCTAGGTGTGCACGAGGACAGTCCGCAGAGCGCCAGCGCCATCACGAAAGCAACATGAAAATTTTTTGGAACATGTCGTAATTCGCTAAAAATAGTGAATCTTTCAGTATTCAGAAGCTCTATTCATACAGTAGATATTAAGCATGCTTTTATGTACGGTATAGGGCAGTTTTCAAACCTCAACTTGGTCTTTTTCCTAATCAAAAAGGTTATTTTATTTTTAGAAAGTGTTCACGCCATCCGCGGGCTTTCTGGATGGTAGTTTTACTCTTTAAGTGTTGTTTGGCAACTAAATTACTTGCTGATTTGGCTGTGATACACGCAGCTGCGAAGGCTGATAAGTGAAACAGCTACTTTTAGATGATTTTAAGAAACATAGCCTTGAGTAAAAGCTTTTTTAGTGCGTCAGTTACCATTAATGTTTGATTTCCTCTATTAATCATTCTACTGCTACCATAATCGGCGCCAGACCCATGTTGAAGGCCTTCGCTTTATCCAAAAGATTTGATCCGGAGAACGACACCTCCAGGAAAACACAGGAGCTGTAATTCGAGTCCCCATGAACTACTTATAGCCTTCCTTCTCTAAAAAAAACCCTTCTTACGTCAATTCCAGGCTTTTGTCGCCCTAAAAATCCAGTTAAGATGCCGACCTACTTCGGGACCGTAAAAGTGCAGTACAATCCCGTCTAGAGCAATGACGGCTTGAAATATCAGCGTGTATTTGCGCTTTTGTCCAATGTAGATCACAATATGGTCTACATTCCATCCGCCCAGGCATGCTACTCCATATTCGTTTTCCTATCACATATTTTTAATTGAATGGCTGCGTCAATTGATGATGTGCACTATTAAAATTTTGTTTTCTGTATAGCTAAGCACAATAGCCAAAAATCTCTACATTAGTGGGCTTGATGGGCACTATCTCGAACCCAATTGGGGTGTGCTAACGGCTCGACAGCAGAATACATTACCACGCCATGCTGACGAAGTTCAGTACAGGATATGCACATCCTGTACATACAGTAATGTAAATATGCGGAGGAAGACGGGAGGCTCAAGTATTGTAACAGATGAGTTGGCTGATACCCAGTCAGCTTGTATATTAGTGTCTATTAGCACTTCGCCCTTTCTTTTTTCATTTACGCGGGAATGAAAATCTTGTATACTCCATGTGTAATACCAAGTATTATGGTTGAACAACGATCTGAGAGATTATGAAGAAACTCTGCGGATCAAACTAGGAGACTCTGATCACTAATTACTCCCACGTTTAGTATGCTACCTTACTAAGGCCATATTTATTTTCTTTCAAACCCATGTTTTAGAGTGAAGCCACATAGGTTGCGTATGTGTTTTTTTGTGTTTTAATGCCAGTAATAAATTGTTACTGCTGAACTGTCAATGAATTTTCTCCCTAGATAGCACCGAGAGTGAGGTATCTCATAAAGTTTCCCAAAACTGGGCTTCCGAAATATTATAGAAGAGAACAGATCTCCCCTACTTACTCGAAACTAAATGGGAAGGTCGTAATTGGCATAGATTTTATTCAGGAATATCGGCCCTCGCAAAGAAGTGCCTTCAAGCTGATCACTTTCACCAAGATCAGTGAGCATTGCTTGACGAAGAGTGAAATTTGTGCATTTTTTCCGCGGAAAAAGCCAATTGTTCATTTTTTAAGGAGTTAGAAGCACTGTTGCTTTTTACACTGAAAAGCTGTCTTCAGAACAGTTCCGCTCAGGTAGTTCTATTCAATATAATATAAGCCCCGAAGAAATTTGGGAGTCAACTTTAAACCAATAACTTCAATCAGTTCCCTAGCCTTTAGTCAAAGCTGTAGAGCTTGTCCCGTCAGAGTTTTATACTAGAACATTCACTCAGCCTCCATGCCCACTCCTCTTTATCGCCATTTAACGTCTACTGTAGCACTTTAGTCGTTCGGACTAACTCTAACCTCGGGTAATTAGTGAGTTTTTTTTCCAATTGCGCCATTTTTACCCTATAAACTGTTCGGCACAAAATGTTAGACCACGAATAAAACCCTAAACGCTCCGCCCTGCTTCTCCTCCCTTGCGTCGCGCCGAGTCGAAACACCTCTTCCTCCTTAAATATTATCCTTGCAGGTTTTGACTTAGTGCTACATATATTTCCCGCCGCATAGTGCAAGGAGTTGTACCACCTATTAAAGCACCTCCGCCTTTATTAGAATTATTTTAAGTTTTCTAGTATTCAGAGAATATATGTATTATAAAATCATTCAATACCGCACAAAAACGTCAGAAAATGGACTTGGAGAAAGAATCAATCATATGATATTGAGCAATGTGCGTTAAATATTGATATATTTAGACATAATCATGGTATTTTGTTGGATGCAGCTTTGCACGAGGTTTATCTCACCAATATTAATTTCTTTTCTATTATTGATAGCAAGAAACCGTATGATGAGATTTCGCACAAGCGCACACCAGATATAAGCCGCGTTCGCTGCTTTTGTGATGGCTTGTACGTACATGTCCCGAAAAAGATTGTCAAGTTCAGAATACCGGAACGGTAGAGGATACGGAAATTATTTGGACACTGAGATGGTATGATCCGCATAAGCGCCTTCGACAAATGCGAATAATAAGTTGCAAAAGATGTAGAGTTTGAGAAAGATCTTTCTTCTGCTAAGAAGAGGAAGGAGATTTACAACGAAGATGGTAATACAGATGGTATTGCTTATTTCGAAGAAGTGGTATAGACTTTCCCGGCCTCGGAAGTGGCACAATTAGTACGAATACGGATGATTCTGCTCAATAAAGTGCAAATAATGGAGTAAATAGTAGCAATAGGCGGCCTGATAATGAAAAACATGGACAATAATAATTAGCGACCGCATTGAACTTGGGTACTTCAAATCAGCGATTCCTGCACAAAACTGTTATCTCGTTAGTACAGCTATAAGTATTCGTTGGGAAAATATGGATTCACATAGTAGGGCGATAAAGTAAGAAGATGCGTCGCATTGGAATGTTTCGATCAAGGAAAGGTCTTTTACTTGAGATATTGTAGAAAGCTGATGTTCCGAAATTAATCCTTTATAAGAAGTTATTGCGGAAGAAACGCAACACTAGTGGATTAATGGACTGGTGAGAGATTCCTTTGGTGATTTCAGGGAAACACAACGATGATATAGATGTTCAATTTTTTCACTGGTGGTTGACTTTAACATTTCTAGGGTCCTTCTTGCGTTTGCAGCATAGAAAGTTGGATATTTCATCAGATTGATTACTCCAATTCTTTTCTTCAAAGCAGACCTTTATTTTCTTCATTTCCATGCCGTAAATGACGAAAGATTCGTTTGACATAAATTTATGCGAGCTGTGCAGAAGCTTGTTCGGTCTTAAAGAAAATACAAGCACATGGTACGATTTATTTAACCCCCTTAGAGCTGAATGCGGATTCTTTGGCTGTAGTGATTATCTACGACGTTCTTAAATCTGTAAAGTTCTGTATTATTTAGAATATCTGTCACTTCATATATCAAACATCAAAAATATGGAATCACTTGAATCGATATTTTTAGCAATTTTACCTATCAATTATTTGGTGAAGCACTTGATTTTCACGGCATAAGTATTGTAAGTACCTATCACTACAAGGTACGTGGACTCACTTCTGAAAATTGTCAGTATGCATTATTTTCAAGGTGTTGATGTAGCACATGATCCAAGTGTGGATAGTAGTATTTCTGATGATGATCGATCTGATTAGTGCTTTCCCTACAGGTAGATGATTGTGAACTTATTTTTCATCGCAACAAGTAAAATATCATGTATGTGTGGAGTTAAGCGCACACGAGCAGATCAAAGTAGTTTTGCGGTCAAAAATTTAGTTGAGACTAGCTGGGTTAAGCCAGCCGATACAAACAAGGATTTATATAGAACTAAATATGTCTACGTAGTAACGTAAAATGTAGTCTAACGGTAGCTAATGTAAAGTTTTCCGGTAAAACAGCCCTGATAGTATTTTAAGTAGGGTTTTCAGAATTGTAGTTTGTACTAGTGACATACTTTGACAAGATGTAAGACGTACATTGGTCCAGGTGTCATGGGATAGCAAAGCAACTTTTGATTGGTAAGGCAGTGATCTAATATCCTAGTGTGAAACTAATCCGCATCTATTGCAAGCGTGAAAATGGGGTCAGGCGCTGTGTTCATAACTGTAAGGAAAATTGTAATGACAGCAAAGTGCCTAGTAGCCCTGGTTATAAGATTACCGGTGGTTTGAATCTACAGCACAGCGCAGTATTTGCAGTAAATTTGAGTAAA
Source organism: Kappaphycus alvarezii (assembly GCA_002205965.3). Taxonomy (NCBI): domain Eukaryota; phylum Rhodophyta; class Florideophyceae; order Gigartinales; family Solieriaceae; genus Kappaphycus; species Kappaphycus alvarezii. The sequence goes on from NADL03000546.1 coordinate 384,392, forward strand.
TCTGTAATTCTTGTAAAGCGAAATACAACAATATATACATACGTGTTCATGGTTATTTTTGGGGGGAAGTTAAGAAGTCAGGTGAGCGTGGTTAGGACGTCGATATAGGTCCGTAATTGTTTTTATTCATAGTTGCTCGTTTTCTTACAACATAAATACCATATAGAAGTTCGTGACGATAATTTGCACCGGGGTGGGACTCTTCACTTTGTTAGAATGAACCAAAGTTTCACTTTAGCTGAAAATAATTTTTAGGAGCTTAATGATGAACGACACATGGTTCAAATATATGAGTATCCTGGCATGTCGCGGAAAATTTTCTTTGAAGCACGCAAATTGAGCTGCGCTGCTTTCGTATGGGGTAGCACTTTCCTGGTAGGAATTTACAGTTTAAAATTATTCCGACTAGGGAATCGCAAGTCATTTTATAACTACACCAACCTGTCGGGAACATGTCTTAGGTGCATATTGGTCTGCTATCAGTGTTATATTGTTTTGCAAGGCAACATCGTATATTTTACATCTTAATGAATGCCTAATCTAAGCTCACAATATCAGGTAAGCTCTTCAAGTTGAATTAATTGATACCTAAATTCCGGAAGTTTACACGATTTATTTTTCGTATTTTTTGTGAGTAGTCTAGCCATTTCAGGGTCAATTAAGTTACTAGAGACCTTTTTGTGCTCATAACACGTACCTCTCTGTATTTCTCCGCCATAATTATGACTACAGAAATAATTCAACATCGAAGCGAGCCTTCTTTCGCACACTGTCCTGGAAAGAGTGAGGAAATCACTCTGTTATCGTGAAAGAACAATTTTGAATCTACTATTGATAGTTCTTAGTTTTACTTACGCCCCAGTGGCATTATACATGAAATAAACCCCCTTTTTGAAGACTCACTTAAGTTTATTCACTTTTCTAAAATCTGTCTGTGGTACTTACTTACGATTCCTACTGCAAGAAACTGAGCAAATTTATTTTTCAGGGTAGGAACAGAGTAGTATTGGACAAAGCACAAAAAAATTTGTTTGAGTAAACAAGTTCTGAATTTTTCATTTCCTCACGTTCTCCAAATTTTATAAAATTGAACTATTGAATCGGTCAATCAGTGTCGCGATAACTGCAGCAAAGATATTTTTGCTGAAAGTCTGCCTTACTCGTAAATTTGATCTTAAAATTTTTGCCGATATGACTTTCTTGCGTCTGTTGCCCTGATTCTAGCAGAAGCTATATTTCTCGTGAAATTTCTGTCAACCTTTGCAGTTGAATTTGAATTACCGTAATTGGAACAGAAAAGACCAAGGCTTCTTTTCTAGTCGAGGCCTTCGTTTTTCTCTTAATGCCGTTGTTGTAGGTTCTATAGATAAAGATGGACGCATTGTCCGGAATAATCTGTAAAGTCTGGCTATTTTTGGCAGTCTAATAACGGCAGGTTACTGTTTTCTTTGGTATCCTCTCGTAGCAGGTAGAAGTATGGATTAATTAATCCTGAAAGTAGGGTATTTCGGTGTCCCTAGTGTCTCCACTTTTATCCTTACGGTGTCTGCGGAACAAACATATAAACTTAAATGCGTTAAGCTCTTGAAATTTTTCTGCTAGTTAATATTGTAATCCTTCTATATTGTACTCGTCCGGCGAGGAAAAGCATTACCTAGGAGTTTTGGCGCTATTGAATAGAACTCAGAGTAGAAAACAAGAAATTAGTCTCTGCTTTCAATCGAAAAGAAAGCGCCAAGCCTAATATTTTTTAGATTGCTATAGATTTGGAAGGACTCGCAGTACTGACAAACGATTTTTCGACTGCAACAAGTGTGGAGTGTCGAGGGCACATAATTTACTCTGAAAAATGCCGTTGTCTACAAAGAACATGAGCCACTTTAGGAATATTACTACTTCTTTTGAAATACGTTACCCTAAAAAAGCAAGAAAAATCACCAAGCAGGCCCAAAATTTTGCCTACGAATGTCGAACATCGAATTGTAAAAACTCCCTACTAGAAAAAGATGAAAGCCGGGGTCATTCACACAGCACTAGATCTAACTGTGTGAAAGTATAAGACTCACGGAGTGCTTTTGTGAGCCTCTTGCTTGAGAATTCAGAAACTAAGATATCAAACCCACTTAATCCGGAGCACATAGTATAAAGATTGAAATAGCCAGTTTATAAAGCCCGTTATAGGCAATTTGATTGATCTCGAGTCATTTTTTCGGATACAAAAAATACGTTGGACGTTCTGAGGTTCCCACAGTAAAAGTATCATAATTGCGATCAGAGGTTGTCTTTTGGTCGAAGTACAAAATAAGGAACATTTTCAGTGATGTTGGAGGAAGTTTTTCCATAGTCCAGTGAGTTGTAGCTGGCTTTTTTGCAAGGAAATCAAACACGTAGAGATATATATGGACATCTATCGCCCTTTTCTAAAGAAAAACCCCTGTCTATGGATTTTTAAGGAAGAAAATTTATCTGTGCGTTCAGCTAAGCTGATTAAAGGATGGCATGAGGAAAAATAAACTAATGCCATGTTGTGGCCTTCCAGAATCCCGGGCCTTAAAAATACTATTTGGATCGTTTGGTATTTTCTGTTCAGGAAATTTTACTCCAAATAGAGGCAGCTTAAGGGCGCAGGGGATCTTCAAAGCACTTTTTGTGCCAAATGGGTTGATATTCCCTAAGATCACCCAAAATTACGGGTAAGAATTATGCCGTCTTTAGCAGGTGACCACGCTGCTATATAGTTCCTAAATTGAAACTCGTTCTAACCTGCACTCAGGAAGACCCTGTTACGCTTTTCCTCTGGAAACCATAACTTTAACTTACTGCTTAATTTTTCGTGTACAGGGAAAATCGAAACACCTACTGTATTCTTGAAGGAAATTTTCCCTCATTGCAGAATATCCATATTTAACGCCTTATCTGCGGCTCCTCTGTCAAGAATAAGTTAAACTTTCCCTTTATGCTCTCTATTCGTTTGGGTAATTCGACTTTGAATGCGTGATTGCGAACACATCCACATTCTTAAAACAAAAAAAAGCCTAAATTTGCCTGCTGTCGACAATTTTTTCCTCTTACATGGAAAAAACGTCAATGTACTAACTTCGGAGCAGTACTTTGCCCGAGATTAGAGCGCTATCTGCAATGTAAATTACAATGGATCAATTCACGGAATACTTGCATGTAATGTTGTATTGAGCTAGCTTCAGTTCCGATATAGATCTGCAGGTAGACAAACTGCACTGAACGCTAATTTCCGAATATAAACCAGAGCTACCTTCTTGTTTCTCTGCACTGCCTTAGTCGACGACTCTAAATTTTGAAGTAAATAATCTTGTTCTACTACAGCCTTCCCTGACAATTCGAAAAGAGATAATTCCGTTGTTTGCTGACTAAGAGAGAGCCTTGACACCCCATTCGTTCCCATTATTCTCATATTTTGCACTTTAACAGACAGCAGATGAAAAAGAATCGTTATTTGCAGCAAAAGAAGTATTGGGCCTTTCCAAGATATCTGCTTGTCCTATATTATTGCTAAGAAAGCCGCAGACATAATAAATTGACAGTACCTCCTTTCGCCTTGTCCTGAGTATCTCAAATATGCTACACTTTCTGATTGTCAGGGAACCATTGTGGGGTGTTAAGCGCACACGGGCATATCTGGGTTGAACTTTCGTTCAATCTGGCTGAGCTAAGCTGGTCGCTCCAAAAATATGATTTGTATAACACTATGGATAGCTAATTGTCGAAGGAAAGTGTAATCAAATGATATTATATGCAAATTATTTCCCGTAAAAACAGCCCTGAAGGTAGCGTACAGTAAGTGGCGCTTTCGGAAATTGTAGTCGACACAAGTAACATACTTTGACAGGAATGATAAATGACTTTGTCATTTAATGGCAAGGTGGCCTGCCATTGGTAAAGCGTTGATTAAAAATAGTTGTGTGATACTAATCCGCACTTATTCCAAGCATACAAATGGGTCAAACGTTGTGTCAAGAACTGAAAGGAAAATTGGAATGAATTTAAAGTGCCTAATAGCCCTGTTTGTAAAGTTACCGGTGTTTTGAATCTAGAGTTCATTTTATCCAGTAAATTCGTGTAAAGATTTAAATCCTGCGAAATACCTTGTCATAAAGGAAAGTAAACCCTTGGAATACAACAAGCATCCTTCTTAGCTATATTTATGCTCCATGTGGGGAGTTGAGCTCAAAAGTTAATTGATGATTCAACTGTTGGTTTATGCTTTCGGTAAACAGGCCGGAGCTTCAGACAAATTTTTCATATAGAAAAAGTACTCAACGACAGCAAAAGGTAACTGTAAGCAAACAGCAGTGAATTCAAAGGTATTCCAGCAAGGCGACCCTAGATGTATCTAGCTGCAGCGTTTCGAAGTTTCATATAGTAACTATCATTGATAATTATAGTGCTAAAAATCATGCCAAAGTTCTATTGGTCCAGTTGGCAAGTAGTCATAAATTAATATATGGTCTGTGGAGTGCGAACTGTTTCGAGAACCTCGCGAGATAGCACAATTACTTGATTTTATTGGCTTGGCACAAATTTGTATAATCCCTTTTCTCACTAAGTCTCGGGTCAGCGCACAAATTGCAATGATGTCTTGGTACCGTATAAATCCTTGGTAAGGGTTACTGCGAGATACTGTCAGGGTATTTTCGGGGGTTTCTGAGCTTAATCGTTACTCTCGTTCTTTCTAATGCAATTCATTCAGCCATTTCAGTTACTAGTTATAGATTCTCACCTTTTTTTGTTTTCTTTTTCCTTTTCATCCTGACAAGTTCGGCTGAAAATATTTATAAACCCTCTCCAACCCATGAAGCGGTGAAATAGGATGAAGCATTGAAAAACTTCCATTGGCTTTGAGACAATTTTGTTCACATGAAGATTTGAAATAGCGAAATAGGGGTCGAAAGGAGTCTTACAATCTTGTGTCTCCGTATGCGGAAACTTAAACCTTGTTTTATTATTTGTCCGAGCCAAAAACTGAATAATCGTACGGAGGGAAGCATTTTACTAGCACCCAGAACTAGCAGATAGCAAAATAATTACAATTAAAATACCTTTCCTCAGGAGTTACTTCCAGGTTAAATAACGGAACTTCACCCAAATCCCTTTCAATGTTTTTCAGGTCCATGCGCAACATTATGTTCATTCTAGAAGCCGCGTAACTTTTTCCATCATACAAAATTCCATTGTGCCTGATTAAGAATTTACGTGAGCCCCTTTTTATTCTATTCGCTTTCGCTCGCTATTGGCGTGACAATGCATGCCTTTTGTACCTCCTCTTTTCAAATATATAAGAATGGTTCTTGAAAAAAATTTCCAATCATTTTGGGTAATCTCGTTTCTCATGAAAAATTCATGTTGACTCGCAAAATGGGTATTAAATGAAGCATTTTTTGAATTCATTTCTTCATAAGAGAGTTTTGCGTCATCATCTTGTCTAGTATTGTCCCGAAAGCAGGTACTTTTACAGAGACAGGATAGCTTGATCTTGATTAGTCACAGGCCCCTCGGTAGATACCGTATTCGAAGTTTCGTGAAATACATCCGCAGGTGCTAAGGTTGGTACAATCTTACTGCACACTGCAGTACATTATAAACCCCGCACTGTATGTTCCAGCCGAGGTAAAAGAGATTCCAGCTTATGCTTGGCCGATCACGTCAATAAAGGAAAAATAATAAATATTACATTGTACCGCATCCAAGGATCGACAAAAATGAAGAAATGAACCACACCTTTCACCTCTATTTTGATATGTCCCCTCCCTCAGACATCTTTGGATTCTTTTTGTTTCTAAAAACTTGATGGTTCGAGGAAAACCGGTGCCAAGAAGGACCTCTACATCCAATATCATCTGGAGGGGCTGCATTTGACTTCTAATACGGTTCATTTGCACAAGATATATTCTTGACAGAGGAATCCAAGAACAATAAAGTTGTAAAGAAGAAGCTACTCGCAGAATTCACGAATAAGGTGAACCTAAAGGAAGAGTTTCAAGATTCTGTGACGCAAAATTGGATAGCAAAGACAAAGGTGGTTCTCTAGAAAATTTCGAAGCTCTTTTAAAAAAGCGAGATTCAATTATTTGGCTTGATTCGGTCTTCTTCGTATAGCGGATACGGGACACCCGAAATGGCACAGTTCATCACTTATCGGACTCAAAGCGACTACATAACGTCCAAAAGGGCTAAATAACATTTTTCAATTGGTCATTATGCTCTCTTTATCTCCTAAGAAGCAAGATCGACGGCGTCAGTTGCGTGGAAATAATTTTGGAGGTTTCTGGCGGGCGTAGCCGCAAGTATGAGCAGCTAAAGGATTTAGTAGATGTGTTTTCTGGTCAGATTGTGGAGTTATCTTTATTCGCGAAAAATTAACTCTATAAGTCTGGGCAAGCAGCTGGGTCCTAAGAGGGCTTCATTTGTAGCTACTGTGGAAAGAAGTGACATCGGGTTACTCAATTCCCGCAAAACTCAAATCAAAATACCCTTTTTACAAACTGCAAGATATGAGACCATTTTGAGGCGATCTGCTGATTCAAATATGGGCTTGATGGAGTTCGCCGGTTTGGGATCGAAAATTTAAGAGCTTAGTCGAGAAATTAATTCTAGTTCAAGGAAAAATCGGAAGAAGAGCCGGTGGTCTTTGTCCGAGAGTCTCGTTGGGCAGATTTTGGGGACGCAGCCAGGAGGACTACTGAAGTACGGGCCCTGCTTAAACAAAGAAGAGAAAAAATTATGTAAATCGATATCCCTATGAACAAAGCTCCCATCACTCGTCCACCGTTGATTTCCAAGAGTCTATTGTAAAGAATCACATGTACCGTAAGAAAAAGAAGGCGTCAACCGGCTCGCAGGATCTTTTTTAGGATAATAAAGTGGTCGAGGAGCTTGCTTCGGCCAATTCACCTATGAGTTTAGAAAGCCTTATTCTTGAGGACGCTGATGAGGCTAGGAAGCAACTCAGCAGATTGGTTTCGAATACCGTGCTAGTGAATCCTGCCTACACTCTTAATCCTTTTTAGGGGCCTGCTTCGCTTCATGTTAGTCTTCTTGAAGATGCACGAGACTGAGACTCATGCCCTGTTAGATGCAGTTGCCGTTTCGAATTTTCTTCCATGCAATTTCTGTGGTAAATTGGCATTAGTACTAATGGACACTGATTTCCAGTACAAATTACCTATGTGACGGTTTCTCATGCTATTGGTTGCGTTGGAGAGGTTCCAGAGTCATTTGGGTCGCTTTTTGTACCTTTCGACTTCTTGGAGGTAAGAAAAGCTTCATTCGACGCAATTATTATCAGTCCGACAATTTAATCTCAGACGGTCCTCTACTATTTTCTCCAGCGGTTCATCCTGGCAGCAGGTACAAACAAAGTTCTTTTACCGCTACTCGGCGAGCCCATCGTGATCGACTGAACGTGCACAAATAGTAGGTTTTTCACATCCACAGAGGAGTCAAAGATCATTCTTTCGCTTTATCCTCACTGGATTTGAATAGCAATAATGTTGGGTCGAAAAGTGAACAGGATCAATACTGAAAATTCTGAACAAAGAGTCGTACGAAGCGGACTTAAATAAATTCATTACGGTAATTCGAAAATTATGCGGTCACATCAGAAAGAACCAATGAAAAGCAATTGCAGCTATACGCCAAAAAAAAATTGTGCAAGCTGCATTGATTTGTGCGTACTACTTACGCCCTTTCTCTTTGCTATTGAAAACGCACTTGATATCAAAAAAAATAAAGGGCATAATTGACTGAAAACTGTACAAACCCACATTGCAGAAACCCCGCGCGCGAGCTCGGTATGTTTCGAAATCACTGAGTGAAATCCCAATTTTATCGGTCTCTCAACTTGACAAAGGCACTATCAAAATGCATAAAAAGTTCAAAACAGTTGCGAAACTACCTTGCACACACCCCAACCTTACACTCACTGAAGCCCTGTCATTTTTACCATTGACCACAAAGAGTTCCCGTCCAATTTACGCTTCTCAGTCACTCCAAAGCACAATCATAAAAGGCGAAAATGAAGCTACTTTACCCGCGATATATTTGGCATAAGCCTCAAGAGACATTCAGCTTTTCGTGGGCGCAGCAAGAGTACTGTGATGACATCAACCAGTCTGAATGCTCCCGAGCATCGGAGACATAAGAAGATGATGCCGATTCCTCATCACGGCTTTCTAACGCATTTCAAAATTAAGGATGATATCACGGCATTCAAACAATGATAAACTTTTCGTCGGCTGGACTTGAGACAATCTGTAATAACTCATGGCTTATCACTGCAACATCTGGAGGGTATAAGGTCCTCCATCACAGCATTCGACGCTCTTTTCACTTTGACTACTGTATTGAAGTATGTTGGGCAGTGGAAGATACTCGCAAGAATTTTCCAAATGAAACCACCTTTCTTTGAGCGTTTAGTGACTAGTCTCACCTCTATCCTGTCACCATATACTTTTAACTTGCTTGTTACAAAAATCAAAAAACTGTACACAACGAGGCGCCTTCACCTGGATAGAATGGGTTTTTGTAATTTCAGCGAGGCCAGATATAGGCCAAATGCGACAAATTTGACTTTTCAGCAGCCTTTTCGTCCGAGCGGCGGTATTAAGGAGGGTAAGCTGTACTTTAGCACGAAACATAGGCTAAACGTCTACAAAGTTGAAGTATCAGTGTTGCCGAATAAATTTTCTCTCGCATTTAGCATGCATTTTACGGGGTCAGTATCGAACTTCGAAGTTTTGCAACTCATACGCTCTTGGCATAAAAAAGAGCTAAAATACTACAGATTAAAATCATTGCGATGATATTGGAGTCCTCGCTGAAAAGTATCTTAGGTCATGAAAATTACTAGTGGAAAAAGGTTACTAGGGTTGTGCTGAGTTTTACGAGGCGTTTCATTCTTTAAGAAGGCGCCTCGCGGTGCCCTTGCTATTAGTCAACAAAACTTTAATTTAAAGGTTTCCAGTGATCTCATTATGGTCAAAAACTTTTTGATCGCCTGTGTAGACTTTGGATACTATTTTCCAACAAATGGAAACGGTCAATTGGATACTTTGATGAAATTAAAGCTTGGAGTACCATGTACTCATCTTCATTTGAAATCGGGTCCACTTCGAGAGACTGACAGTGAGCGCTTTAATCAGTTGAGAAACAGGCTGAACAGCATAGGTGATGCTAATTTTGAGCGACGCAACCGCGTTTTGCAATGCTCTAGGAGCGGCGGCGCAAAACGTTGAATCACCGATTTCATTCTATACAATACGGGCTTTGAGCGGGTACGAATTTGCTGAGCCGCGTTAGTTCAGTGATTCATTTCACAGCTGGAGTAGGGTAACGCTGGGAGCTATACAATTCGAAAGATTCCAAGGGTTTAAGGTTCACTAAACAGTAGAGAATCAACTTTTGCATACAATTGTTGCAACGGGTTGTTAATTTTTATTTACTCAGAAAATATGTAATCGGTAATATTTTCGTATTCTCATTTGTAAATATCGAGTTTCCGTGTTTCACAACCGTATTTCTGAGTATGCATGTATCCCACCCTTGTTAGATCCTTTCATTAATTTAAGTCTCCTTCTCATATTAGTGGCTCTGTACGGAACACACCCTCAATTTGGACAGCCAGTTGCTATTGTGTTTCTTGACCTATTGAAGAGTAAGATGTGACTGGGGAAGATTAAGAGGCAAGTAAAGGGGCTCTGATCGCCTCAAATGCTAAAAAACTGGAAGAAGAATACTATAGGACGCCGGTGAGGGCATTTAGGGAGACGAATGTAGTCGCTGGTGAAATCCATGATATCGAACCGTCGAAGGTTTCGGCAGTTCACTCTGTGCTTACAAACGATACTCCGATACATTCAAAGGCTCACCGCATGCCTCTCAAGTACGATTCTGTCGCCAGGAACGAAGAGAAGAAGCTTTTGTCAGCAGGGATCCTCGTGATGCCACAATGTCTGCCCAGCTGTTGAGCGTCACCTGCCGATCCAAGGCGGGCAGTTGTAGTACTATGTACGGGACGTAATCAGGTGGTGTGCCCGTTTTACTGATGCCATAAAGTTACCAGCTGATTACGTCCCATGTACTGTACTGTACAGTACTCCACCTGCTCGCCTTGTGCGCGCCCGACTCTCTTTCGAAAGTCCCCATTGGCAGCGTCCTGGCTGTTACGAGACCGTCAAGTAGCACAACCGCAGTTCAGCTGCAAGGGGCACTGTATCCCTCCGCTGATATTGTAAAACCAATTGCAAGGTTTCCAGCCAGGCTCAAAATGAAGAACTCGCAAACGTGATGGGAAGGGATTTTTAAATTTTTGTGCGCAAACACAGCAACGGCTAGTTTGATGTCACCCAATACTGTACGTCCGGAACGAAAATCTGGGCCATACATATACTGTACTGCACAGTAGTGTACTGTACTGTACGTATTGTGGCAGTAATATACTGTACTATACTGTAATGTACTGTACAGTATTACCCACTGTCGGTACATTTGTACTGTACTGTACTGTTTCGTAATTAGTCTTGTGTCTGTCTGCAACCAACGTGTACACGTGAATTACATACCATTTCGAATAAAGAGACGATTTCCGTACATCCGCTGCCGATTGCTATTCATCCGCGTTTCCACTCGACTTTTTACTGGGGAAACTGCTCAACTCTCTACAAGCCAGCGGCGCGCAACCGCAGCGTCGCCGCAGGCATGGACTTGTCTGGAGTTCGTGCTCGACGCACAAAATCTTTATTCAGGCCTTGGAATTCATATCTTGCCAAGAAGGGTCTCGTTGATGCTGCCCCAAAGGCTCGCGCACATGATCTTGCCAGGCAACGTGGAGCGAAAGGTCATTTGCCCCACTATGCTTTCATCGCTAGGCTTACTTCAGGCTTGCTGGATACCTATGAAGGAATCAACGCATCCTATTACCAAAACAGGGTCGGGAATTCTTTACATCAGCCTCCAATTGTTGTCGACGATTCACATCGGGTCGTCAGCGCTGCGGTTCAAGCCTCAAACGAACCCTCTGCTAGCGAAACCATTCTACGAAAGTCTTTTGTTCAGAGCTCCTCCGATTCATCATCTACGAAAAAGAAAAGGAAAAGCAAGACGGATTCTTCTCCGCTGTCTGTTCAGTACTGCGATGAGAACTTTGATTACATCGTACGCACCGGAGAAACCTTTAACAACAGGTACATGCTGGAGAAAGTAATCGGTCGGGGCTCCTTTGGGCAAGTAGTTCGTGCGTATGACACACGCGACAACACTCATGTTGCAATTAAGATCATCAAGAACAACTCACTTTATGTCGAGCAGGCCTTGTCGGAAGTTCGAATGACCTCATATCTTAATCGTATAGATCCTGAGGATGCCCATTCCATCATGCGTCTTCGAGACAAGTTTATCTTTCGAGGGCATCAGTGCTTGGTGCTGGAACTGTTATCCTTTTCGCTGTACGATCTGCTTCGAAGCACTGAGTTCTACGGGGTCAGTCTTAATTTGGTCCGAAAGTTTTGCAAACAAATCCTTAATTGTCTTGCGTTTTTGTCGCGGTGCGATGTCAACATTGCGCACTGTGACTTGAAGCCGGAAAACGTCTTGCTTCGGCATCCTCAACGAAGTGCTATCAAAGTGGTAGACTTTGGTGCCAGTTGCCACGTATCCCAATCCATGTTTACATATGTGCAGTCGCGTTTCTATCGCGCCCCAGAGGTGATTCTAGGGCTTTCATACGGCACACAAGTAGATGTGTGGAGCCTGGGCTGTATGCTGGTTGAATTGCACACGGGTATCCAGTATTCGCAGGGAAGGATGAGGGACATCAGATGGCGATCATTGTGGAGCGACTAGGACTTCCTCCGGAGCACATGTTGAGGAAGGTAAGAAGACGGCACTATTTTTCGAGCGAAACACCGAGGCAGGGGAGTGGTCACTGAAGAATTCAGTGTGGCCAGACAATATACAAGTGCCCCCGGGTTCGAAACCTATTGATGCGTTTGTAGAGTATCACACGGAGACTGCCAACGGGCGGAAGAAGCGGATGAGCGGAGGGCATTCCGAGATTGACTATGAGATTTTTCTATCGGTTGTACACAAAATGCTGAGGTACGATCCCGAGGAACGGATTACGGCGGACGAGGCGCTGCGAGACCCATTTATATGTGGATTGATGACGCGGTCCGGACGGGAGTCTCCGCCTGCATTGCCATCGATGGAGGGGGTCGGGGATGGCGTGGTGAAGGATCGAGAGGTGGATTCAGGACGCAAGGCGCCTGTGCAACGAATGAAAACGCACGCGGAAGCGGAAAATGCGAGGGGTTCATTCGGACGCATCGGTTGGGATTTGGGACAAGTGAGTGCGGATATGGGTGGAAAACTGCGGCTTTCGAAATCGGAACCGGCATTCGAGCCATTGGCGAAGAGAACGTTTGTGTTCAAGACGTCGGACTGGGCAGAGGGGGTTGGAATCGAGCCGCCGCCATGGCGGTCTGGTGGACAGAGTGGGGTTGAGGATGAGATGTTGGGAGGTAGGCTAAGACGCAACCAGGAGGTGCGGCGAAAGCTTGGGGCGGCAGGCGGGGTTGCCCGTTGGAACAAGATGCAAGGATGAAATTGAGGGGATGCAATAAGCCGAGTTGGTATCAAGGGGCGCACGAGCCGATTGGATTTGGAAAAAGGGCGGAGGGACAGGACGGAGAGGGGTAGTAGAGGCGGGCGGTTGAATGTGCTCGGGCCTCGGGGACATGGGAGTAGGCTTTTGCCGTTTTAGATGGGTGGTTGAGCGGTAGTAGGTGTATGGATTAGGCATGGAGTTGGCGACAAGGTTGTAGGTTATATGACTTGTGATTTGCGGATTGTGGTGGGAAGTTTTCGGGCGATGATGTAATGCTTGGAAAGGGTGCATGTTGAAGGTTGAGGCTGGCAGTGTGTGTGTGTTGTGAGGAAGAGGTGGGTGGATTTTGTAACAAAGGGTTTGTGGGAGAAGGAGAAGAATCGAAGAGCTGAGCTGCACAAGGAGTTTGAGTTTGTTTTGGCCGTACGTGTAGGCACGGTTTGACGAGAGGCGAGTGGGAATGTGTGCGGTGGAGTGTTTTGTCGTAGTGAAGATTGTCGTGTCGATGTGCGAGTTGCGCAGCTCTGGCGGGTGTAGTGAGTGACAGCCATAGATAGTGTACTGTAGATACACCACGATGGAGCGATAGGAGGCTTTCCGTGTAGTGTACTTTTGTTGGATGAATGAGGCGTGTGAGGCAAAGCTGGCCTTCCTCTTTCTTGCACGTACAGTACAGTACAGTACAGTATGATGGCAGGGTCAAACCAACTTTGAATCAACGGTCCTGGGACCTGAGAGAATGAAGCTCTCATTAAACGCATATCTATTGACAATGTGCACTTTTGAGGCATACGTAATTGAATAGGCAGGAGATTTGGTGCAGATATTTGGATACCCCGAGGTAGGACAGTCCACTCGGAGATGCAAGTCATCCAATGGCAGCTTCCCACGTTTTAATTTTTGAGCCCCCTCCAGGGTTTTTCGATACAGTATCGTTACGGGTACCGTGCGCTCTACCTAATTGGTATACCCAACTTTCACCTAATCCAATTAAAGACCTCGCCACTTTCATCGCGACACATTTGCCACTGCTCTAGTGCTAGCAAGCTTAAGCTTTTCTCTCCCCGGTAAGCACTCCATTTTCCGCCTACCTCTCCATCTCCCGTACGTCCCCGCCTACCACATTGATCCCCCCCACAACCATGAACACCCCAGCTTTTGCAATTACCGCCATGTTTTCCGCCGCCACGGTCGGCAAGTCCTCCTTCACTCCCGATGCGTCCCCGTCGCCACATCGCGCCCTACCGCCCTTCGCATGGCCGTCGATCCATTCCAGAGAAAGTTCCAGTCGTTTGGCAAAATCAACATTGACTATTCCCGCCCAAAGAAGCTGGCTTCCTACAAGCGCTCCGGCTACCCTGTCACTCTGGATTTCCCCACCTCCGCCGCACAGGCGGGCCACTACTCTGTTTCCAACTGTGACAAGCCGGGTGGTGCCGCAAAGATTCTTCAAAAGTATGATGAGTACTGTGCAAAGGGTATGATGCAGGTCTACAAGCGCTCGGCCGTCCCGTATGGCGTTTACACCACCAAATGCACCGAGGGCACTGTCAAACTCCAGGCCTTTGACAAGCGTGTCTTCAACCGTACCAAGGCCTTCCGTCAGGCTCAAAAGCCTATCAATGTTCGTCTTGCAGAGCGCTATGCCGCCCGAAAGGCCTGCTTTACAATGGCGAATGGCTGCTCAAGGGAGGAGGATCAATTTAAGAGTATGCCCATGTCGTGTGCCACCTATCTTGGGTCGCGCTGAAGCTGTCGGCACCTGTTACAGGGTCGTCACTCCGTCCACTGTGGCTGAGGACTACATGGCAGGCAGTGTTCGCGCTCAGCTTATCCAAAAGGCTCACCCGTACGGCGTCTACCGTGTTGGAGTTTGTGAGGACGGCCATGCAAAGGGAGATGCGGAAATGATTCGCGTTACTTCCCTTGCCTCCGATACCGTGCCAGTCAGCAGTCGCCCTCCGTTATCACCGCCCAGCAATATGAGTCTACACGCACCGCATCAAGCTCTTTACCCACAACTGCCATCACGAAGAGTCAGGTCTGCGAATATCCAGCAGTTGCTGCCGCACTTTCCTCGTACTAGCTCCCTTAATGAGTGCTTGTGATTCATGAGGTATGCATGCTTTCTTACAAAGTTGAAGCATTGTGACTGCTAAAGTTTTCACGCAGCTGTCCGCATTTTAGTTTTTCTCGTATTCTGGCTCTCGCAAGTAAAAGGTCCTCCGGTAATTGACATCGTTGAGGATTTGCTGTCAAATATGGTTTACCGCCCCTCTACCCGTACAAGCATCGGCTAGGCGTCGATAACCAACTACGTGCATCGAGCAGAGTACCGAAACAGCAACCCACGTGAGTCTAGGGCATTCAAAACCGACTATGGCAACCGCATATTGTATCATCGCCAACTTTATTCTTTCCCAACCTTTTCGTGTGAAACGCAAACAGAGCCCACATCTCATCGACGGAACGTGTGTTCATGCATTTGCCCATCACCTTCCTTTCTGGGCTTTTTTTGTCTGTCTAGTTTGATACGTGATAAAGTCGTCTACTGCCAAAGACCTTACGATGGAATCATCTGTTGTTTCGTCATCATCACTCAGGACGAGTTGTCCTCTTCAGTGGCATCAATATCTCCCTGTGACTTTTTCCATGAACGCAAGGCATTCGGGCTTTTCAGAACTCTGCTGACTACATGGTCTTGCGGCTGTGCGCGGGGCCTTTAGAACGTTCGTCTCCTTGTTCGCAGCTGCCTTGGCAAAAAAATCTGGAGACACAGGTACTTTCAGATTTTTGCCGTTGACCTGCCTTTTGTTGGCGGAAGAAGCTCTCCACGCTTTATCTTTTCCACCATCCCTAGTCTGCTGATTTTGAGTGAATAGCCCTTTCCAGACATTTCTCCGGGTCTTCGATCCACTGCTTTGTTGTCTTGATGACTGCAGTTCATTAGGCTGCTGTGGACCCGCTTTCACCGTGTCCGCCTTCGCTTGGGAAGACCTTCCACGTCCTTTAGGGCTCGAGTCCAAGGCTTGTGATCTCCCACGAGTTAAGGCAAACATTGGACGAATTCTTGCGCAATTTTCCCGGCTCCTACGATTGGCTCCCTCATGACGGCTCATGGTCCTTGCAAACGGAACAAATTGCAGGAATCTCATCGATTTATCCATGTCACGTCCAATGTCAGAATTAGTAACATCAGAGAAACCGTTTGTTTGGGGCTCATCAGAGGTCTGCCGAGCAGGCAATTCATTCTCGTTTTGGTGCCCAATCCTAATTACAGGAGAGGAAACACTCGTATTATTCTCCTCATGTATACCTTTGGCCTCTTTTGTTCCTCTTCAGGTCTCTTTCCGTTCACCAGGAAAGTCTCCGATGATGACTTTTTAAGAGTTTCTTGGGAATCTCTCGTATCTCTGCAGGCGGTAGTGGCCTCAACAAGTAGACTTGGGCGGAAAGTAAACTTTGGCCTTGCAACGTTTGAAGCAAGCTTTTCAAGGGCACGTCCTGGCTCTATTCTTTGCGGTTTACCCGAATCTCGCTTTCGTGATGGTTGCAGAGCCGCTGATCCCGGACTTTTGCGGCTTTCGTTTCCCAATACAACTGGCTTACTTCCTTTCTTGGGTTCTGACTCTTTTGTGCACTTAACCAATGTCGTCTGTAGAGAGAGGTGATGACACATCTAAGAGGTCTGACTTTCTTTTTGCCGCAGCGGCTATCGAAGCTCCGCTCCTCATCCTCGCCAAATCATCAGGTAGAACCGATACAGATTGGCTCTTGAAATGGCTGCGGTTCCAACGCCCCACGGAGACGAACTCACCTCTTCATCCTCATCTCGTGCTTTTGGAATTAAAGAAGGCACTTTCAGTAGGCCTGATGTTCGAACGCGCGATGCAACACGGCCAACTGCCCCAAGAGTCTGCCTGGCTTGAACGACTCCTGGTCGCGCTCTATCTTTGTAAGTGCCCCCGTCATCTGCGTCGACCCATTCCTTATTATTCTCTGCTCCATTCGTCATCATTTCAGGAGAAGAATCTCCATCAGATCGGGGCATTTTTTCAGTAAGCCTGTACCAATGGTGTCTTTGCGATCAAAAGGGACGACCGTACCGACTTTTTCCGCCACAAGAAGGAGAAGCCCTCTTCGTGGTGGTAACGCAAGAAGTTCCCGTTAGATGTCAAGTAAGACCCCTACGGAAGCGGTATTTTGTGACGTCGCCCTTACTTTTCGAGCGCTTAGTTGCTGCAAACAATTGCAGAGTTTCTCAAAAGCCAGTAGAATTTTTCGCAGCCAAACGAGTCTGTCTTGTCTGCAGTGCACAAGTAGCTGCAAGGCAGTACTTTGTAAGTTACTAAAGTTTAACTAGTAACTATTTGATGCATTCCGTCGGTTTTCTAGCTTTACCCGCATCTCGCCAAAGCGGTGACAGTTTAAGGCCGTTGGAAAGATTCCAACCCAAAAAAGCAACCCATGGCTAGGTAGCATCAAGTAATTAGAATTAGCCGGAAGGGTTTACAAAGGGACACGAAATACCCATTTTAATAGGAACTGAATCTCGGCAAGCCTCCGGACTTACAGGTACATCTACACGAAACTTGCAATATATTCGGCCACTTTTTGCAACATATCGGGTTTCATAATTGAACTGTGTTGGTTCCCGTGACATTTTGGAATGTTGAACCGCGGGGAAGGCAATTTTGAAACGAGCACATGCACGCCTAGGGATTTGCTTCACGTGAGGAACCATTCAAGTACGGCATGGTCAACCAACTTCTGAAAGGGAGGCGCTCTGGCTCACTTTTCATTTTCCTCCTTTACTTAGACTTCTGTGTGCGTGCGTGTGGGAACCCGTGACTGCCACCATACTTATGTGCAGGGCACCAAACTTAATCCTGCTCTACTTTCAACGAGAAGCCATAAGCTTTATTCCTGTATTCTAGCGAGATTGCCTGGTGGCCCTACGCGGAATTACAATCGACGCAGAAAGGATTTACGTAAACACGGAGAGTGTGCGGGGTTGAAACCCGCAGCATATCTTCTATACTTTTTTTAACTAGGTGTCCTGACGAGTAGTAACCAAACTGCTGTTTCATGTTTCCTAAACAAAAAAAATATGCCCCTTACCTGCTAGAACTTTGTGAGAGGAAGTACAGCTTCTTTTGGGTTGCTCGTAAATGCGCCTCGAGATGAGAAAAGATGTCGGTAGCTACCTCCTCAGCTTTCCCTCTCGTTTTGCTGCGTTGCAGTCCCAAAGCACGAGCACGCTCTCGACGCTTAGTTTCGTCGGCGTCAGTAGAATCATCGTGAACAATGGGGTGAAGTTTGAGAGATTTCCCGCATCGGAAGCTCACTTGCTTATTCGTCATTTTGACAAACGCCATTCGACATGCCTCCACACCCGCGTAAACGATCCAAAAGTTGCGGCCTCCTTTTCCTTTGCTCACTGCTGTACGCAGGCGCAGGGAGGAGCAGGAAAGAGATGCCATTTCGGGAATGTTTTGAAGTACGTGTTCCAACTCATCGCAATCAACTTCGATAGGGAGATTTCGAAACATGAGTGTATTTCCGATACCCCGCGACTTATGATTCCCTGCACCCTCTTGTCAAACAAACGAGTGTTTCCGGATTGTTGTCTCATAGTGTTATCTTGGTTCTGCCTCGGCTTGTGAAGCGAAACCTTCAGAGCGGGAATGAAATGTTCAAAGTTAATAGTGTGTCCAAGCATTCGTTCTCGGATGCAAACACGGCCCAGGCCATCTTCTTGTTCTTGGACTGATGTGTTTTCAACTCTTTGAGAGGGCAGCCGATGGCGGCGCGCAGTGCATTGTCTTTCTTGAGTTCTGCTGGAAGCGAGGGGAAAAACAGAGTTTGCGGAACATTCCCTTGCCTGCGGAGTTCGTTAGCTTGGCGCATGATGTCTGAACGACAACGATTTTCGTCCGAATCGAAGCGTGGGCGTTTCCTGGATGGGTCGGTCTCGGGATGGTTGCGGTGTGTGCCTTTGCGCGCACAGGTCGATGGAGAAGATGGTATTGGCGAGACAGTAGTTCCAATATCTCCAAACTTTCGCTTCTCATGTAGCTTTGCATGCGTGGTCTTTTCCGAGTTTTGTGAGGATGAGACTTGGTGCGGGGCGGCACAGTGTAGCTGGGATGATTGGAATTCGTGGGGGGTGAAAAAGCGCCAAGGTGACCTGAAGCAACCGTTGTCGTATCACCAGGATTATCCTGAAGAGCATCTTTCTGCGAAGATGGTATCGTTTCGGTTTCCATGACTTACGCTAGAGTGATCAGTTTGCCTTGGAAACAGTTTGGAATCGAGACGAGTTTGTGCGAGAACGCTCTCAGTGCTGCTTGAGACTCGGGGAAGATTGGGGTAGCAGCCATCTCTCGAGTCTATGCTGCGGCTGGGAGAAGATGAATGCGCAGGTCGGAAGCACGGACTTTGCCTCTCGATCGCTTGCGCATTGCACGTCGCTTGATCTTCCGATGATGATTTTTGGAAAGCAACATTGTGTGCGAACAGTAGATACCAGCGTTGGACTAAAATATGAATAATTTCAGAGCATTAAGATGCGTGCTCCAACGCACTGAAACCGTTTTCTGTTTACCAAATATCCTACAGGACGCTGCATATTGTCAACTCTGAGCCCTACGGAAGCCTTTTCAAGTTTTCAAACCGGCGATCGCTCGCGTGAAGCCTCGCCCAAACCGCATCTGCATGTTAAAGCATCCGCATCAAGTTGACCTTATGGCCTCTGCGATGACTGCAGCGACTTTCCAAGATCTGTGTATCGCAAGCAAGGAGCTTAGAGGACTGACTTACACGGCCATGAAAGACGTACGAATGAAGCGGATTGCGTCGTTCACCAATTTGCAATCGTCGCATCCGCAGCGTCCGACCTGCCCAACCGAGGAACACAGCCCCACAGATGCACCCCCGAATGACTTGCGCCCACCTTTCTCGCACTGACTCAAGTTTGAGTCGGGGTCTTTTGTGGCGTTGGGAAACGCGGAATCCTTCAACGGCCTCCTGCGAAGATAATACAGCTTATTTCGCCGGACCTTTCTCTTGCCCACAATTTCAGCGTCCTTGATAAGCGGCGAGTAGATTGGAAACCCACGCTCCACAGCCACCCCCTCAACGACATTCCGCAATACAACAGTGCTTCCCAGTCCCGAATTACGAACCGCCATACAAATGCCCGTAAAATACTGCGGTCTTCGCTCCTCCTCCAGAGTAGGAACGTATGCGATACGGATCAGATCACCGGACCTCGGTTCGGGGATCTTTTTCGGAATATGGCTTTCCCATCTTTGATCAAACGTAATCCTTCCTCCACGTTGAGCGCTTTGATCAGGCCGTGGTTCTTTTGAGTGGCGAACGACGTTTGGGATACTCTGGGCGTGGCTCGCCGGGAATCTCGTATGGTCCCGTGGTGAACCGATCCCGGAGTCGCCTCCTGGTCACAGTCGGACCGGGTGTTTTGTACGGCTTGTTGGAAGGTATCGTTGATTGGGCGGTCGATGAGGAAAAGCGACGTGAGCTGGGACAGAGGCAGAGTGCAGGCCTTTCGACTGGTCATCTTCAACGGTGGATAGCGTCGATGAGATGGGGTTAGATCTGCGGCGCGACTCGCTGTCGTCAGAGACGCAGGGCGATGGCGCGGTTTTGCCCCTTTGTCACACACCAAGTTTTCATACTTACAGTACAGATAAGTGTGGCTTTCTGTAATTTCAATCTTTACAGTTTACAGTCTGACCACCTTTGGGTACAAGCCTTAGATCCTAACTATGTTCACTTTCACCCTATCCGCAGTACCTCTGGTCGCTGTATACCACCCAGCGCCTTTGAAGCGGAATCCGAACTTCCGCATATGTCCCTCCCGTCGAACCACGGCATAACAGGCCCGGATTGATAGCCACTGCTCCCCCATCAACACTCTTTGCAAATGCTTGCAGCCTGGACGGAGTCATCAATACATCGACTGTGGGACGTCCCTCAATCTCGGGAATTTTCACTTCATTCAAATATGACGTATCCAATGGCACTGCCGCAGAGGCAGGGAACATGGGATAGAAACTGCATTGTCTCAACATGTTCGAGCAAATCGCGCTCATTCTGTCACCCTTATTGAAGCATATCGAGTCCGCAGACAAATCTTGTAACGCCGGCAGTGTCGACACGCCTACCGCCGCGTAGTAACCTCCATCCTTCGAGGAGACTTTCACCACACCGGGGTTGCTCATCATGCAAATTCTCTTGTCTTTATACTCCTCCAGCTGTTTGAATGGTGGCTGGGGGCACACAAAGTCATGATGCACGTCCCCAAGTGCCGGAATTAGAACAAACTTTGTCTGCACCTGATCATCCATCTCAGCGAGCGCTTTGTAAATTCTTTGCAACACCCGTTTTCAAACAGCTTGTCAAACGTTACCGGCATAGTAACAGATATCTGTCCATGATCGGCGTCCAGAAAAGGACCACCCAGGAAGACCACATCAGGTCGACACCTTGCGACCACAGACAAAAGATCCTCCAGCGGTTCGTAGTTGAGATTCCTGATGTCGTGTACGGCCCTGCCGCGAACAAGGCTGTCGCAAATGGTTCCGCGGTGGGCTGCGAGGCGTCGGGCATAACCTCGTCAACACCTGTTCTGTCATCCACAACTCTCACATCCTGCACAACGGGCATAGCATTGTCGTACAGAGCATGAACCTGAAACACTCTGCCATTTGTATTGACTCCTTCTACTATACAACCATGCCCGGGTGCAAGAACAGGGGCGTCTTGGATTGAAGCACACGGCTGAGGTCCAACTTGACCAAGTTACCATCCTCACTCTCGAGAATGACAGACTCGTGATTGATTCTCGCCGGCACGCCCCCTCCGATCCGTCCAACTCAATGCGAATGCCGGCAGCCATAACGACATCTGCAGAGGGGCCGAGAAACTTTCCGGTTTCGGCTGCGGAAGGGAGTGATCATCGGGGCGGAGTGTGGCCAGCCTGTCGAGAATGCGTTGAACAGTAGCACGCAAATGGGAGCGTATCATTTCGATGCGATTGGGATGTCATCGTTCATGTAGCGGAAAGCGTTTCGGGGTCGGTGAGCGGGGAGGGAAAAGGTTGGACATGAAGCGTTTGGGTAGAAGAGGAGCCGGCGTCCAGTTGCGGAGAGCCGTTTAGGGTGGCCTCAACGCGACCTGAGCGGTCGCGGGAGATGTAGTCGTGGTCCGGTTGGGGGTCTGGATCTAGGGCGGTTGGAGGTGGGCGGAGACATCTGAGGCGGCGAGGGGAAATGATCATCTGTGGAGGGGTTGTGCTGTTTGTGCGGGGATGGTGTGTCGGGGATGAGATGCAGGGACGTGGTGCGGGGGCAGATGGAAGCGGGGTGGGAACGGGTGGAGGCTTTTGGGAGTCGTCGAGATAGGAGAAAAAGTCGTCCACGGTCAAGGTGTGAGGTAGGGGTTGCGGGTTGTAAAATGAGGACTTTGTGATGTGGGCGGGGGTGATCTTTTGGACTGGGTTGGAGGTGGATTTGGCGGACTGAAGTCGTAGGTGGTTACGAGACGTTGAAGATGTGAGGCGGTGGGAAGCAGAATCGATGGAATGGGCAAAAGCCCATGCCTCCCATTTCACGTAGAGATCTTGGCGAGTAAGGTTGTGGCGTTGACAAAGGGATCAGCAATGGCAGCTGCGTCTGCGGAAAGAACCTCACCACCGAGTTCGAAGGTCATTTTGCGTTGCCTCTGTTGAAAGGAGTGAAGGAGGTGGTTGTGGTTGATGTGAGAAGAGAAAGTTGTGTGATGTCAACTGTTTGTTTGTCGGACTGCCGAGTGATTTGGCGGGAACAGGTGATAGCGTAGTATCATGAATGCGGTGTTTGCGTTTCGTTTTGTTTGGCGCCAAACAGTCCAGGAGGATCGCGATTTAAGCTTACAGTTTTTGGCGATTTGAAATTACAGAAGGATGGATGGGATGGGCTGAATTTATTTATTTCAAATGGTATCGGAGGGAGGTGAGTTTTGGGCAACATGTACCGTATGGCCGTGTTGAATCGGAATTTTTTTTTTTTGGTTTTGGGTTACGGTTTTTCAATCCTTATTGGCGAAAGTAAAAGTGTCCGGATGCTGGCACAGATCATTTTGTTGATTTATCGCAATATGTGTGCTCCACAACACAATGGAAGGATTACTGTGCCGTACAGTACAGTACAGTACTGTACAGTGGCAGTATCGCTGATATGAAACGTAAGATTCGAGGAAGACAAGATAAGAAATAAAGCGCAATAATGACAACGGTCTCGTCCAACCAGCCGTCGTCAATAGTACATTAAAATTCTGCTGATCGCAGCGGCGGTCCTCCCTTGCTATTTTGCCCACATTGCCCTCTTGACCCAATTCGCCTGTCTGTCACAGCGGATTCGCTTCCTATCCTCCCCCTCCCCCCTTACCCTGTACGTAGCCCCACAACAATCCCCGCCACTTTATTCCTGCCCCTCATTTTCTTGTCCCGTCGTCCTATTACAATTCCAACCACCCCCTCTCTACCCACCGATCACGCAACTTTTCCTTCCACTCATCTTGTCTTTCCCCTATCCTAACCCAACCTGCACCACTTCTTCCTTCCTTCACACTCAAAACCTTCTTCCCCTATTCGTATACACTTACATTCACTCCTTCCCCCCCCCCAGGCAATGTCACCTACCCTGGTGACAACATGAACCCACCAGATTCATCCCGTCGGCCCCCAAACACAGCCGCCCCACCCAATGCCCCTGCTCAATCTTCCGCACCACTCTCAGACTATCTCGATCACCAGGACCCGCTTTTAGCTCGCATTTCAATCGGCTTACCGGCCGCCCTTCAAACCCTAACCTCGTTACGTTCCTCCGAAGCTAATCTCACCGATGTTCAAGCTGTCCATGTCTGGGAGCTCGATTTTTCACTTTTCGCCCACGCTTCATCCCTCTCAGAGACTATTGCTCAGCAGACTTTCTATCTAGGCAGGACCGCTTCAGATCCCCCAGACCAAGCCACTCAATTATTGGATCGTCGCAGATCCCTACTCCAGTCTTTACATGTCTTGCAGAATCATGTTCGCACTGCACTCGCAGCTCGGGTTGACATGATGCAGTTCAAGCCCAGATTGTACCGTTTAGCAGAACATTTGAATCTTAATGAGGGCGAGATTCGCGCCTTTATGTTTATTGTCCTTAGCTGCGCTGGTATCGAGGTTCCGGGGGCAGAAGACCGTCGTCAAGGCATCCGTGCTAAAGCAGAGCTCTTCAATTGTCGCGAGTATTCAGGCCTTGAGGGTCATCAGCTTTTGATTTTTTGAGCCCCAGTCGTGTCCATTTTGCCCAAGGTTTGTTGGAGGTTGAAGATGAGTTTGCGACTAGCTATCCGGACAGCAAGTTTCGGGCCCCGCGAGAGGTTCTGAAGGCCATCTATGGTGGCTCATTGACTCTGGATGAAGCTATGACACTTGGTAATTCAGCCTTGTCGGATGTGTTGGCTGAGGAGGCAGACAGCGTTATCAATGGACATCTTGGGGTCATGCCTTCAACAAAGCCGGAGCCAGTTAGCGGAATCGCCAATGTGGCCGTGGAAAGGCATTTCAACATGTTCCCAATGCTCGGGATAGGACCACGGACGGAACAGAGATGCTGGACCTGCTCTCTGACCTGCGTGCAGAGAATAATGATCGCGTAACCAGGACTGAGAGTCGCTCCAATCAACCGCAAGCTGATGGCAATGTAGAAGGCAATTTAGGTGATGAACTGGAAGGTGGTGAGATCAATAATGGCCTGATCCAAAACGGAGGTAACACTGGCTCAATCGATGAAGAACCACTTCCTGATGCTGATGTCCGTCCTTACGAGGATGACATGCAATATCTCAAGGATGGTTTTGAGGTCGTCAGGGAAGCATGCAAAGTTTACAACTTTCGAGAAAAAAATAGCGAGGAGGATCGGTACACGAGTACAAAGCGTCCAGTAGAGGCCTTGCAGCGTGAAGCAGACGCCAAGCTCCGAAAGGCCACTATGCATTTCACACGTCGCTTGAATAAGACCACAAAGTCTGATGGTTTCATGCCGAGACTGGAGCTGCTTGTCAGCAAGCTTAAGCTTGTCCATTTTGAGCGCATGGTCATCCTCACGCTTGGTACGTTTTGTCCTGAAACTGGCTTACGTTTGGCACTCATGCGCCTCTCTGCGTTTGCTTTTTTGTAGTGTTTCTCCCCATTGTTTCCGTTGTGTTAACCTGTAATGGCAGTTTCGATACTAACCGTTCTCACTGAACCGGTTTCCTGCATGCTGCTTCTTTGCAATTCCAACTATCAAAATAGTTGGGTCCGTTTTGAGCCAATCCGTGCGAAAGACGCTACGCTCAGACCCATCATCGGCCTATGAGACTGGGATCACTGTTGCGAAACTATTGCGTGTTCATTGTGGTGGTGATTTACGCGAAGAAATTAAGTCGCGCTCGTATTTTTATCGAAACGCCACGCTAATTCGCTCCGGTATCGTTACCATCGACGTCCCTTACAACATGCCTTTTTCAGATCTCGGGGACTTTTGCTGCGAACTGGACCACATGGTGCTTGACTACGTAGCCGGACTGCAGACCGAGCTCGATGAAATCATGGATAGTGCCCGCTGCTACTCCCCGAAAGTTGACATGGATTCTGTCATTTTACCCAAGAAAATGAAAGATTTAGTTCTGCAAAGGACTGAGCATTTTGAGATATTTCGAAGGCTTCGAAAAGAGGTAAGCGACGTGCCCTTCTGGACTGAATCTTTTTGATCAGCCGTTGACGAAACTGCATCCATGCAGACTTGCGAACATTCCTTTCTCTCGTCTGATGAAATCTAACTGAAATCGTTCATACATTATCCGTGCCTGTACTGCACTCAGGTTGGATTCGATGATATTGTACGCTACGGGAAAGGGCTGACCTTGTTTTTTCATGGAAAGTCAGGAACGGGGAAAACCCTCTTTGCAAATGCTCTAGCATCTCATCTCAAGAAAAGCTGCTTGTTGTAGACTTTGCATCCCTGAACAACTCGAAGCATTCAAATGCCGAGGCGTACCGCATAGTCTTCAGGGAGGCCAAGGTGCATGGCGCCATTGTTTTCATGGACGAATGTGATGAGCTCTTTGAGAGCAGGAGCGTGGTGGCAAAGGAGCGGTCACTCTCGCGCTCCGCGAAATGGAGACATTTGATGGCCTCATGATCCTGGCCACGAACAGGCCGCAGATGCTTGACGAGGCTATGCATCGGCGTATTGCTCTATCACTCGAGTTTGAGGCCCCTGATGCGAATTTGCGACTGGCCATATGGGAAAAACACATCCCCAAGAACCTAAAACTCGCAGATGACGTCGATCTGAAGGCGCTCTCGATTGAATTCGAGCTCACCGGGGGCTACATCAAAAACGCTGTCTTCCAGGCCTTGGCTCAAGCTGTCAGCAGAGTTCAGGGCGAAAGACGCAGTCAGAATGTCGATGAAGAAAAACATCCTTTGAAGGCCAGCGATGTCGTCATAACCCTGACAGAATTAAGGCAAGCCTGCCGCCTTCAGGCACGCGGAGACCTGAAACGTGCGAAGCTTGAGAGACGTGTGCTACCTGCATCTGGTCTTGACAAGCTAGTAGCGACGGAGGAGTCAATGAAAACATTGCGAGATATTGTAATGGTCGAAAAGGTTCGCGGATTAATGACACGCGATGGGGCTTCAAGGACCGTCAAGCACGATGCAACTGCGTCCTGATCTTGGGACCAAGCGGTTGCGGTAAGACGTTTGCAGCAGGTTGTCTCGGATTTGAAACCGGTCGTCCTCTACAACGTTTGGCAGCATCAGAATTGCATGGGTCGCGAGAAGGAACGTCCGAAATCGCCTCTGTTTTTAATCAAGCCGCTGTTGCTGGAGCAGTCGTTGTCGTTGAGCACGCGGAGCAGCTTCTATTTGAGACAGCAGCGCCAGAGTCCAGCGCATCGCCTAGCCTAGAATTGCTTTTCCACCTCCAATCATTCGATGGCCTAGTGGTACTGTGCTGTACGACTGCATCCAGTTCGTCCGAGGCGGGTTGGCCGCTACACGTTCCGATTCCGAATCGAGTGAGTTCTCTGCTCAGCTATATCGTGGCGCTGGCAGCTCCAAACAAAGAAGCGCGGCTCCGCCTGTGGAAACAGTTGATTCCGACAGACACACCCGTACATAGCGAGGTATTCCAGAAGCTTGAGACGATATCGACGAAATACGATTTTACTGGAGCAAGAATCTCCTCGTGTATACGTCGGGCTGCTGCTGCGGCGGCTATGAGACGTAATCGAGCGGCACTTGTGGAATCAGGCACGGATGAGAGCGTGGAGAAATTAACCATTTCCGATTTGGCAGATGCGTGCGAGGCAGAAGTGGAGTTGGCTTCCGCTTCGGATAGAACCGCGGAATGGGTCAGAGGCCTTTACGTGTAATTGACGCTGTCAGTTCATAAGCTTCTCTAGGCCTATCTCACTCGCATGAATTTGGGAAATGGGGAATCTGTTCTTGCTGAAGCTCAGATGTCGTAGACCATACCAAAGGACAACTGCGAAAACAAACATGGGTCCTGGAGTGAGCGAGACAGGCATAGATCAGTGCCGAGGAAGAAGACGCCGGCTCTTTTTTGGTCCATCGTCCCTTGTACACTGCTGCAGTCAATCAGGTGTCTGTCTGTAAATACTGTGGTTTGTTGTGATACGGTCGTCGTCATCTCTTTATTTGGTGCCCTCACAAGTTCCGAGGCTGAAGATCGTTTGTCCTTGCTGTGACCAGAGCGCCGGACGTGACCATGCGTAGATGACGATTGCGCAACGACTACGTGTTTCAGATCTGTACCTATAGCAAACGGAGAACGCCAGTTTCTAAACAATGGCCTGCATTGGTTTCCTAGTTTTACTCGGAAACGTAATTTGGCTCTACAACAATCGGTATCAGAATTACTCTATGCGTTTCTAAAGTCCGGTTTCAAGCCCCCATTTAGACGGGCACATCTAAACTACCTGTGCTTTTCAACCATGCACTCTCATCTTCACGTGCAACCCGTAGCAAGCGAAGCTCAGTATTTCAGCATCTGAGGAATAGCATTCCCCTGCCATTTGGAAGTCCCAACATTAAAGCACACCCTGCTGCGTAGCGTGGAGTAGTTCGTGAAGATTGCAACTACGATGCGCATCGCTTGCGCATGTACTGCTTACTACACTGCGCCCCTCGGTGCCTGACTGATCTCCAGTCTCTACAGCATCAGGCTGTAGGATTGCTCTGGCTCGAGCTGTATCATTTTCCTGAATTTGAGCTAGGCGTTCTGCTGGGCAAAGGACACACGCTTCGAAAACTCTGTACGATAAAAAAATGCTTCACTCACATATATGTGCCCATTTGGTGTAGCAATGTTTTCCTCCCATGCCAAACACCCTTCGTCGCCATCTGCGTTGCTGGCGGCTTTCCATCCATCGAGTAGAAACAACTATTGAAATTGCGTGGTGGTCATAGCTTTGCGCAGTCGCCCAATATTTCTTCTCAAATCTGGGACGATCTTTCAGCTTTAGGTGACGATAAATAATGCGCGGCAGTTCCCGCTCCTTGGTTTCTATGTATTCCATCAGCTGTGACACAAATGATCCACAATGTTTGCAAGTGAAGGAGTCCTTCCGCTATAGGCCTTCTCTCAACAACTTGGAGCAGTCCTCAATCTCTGCGCCAAGGCAAATGAGGTGACCCTTTTTCTTCAAACGCCTTGCCTCACACAAATCCCCTGTCACACGACCTCTATCTGACTCCCACAACCGACGCTCATTCGACAGGGAATCGACACCTTCCACCCATGGGAAAAGGCACGTCTCTTCAAGGTCGAAAAGTTCTCTCAAAACATTAAGAAATGTATGAAACCAGTGAACGAAAAGATCCACGTCTCTAGAGTAAGCATTGTTGGTCGCTGCTCAACGTCAGCAAACATGGTGTACATATCGCTCATTTCTGCCTTATCCCATTGCCAACTTGGGCAACCAGCTCGTCAGCCCACTGGTCTGCAGAGAACAGTAGTGGGAACGAGCGATAACAAAATGCGCGACAGTAGTTTGGAGGTACGAGACAGATATTCTGCTCTCGAACATTGCTTTTCGACCCGAGTTTCGCGGCGAGAGGGACAGCAGACGGTGCAACAAGCTTCCCTTTGATGAGGAATCTTGTTCTTTGATATTCAATGGTTGAGCCCGGTCCCTCAGATTTGTCGACGAGTTGGACAACTTGTCAATAGTACTTCCATGATGATCGGCAGAGCTTTGTGTCGGTGCCGAGTTTTCATAAGATGTCTTTCGTGACGAGCCAGAGAGAACTCTCCGAAAAAAATTGGGGCGCGGAGAAGACCGTGATGATGATTTCGTATTCTTAATGTCACATTCGTGATTAAGCTCAGATGAAGTTGCTGTTGGCAACGTTTGGAGACCAGGTGCAAATTGTTCCCAGAAAAGTAGAGCAGACGGAGAAATACCCCTAGGGAGGCTGGAGGGGGTCATTTTCAGGTGAAAAACTCCAGTGCGGCTGGTACTAGAAACTTAGATTACCACGGGCTTTCTGAGGGCATCGAACTTTTCGCTGCAGACAGACTCGTCGTCATGTAAGGGACACTGCGTTTTAATGGGTTCAGAAGCAATTCGTGCTTTTTTCTGGGATTGATGTCGAGGTAGATTGCCGAGTGCGAGAATAATTTCTCAGAGTGACATGGATTACGTGGCAGAATATTGTTGAAAGGCCTGGATAAAGATCAGAAAGGTTACTGTGATGACAAACATTAGCTAAGGAGTTTTGAAAAAAACGCGCAGCGGATGCGGGTGTAATTGAATCCATTGAGCGATATTCAGAGGGAAGTTGTTTTGTCGCTTATCACTGCTTGCCATCTGCGAAACCTGGGCTAAATGAAGAGTCATTCCTCCGGAAGGCAGTGTTTAAGGAAATAATTTTGCTTCGCACATGCAGGAGAAAGGAGAACAATTGCATTTTTGGAACTGGGGAAACTTGATGTCTTTAGTTAAAACTGCGCATACCGAAAGATCGAGCTCCGGGCCCCGCCTGGAAGCTATTTGAAAGATACTGGGCTGTATATAAAATGACCGCACGTTGACGGTGATGTTGAAAGCATTCCTTTTATCTGTCTCTAGCTAGAATACACATAGAAAATAGCATTCAGAAACTTGAAAGAGCCACATGGGTTGATTTGTATAATTCGGCTTGACCACAGTAAACTTTGTAAAAAGGTAAGGATAGGTGTCTTATGCCGCGAAAATCGTAGATGCTTACCTTGATGTTTCGTTGAGAAGTGGCTGACGCCATGAATGACCTGGAGAGGGAATGACCAAACGTGGTCGTGGATATCGACGGCGATGAGAAGGTCAAAGGTGATGACTCGTAGAGGCTTATTTGTTGACGTATTCGACCGGACATGGCAATTTGCCATACCAAAACGATCGGAACGGCTGTGTGAATCCCTTTGCTCGAGTCGAAAACGTATGGTACATGATAGCGTATGGCGCCTTTGTCCAAAGCAACTGGGCGCGATAATTTTTTTGATAGATAAGGAAAAAATACTGCGATTATCACAGTTGGCATGTACAGTACAGTACTGTACAGTACAGTATCAGTATGAGGCGTTTATCCTTGCCTATGCAGTACAACTTCATCTGGTTCCCAAGGCATTTGGAGGAAAATTTGCCCGCCTACCCTTATGGGTACAAATTTCTTGCCTTTTTTTTTTTTAAAGTCAAGCGTTTTTCATGTTGAATGCTGCTGCATTGAACATTTCCGGTCGACGGGAAGAATGGATTAATACCTTACTGTTGCTCAAGCCCAGGAGCACCTGTTCCCATCCTCAAGCACTCTCACCCCAATTCCTCATTCCGCAAGCACTCTCACCCCAGTTTATCTTTTCCATCTACTTCTCCACCAAACACCATGCCAGACCAAATCCCTCAACCTCCGATGGACTACATTGTTCGTCGAGTCCGTATACACCGTAAGAGAACCCCATTCCGCAGATTTCAGCGCTTTCTTGTTCGCTTCGTCGTTCTCCTTGCAATTACTGGAGGCGTTATCGATTTGCTGCACCCTCGCTCAATTAAACCGAAAGACCCCTCCTCACCCATTACTCTACCCGACACCCTTCCCCCATCAACAGTTCACCTGACCCCTGTCGTCACTCTTCGCACGGCAATCCGGTGGACCCCTGTTGAAACTCTCTCTCTGCATCATCTACCACCGATTCCCGCAGACAAGCCCGCTCTATTCGCCGCCTCCCCCGTCTCCCGAACATTCTACCCATGGGAAAGCACCGCATTCTTCATCTCAATCAAGCATGGCACCGCAATGCCTTCCGCAGTGAATCTCACAAAAAACCAACCATTCATATCCCACGATTCTCCTCGTTTTCCATCCATACAGATGGCAAACAAGCAACTCTTGTAGAGTACGCAGACGGCTTATCAACAGCCGCCGCTCTGTATGCCGCATGCGTCGCCACCATAACCGTAGGGGATCCATCACTGCCAACGTACGCAGTGCTGTCCGAGCTTCGCAATTTTAAGGATTTTCTGCGAGCTTCACGGACTCCTGGCCCAAACACTGGCTCCAAGGGATGGATGACGTGGCCACCGGGCCTGGGAACCCTTCGACAATTTGCGGATCGAAAGCGGAGAGCCAGGGCTGCCGTGCGAGTGGAAAAGGTCACGGTCACGGACTCGGATACGATACGGACGTGCGGGATTTGTGATTAGACGCTTCAGGTCTCAAATTTCAATCGGGAACAATCCAATCGCGATCAGTGTATATTTGCTGTGAAACGAATCGCAAGCGCGTAGAGACTGATTCAATATGCTGTGTCAAAAATATTCGAACCAAACTAATGTGCTGTACAGTAATAGTAGCTAAACATCTCGCGGTCAAAAATTTAGACCAATGAATGATTTAGACCACCATCTCGCTTGCCAGTAAGTATTATTGTCGAGCTGCTGTATTTGTCGTTGCAGTAGCTTCAATGCGCGGCTGACGACTAGATCGCCAAAGTCAGGGGGTAAAATTGGGGGCTTTACTGATGAGGGATGCAGGACGGCTATTTTCCGAAGACTAAAGGGACAGGTCTAGCGGCCTGCATCTCCTCCTCGACCATAGAGAGAGAATTTTAGAGTTTTAGAAACGTTGATCGTTTACCGTTGCTCTGCCGAAATGTTCAGCCCCGACCCACCTATCTATGACAAATGATTAAGATATCATCATCTGTAAACAATCATTTCTGTCCTGTCCCTCTGTCCCTATACTATCTACATGTAATGTACTTAACCTCTCGGCACATAAGGAAACGAAAGCTGTCTTGCAATACTAGTAAAGAAGACAAACCAAACATGGACTACTAAACTTCTGCGACGACGTCGAAGCTCGACGGGAGGAGTGGAGACTCGGCTTTCTCAGCAGCTTAGTTGTGCGATTTGGTCCACGTGTGCCGCGTCTGTATTATGTCGCGCCCCACAACATGCAGAGTTTAGCCACCCTATTTAAACTTAAAATTGTTTTTGGTTTGTTACGGTGGGGTATGATGTGCGCAAATTCGCACACGAAAAAAATCTAGAAGAGGACCAAAATTGTATACAGTATCGGAATTTGGAAGATATTTTTACAGTTTCTGAATTTGCAAGATATTTTTAATTTGGATGAGTGTCGCAAAATCATGGGTTGATTTTTTTTTAAGACCCTGTGTCATTAATAGGTGCCGTTACTG
Source organism: Kappaphycus alvarezii (assembly GCA_002205965.3). Lineage (NCBI taxonomy): Eukaryota > Rhodophyta > Florideophyceae > Gigartinales > Solieriaceae > Kappaphycus > Kappaphycus alvarezii. The sequence goes on from NADL03000546.1 coordinate 416,834, forward strand.
TACATGTCCGGTCGTCTTACTTTTCGAAGACGTCGCAGTATTTAAAGTTCGAAATCGACGTCGTTGAGGCAACCCCCCGCCATCAACTACCCCATCAGCCCCCCTTCTTTTGGCCCTTAACATGACCAACTCCGCCCTTCCCTCACCATCACCAAGTCATCCCGAGGCCGTCGTCCACTCAACGCTTTGGCCCTGATGGAAAATGGTCCAACTGACTACGATGATTACTGTAGAAGGTTGGACCGGGAACGCGTTCGGGAGTGGGTCCGCCGTAACTGCTTCGAGCAGGCAGAAGATGCAGAGAAGGAAGAGGAGGAAGAAGAGGAGGACTGCGTGATCCGTGGGAGCCACTAGTGTAACGGTGGGGGGCTCCCATGGAGAATGAAGGGGAGCTGAGGGAGTAATTGTGATCTCTGACTCTTCTGACGAAGATGAAGAGAGGAGTGAGAGGAGATGAGGAGGATGAGGGAGGGAAACATGGAAAGTGCTGGATTAGTGGAGAAGGAGCCAGAAAAATGGACCAGGTGGCCCCGAATCTGGAACCGGATGGGGCGTCCTCAGTGATCTAGATATTTCGCAGGAGGCAATGGAGAATTCTAGGCCGTTCGCGGATATTTGTGTGGACTGCCTTGGTGGAATGGATATTTTGGGGGAACTGTATGGCTCTGATATTGATGAGTAAGATATTAAGGAAAGAATCTCGATATTTTATCCTGATAGTATCTGCTGTTAGTCTTTCTCGTTCACACGATTCCATTTGGTGCATTTTATGGTTCTTATTATTTTTCTGTGAGACTTTAGGGTTAGCCAAAAAGTCTATAAAAGCTGAGTAAACTGTTTCCTCTTGTGGAGGTCAAGCAAGTTGGCAGACAACGTCAAGCCAAGTCCCGAGTAGTAGGGAGTTGAGAGTCAACTTCAGACCCAAGAAACATTTTTACTAAGCTGGTCCCAGAGCATCCATGGTAGATCCTGCCCCTTCCATACTTGCTTGTAGCCCTCTCAACTCTCTTCAATAAACATTTATTTTTTTGTTCGTTCAACTATACCAAGGTAGCACTTTTGTCGCTCACAACACCTCCTTCTTGGGGTAGTTGGTTCTGAGTATCTCTTCTCCCAACGATTTACCCCTATCAGGGTATTCAGGACTTCGCATGTTGCTCCTGCACATGTCTGTAGTAAAGTAAAACAATTGTCCTACTAGACCACAGCAGCGACGTAAAAATCACTCTGTTAGCCCCTTCCCTTCCTCACTCGTTGCATGGGCCGCGGCGGAGCGCGCGGCGCGATTGCACGGATTAACCAGGCGCGACACCCACACTGCCTATGCTTCCCGCCTACGACCTGCGAAAGACACGGTGACAAGGTCCTTTGCGCTCCGCAAGAAAATACCCTTAGAGTTTCTTTCTTCGCAATTTTATTGCTGACCGAGGCTAACGTCGTGAAAGTAGACACCCCTTATTAGTCAGCCTGGAGTTCCTCGACGCTTTTGGCGCTGATGTGGATGTTTCCCAGGATAGGCTTCGTGGGGGCAATGGTGAATGGGAAATGCCCTTGTGCGACTCCAAGGGTACTTAGTACATTTTCTGGGATGAGCTTGGGATGATGTACACGGTAGAGGACCATAGAAGGATGCTTAAGCACTTCTACCACCTGGCCTATCAGAGGCTTTTCACTGTGCTACGTCGTGCACACCCAGATGAGTGTACAGCAGAAACTATGAGCAACTCGAGGACATTGAGAGCTAGCGTCATATCGGTCAACGACTTGCTAAGGATCAAAGCCGCTTCCGAGTGAGCCTGACTGATTCTGACATTGCATATATTGAATCGCACAATTTACTGCGACTTGTCCACAATTCAAGGAAGCAGAATTCTCCATATAGTAAACAAGGACACAAAGTTCAGGGCTGCAACGTTCGTAGAGGAGCAGAGCGCCCAGGGCGTATGGAACGTATACTCCGACATATGGGCAAGCAAGTATGTAGGCCATTCAACGGAGATCTATGCCGATGGGGGTCCCAAGTTTGGGTTGGCAGAAATCAAGGGGCAATGCAACCCCAACGGGATCAGAATCAAACTATCTCGAATAAAAAGCCATAATGCAATTGGTGTTGGTGAAAGATGCATTCCTGCGCAATTTATACAGGAAAGCTAGGGTGAACAACCAAGCAGGGAAAAAGGAACTGTGCTGACACTAGCACCGAAAGATCTGAACTACACCGCCGGACTAAATGGAATTTCGACTAATATCTAAGTGTTCTGTATAATTCACCGATTACTTATTGAGCCATTTGAGTATCCTGTCGAAGTGCAACATGTGGCTGCTATTGAGAACCCACGGAGGGAGCTTTCCAAGGTCATCGCAAGGGCGGGGTACAGTAAGCTTTGCGGAGCTACGAACCAGGAGCTGCTACGACCTATTTGACGATCGGATCCGAAGTACTTGTGTTTCTGGAAAATAGAATCGTTAGAAGAACCCTATAAACTCCATGATTAATCTGGAAAGATTACCTATCTTGACATGCAGGGAAACAGCAATAGATTCTCTATTGAAAAAGTGAAAAATATTCACGGTGAAATACCGCAGCCGAGAAGTTATGCACAGGTTGATTCTATTGATACTCCAACTAAAGAAGATATGGCGGTAGTTAATGTAGGTTAGCTGATTACTCAGGACTATTGTAGCCGGCACAACGATGAACAGTGTGCTAGTTAGCGATCTCACCTCCCATGATCAGGAGAGCCAAAGTGACACTCCAAGGGTGCTGCCCTAGGCTCGTACGATATTTATTTGCAGAAAATGCAATTTCTTTCCTTTTTGGACCCAAGGACGCTCTGCTACTCGCAGTGTGGCTAAATAGACATATGAAATATTACTTGGTCTGATATCACCTAAAGAACCACTACATATGAGGTTACTATAGGATTTGGTGGTTTACTTGTTAAAGATCTTAAATTTGCTCTCGGTCGGACACCACCAAGGGAACCTATAAATATGAGTGTTACTTGTGAGTTAATTCGGTGCGTCAGCACTAGGCAACAAGCCAACCGGAAAAAAGCATTAAGTATTACTCAAGGTGCTAACATCCTCGGGGAGGTTTGAGTTGGCATGAAACGGTTTTGGTACATGAGAGGGGAGAACGGAGGCAAGGTGCATTGTACAGGGGTACCATTACTCAGAAAAAGACCTTTTGGTACATAAAAATTCCAAAATAATCCAAAAGTCGACCATAATATATGTTTCTCTTGCTAGAAACATGGATTGTCGTATTTTATCAACGATATATCAGAAGCATACGTACAAAATGAATATTATCTCAGGCACGATATATTACTAGTCCTCAAGGGAAAAAAGGAAAATATTGGAATACTGAAAGGCCAAATCCTGAAAATTTTGCGGCCTTAAACTGGCTACGCGATTCTGGCGATTACTGGATGGCAATAATTGATACACATATGAAAATTGAGCTTGAACGCACTTCTCTAAAGAAAAAACATTCTCTATATGACCTAGTCAATGATAGGAGTTGTGAAGATGGAATAATTGGAATTTATGTTTGATGATTCCCTCGGGATGGGAAATGATCGAATTATTGAATAAAAATCCAAAATAAACAAAAATTTGAAGCAAAGGAGCTGGAGTGTAATCAAGCCGAATTACATGAAGTAAGTAAAATGAAAGATCCGAATGGGGTATTCTACGTTAAAAGGACAAGTTCGCTGATAATATGGCTATAATATCGCTGGAAGCCACGCTTGACAACTTCCACAGTTCTCGCGCAGCCCTGGCGTAGATCACACATACTCGCCCGGAGCTTTCGTTGCATTGATAAAAATGTTCACAGGTGACTCGGCCGCATTTTCGACCGACACAATTCGAGTCCTGAACAGAGCCATCGCAAGGCTTTAAGGGGAATGCAAAGAACAAATCTATGACCCTTATTCATTGAGTGTGCGGGTCTTTGGGAAATATTAATGACAAACAAGCCCGACATGGCCTCTAGATTCAGGGGCTTACTCTTTGTATATAACGAACAAGAACGATGCCGTTATTTTTTTACATCCGGCCATCCCCAGGAAGCAGAGGCTTTTGCGGAAATTATTTTCATTTTGTGGAGTAATGTTGACGGAACTTTCCTAACGTAGCTCCTGTCCACTTTAAAGCCGCTGGCAATCAATTACTGACAAAATGAGAGAACTGAAAGAGCTCTGGAATTCTGACCGATGCCAGGCACCATGGGGAAAGGAGATTAGACAACTTATCTTACACGCAAAGGCTGTAGCGCCTGCTCTTGAGCACCGAAAGCGTAACATCCACAGAGCGGCAAGACTGGGAAAAGAAAAGGTGTACGGAAAGGCAGTTTAGACACCAAGCTCATTGGGTGCCTTCCTGCCAACTGCGGAAGTTATAAAGGCCCCGTTGCGACGCACCCGTAGTAATCAATTCCACAGGAGACTGCGTATCAAACTTCACTGGACGGTGTATACACCCTCTTCAATTTTACAAAGGAGGAGGTGCTAGGAGCCGTTCGCGCCTTCAAACCAGGTTCTTATGGAGTGGGACTCTGGCCTTAAGCCATGTCACTGTGTTGAACTGTTGAGAGACCCATACCTGTCCGGCCCCTACTGTTCTTACTTTCGTCATTTGACTTGCGAAGCTAGCTGCTGTCTACAGCGTTATGCAATATCCCTTTATGAGATGTCACAGCATTCTGTCTCATGTTCAAGTGGATGCCCAGTAACGCACTAAGAATGAAGCCCTTTCACAAGCAGTCGAGTTAACGTTTGAAATTTAGGGCCTCTGATAGAGACCCGAAGAAAACCGAACCCACGATCTCTGGGCTAGTAACCTACGATTTGCACCATACGTAACTGTCCCAGTAATGTATGCGAGTAGTTGACATAGGGTATCTAAAGTTGGAATCTATTGCATCTTAACTCTTTTAAAGTGTAGAAAATGTGGATAGAGATCTACTGCAGTGCGCTCACTGTCTGACAGTGTAACTTTTTTATTAAAAAAATATTAGGCCTTAAAAAATTATTTGACTACCACAGTACAGTACGGTTTACTTTTTTGTCCTCACGTGAGGAAAAAGTGTGCGTCATATGAGGGCAGTGATATGTAGGATTTACACTAGAGTCGGTGAGACGGTGCGCATTCCAGGTGAGGAGTTAATAAAATTATCATCACCAAACCCCTTTCTGCCAATCCTTACCAATTCCACAGGATTCCAAGGCATTCTAACCGATTGGAGGCCTTCAGTTGCCCCTTTAAAAATTATAACTCCCCTTCTTCTATGAATATGCGCTGTTAGAAACATCCGTAGGATAAAAGGGTACTGATATACCTCAAATGATGATATTTACTCTTTATGGGTTCTATATACAGCACTCAAAATCTTCCTCCTTTCCCCCGCCAACTCCTCGCTTACATTTTTTCTCAGGGGACTGTAACGTGCTGATAAAAGAGGAGCAAAAACATCTCTGAGCAGTTATTCACACCTATCCACATCTCTACCAACCTGAATATGCACACCCTCAAACCTCATCCCTCGGATCTGAACTCCGCCGCAGCGCAAGAGCTCCTAGTGGCCCCAAAAATACCACAAATTCATACACTGCAGGTTACAATCATACGAAGATATAAAGTTCTCTCATGATACGGAATGAGATGTCGAGGATGGATAGCCCTCCTCGACAACTTTACAGAACTTGAGCAGAACTCGTAATGTCGGTGCTTTGATTTTGTTATAAAGCACAGAATAGAGTATTTCGACCGGAACGTGGGCCACTCAACGGTCTGCTGTGAAGCCTTACCGTGAATTACCAATAACTTCGACCTGACAGCGAATTTCTACAGTTGTTCCTGTGAACTTTTATTTCAGTTCCTCGACCTGGCCTGGTTCCAACTCCAGTTTTCGGAAGCTACGAGATGCATCTCCCGTCCCTTAAATTCCATATTAGTAGATTAAACATCTTCTTAAACCATTTTTGGAGCCTTTCGATACATAAACTCGAACCTGGAGCGCCGACTGGTGCCGTTTCTACGCCTTTAACCGTACATAATCTTTTTCACAACTTCCTTCCACGCGGTATAGTTTCCCGATAAAGTACTTGATATGAACCTCTTAATACTTCTCCGACCATTTTCTCTGCCGTACAGTTAGACAAAAGGGAATAGACTAGAACTGATTTGCCCCGAATTAATTTTTCTCCTATGTATTTGATGAGAAACACAGCCATTAAAGTAAAGTGAATTGTATGAAATGATTATTATAGAGGAGCAACACGGCTCGATTATTTTCCTTCTTATAAATTTAATGACTACATCAGCGGTGGAGTCCTTATACGGTACTGCAGATGAGTCTTATCGAGGTGACCGGCAAATTCTAGAGGGATGTTGTTGAGTTGGAACCGATGCAAGGGTCATGTGATCGTCTCGCTAACTCAACGACAAAAGAATGTCTCGAATAGCCCAGTAATAATAATACATAGTGGACATATATTTTTGGATTGCGGTGAGCTTTTGACAACTGTCCCAACTTTCGAAAAGTTATAGATGACATTTGGCACTTCTGGCCTCTAAAATATCTTCTTGACGAACTGCTTCGTCGTGATTAGGCTCCAATACACCAGTTAATCATGTAATGCTATGAGAATCGTGCTTATTTTTCCAATAGGAGCCACTACCCAGAGATCCGCTTTTATAACTGAAATGTTTTTCCTTCCCACATCAAAAGTACTTTCGGATTTCGTCTCAACCAGTCCCTGTGCTCTACACTTACATTTTTGATCTCAAGTCCGAGCAGAAATCAAAAAAGGCCCTTAATTTGGCTTCGTAGTCAGCCTGACCTATCCTTTCAGCTACGATTAATCCGAAACTACTTCCTTTTACTACTGCCATGTTTTCATTTGGATCCTTGTAAGTATAGAGAAAGAAATTCCTTAAATGATTGATCCTTCTTGAAATGATATCGAGTATTATGCGACTATTTCGAGCCACTCTCTCATTCAATTATATACATAGTTCTGTATAAAAGACGTGTAAGGCCTTGGTGATCATTAATCAACTCAAAATTTTCTGACGAACTATATTGATTAGGAATTATGATACTTAAATATCGTTCCGGTGCAAATTGGAGCTTTCTTAAGCCAAAAATTCGTCTATCAATCTTTCATCAGCACCTCTATCAGCATTATACCATTTTACTTTGGGACGACATTACAAAATTTATCTCATAATTAGTCTCGAATGTCGCTATGGCAGCCTTTGATTTATTTATTTCGATGTCGATCATTGAAGTGGGGCAAAAGATATTTTATCGGTCCTCTTGAACAAAAACAAGGAAATAGTTTCTTGTATCGATGAATCTAAATTTATTAACGAACTTGCAAGATTTGTGGATCACGGAACTCAAAGTAGCTTATTCAGTTGATGTTGCATTAAATTTTCACTACAAGGTTATTCCTCTCGAGATGCAGAATCTAGTTAGACTTTCAAACAGCTAGCAAAAACAAAAAGGATCACGGCGTATTCAATTTTACTGTCTCTCGTTTACCATCCTGACTGGGAAACTATTCCGGAAGTTGCATAAAAGAGTTGGTGAGGTAGAGAAGTGGGAAGAGATAAGGATGTAGAAAAGAAGTAAGGCCGTAAATCAATGAGGAATATTGATGCAGGAATACGCCCTCGTAATCCTGTTGTTTTCTTTTCACCTACAAAATCTGCTTAATTGCCGATCAGGTACGAAACTTGGACTGAAAAAATATAGCAAACCGAACTCTCCAGTTTCAAGTGGGTTTACAGAAAGGTTCAACTCCATAATTGACATAGTAATCGGAAAATGTAAACGTATATGAAGGAAAGGACAATTAGTTGGAAACAGGATACCTAGTACCTGAAAAGCAAATTCATCAACGACGAGGCGGAAGACTAAAGCGAAACGGATTCAGGAGAAGAGATAAACTTCGTTCGCGAGTTTGAGATTGGCAGGAAATCTAAAGTTTCCAAGGGTACAAATGGAGCTCCGGGTCGGACGTTTAAGAGAAATTCTAGTGAAAGGAAAACTGAAGACTACCGCTCTCCTACAGGTACCTAGGAAAGCGGCCGCAACGGACATCTTTATGTTAGGAGCTGCTTCGGGTTATTGTGTGAAGGTAAACGTTGTTGCGAAGTAACGACGGTAAATTTGTGCTAGCTTGGCATATCCATCTCAAATGTAGTGTCCCTTTTCGATCTTCTAATCGTTTTGACCCGCTATCAAAGGAGGTTTCGACCCCATCTGCTTGAATGCGATAAAAATTACCCATGAAAGTAGAAGAAGAAGTTTAAGAGAAAAGGGAACGCATTAAGAAGTACTGCGGCATGTGCACCCCTACTACTAAGCTAAATTCAGTTCCGAAGGCTACAAGGCCGGGTCTAGGCACTTTACCGCTGTGACTAGCCATGTAGACCCCTGTGACCCCTCAACCTGGAAAACACACCTTAAAGGTGAGTGTAGCGCTCATCTAAGCTTTAAAGTGGATCTACACTTGCAGCTCTCTATCAGAAGGCACAGAAGGAATATGGGCGTGCAGAAAGAAAACATCAAGGCGGCTCAACATAAACTGGAACTTTGGATTAGTTCATACCTTAAACCATCGAACTAGCCCAGAAATACCAGAATCGTCGAATGATTTGAAATTAAAAGAAAAATACCGCTTGAATTTATAATAAATACGCGATATTTGCTCCACATGTGCGGGTTCCGTAATACTGTACTCCATACCCGGCAACACGCAGAATTTATGCAGAATTTACCCACCTATTCAGAATTAATTTTGTAGTTGACTTCAGTGATAAAGGTATTCTACAAATACAACTACCATTCAGTAATTTTGCAGGAATAACCCCGGCACCTTTCGATAAATTTCAGTAGACCTCATAGATAAGTCTCTCGCGATATGTAGAATGCAAAATAAAAATTTAGCAATCCACCCATAACGGCCATTAAAGCCTCATAAACGAAATCAATTTAACTGAAATTATACTAGCCCAAAGTATTCATTTGGGTATTAACACTATGTCACAATGCATTCAGAACAAGCTGCCTTATAGAATGAAAAAAATTACACAGCTCAGCTGTTTAGGCACTATAAAGGCAGATAAAACGACTTCAGTAGTCCTTTTTTATCCCTTTTCTCTCTAGAACCTGATTTGTACGGTTCAGTATACTTTCAAGCAAGCTCGCAAGGTAATCCAGGGCAGTTTTATCCCACTCTTCCAGAATGATTATGAATATTTCTTCATATCAAAAATATCTTTAATGGAAGCATTAAATTGCTGAAGAAATGATAATGGCCAGTTTCTTTTATATTGTAACATTTAAAGTATCGTTTAGGCCAAAAAATTTGGGTGTGCTATAATTATCCCGCGCACTGTATTTCCGCGAAAGCATCGGAGCTTTAGTCTCCCAAGTTTGGAAATTTGACCGGGAAGAGCCCACTTCTGCCAGAAGTCTCGAGGAGTGCTTAGTAATTTCTATGCTTCTGCGGGAGGTGCTTGCTACAAGTCTCCGCGGTAGTTTAAAATTGCTGCACCAAAGAGTCGCGGAGACTTTTGTGGCAGTTATGGGATGCGATTGGCAGGAATGCGGCAGAAAAGCTGTTGCGGAAGGCAAGGCCTAGTATTCGGCAATGGGCCTACCATCCCCCAACCAGTTTGTGCCACTCATAATTAATCTGTTCAAACCTGGCGCAAATGCACGCAGTAATGAAGATACCTATAGCTCTTTCGTCCGCTTTTATATATCTCCCGCCGCGGTGTGGTCAGCCACAGCTTGTGATGCACTTTCGGTGCTTCAAGTCGTACTCGTGCAGATGCACGAGTACAGGTCAGTGGCGAGGTACAACAGAGTTTGTGCTTCGCGAGGCTCGGTGTCGGAAGTACTTATGCAGTACCACTAATACTGATCGGAAACAGAGAGTTTCCAACAGAAACGAGAGGATTCCGACGTGGAGTGCGTCGGCGGTGATCTTCTTTTTTTTGTTGAGACGGTGCGGAGGAGGAAAGGGAGCTTCACTTGAGGAGGTGAGCGGGTGTGCGTAAAAATTCGAAGTGTCCGCCCGACTCGGGAGAGTCGGATGGTCGGTTTAATCGATTCGGTAATTTTTCCAAATGGCACTGACGCAGTAAATTTGCCAAGTGGCACAATACTAAATGGAAAAAATACTATTCTAAAATAAAACAATGTAATGTTACGACATACGATATAGGACGACACGTAGTCGATCAGGAGCCAGGGTGCCACCGCATACATGCGCTGCAGCCTCCGTGGTGGGAACGGGTGGGATCACATGAATGGACAACGTACAGTATCGCGTTCAATGATCAGCTGGCTGCGGGCACATACAGGCTCTTAGAGGGGCGCCCTCTGGAATGAGGCTAGGTCTATGCAAAGATTGATTTACTTCTTGGAGCTTTAAAAGTTTTTAATTTTGTACTTTAATTGTGTTGCATTTGAAGATTAGTTTCCTGAACCTAACAGTTTATGCAGAACGAATCACTTTACAGTACTTCTGAACCAGCTCACAGAATCCTGACAGTGACTGTAAAACTAGACCCCATTGGAAGGAGGTCCAAATTGATTTTTTGTTAGAGTATGGCGGCTCACATTACGTATTGCACGATTTAATGTACTATAGAGTATCACTATGGAGAAGTATCGACAACTTGGAGACCAAGCGGCAGATCTTTGTGTGGGGAGAGTAGCCTCAGATGGACCAATCGGCCAATTTCAGTGGTTTTAATACTTGATCGAGAGCTGTGCAAAGCAGAAGGAGTCCGCGTTCAGCACAAGGTGAAGTATATATTGCCAGTTTCACCAAATCCCTCAAGAAACAGCATCTTTCCTTATGCAAAGAAACGCTGTGGCGACGGTTTCGTGCAACGCAGCTTGCCTTACGGCTGACCTTAAACCAGCGTTGTGAGGTCGTACCTAATGACTCTGCCTCATTTTCAGACTATGTAATACACAAAATTGTCCCCTTAGTCTTCGGAAAATATCAATGTTTCATCCTTCATCAGTAATTTAACCCAAATATCCTACATATCTAACGCACTAGAAAACCATAACTTTCCCTCCTGCCAGGATTGAATGCTATACCAGCAGACATTCTGATGCACCCGCGACACGAAGGAACGGGCTCATCCTTTCCTCTCCCGGCAGCGCTTGACATCACTGCCATTTCACCATTCCAGGAGAGTACACGGTTCATGGGAGCAAAAGATACACAGGCGTTAACTAATCCAGTCGAGAAAGGGAAGATGTGATATTGGGCCAATAAAGAGGCAGTCAGCCCTGGCGAGGACGAGCACTGCCTGAATGATCCAGACTAGGTTCGTACTTTGTGTCTCGAGCTTTAGAATCGTTGGGATCGCCATTCGAGACGACATTCAAGGTCATTGGTGCGTACGCTGCAGTCATGGCGATTCCAAGTAATTGCTCCACAACGGGACTCATAATGGAGTCCATTTAGCGGCGAGTGCTCTCGCAACGCATCATATAGGACTCAAAATTACATAGAGCATTTGTGAGGACAGTACCGATATTGGCAGTTGCACTAAACGCCGCTGACATTACCGTCGCCATATCTTCGAACTCGAGTGGCAATTGAGAACTCAAAACGACAGAGAGAGTAATACCACTCCGTCGTTAAAGCGGAGTTGATGGCGAGTGGATTGGGACCTTTGGGTTATAAATTGCACTAGATAAATGCTTTGACGTTGATAATGATAGAGATAAGCGTCGTGTAGGGCTGCAGTTCCAGTTACGCAGCGGATCGACCGGCTGAAAAGAGATTGAACACAGCAAATTCCCATATCGTCCACGACTAAACCAGTAAAGAATGTACGAATCATGAAACTTGTGGCAGAAACTCAACTTTTGCACTCTAATTCCCTCGTCCCCCTCCGCCGCGTCAGTGGGCAGTCTAATGTCCTCTACAATTCGAGTCGTTGTCGAAAGATGAATACTATTCTCGTTTTTAATCAAATTGCAACGCTCAGTGTTATTGTACTATTCATCCGCACCAGAAATAGCGTTTGCGGAGGCACGATAGGTTCGCTGTTGGTCCGCGTCGACTTGTTCCGGCTGAACTTCCTCAAGACAATTTGTGTTGCGAGTGAACATGTACTGGAGTTGGATGGTGAGCTGCCGATCGCTGTCTTTTTCTTTGGAGTCTATCAATGCTGCTGTATTATCTTTCTGGTTTTATTTTGGCGGCTGCCGATGACACGGCCACGACAGCTCCAACGATTGTGAGCACGACAACTGGTTTAAACCTGTCGGATCTATAGCCAACCACGGGTTTACTGTCGCTGGGAATGTTTTCAACCTCGGTCAAGTGTTTGATGATGGAGTGCCCGTACTACTCCTTCACCGCAGTCCTCATATAACCCATCATATCAGGATGCATGTTCTACTTGAAGATTGTTTATTCCCTTGCCAATAAAGAAATCCATGGCAAAATCTTTTACAGGGAACTTAACAACAACACCGTTTTGAGAATATCCATTCCTGACTCCAAAAAGACAATGCAAGTTTCTTGCAAATAGGTAAGCGTGGTTGTTTTGTTACCAGACGGTACCACATGAGTTTGAAAAAGCCACTGCCAGCTGGGCACCGAGCAGAAGGTGGACTCAACTTAGACGAGGAAATTTGTTGAAGACGTGAGTGGCGGCTTGAATAAAATCTATGAGACCGCCAAGAGTGTAAGCAACGGATACAGGGAGCTAACCGTTATGATCGCAGACAGTGGATATTTTGAAGCGACAACATGTGTCCGCTTCATATTGATGTTGGTGAGGTAGAGTGCGGGAGGAGCAGAATGAGGCAAGTTTAATTGTAAAGATGAAGGTATGTTGCCAAAATGTTACTAGTGGGGGTCTCATCGTGACACGACGAGCAAAATGTGGTTGGAGATAGCAGGTAGGGTCAAGAAAGCCAGCTTGTAACCTTATCAATATCAGGCTACGTTATAAGCACAGGAAAGGCTGAAAACACCAGTTTGCACGTGAGGAAATTTAACACAGTGCGGGTTCTGAGGGCTCCAAAGTGCAAGAAAAAATCAATAAATAGAGTAGTAGTAGTTTACTGACTGATTTCCTTGCCAAGTAATACTGCGCCTGAAAGTCTATTCCCACCTTCGCCCGCCTAATGGCGTCGAATTTATTCTGCTCTTAGCTGCTGCGGCGAATTGTTGCCGGGGGTATCTGCAGTCCTCTTTTTTCACAATGGATAGAAGCATTTTCCTTTTCTCATCGTCCAATTTGACGCCCCGCTCAGACATAATTTGAGGCATAGTCAGGTGTTTAAAATACTCCTTGTTTTCGTGATACCAGTGAATTCCACCGTCATCTATAATTCCCATTTCACCAGTACTACGCGGGTGTGTGGTGATGCAATTACTACTTATATTGAAGTTGTGAAGCTTCATAGCCACCCGATTCACTATAGAGTTTTTCAAAACAGAGTATCCCAAGGGCTTCTGTAAAATTGCCCATTTCTTAACCAGCATTCCAAAAGCTTGTTCAACGTCAACTCTCAGAGACGATATAAAATAGTTTAGGTCATTCTGCCACTCATCAGCTTTGGGTGCTGGGATTGGCGTAATTAGGTCGCGTATTCTCGATTATGCCTCGTCCCCAACTATCCAAAACGGAATTGGAGGTCTTCCAGATTACAAGTAGTCAGCCATGCCTGAAATCGCGAAGGCGAGAGAATCGTGAGTAGACCCGACGCAATAAGCAGAAAAAGACAGAAAAAAGTATTCAGAATAAAACAACAGCTTGAATTGGTAGAGCGAAAAAGCCCTTAAGGTTATTATGAGAGCTTGGGTTCGGATCTTTGTGAGCCTTCTGAATTTTAACAGCGATACCATACAAAGATCCCACACATCTATCTAGAGATATTATTGTTTTTCTTGGTGGTCTCGAACGTGTTGCACATTTCATCAGCCCCCCGCTTGTCTCAGGTAAGCCCGGAACTGACAAATGTTCATTCTTGTCCAGCGTTATCATTTTTCTTAAAAGTACGGCCTACGGTTTTCTCTTTCATCCTATAAGACGCCGCAATATCCCACTCCAGACCCCCGCTAGTTTCCGGAGTGTAATGGATAGCGTTACCTCGGCAGATATGGTCTTGGAATTAGGACCTATTTCGGACTAGAGTTTTTATTTGGCTGGATTTTCACAATTGAGAGTAGTTTTGGCATAGTCTCTCGCTTCATCCGAAATTTAGTCTGAAATTATTTGTCAGTAAGGTTACCAGTCACTGGTTGCAGCGATCGGTAAGGTAGGAGAGGATTTCTTCCAGCGGATCTCTTTTTTCTTTCAGCTTTGAGCTGCATTCTTCTCTTAGATAGTATCGGGTAGCTCATTATTGCAACCTTAATTGCCAGCGGATCAATTGTAGGGGAAAATTCAAATGAAAAACGTCAGTGAGGCAGGTTGCCTCCAATATTGTTTGGCAGAGTAACCATACGGGGCCGTTTGTTCGTGGGCACCAACGTCCATAAATCACATTTGATCGCTTTGCAGCGACAAAATCGTGGTATTCAGGTAACCGTGGGGTCCGTAGCTGCCATGGTGTCGTGGTAGCACCTGAGCTAAACTATAATCCAGAGCCCTATGAATCTCCTGCAATAAATGCTACAGCCCGTACTGATTGCCGCGTCGATGTAATATACCAGACTACAGTACTGTCTATAGTTGGGGGGGAGTGTGATAAGACTTTTCTTTTGAGGTCAGGGGAGCATACAGTACAGTTCCCCTCGCAGCAAGCGTAGGACTGCGACACGGACGAAGTGGACTTCAGGAAAGCGTAATTAAAGGCATCTGTGCGCCGTGCATGAGAGGCAGCGTGGAAGAGGCGGATGAGCAGGATGGCAAGACTTGGGATGTAGGGAGATGGGTCGCGTTCAAAGATGTCTGACGGCCGGAGCGGGCTTTGAAGAGCATCGAGAACCGACAGAAGAGGGAGGCGCGGAAACGGGTGGTGTTTTCCGGACTGCATGAGGGCTTCGATGATTGGAACGGAGCCTGGGCCGGAGCTGGGGTAGAGTCGACCGCAGGGTCAGAGAGGTCGTCGACCTGCATGACCTCCATAACCGTCGAGGCGGACGGGGATCCAGTAAGATGGGTGCGGGGGCGGAAGCTGGCAGATCGGGATGTGGGGCGGGTTGTCTGCGGGGTGTTCCGGAGCAGCGGTGGAGGGGATCGTAGTCACAACGAGGGTGACGGTGCAGTCAACAACGGCAGCGTTGGCCTCGGCGACTGCGGCCGCAGCGCAAAGACGATGTTTGATGCGGGTTGCAGGGCGGCCACAGTGGAGGCCGAGGGGTGCGGCGGAGGTCGCTTCGAAGGGGAATGCCTCGGCGTCAGGGGCGTCCTTGGAGGCGGTAGCCGTCTTGGTTTCCGTGGGGCGTTTGAGTGCAGAGTGGCGGGAGCAGGGGTTGGAGCAGGAACGAGCGCGGGGGGGCGAGAAGAGGTCTTCAGTAGGGACAGCGGCGGCGGAAGAGACGGAGGTGGGGACGACAGGGGCAGATTCGGTCAGGTGTGGAGGCAGGTTTCAGGGGGACGAATAGGAGGCATCCGTGGTAGAATCTGTCGAGGAACATGTCCATGAATGTAGTGCCGCGAGGTGAGATGCTAGCAGAGGTCTAAATGACCCAGGTTAAAGCTCCAGCTAGGGCTTTGCGGGTGGCCATGGTGATGGACGAGGGCTTGGTTCTAATCCAGTCGAAAATCCGGGCGGCGGCGATGCAGGTGTCGACACGCCACTCGACCGTGTTGAGTGATAGCGGTTAAACAACGGAAAAGAGATAACGACTCTCACTATCTCAGAACGGAGGTTTTGCAAGCGAAAAAAGTGCTATCGTAGTATAGTTCCAGGATCAGGGAGTGATACATATCAGGGATTAACGGTCTACAAATTTAATCAGAACGGAAAGGCTCTATTCTTACCGTCGCTAATTAAAAGTAACAAGAACGCTCACTGGGTGTGAAGTTGACTGTCAATTTCCAGACTAGGGACTTGACTTGAAGCTGTTTTTCAAATTGCTTGACCTGCACAAGAGGAAGCAGTTCAATCAGCCTATATAGACTTTTGGATACCCCTAACGTCCGAACAAAACTGAAAAAGATACTAGGAAATGCATAAAGACACTTTGTGCGGATGATATACTCTACCCGAGCTAGAGCAAGTTGTGCGAGTGGAGTCTGCGGGAAGCACTAAAAGTACTCCTTTCAAAACGGTGGAAAGGCAGTCTGGAACAAACTTGGAGACTATTCGAGTTTTCCTTTTTCTCGTGGAAGACGATAGTTCCAGGGACAGATTTTTTTCTTTGTCTGAGTATGAGCGTCTCTTTGTCGCCTTGAGGCACAATGAATGTTGTCGCAAGGAACTTTTCTTATCAAAGCACATATTGAATCGGTATAAAATAGATACAAGAGTATTACCTGACCAGTTCTGGGTGGACGTCGTTCAGGAAGTGTGCAATGACCCGGAGTACAAACCGCAAAAAAATCTTCAGTGTGGTTCTGGACGATAAAAAAATATGTATATGCCCATCACTTCATAGACCAGGATCATTCCTGAAAGAAAAAAAAGAGGTATACCGTAACGAAGTTGACAGAGGTGTATCCTCCGGCAGTAAATCAGTGGGAAATCGCAAATCTACGACCGCTGATGATGCATGGCTGAAAGTCTTAGCTCAGTTGAGTAAGTACCGAAGCGTACAAGAAGCTGATCCCTGGGAAGCATTAAGAGAATACTGCACTACTTGAGGATATTAGGAAATCTCATAAGCTATTTATGGAAGCACGACAGGCTGGAGATGGTGAGTTAACTTCGCTGGCAGAGGATGATTATAGTCGCTTGAAAAGAACCTATTGGGACAGATCTAGGGCTGACCCCATGCTTCTGCCTCGTAGAGTCTGAGGTTGAAGAAGGCCGTTGCGCAAAGTCGACGTTATTCGGCGGATTCGGGGTGTGAATAGACTGCAGGTGTACGTAAGCCTATATCGAAAATCGTTTAGTATACGACCGATAGACTATTCATTGATGATTCATCGTACTCCGAACTTCGCCGTCTCTGATCCGGGACCACCGACAAGGTTTTCTTGCAGCCGTCCATTTTCTCTTTGATAACGCTCTCCATAAAAGAATATGATCCATTTGGAGCTCCGAGGATGTACAAAATACCAGCACCAGCACCACTGCGACTAAGAAGTGCCATGGCGATCGCCGCCGTGGCCTGGGCGTGCCCATGCTCGTGGGCACAGGTCGTCCGATGGGAGCATCCTTAGCGGTTTAGATATCTCCCAGGAGTATATAGAGAATTGTGAGCCGTTCGCGGATATTTGTGGGGACTGCTTGGTAGCATGGATATTTTGTAGGCGTTGTTTGGGTCTGATCTAATTGATGGAAAATGAGAGGAATAGATCGAGTTTTCGTTTCTTAAATATCTTTTTTTAGAGTATGCTTCCCGTCCAGGCTTGACTTACTCAATTAATGATAACGCACATTGTGACACCAATATGTGCTTAGGGTTCTTTGGTCGAATTTTTCAATCCTTCAAGATGCTTTTGAGAATCGAAACTGTATTGGTCTTGAAATAATAGTAAATTAAGGGAAGATTTTTTGCGATAATTCCAATTTTTGGCCTCTCTTTGTCAACATCGTTTCCCTTTTTTGTTCTTCGCGTTGGATTTCTTGTTCTGGACAAGAACAAGAGAACAACATTGTTCTGGACAAGAACAAGAATGCGATGAGGAAGAAACAGTTGTAAAAATAGACATAGGTTAGCAATAAATAGATCTTGTTGTTCTTCGTGTAACAGTGAAGTGTTTTCTTTGTTGAGGTAGGATAGCTTGGTGGTGCGAAAGATCTGTTGATGTAAGGGGAGTGGTTAGGGAAAGGTTTTTTTTAGGGACCATATTTGCAGACCGTGGACGAATCCGAAGATTCTTATTGTACTGTACTAAGGAGCATATTTAGTGACTTTTTTCTTGTATTCTGTTGCGAGCAGGTCACCACTCCTGGCCTCCTTTTTGTTGCTCGGAGACGTTGGGAGGAGCCAGTGGGAGCCCTCTGTGGCGACGCTCATTGCGGCAAAGCCACGCGGTCTCTGGACAACGCCCGTCTAGCGGACGTCTACAAGTCACGAGCGCTACATGCGCTTTGCGAGCTTCACTCTGCTCCCTAACGGCTTATTATCCCTTTTCCCCCTTCCATCCTACCTCTCCGACCGCGCATCACTGAGGCTACCCTCGTGGACGCAGCGAGGAGAATCAAACGGAACAACTCTGCAAACTCTGCAGAGCCTGGCCGCACCGCCTCCCCACGGTTCCATATGGAAGCCAAGGTCTTAGTCAGTCCCATAGCTGGTTTAACGGGGCGTTCTGTCGTCTCCAAATTGGTCAAGCATCGCTACTTGTGACATGCTTTACTCCGTCCTTACCCTGATCACCGCTGCATCCCTGCTCCCTCTCCAGCCATGCCCGCACAAGATCCCGCCCTTTGCCGTCGGATCAGTTCTTCGCTGAACACTGACTGAAGCATTGCTGCTCACGGTCATAGATGATACGAGAGATTTCCTCTCACCGCAGAAATGGCAAATAGCAGTAACAGGTAAAGTGGTAAAGCTGGCATAGACGGCACAGAGCATGATTTGTGCGCCCTTTTCCAATAGATGTACCACTTGCCAAAAGTTGCAGCTTTACTCGCCGATTCCCGCACTGCCTTCAATCCTGTGGACCGACAGAAAATGTTGGACCTTCTCCCTACGCTTAGGCCACCGTAGCGCGTTTCTTGAACATGCTACGCGGCCTTTCCTAATCATCTCCGTTGGTCCTGAACCGTCAACGCAGGCTGAGCCCACCACCAAGGCACCCAAGCGGGTGACCCTGCCAGAATGATCCTTTTTCCCTTTACAATCCCTTGTCCGCCGGATCGTCGGCTCTACCAACATTCTCCGGAACCAGTCGTGTGTGAATGACGCTCAGTGCTACGGCTCCGCCGTCGGTACCTAGTCTAGCGTTTGTCTAGGCTCTCCTCCAATTCGTCCAGGAGGTCAGGGCTACTCCGCTGTTCATGCCTTCTTCGACCAGCTGCCGACGCAAGCATCATCATCGATTCGGCCCCTGCCCGATGCTGCACCGCTCCGTACTCAAGGCACTAATCGTCCCGTACCTTCTGGCAGCTGGGGACCCAAGGCGTGCTGCCCTTAGTTCCTCCCTTTCAAAAGCTGAACAACTTTAATGCTCTTTCCTCGCCACAGTACCCGGCTACCCGTGGTCCCATGACCTTTGCCCTTACGGTCTCAACGTCCTCGCTGCCTAACCTACCATTACTCAATACCATAAACAGGATGCAGCAAGAGGACGATGGCTGGAATGCCACTCTCACGCTCCCGCAACACAGCGATGCTGGCATACGCCTCCGCATTCGTGAACTCGCCTTCCGACACAGGCGAGCCGCGGCCTTCGTTGTATGTTATTTCACCAACACTATGACTATACCCGGCAGCCACTGGACATTGATGCTCCAGGGGCACCTTAGGCTCCCGGTCTTCGCCGAGAAACCGTCACTTAATTGCTTCAGACAAATGGAGGTGTTCAAGGACCACGCTGCTAACAACCTCTCTGTCCATTTGATTTCGGCAGACTCGACTGCAAGAACTCGGTTCTTAACGCGCCTGCGTCCTGCGAGAACGGCGCTTCCGAACGAGACTGCAAATCCGGAGCCCCCTCTCCATGTCCTCGGTACCGAGCTACGGTCAGAAAACCTTGTCCCGCAGCACCAACCACGCTCTCTGCGTCCAACTCCTGTCCCCTCAACTTGTGACACCACCATCGCCTCTTTAAATCCACCACACGCACAAAGCCAACATGGCTCGTACGTGATGCGCTGAGGTCGCCTACGGTGATAAGACTGGCGACTTGGAGCACAGATTGACCCACCTACTCTTCACAGGACCAGACGGCCCAGTAGCTTCCCCTAATTATTGCCATTCAGCCCATCGGCTTTGACTGTTTGTTTTGTCTGGGCGCCCCGTCAAATGCTCCACTCAACTCGATGAATTTGTCATTATCATTATCGCCCGCCGCTTCTCTATGGGTACCGACACGGTATGCGGCAGGGTCCATCGATTTCCTTGGTTTATCATGTGGTGTATAATTTGTCCGCCATAGCTCTTGTTGACATGGCATGCCCTGTTTTTAACTGTAAGATCAGTTTGGTCAGTGCACCCATCTAAAAACCGTTTGAAATAAATGAATAAGTAATGTTTTGATTTCATCAAACCGCCGATTTCATCCTGCGTGCCAATATTTGCGACTTCATCATTGCCGCTTCCCTCGCATGGTTGCCTTTCCGTTCATCCTTCCGCCAGCCCGTGGCACCCGACGTAGTCGCCTTCCTCTGACCCATCTCCGCAAACGCTACCCATTCCTCACCTCTCGCATCACCCTCTAACATCTGGCTCTCCTGTCTCCTTCTTCTACTTATTCTCCATGACGGTATTTTCATCACCAAACTAAGTAACAAAGCCTCCCTTCTCGAAGGCCGCCCAGCCTCCTCCCTCCCCATAAGCACCGGTGCGCGTCATTTTCCGGCCGCCTATTTTGGCGTCAACGCCCGTTTTCTGTTCTACACGTCCAACTACGGCCAATTTAACAATCAACTCGTTTCCCTTTTCAATGCGCTCTTCGTCGCACGAAGGGCAGATGCCGTCTTAATTCTTCCCTACACCACGCTCGGAAAGGAAAGCACTTGGGATTTACGTCTTGCCGGTCTCCCAAAAGAAGCACGTGACAGGCGCGAGCTGGTGGGCGATTACTTTAACT
The DNA here is from genome assembly GCA_002205965.3 of Kappaphycus alvarezii. Classification (NCBI taxonomy): domain Eukaryota; phylum Rhodophyta; class Florideophyceae; order Gigartinales; family Solieriaceae; genus Kappaphycus; species Kappaphycus alvarezii. The sequence goes on from NADL03000546.1 coordinate 437,720, forward strand.
ATTCCCGTCTCGCGGCCCATGAACATGTGGTTCTGCCGACCCAATTTTTCGCTTCTATCGATGCTGTGGACTTGTTCTCTCGACACAATATAACTGTCAATTACCGTTCCGGCAATGCTTATCGCAAGCTATTCGCGCAACCGGCCGCACAAGTGGCATCGGAAAAGCGCGTCCCTAACGTTGAGGTATTGTCACCGTTTCATGAGCGTGGCAAGATAAAGAATGTTTGCGACTTTAGTGTGGAGGGTACTTTGCGCTCTGTGAATGATTTGGGCAGAAATGGCCGCTTCACTATGTTGCCAATCATGTTGCGGCGACATAATTTAAATTGCTCAGTAGAGGAAAAAGACTGGGTGACAATGAGGCGGGCGCTGGTGCCGAGGAATGAATTTTTGGGCGCCGTTGATAGATTTTTGGCCACTTTAAAGAAGCCAGTGTTGGCAATTCACTTGCGAGTGTTCTTGAATGGAGACCTTGATAACTTTTCTGCCAACTCGTTCGTCGCAATGTTGGAGCGCAAGTTTTCAGGACAAATGGGAAAGGCGCAAACACTATTTCTGGCATATTCGCCAAGCTCAGAGATAAGTAGAGAGGTGTTTAGAACACTGGGGCACCGATTTGCGGGGATGTGGTAGATGGGTCAAGGATAGGTGAGCATTTTAGGAAGGAGGACGAGGCGTATAAATCGCTGGCGTTGGCAGCTGTGTTGATGGATATGTGGATGTGCGTCAAAAGTGACATGTTCATAGGACGATTAGGATCGAGCTTGTCTTGGAACACGGTTTATTGGAGGCAAAGTTTGAAAGAAGAATACGGCCTGGATAGCACGTTTGTTGCACAGCCGCTTTGGTACTCACTGCCTGATTTCACAACGACGGGGGCAACAAGGAACGAAGGCCATCTGCTTGGATCCAATGACATGACTTCAAACGCGAGGTTGAAGACTCTTAAACGCGTTAACGGCGTAAAAATGCTTTCTGGGCGGATTCGACACTCGTTTCTATAGGAGGTACAGGGGAGTTCTCGGGGGTTCAGATGGACTCAAATCAGATTTCGATGGTGATTTGAGCAACCAATCTTTGCGAAGAACTTTACTGCATTAATATCGGGGGTCCAATGCAGGAACCGACTATGTTGCTAGCTAAGAGCTAACCGAGTGGTCCACGTCGACCACGTGCACAGGAGTAGGGGACACGATAGCGCTCGCCAGCAAGAGACGACCAGATCGTGTAACTAATGCGTCGTTATATTCTCGTTCTGATGACTCCAATAGATGTATGCAAAATTTCCGCGATGCGCGGAGGAGATCCTCTATGAAGCGGATAGTAGCGGGGGAAGGCGAACCCAGGGAATCGAAAGCCAGCGGTTGGAAATCAAAGTTGGGGACTTGTGTGGGGTTGTCGGAAGGAGGCGGGAGTCGACGCGACAGTGTGCTTCCCAGGTCAGTGACCTTTTGCGGTGCGCAATTGACGCAGCACCTCCCACTTCACGGGTAGCCCTTGATCGTACGTCGGCCTTGAGCGGTGATACGACGGTGACGTCGCAGGCGATGGGGCGCGTTGCAGTGCCGTCGGGAGCTGGCGGTGGCTGGACGAGGATGTCAGCAGGTCTTAGCTCGGTGCCTGGCACCAGGAGCGGAACATCAAACTGGCAGTCCAGACCGGCTGCACGGGCGATACGCCCGGCAATGACGTTGCTTAGCGAGTCATGCCGATGTTTGCGACCGAAACCCGAAGGACACAGGTCCACTGCGTGGTCTCCTAGCCTGTCCATGGGTCGTATGCAATGCTCACAGTTCGGAAGGAGCGAGTCATCGTAGACAGACAGTCCAAGGTAGCGACGTACCATGGTCTTCCAGTGTACTGCCGACACTTCCGTGTCGGTGATAGGATGCGCGAGGAATGCGGCGCTGGGGCCTTTGCGGAATGCGAGGCCGCATATCCGGTTCCTCACTGCGGCGGCGGTGTGATCGTCTGGATTTGGGCACGAACCCAGAGGTCGTCGTTCCAGTGTGCCTTGGCCAGCGTCTCCTGCTGCACACCCTTTAGGTAGGTTTGCACGTGGGTGTGCTCTGCAGAGAGGGAAGTGGGTCGAAGGAACCAGGTCGACGGAGTAGGACGGCTAGGTATGCGGAGGACAAACTCGCGCATGGGAATGGCAGCTTGGCGGAGGAAGAACGACTTCGGTTGGCGGCATCGAGAGCCAGTGAGGGCGGTGGAGCGTGATCCGATGTGTGCCCGGACCTGACACGGGCGTAGCTGCATCGATAAGACTTGGCGGCAGCCGGCACCGTGGAGGAATAGTTCTATAAGTGAGAAGCCGAGACCACCAAAGTCGGAAGGGCAGTGTGGCCTGCGACCATGCTTCGTCCTACAGCGTGATACCATGAAGCTCCGGTACGTCCGTTGAAGGTCGTCAAAAGCTTCGGCAGTGGTACGAGGGTGTGCGAATCAGCAAGTTTGAAAAATGGTCTTCCAGAAACGCCGACGCGCCGACGCGATGCATGTGATAGCGTGCGCCGGGGTCGGCAACCTTGTGGAGCAGCTGGAGGGTGCGGCGGCAACTTTCATTTTTGCGCGGAAGAAAGAATCGGTGAACACCGATTGCCAAGCGGAGCCCCGAAAAGTTCAAACCCATCCGAGGAGCATTCCTCGAGGCGGAACTCTCGGAGGAAGGCTTCGCGCTCTGGTGGCCGGATCGCTGGCTAGAAGATGCGAGTTTTGCCATGGCTAACGTGCAGGCCGTGGGCAGGTCCCTCTTCCCGAAGGATCCGAAGGCCACCCCGAAGGTCAGGCAGGGACCCATGAGGGTGCTGTCGTCAGCATACCACTGGTTCAGGATAATAGTTTCCCCGCGATCCGCCGGATGAGTGGCTGGATTGTGAGGGAGAACAAGCTTGCTGCCCGGGTTGCCGTGTCGGGTGCCTCGACACAAACGATGGTTGTATGGTTACGATTCAAAGCGATCAACTGAGATGCCTATGCCCGTGTACCATGTTCACGACCAGGGCGAGGCATCCCTTACAGTTAGTTACTGTAAGCCAGCAACTAAAGCCCGCATCGAAGCCTACTGTACAACGGTCCGTACTGTAATGCATATTTCTGTACTATATAGCGTCAAAACTTTGAAATGATTCCGTTTTGAAAAGAATTTTTTGTTGACAAGTTGTCTCCATATCCCAAAATTTGAAATTTTAGCTGATCTGTGCAATAATTCAACCTTCCAAACAAAGCCACGCAAACCATAATTTTAAAATTCCCGCCAAACGAAATCGCCAACCACCCTTTTTGCAAAATGCTTGACGTGTTTGAGACCGGAACACAATTTGTGATCCGCGCACCTTCTCGCCTGAGCGCCTCGTTTCACCCCGTGAACCATTCCGTTTTCCCTCACAATCCTCCCCTCCGGTGAACAAATGCCCGCAAACGACGTCGCACAGCCTTCCTCGCCATCTCTGAAACTTCCGGCATCTCCTACCCACCAACCGCTACCAGGGCCGATAACGTTCCAGACCCTAATTACCCCTCCCACAAATACCTTCGCATCTCCCACACCGATCACTCATTTCGTTCCCCACCGCAACCAGTCCTGCCAAACCCCCCTCATCCCCCATCTATCAAACACAAACATACACCCACTTTCTCCCGCTTTCAACTACGTTCCGTGCATGTCGAGACCAACGATGAGATTAAATCACCTGACAGCCGCGCTTCCCCCGTAAGGCGCTCACCGGCGCATGAATCCGACCCCATCATCAACCCTTCCCCACCTCCGTTGCTTCCACCGACAAAACGCTCTGCCAATCCTCGTGTTGCTTCCGCCGCTAACCTCACACCCGCTCCAGAATTTGCTCACATTTCTACTCCTCCTACCGCGATGGTCGCCCGGTCTCTCCTGGACGCCATAATAAGACCCTTCCACACGCACCCGAACCCCGGATAACGCTCCTGCCCATTTCTGAACATCAAGCAACTCTTTGCTTCTAGGCAACTCCGCTATAACGTTCCGCCCAGCGGCAACTCGGCATGACTCCTACGTCTCCGACTTCAGAACTAGTCCGATTCCCGGAAGCATTGAGAGGCAACTGCGCCATGCCCAAATAGCAGCGAGAAGGCTCTGTTTTTCGGCCGATGCGAGTGTCTCTGTTGAGGAATCCAATGGTAGGGAAGCCCATCCCAATCAACAGTGTCTGGAAAATGCTGGAGGACGTATGCCAGAGAAACAGAGAGAAATGGTAATCCAGGGCCAGTAGAGGCGACACAGAGTGAGTATAACTCCCGTGACGCTGACGAAATGCAAGGTCAGCCTCATGACTCAATGCACTGAATACAAGGCGACGTTTATCTAACTTGAGCGCAGTGACACGATTCCAATTTTTTCGAGTCTCCGTTGCCTGCGGGGGAGAACCATGAAGTCCCTAGTGTTAGAGCAGACTTGAAGATCAGAACCAATACTCCGAACGTTTGTCTAGCATCAGGGCGGCGCAGCGTTGCTCCGCCCCCCGAAAGGCATTGATTTACAAGAATGACAAGGAATGGAATCCTGGGTGATTCGCATGGAATCCAGACAAGTCGCGTTGAAAGACTTGACCCCAATGCAGAGCATCCGCCGGCATCTTGTCAAGAAGAGCAACAAGATCGTAATATTTCCCTCGAAAGGACCATATTCGGAAGGATGGCATTCCGCACGGAGCAATCCTAGAACAAATCGAGGAAACCTGATCACCCTAACGAACAGACGCACATTCAGGAGGTGACGGAAATTTGGTTTTTGTAGGAGATGCGTCCAAATCCGCACGTAATACCCGTACGACTGATGACTTCGGTGCGTTTCGTACTGGTGCGAGACCAGTCATGGGAACATCAGATGCTGATCCAGCCAATACTGATTTTTCGAGGGTCCGTGAGAGCAAAAAGCAGAAGAGAAATCCCGCAGAGCTGTTGATGAAACTGTGGAAAACAACAGCCCACATGATGAATCTGTGCCTCAAGTATTAGTACATCAAGCTGAAAAGGAAGGTAACTCCAGTCCTTCAAAGCATGCTACAACCCCTATCAGACCTTCTCTGTTTACTAAGGCGAATGGGATCCTGTGCAGCTGCCAGAAATGAAAGACTTGCCGAAACGAAATGCTGGTCTTTTGCAATCTTTATTTGAGACTAAAAGCAATACTGTTGGAGATCTTCACCAACGGATGAATGATCGCACACCAGAAACAAACCCAGGCCCGAGGGAAGAAAAATCTCTCCACACTTCAATGTTCACTACGGGAAAAGGAAATCCGGTTCAACTCCTAACCTCCAAGAATACACGAACGCCTACCAGATACAACCTGTGTGCCCTCTCTATTCACAACTGGTAGAGGCGTTCCGGTTAGTCTTCCGAGCAACAAGGAACATGGAAATAAGAGCACTAATGCCAACATTTCATTATTCTGCACCGGAAAGGCCGGCCAGTCAAAATTTCCAGTACTAACAGTTTCAAAGGTCCTAATGTGGCAACGGACTTTTGCAGTCGGTGAAAAGAACACAGCTTGTCCTTCTCGCTTACCCAAGCGCCACCATTTCAACCATTGTTTTTGACGGGAAATGGTGTTCCCAAAGAGATTCCACTCGCTCAAAGCAATCTCATTAACAATTTTGACAACGTTGACGCATCACCATTTACAAATGCCGCCGCGGTCAGGTGTCACGAGAACCAAATTCCCTGTTCAGCACTGGTCAGGGAAAAAGTTGCCCATCAGAAGCAACTAAAAATATCAACACACTCGCAAAGGACATAGAAAACCTTTTCACAAACGGTCTGGGGAAGGCCGTGGGTGTTTCCGAGCAAGGACCGAAGAAGGACTCTTCCCTTTGTGCTCCGGGTAGAGTAAAGAAACTGGACTCTGCCTACCTGTGAGACTACGTGAAAAATCAGGGCCATGTTTTCCTGCGAGGACGCCACAGAAATTGCGATCTGGAATCCTTTACGAAATTCAGCAAGAAGAGATGGGGTCATGTCTGGCTTGAGAACACCCCTTTTAAACGTCCAAGACAGATAAGTCGACGAAAAGGGTTTCCAATAACTCAGAGTCGAAAAAGTTAGCTCAGGGTCCAGTTCCCAAATACGATGTACCTGCACTTTTGAAGAATGGAAGTATCTCTTGCCAGAATCCTGGTCATACATGTTTACGAGCGAATTCGGGAAGGGAATGGAGTTGACCTGAAATATGATTCCGTAGGAGGGTTTCGTCGTTGTCAAGATTACAATTTCAGGCAACGTCGTTCGGTAATGTCTCGTGCCGCCTGCCGAAGTCATTACACTCTTGAATATGGAAGGAAAGACAATATTGGCGTTCAAGATTGCATTGGGTGGATAAGGAAGTGGTTTCCAATGATGTCGGCGAAGCCAGCTTCGTGTGTTGGTAGTGACTCCTGGGCTAGAATGAGCTACTCTCTAGCTGTGTGGAAGCTTTCGAGATTAACTGATGCGTATGGTGGTAATGAGTATTCGTTTTTGTTTGCCTGCAATATCGTTCGTGAGATACTACGCCGAATATCCTACGAATGGCATCGCAATATGCAACCGCATCTCTTGCGAATTATGCGTCGAGACTCAGCCCCAGCATCACACACCGTTCTCATTGTTGTAGATATCGAAGTAGAAAAGAAACAGTTGAACCTTTTGCTTTCTGATGGTTGGTATGTTGCAAGGGCGAGAATCGACAAAGTTTTGCAAGAACGAGTTTGAGAGGGAAAATAAGGATCGGCGAGAAAATTCATATCTCAGGTGCCAACTTACAGACTTGCAGTTCGGATGCAAGAGGATTCTTTTTTGGTGATGGTGACGAGTTAGGGAGAAGCTTTCTATCGTTAAGCGCAAACAACGTTCAAAAGCGATTGGGTCAGCCATTCGAGAGGCTAGGAATTCAGCGCACCAGTCTTATACTGAACAAGCTGCAAGGGATTTTGAATGAATGTGGGGCATGCCCACCGGTATCAGTAGTGGTATTGCGGTCATATCCAGTGTACTTCATGGAGAGGACTGATTCGCGCAGGAACGGTTGCAACGGCGAGAAGATGTACGAGTTTTTGCGAGAGGAGGCGGAATATGAGGCAAGAGCAAACTACGCTGAGCGCCTTCGACAGGCAGTTGTTTCAGGTGGAGGAACTAGAAAAGTGAAGTCACAATCAGACTTTGGACGATTCTGCCCCACGCGATGTTAGTTGCATCAAGGAGGTCCTCGTATGCGGCAAGTCCGACGATGCCAAACAGGAGAAAGCGAGAAAACTAGTTCGAATTTACAATCCTACAGAAGATCTTCAAGAAGTCTTGTCCAAGGAGGAGGGAATTCGTGATGGGCCATCTCTGGCCAAAGAGGAATGCTTGGATCGGCAAACCAGATTGCATTCGTCTGCTAAAGAAAAAGGGCAACGCGCTGCATCTTCACGAATACCCACGCCGTGTTTATTCCATACATGACATGCAATCCGGGAAGACCGAGCGAGGACGAGATTTTGACGGGGTTTTCTGCCTTTTGCACGTAACAGATGGAGTTTCCCACGGTAATCATCGCTTTGTCTACTTTATAGATACCACAGGAAGTCAGGTCGGAATTCTAGCGCTGGAGCTCAATGATTCAGACAGTCAATCGCTGCCCAAGATCTTTCGCCGTAATGTAGGAAGGATGCCAGGGCTTCCATTGGTGGCTTTATGCGATGTCGAGTTTCAAACTGTTAGTCCAATGCATAATCTCGTACACGCGCGGTCATTAATGCGCAGTTCTTTTCTGTCGCCAAGCATGCTGAGGCATCGAGACGAAAGTGAGGAGTTGCAACTGGCTCTCAAACGGCTCAATCCGAACTAAGCGGTAAGGATGATCAGCTTGAAGTGTTGAGAGAGGCTGTCGTCTCCTTCGCATCAGGAGTCCGGGCAAGCGTTGGGGCTTACTTTACAAGCACTCAAGATATGTAACAAATTAGCGCATGTATGTTCAGGATGATAAGTTGCAGCAAATCTTCCTGTTTGCTGTCCTGGTGAGTCGAGTATGTAGAGTAAATTTGTGTAGCGTAGGTTACCGTCCGAGTTGAGCAGATTACAATACCACCAAGAGCGTCTTAGTACTCTTTGAGAACAAAGCGATGCCCTAGAGTAATTTTCTTCACTTCACCACTATCCTACAGGTGTCGGTCTACTTTCTGACATCTCAGGATTGTCTTTGGTTGCCTTGTCGCTGTGCACTGACTCCGAAGTGTCAAGTACGGCAGCGGGATCCTCCCATTCTTCATACTCATCATCAGACGAGTTTCCGTTGTCGTCAGTTATCGAAGTGATATTAGCTGCCAAGGACTGCAGCATATTTCCGGAAGGCGTCAATGGACCTGGCTCCTCTATCTCAGTGACGATTCCATCTAGGCCTGTCGCAGTGTCATTCTCGGATAGACTGAGGCGCCCCATCCCAGATGTCGCCTTTAAAATGTCCTTTCTTGTCATCGACAAACGCAATGTAAGATCCCTCGTCCTCAGACGAAGAGTCTACGTTATCTATAACTCCCTTGAAATCATCCATTAATATCTCGCTAGACACGGGGCGCAAGCTCTTTCACATCCTCCACAGAACTTGCCTTCTCCCTCTCTGTGCTATGGTATGTCTGCTTCGGTGCTGATTCTTCGACAATGCTTACCTCTGCAATCTCCTTGATAGTGGCGGCGTCCTCTGCCTTTGATAGCTGCTCTCGTAAATCAGCTGGAATATCGTGGTCAACGAGGGCTTTGACCTCTTGCACGTCATCGTCATCTGCACCGAAATGTCCTAAGTCATCCACGTCGACAGTTTTGATCTCCTCTTCTTCATCAATGTCCGCATGGGTCCCAGGCTTCGGAGGATTGTAGAACTGAAGCGGAGCATTGTTCGGGGCCTGGGTCAGGTTTTCGACGAAGGCAATACTCCCCATATCCAAAACATCAGTCGCCTCTTCTTCTTCTGCAGCATCCGCACCGCCCCCCGCCACCTCCTCACCACACAGTGGTGTGGCCTCCCTACTATGAGCAGGGGCCAGTGTCTCCTCAGCAAATACTTCAAACGCTTCTAGCTGGGATGAAAGAGGCATGTCAGCTTTAGGATTGATCTGGCTCTCCTCAATGTAGGCCTTCAAAGCCGTCCCTATGCGAATCAAATGCCCCATGTAACCAGCCCTTGTCCGGAACGGTCCATCATCTTCTTCAACTGAATTTCGTTCCCAAGAAACAATCAGCCACGGTATCAGCTCGGCATCAAACCATGCTGAACGTGCCGGCCTACCCACCTCCTCGCCGTCAAGTGCCGAGACAATTGACTTTGTTACCACTCCGTGCAACATAGAGCTCCACTGGTACTTGCTGAAAAGCTCCAACAACTTCTTTGGCACACCTAGATCGATAATGTGCTCAACAGTTTCTTGCGAAGCCTTCTTCATACAAGCGACAAAGAATTCCGCCAGTTTCAACCTAAGAGACCCTAAAGGCCTGAGGCGGCCCTGCGCACCCTCAATTTCGTCACCGTTCCCAAACATTTCGGAAGCCTTGGAAACCGAATCGCCAATTCTGCCTCTATTTCCCGCGTCTCCACAACAGGGTCCCCTACTTTCTTTTTCGAGTATTCAGCTAGCACCTTTAGCTCCTCTGCTGTTACTTTCCCCACAGGATTTTGATCCTCCTCTTCCTTACCATCTAGCGTTCCGGAGTCCTTTCCAACCTCTACATTCAGAGTTGGAGCTATTCCTCTGCCGGCATAAACAGGTCGGCCGCCACCATGTCTACCACCTTGGGCACCTCTCCCAGCAGCCTGTGAATTCGATACAGTCCGTCCGGCTGTGAAGCATGGGTCTTCATATCGCACAACATTAGCACTTGTGGTCATCAAGTCGGCAGCAAGGCCAAGGCTGTGCAACAAGGCCGAGTTACTCCTCAGGCAAAAAGCTTCAACTCTTTCCTCATTTGTGGCATTCTCTCTAAGGGCATTGGCCACCACATTCGCATCTATTTTGCCATTGCAGGTAGCGTACAACCCAGCATCCAAAAGCCTTGAAATCACTGCCGGCATCATGTAGGGGCACAACTTTGGCGGGATGGCACACCCTAAACTTGGAAGCTGCAAAACACGATCATTTATCCCCAGGAGAGTGGAGGTAACGTTTGCCATAGTCTCCTCGCGCAAGCGCCTTAATCTTGCATCATGTTGGCTGTCACCTGAGCGCCCGTTGTCTGGGCCACCCTCACTCATTGCATCCATCTCGAGCATGTCGGTGGATGCTTTCACAAAACATTCGGCCAAGCCGCTAAGAATGTCTGCAGAAGAGAGTAGTTCCAACGCATCAAAGGGAGGTCGTTTTAAAGGTTGGGTGCCAGGTTTTAGCTCCACCTCTGGGCCATTTAGCAGTCGAACAATCATTTCCGCGATTGGAGCGCTGTAAATATGCCTTAGAAGGCCATTGATGAGCCGATCACCTCTTGCAGACATTGCACCAATTACGGCAGCGTTACGGATCTCGAGCAAGCTAACCATAACCTTGGAAAAATTAAGTGCAACAACGGTATCCAAGGCGCCCTGTTCGGGAAGTTCGATCGCGGAAAACATGACGGAACTAACATCAGGCGAATTTAAAATAGCGTCTGCTATTTGCTTATTTTCTGTAGAAAGAAGCTCTGAGGCGACGAAGGCATAGTTCAACTGACGTTCACGATATTGATCGGCATCGAACGAATCAGGGTCTTCAATGGAGGGTTGCTGGTGAGAGGATGAATGAGGGATTGATTCGGACCGGAGGACGAAATTTGAGAGGGGACTTGAAAGGCTTGTTGCACTAAGTAAGATATAGTGGTCGGGTAACAAATGTACTTGACGAGGCGAGGGTTGTCCGAGCGACACTCGCGGAGTATGTCCTCGTCCGAGAGGAAGGCGTCGAAGGAGGGAGGACCTGAAGAGTTTGACGGAGACCTAGTTCCTTGCAAAGAATGCTCCCAGCGAGAAAGAAGGTCGTCTAGAGGGGACTTGGGGGCATCAGACCTGAAGAAACTCATGGATGGGTTCGAGCTTGGAACGATTGGAACAAATTTGAGGAAGCAATATAGGAGGTTTGTGCATGCAGGGAGAAAAAGTTGGGAGAGGAGGACAAGAGGAGAAAGTTGCAATAGGACGAGGAAAGTTGTCAAGTAGATCAAGGTCAGCCGGCCAGGGGCAAGTGATTGTCGATGTGCTAATGCGATTGCAGCCGAAAAACGGAATTAATTTGAGATGGTGGCGTAAGCAAGCCAAAAGGATTCCAGCGTATTACAAACGGGGAGATGTTGATTCGAAGAAAGAGGGTAGACAATGGGACGAGGAAGGCTTGAGGGAAAGGGATGTAGTGAAGTGGGGAAGGATGTAATTTCTTGGCAATGAGCTTGAACAGGAGACAGGGGGAAAGGCGTAGGTGGGGTGGAGGTAGAGCAGTGACATGAAGCGGTCGGAGCAAATATTATAGAAAAAAAGGCAACAAAATTAAATCGAAAGAATGGCAACGAAGTTCCTTGCTCAAGGCGGAGAGGGGGGGTTGCTGGCACTCCAAAAACGCGATTTGAGAAAAGATGGAGAGTCCAAAAAAACAAGAAAAAAAGTGAACAGTCAGAAGATGGACACCCGATGAGGAAAGCGGAAAGGGGTTTCAAAACGAGTCGGAAGACTACTCAGTACAGTAATTCTCTCTTGGCTGTCGTACTTCTTCGGATTGGTGGATCGCATTTCTTCTGGACACGTGGTAACTTTGTGTTTACAGTAATTAATGTAATTGTAGTACAACAAAGGCTCATGTTGCGACACGTTAAACTTTGCAATTATTTGATGAATTAATTTTTCATATTCATTCTAAAATTCTTGTTGATGTCAACAGGTACAGTAGTTTGCTAGTTGCCACTGTGATGTCTGATTCCATCAAAATTAATATCGCGGCTACTATCAACTTATCAGGAGATATTGAAAATAGTCTGGAAGGTTGAGGGCCCAATTGCCCTCTAATCGCCCCAGAAACAATGTACAGTAGCCTTCAGATATGCTGGCGTGTAATTGACAGTAGGGTCATGTAGCGAATCACTGGACGTTCCAATGAAAGCTCATACTGTACAGTACTGTAGTACTGTACAAATGCTGAACAGAATATGACTTGATGATTCCTTGTCTCAATTGTCGTGGTTGATTCTTTCTCAGACTCGGACGAGGGTCAAGATACGATTGGGTATGGGTCATTGAGTGCAGTTCACGCCAACTTGGATGCAGACCCTACCCAGGTAGAAGAGTTCATTGAGTGCAGTACGCACTAGCGTGGATACAGCAGTCTAATGAAGCACACTCTGGTTGAACATTAGACGTCTTGTTTCTAGCTTTTGACAAATGTTTCCGGTGCGATTACTAACTGGCAACGGACACTACGGTGTTCGCAATGTGGTATTCCTGTATCCACTGGATTCAATGTAGACATGATTACGCCGGCGCCTCCGGCTCGGTCCACTCCCAGTTGCCCTGTCTCCCACATCACACGAGTAATTGCCTTATTTTTTCACATTGAAACATACAGTACAGTGTTCTCCTTTTTCGACCAAACTCTTCTCTTTTTGTCAACTTGTGTCTCTAGCTAGCTGGCTGCGTAAACGTACGTAGGTGCCACTGGCTTAATCCTTCGCTGGTACAGTATTACAGTTTGTGGGGGTACAGTATTTGGTAAAGCCTTGGCAGTGCATATCGTGGTGTTCAGATACTGCCATGCGCCGCAATCCCGCCAGCAACCTGCAGTAGGACTCAACCGCCTCCAGAAACGGATTCTCCAATGGAGTCTATGTTCGTCCCTAAACGCAGCCAAAATCCTCGGGGCTTTGAATTTGTCCCATCCCCTGATTTTCCGGCCAGTGTAGCACTTTGCTATCAATATAGTCGGTTCCTGCGGTGTTGCATACTTCCACAAGCGGCATGAATTGATACCTACGAAAAGTACCGTTAAGAGATCTACCGTCCAGGATTGTAACGGTACATTCACTGTACTGTATTGAACTGTATAGCGATCTTCATTGCTACTGTTAACATTCGACTTTGAACAGAGAGTTTGCACGTCTTACTTCAGAAAAGCTTATACAAAAAGCTAAATAAAAATAAAAACAATCCACTCTCTACACTTTCAGACAGCGTTCACTATAAATACACAAGCAACGTGTTACTGCATTACACTGTAATCAATTCAATAGGCCAGATTTGATATCCTCATCAGCCAGGACGACCACATGATACGATGACAGATCAAACCGTCGAAAGTTTGATACCGGCGAGCTCTGCGGGGGATGCATTCGTCCAGTACCATACTGCAGTTGGGTAGTGTCGGGGGCAGCAGCACGCAAGGAGTCAAGAGCGATAGGCCAAAGTCCGTGCCAGGGTACTGTACTGTATCTGCCATCTCCATTCGTATGTTTCCCGCCAAATTTCAGTCGCCAAAGCGGCATACATGAAAATTGGAAATAAGCGCTCAATCCTTTTTGAATCCGCTAATGCCCGCCATCTTACCGCACCTGCCATTAAATCCTGTCAATCTGGCGTCCCTTCCCGACCATCCCGTTATCTCCCACGCTTTATCTCCTGTATCTAAGCTCTCACGCGTCCGCTCCCGCCCAGTCCCTGCGATCGCTGACGGTCTCGAGGCATGCATCAACGTACCTGCACCTCAATGTAGTACCGTCCTGCCATTCCCTTCGCGACCACCAACTCCATGACTCATCATGCTGCAACATTTTTGTTTCCACGTGCATTCTCTACCCATAACAGTCGCGCATATCGCTACAATCGGCACCAAATTAGCAGATATCGTCCCTTACCTTATCACCGTCTTTTATCAAATAGAGTCTTTTAGCATACCAAAGCGCAGTCTCCGCTCTTTTCAACCGTCCTGCTAACGGTAAACATATTAATACTCCACCACGTCTACGCGGCTTCCGTCTTCATCCCTTACACCTGACCCACTCGCACAATGTCATTCCCTGTCATGCCAATCATATTCGTCCTCCTCCTCTTCCAGACCACAACAAAAGCCACTCAGTTCTCAAACGCTACTACCTCCCACACCGTTTGTCTACCCTCAACCTGCAACGCTTGCGACACTTGCCCACGTGAAAAACTGTTGCGACAGCTTCAACATTGCAAGGACTCCCTCTATCACCTCCAACATTACTTCCAGGGTCCCCCTCCCCCTCCTATCAACATAACCCGCGACTGCTCATTCAACACCTGCTACCCCTCTCAACGCTACCTCAACTGTGCCATTCTCCCCAATCAACCTTCTCCCAATTTCCCTCAACAACTACAGTCCGCCCTCCGTGCAAAACGCACAGAACTTGCCAAATACCGCAACTTCAGACTCCGCCAGTACCGTCGCCGTCTCACCCTCACCGGCCTGCAAGCCTATCACGACAAACTCGAGAACTTGAAACGTCTGGTGCGAAAACAACGCGACGACGCCTTGGAGGTACGCGCTTACAATGCAAAGCTCAGAAATTATCTACAATCCATCGAGTTTCGTCAGAAGCGACAGCAGGTCTTGAGCAAGCGTCATGAAAGTCGTACGTTGCGGTCCAATTTCGCTTATTGGCAACAGATGCAACGAATGTTGACTCGAGTGGTCACGCTAAGTCCTGCGGCGGTCAGGGATGCAAGGGATAAATTGCGGAGTAGGAAAGAGCAATATGAGGCCGATGTCGAGTTGTTGCAGGTAGTGCGCAGGGATGGTACCACCCGGGAGGACCAGGTCAAAGTGGTGAGCGAGATGAAGGCGGAATTGCTCGAGCGGCTAGATCAAATGCGGTCCGTCAACGCCCATGCACGGGCGGAGATTCGATTCATTGAGCTGGCGAGAAAGGAAGTCGTTGGTATGTTGACCGGCGTTTTACAAAAGGTACGCCAGCGGAACAGCGTAGTGACTTGCGGTGGGAGTGCGATAGGTCAGCTGGTAACGGACGCGCTTGTTGAGTAGACGGAAAAACTCGTGGAGGTGTTTTAGGGCAACGGAGAAGAGTCATGTGTCTCATTGCGCGCTGGGAAGAATCTTAATGGCGATATAAGTCTCCCTTTAGTGACTACCACCGAGTTTCCAGGTGAGCATATTTCGCGCTATGCGCTTTATATACATTGAGGGTTACGACAATACTTAAACAACATGGACCTGGCCTTGTGTTTTCCAAGTGTGTGTAAAGATAACTCTTTCCAAACAAAAGAACCTTGCTTACTCGCGTCGAGGAACGCTGCGATAACGACGCGAAGTGTCATTGAGTCAATTTCACTTAATCCTCGTCGTCAGCCTCCAATTCATCCCCCTTTCCCATCTCCGCAATCACATCCCCAGGCTCTACCTCATAATCGTTCTTCACTAAACGCGTCTTCGGACCTCCAACCTCCTTTTCGCCATCATCGCTGACAGCCCCACCACCGTTCGCTACTTCGCAAGCGTCAATCCACTTTGAATACACGTCGATTTCCTCCTCCAATCTGTTAATGATGGTCGAATACTTGACACCACACATGCGACATTCGACTCTCCCGATGCTTACGTCGCGCTCTATGACGCATTCAACGGTCTGCTCGTGACCGCAAAATGGGCAGTCGAAAATCTTCTCTAGCTTGGCAGCCTTCTTTTTTGGGGGGGGCTTGGTGGCACGCTTGCGTTTGCCCATGGCTTGATGGTTTGAGAAACTAACTGGGGCGCAGGGAAGTCCTACTCCGCGAAGATAATCGCGTGGTCGCTTAAACAGAGCTTGTCGTCTGGACGATGGCGTCGGAGTAACAAGTAGGTGGCCGTCGAAAGTGCACAATCGCTAGGACATTCTTAATTTGCAGTACTCTGAATTACAGTACACTCTGTAATTGAGAAATTGCTTTATGTGTTTTTCGAAACTTCATACTGTGCAGTACCGTTCCGAAGATATGGAATCTTACTAATTTGATATTTTGTAAGCAGTTTTACAAAGCATATAATTAAAATAATAATAGTTTTACAAAATTTATGTGTAAATGGGGGTTAATTTACTGTGGTAGATATGTGGGTTGGTATCCAGTAAATTTATACCGGATATATGTAATTAAAATAATAATAGTTTTACAGTGCGCCAAAGTCACATCCACTTTGTCGCGCTTCAGGGCACGTCGCCGACGCGAAACGCAGTGTTTAGGTCCTAAAACGTTCGAATCCATCATTGCAAATGACAAAAAAATCGTCCATCTTTATTACAGTAATCCATATTCGTAGTTGCTCCACTGTACGCACGGTAAGAGGGGTACAGTAAACAATTTTTTTCCTCAAATCAGTAGAATGCTGTTCACCGTTTGATTTTTTATTTTACTTTGCTTTCTGTAATGCTTGTAATGGTCTCTTTATTTTTCCTTTCCTGGGGCCAAGCGGAACCTCTCCTTTTTCTCATCTGCGCTTGCACGACACAATACAGTACACTTTACTGTTGTATACAGTACAGTACTGTAGGGACCACTACAGTACAGTACTGGTCCCTCAAGTCGTCGCTTGTTCTCATCCCTCGAACCAGCTCCGGACGAATCTGTCTAGGTCGACTATCACACTTGCACATCAACCATGTCCCATGCCACCTCTTCTGAATCCTCGCAGTCCGACGCTTCTCGCCTTCATACCCTCGAGAATAAGGTCACCGGCATCGAAACTCAGCTCTCGCAGATCGTCAACTTGCTCCAAGCTTCCGCTGGACCGTCGAACACTCCTGCCGCAGAGCCTGCCGCCGCCGCCGCTTCAGATCCACCGGCATCTGATCCCACTGCTAGGCCCTCATTCGCCGTCGAGGCTTACAAAACTGGCGTTCTCCAGTTTACACTACCCACGCACTCTGCAACTGCAGTTGCTGACACACTCGCTACCCACCAAGAATACGCTGAGGTCGGCAAGCTCAACAAGTACGAGCGTCCCAGCTCCGTCGCTCCATTTCCCGCCAAGAGGTTCATTCCGGAACCAGAAGGGCTCTTCGGGCGCATCACGGCTGCCGACGTTCGTGACGGGTGGGAAGCCGAGGTACTCTGGAACGTTGGGCACAACTGTGAGACCGCCATCGCCTGCGCTCACCTGATCACTGAGGCCCTCCAGAATAACGACATATCGGCCGCTACCAAGTTCTTCTCTGTTCTACACCACTACTTGGAGGCCACTTACAGTCGCGTTCTGGAACAAACCGACTTCTTTACTGACTCTGTCGAGTTCGGGGAATCCGAGGCTATCCTGCTCCAGCGCTACCTTCTTGAAGACGACTACCCGTATTCATCTGAGCTCTATCGCTCAACTAAGGCCAAGTTCGCCGAATTGCGCTCAGAGGCATACACGAAGGAGTTCAACAAACAGGCCGCTCAAGGTTCTCGACCTCAGAAGAATCAGTTGGGAAAAGGTCCCAAGGACTCTAAGTCCAACTAAAGCCGTCGCCTCCGCGAATCTTCGTTTCTGTCCCTATGTCCCACGTCCTCTGGCGCAATACCCAGTGCGCCGCTCCCTTCTGGTTCGAAACCCTCGGCGCCTCGAAATTGATCGTCCGCGCTCTACGGTTTGGGATCTACGAGAAACCCATCACAACCTCCCCTTCACGCACAAAATTACAACTCCCTCAATTTCCCATCTATCCCCAATACCGGGAATGCTTCGACTCAGCCATATCGGATGCGCTCCACCGACGCAGTTGCGAAGAAATTTCCGAGTCGACCGCTCATTCCTTACACCAAGATGGCTTCCCTATCTCCAACGCCTTTGTGGCATCCTCAGCAGAAAAGAAGCGGCTCGTGGTCAATCTTTCTCGACAATCTACCCTATTTCGGGAAGTGCGTGACTCTCCGTTTTATAAGCCTTCACCATCACGAAAATCAACCGAAGAAGGCCCTGGGGGAGGCCTGAGTCCCTGGGACAGTTTTTGAGAGCAGATTCTCCAAATGCTTTCTCTCCTTATCTGCGTCTCCGCGGAGAAGCTGCCCAAAGTTCATTACCGACTAGGCCAAAGCCAACTCCGCCACCATATTGTACTTCCTGGTGTGGTCCTGGAGGACACTAAATTTTTTCTTGCTCTTCGTTGTCTTTTTCTCTTCCTCATGGGCTCCGAGACGACCATCGGCGGGCGAACGACAGGTGCCTTTTTCATCAACGCGTCGATATCCATGAAATTTTCTCTCCGTTGTTTCCCAACGGCTTGGCCGTTGACGTTTCTCTTTGTCGCGGGCACTGAAGCGCACTTACAAGCCGTCTCGTTGAGGTTCTACCCTCTTTTAAATTCGTTTTATTCGCGATATAATCAGGTGAGATACCGCAAAGTATCTCGCGATGTTGGGAGGTGCGCTTACGCATCTCCCAACATGGCGACTAATAATTTCCATCCTCTAACCAGCGCAAAGCACTGTCCTCCCTCTATGTGGTACGAAAAAAAATGAAAGGTAGTGCTTTACAGTACTTTTGCCGGAATACTATACAGTGCATGATTTCTAACCCTACTGTACGTGCTTTCGGGAGATTCAGTACAATATCTCTCCATGCTTACACGCCCGGGCATGCAATAATAATCGCACACACCGCCACCTCGAGTGCAACTTCCCCATTGGTAGACCGTCCTTCAAGGTTTTTGAAAACATTGAAAGGCCTCCCCCCCAGCCCTTCCAGGGCCCACTCAACTCCAACCAACCCAGCTTACCTCCTCAGCCATAGTGATGCGTAATCAACTTTTCCCTTCCCAATTGCACTTTGGGACGCGCTGATGTGCTTCCATACATCCTGTGTACTCCGACTAAGTCCTCCTTGTCGTGTCCTTACAACTAAGTCCTAATCCGAATCTACATTCCCTAAAGAGGCTTCCGTAATCTCTTTTTTCATTAGCTACCCTTCTCATCCCCATAGAAATCTCAAAAATGTGTCTCGCTCTTCTGTTATTTCCATTTACTATCCTTGAGTGGATTATGTTTTGGTTCCAGCCATTCTTTCGTACTCGCCTGAATTACATCAATCGATGGCTCTTATTCAACAAAAAAAGAATAAGCACAGTGAGAAGGTCCATATGGGAGGTCGTTATGACAAATTCGTCCCAATTTTCTGGTTTTGGTGATTCTGAGTGGGCTCCCCTTAATGTTTTGAGACTTCGAGAGCGACAAGACATCGAGAAGATCTTCATTCGCGTCTAAATCCCATACTATATCCCATTCATCTTGTTTTTTTTCTAGTCCGGTGAAGTGGAGCACAAGAAACTCCACGATCGCCACAATGCAGCATTCATGTTTCATTATTTACGCCAGAAAATCAAGAAGAAGGAATTTTACCGAGTGTGACTTACCGAGTTCTTAGAATTCATTGAGTCCTACTTTACAGTACCCAACTCACCCTGGTGCTAGCGCGGTAAACTGGCATGGTGGTATCAACGTATATTACAACTAGCACAACTAAACACAAACAATGTTTCTCCATAAAATTTCACTCGGATGGTTCTTTGGCTAAGCGCAGACCGCTAAAGATAACTATTACCTCGCAATGGGCAACAATTATCTCCTCTTCAACCCATTGAAATCACTCGCAGATGGTGGTGGAAGTACTTAGATCACAAACTTCAGCTTTTCTACTCCTGCTTGCAATTATCTTGCCGGTATTTTATTTGAAACAGTTCCTCTTCCTTTTATCAGGTGAAAGAAGGGACGTAGCTGTTGATTGCGTCTGTGGCTCCATCTTAAATTCTCTTAATTGACATTATAAGCCTTCACAGTCGTTAAATTGCGTATCTTTATTTCTTCAGAGGGCCGCTTGCTACCTTGAAGACTCTATAATTACCTTTCTCACCATTTCCCGAGTGACCCCGTCTTCAACTTGTTACCGAGACCATACTTCATCATTCTGATCTCTTTGGACTGCCTGACTACTGCATCGCCATCAAGACGACCTCACTTCTATTGCTCGACCAGGCCGAATAATTCTTCTCAGTGCTCTCCGCCGACGCCCATATTGATTGTGCAGTGTGCGAATTAAAGTTCTGCGCTGTCCGCATATTCTCCGCTACGGTCGAAGAAGCGACAAGAGGACGTCTTGATGGCAACGCAGTGGTCAACTCAGTCCAAACTGATAAGGGTGATGAATTATATCCTCAGTAAAAAATTGGAGACGGAGTCATGCAGCGGGTTGAGGGGAGGGTAGTTATAGAGTCTTCAATATTAGAAGCGGCCGTTTGAATGAAGAAAGATGTCTATATAGGGCTTTTCAAGGCTTATCATGTTCATTTAGTGCAATTTCAATGTGTTTTGAAGCAAGATTTCCGCTCAGAAGCATCTTTTGTATAGAATTAAGGTTTTGAAACTTAAACAATTAATCCAAATGAAAATTCTACAAAACTTACTTGAATTAGACATTAACGCGAATCCAAGTTTTATTGCTTTTATGTTATTAAGAGTTATATGAATAAATCATCGGCTTTCATTTTTCAGTAGAGCCCTCGAAAAGGCCAATCCGATGCTCTGTGGCAAAGTTTCTGACGCAAATTAGTGCCTTTTAAGTTATAAATACAAAGATGAATCTTTTTAAGTATGAAACTGACTTGGTCCTCACAATGTTTCTCTCCTGTAGTGGATTTTTTCTTTTCGAGGCATTTTTTCAGGAAAAATTCCGAACTAGGAATCATATCATTTATACAATTTTTCAGTTGGTCCGCTTTGTGACATAGATATCATCTCTATCGTTACTCCCCTTCTTTACTAAACAGTCATGTAACAGGTGACTTGGATATTATCTCAATTAGTTCATCTGTATTTTTAATATAGAGTTGGCTTAATCAGAGATTATTTTATATATGTATAAAATCTTTTAGACAAGGAGCATGCCACAGTCTTCGTTTCTATGCAGTAGTTGCTCTCTACAAAAAGAATTTTTCTACTTGATACTATATTTTTTACGCATTAATTATAGTTTACATGACCTACAGTACTGAGTACAAAGGAAAAGTACTCTGGGTTTTTGGGGAATGTAGCTACATTCCAAACACGCCAAAAATGTTTCTTTCTGAAAATAGTTCCGCCAACCTCCTGACTCTCTCCAGCAGCCCTCTAAGTTGTTCCCTATTCTTTTCATAGGAAGCATCGCTAAACAGTCTTCGTTGTTTATTTTTGAGGTTCCTTACTTTTATACTTTTCATAGAAAGCATCACTAAACCGTCTGAGCTGTTTATTTTTGAGACTCATCACTTTTAATGTCAAACTGGGAAATTTGACAAATTTTTTTGACTATCATGTGTTGACTTCTGTTTACCGTTTCTGATATATTTTTTTAGTAAATATAGCTGCAACTGTACGTTTTTCGCTTATTCCATAGCAGAGTACAGTAAAGCACCTGTGGGCCTAAGATCTACGTAAGACAACTTTAAGTCTCTTGTAGAACAGTACAGGTGATGGAACCCAGCCACAGTGTTCGAGCAGAACACCTTCGTCTGCCTTCTACGTCGATGTTATTATAAGCACTGTGCTTACTGTGTATAACGTTGGGCAGAAGAGCCAATTGACGTGAGTCAAATACTAATTACGATTGTCTTAACTAGTCACTTGCCTCAAGTAAGCTACCTTAGTAAAGCAGTACTTCTGATAAAGTCCCTTCATGTCCTCTTAAAGCATTCCTATACAATTCCATTGCACTCGTTCGCTATAGCTATGTACATCAACTGGATCAGAAATTCAGGTAATGTTATTCAAGGTTTGACTGGGATAGGACTTGAACTAGAAATTAAGTAGTTGAAAATATTATTTGTTAGCTAAAAGCCAGCCTAAGGTCTGCTTGCAACTGTTTCTGCAGAATGAGGCCACCTATAGGATTTCATGCAGTCGACTTGTGATGATACCCCTAACGGATTGCTGGTCCCACTATAGTGTAGGTTCCACCAAAGCTGATAGTCAAATACTCCCTTCGCGGTTGCGGAGCTAGACGCTTGTTCAGGGACGAGTCTCCGAAAATTTTGAACTTTTTTGGTATTGTTCCTCTGTTGACTTGGGACTTTGTTTTGAACGTATATTTCTGAGACCAAGCAATTCTTTATGATTTCATGGAACCCGGGATTATTTGACTGTTTGCCGTGGTTCCATTCAGTTGAAACGTTCCTGAGAGATATTCAGGTACGTCAGAGTGAATTTATCAGTGCCCAAAGTTCAATCAAATCTTCTCATACGTTTATGATCATCACTACAGCAAACTTTTGGATTACCGTTGCCTATGAAACTCTTTTTACTACGTTAAAAAATAATTAAATTAGCAGTTGAAGCTTAGTTTGTTCTTCGGAGCATTTTTATTAGATCACGTGATAAGCTCCCAAAATTATGTCGGAAGAAAAGCACTGTGGCATTCCCCTTTCAGTTCTAGGTTTTTCATCCATACCTTTTCTTTCTAAATTCCCGGTATCAGTGATTCTGAAAAGCTTTCGAGGTAGAGTGAAGGTTTAAAACCTTGCATTCTATTGGAAGTTCTAAAATTGAATCCCCTAAATATTGAATCTGCAACCAACGTTGCTTTCATTATTGACGGCTAAACTCATGAAGAAGAAGTGCAGACTTTCAGAAGAACATTTCAAGACAATCGAGGGGAATTTATTCCGGCCCTAATGAAAAAGAAATTGTGTTATTTAGTGCAAATAAGCTGATGCAAAAATGATTGTTGGATGAAATTTTCCTTACGCACAATGAAGTCGGATTTTGGCCTTTAAGGTACAGGAAAGAAGATTGAAGTAAACGTAAAAGTAATTCTCATCGCTTAGTTTGTAAAAAGCACAGGTGAAACACTAAAATGGGACGGATGGCTTTGATTCGGGAAAAATTTGGTCAAAGAGACTCTGTGGACATTTAGATGAGACTAGAAGTGAGATTGTCGTGATTTCATGTTGAACTTAGTTTTACTTTTGTATAGATATACCAAAGACACTTTTGCGTAAACCTCGGGAATAGGATTCTCAAAGGAAAGTGTGAAGTCATGAGTCACCAAAAACTATTCTAACAGCAGCAAGTGAATTCATGATGACAGCGTCCCCATTAAAGAGCTAAAAACAGTGTTACCCTTGCTGATACCTTAGGAGTGACTGTTCTGATTAGCATTACAGGTAATGTAACCAAACGGATGCAATACAAAAGTGGTTTCGACTAAGATTGTGGAAATCAACCGGTACTTGTTTGAGATTAGAGGTGAAAGAGATATTGTCTGCAATTCAAAAAGGGAGTTATTGAAGAAACGTCTAACTTTCGAAAATCTGACCGGTATGTCTTTCATACACTTCCAACCTATAAATATCCAAAACTACTTATGCATTTTTTTAAAATTGGTGCGAAAATTTGCCCAAGTTCCACATAATTGATTACGAGGGACATTTATGAGAACAGAAAAGTTTCTATGCAGATGCTTGAAATTGACGCTGAAATACGTAATATGCTGTCAAATTTCAGATTGAAGAAATTTATATGAACGATGACTAGTTGATATGAATTTGAAGTATATTACTACTTCAAGTTCTCAGTTTGGAAATAGTCACAGATACAAAGCACGATAAATGACAATAGAAATTAAAAGGATCAGTATGAAGAGCATTTTCCTGGAGGAACTGAAAACAGGGCACCCCCTTATCGACAAATTGATCGTGAGATCAAAGTGAAGGACGGAGAAAAGAAATCTGATCTGCTTCAAATCAAGTTGTCCCTACATGCTCGCGGGGCAGCGAAATATAGGTAAGCGGAAAATAAAATCCGCAACTAGTTATCAAAAGGTTTTATTATGCGATTAGCTGCGACGAAATTTTGTCATGATGCGATTACGACTTGACTGATATATTTATCATTAGATTCCAGTTCCTGAAATCGAAAACCTCTGGCGCTAATGAAATCACTGCTATATACTTATTGCAAACATTGCAAAGGACTGTGTTTTTTCAGATTATTTGCCCTCAAATAGTGAAAATAAATCCATTTTAAGGTTTGGCAGATTTTAAAGAAAAGTTGTAGTTGAAAGCAGATAACTTCTACTATTAAATACCCTAAAATATATCTCCTTCCAAAATTATGAATAGCATGATCGAGAACTATTTCTGTACCCGATCATACTATTCATACCATTTCATATTAAATACGTACTTAAAAAAAGGTCTCAATTTCTCTCATATCAGTGCAATTGGCCTATTATCGAGATGCCTCTGATGATTTGAATCCTTCTGTAGATATTGCCAATAATTCGGCACTACAAGATGATCTAGGCATGTCTCCATCTGAGCTCGACTTTTGGAAGAGTACCTCAAGCGATTGTGCTGTATACTTCCTGTAAATGACTAGCTTACATCTTCACTGTTTAGAATAATTCAGTTGTTAACCCTAAATTTCTCCTGAGGGTGAGATTTTTTCTTATAAAAATGCAAAATATCATCAAGCGACTTATTCTTCTACGTGTTATAAGGTTCAAAACTATAATGTCGGCTTTTTCGATCAATTTCTCTCTGTTTTCTTATGCCTATTTCAGATCGGAGTATTTTTAAAACTTTTCGCATAATTTATTGACTAATTCTGGTAATAAAACTTCTTGGCAAAAATAATTTAGTTTGGATCTGCCGGGTCAATTTAACATCCAACTAATGATCCATATCATTAGTGTCACACCATAAACGGAGCATGCTGATCAAATTCTGTTGAAGCTCTTCCCATCAGTGCACCTTGTTTGTAAAATTATGTGAAAGAACATGACTTTGATGCTATTCCAGGTCACAAGAAAATTGGTCGTGGTTACAAGTTCTTGCGCATCAAAGTCAAGAGAATTTGATGCGCGGTATGCTTATTGGTGATGATAAGTATCAATCGATAAAATACTTCTTTGATAATTAATTAGATAGATAATATCCTACGAAGGAGTCATTTCAGAGTTTCAATCGAAATCAGTACATGCTGCCACAATATCATTCACAAGGACTTCAATAATCTGTAGGAGAGAATAATTTTACTGTAGAACTACTATGTGATATATATATACAGATAATTGAACTCTATCGGTATCAAACTCAATGTTTGAAAGTATCGCAACAGAGAATTTATATATATCAGATATAATAGAGAATTTGTATATTATCTCAAAGACTTTAACATCTTCGTAATTACTGCACGGATTTTTTACTGATTATTCATATTTTATGCATCACTTTCGTCCAATGTAGAGGATTAGTTAACCAATTCATTCGTTTCTTTGTAGTATTCGCTCCCTAAAAATAGCTATTTTTTCGCTCCCTAAAAATAGCTATTTTATAGCTTCTTCTGCATAATATCTTCTTTAGCTATTATCTGCATGAACTATACTAATGATAAAGTACTGAGTATATAAATAAAGTTCTTCTGGATTCTTGGGGAAACCTAGCAACATTCTAATAAATACTCTATTTTATTTATTTTTACAGAGTTCACTCATCCTTTTTACTCCATTTAAAAGGACCCAGTTCCGCACCTTTCCTTTTACTATGGTGCCGTTTTTATTGCTCTTGGTTTGAGATAACATATTCATAGCAGTTTGTAACGCTTCTTTGGTCAGCAGCAAGACAAAATGTTTCGCACAAAATGTTGGCAGTATAGGCGCCAAAATTAGAGATAGAATGCCAGTTTATTGAAGTTAAGTATGGTGAATTGGAGCACCCTGGTGATCCTAAATCACACAAATTTCGATTTTATTTATCCTTCTAGTCGTGTGCTAAGTCATGAGATCTTTCTCAGCTATATAAATCACAGGTCGCAGTATTACTTTACTTTTAAATCTTTACATCAGGCAAAAAATCTGTTCATTTTTTCCAGGGCGTTATATACACTAGAAATCAATATTCCCAAAAAGCGATAGTTTTCGTTGAGATTTGCAACGGCACAATTACAAAAATTTTTTTTATAATTGTTAGATAGTAGCAGTACCCATGCTAAAATAACAATCAAATAGCCCAGAATTTTTCATTTTCCTCATTCCAATATAGTAAATAAGCTCGAAGCCCTTTCTTGCATGGAGCACAATCGATTATCTTCTCTCATTCTAGTCACACTTATTGTAATGAAATTATTTAAAAGATACTTAAATTGTTCAAAATAATTGCTTTCAAACCAAACACACAATTTTTAAAGAACTTTAATTACTAAAATATCGTTATAGCCACCATCTCTGGAATTACATAGTCGTTACACATTATATTTATACGTATCCTTACCTCATCTGAAAATTTTCAAGATGATAAACCAAAAGTACTCCCCTTCGATTATGTTTCTGGAGAATTTTCTGTACACGTTTAAACCTGTAACTCTCATTTCACGTTGAGGTAGTACAAAGAATCTTAGTTAATTAAAAATGAAAATTTTGGTCCTTAATAGTATTAGTAGTTCAGTTGGTTGTTAAAAACTTCATATTCCTAATTTCCTCTATTAAATTCTAAAATTTAACCCTATAGCTTTTTATTCGAAAAAGAATTTGAACCCTACATCTTTAGGTAACTACTGTACATGAATATTTCAAAATGAAAAACAGATTCCTAGCAAGTTCTGTCGTCCTTCGCTTCAACACATCTTCGCTATTGCTGACCGGATAGGGAGAAAAGTTTTCAAAAAAAACAGGATGCTATGCTGTTATTTTATACGTAATAGGATTTAAACAAACTCCTTCGTCCTTAGAAACGAGTCCAGAATTTTTAAGCTCTTATGTAGAGTATTTTAAGCTTTCGACAATTGAAAATTAATCTAGGCCGCGAATCATAGCACCTGTGCAACGATATCCTAAAACTTTACATTTTTATCTACCAGATGGAAATGGGAAACTCCCTTTTTCCTGCGGGACTGATTGGTTCGAATAACGGCTGGAATTCAGTTATAGCCATAATTTTTGTTCTGATTCTATTATCTACTGTCATTTTTCTAAGAAATAATCATATTTTCTGTTATTTATAGAAACAGATCCATATATAAAGTCTAAGTTTGATCTTCATTTCCATTTTACCCCTTACGTATGTTGAAAGATAAAATAGATTTCGACTCGGGCTTTTTTCTGATCCAAGTAGGCTAAAATTACATCTCGAAACGTATCTAATTATATGAAATATAAATGAAAGAAAAAAGATCAAAAGGACGTAGGTGAAAGATACACTAGCGACGTTTTCACTTGTAACTCAAACTTCTTCACTGCAAGTTCCGAATCAAAAGATAAACTACGGATACCGATTGAACTCAAAAACTTCAATAATTACTGGGTGCGCAGAATTGATCAATTCTGATCAAGGTATTATAGAATATAAATTATGTAGGGAGAGAGAGATACTAACTATTTTTGTCTACATTTCTATTTACATATAATGTAGAATAAAGCAGGCTTTATAGGACCATATATTTGTTGCTATGAAAACAAAAGAGCCCAAAAAAGCCTTTTTGATGTCATTCATAGCTTAAAAGTAAATATGTAACTAAGTTTTACATCGCGGTCCGATTTATATCTTCGAAACACGATTAACTTGTTTGTGAAGAGAATGATGAGGATGTAATATTTAATAAATAACAGTTACGAAATTTTTTTTGTGTTTACTTACATTTATTGCATTTTAAATACATGAAAGACCACTACTTGTCCCATTTCATATGACATAATATCATTAGTCCAATATTTTACGTCCAAATTTCCATTCTCTCTCCATAGGCTGAAGAAATATTTATTCATTCTAGCTTTTCTATCCATTGCAATATTGAAAATATCCACTAGATTGTGAGAAATTTACATAAGCGAGTGATAGAAATAAAATGTGCCATTAATATTCAATTATTTGATAATTAAATTTGACTTAAGGTCTTTTGGACTAATAAATGGAATATAATCAATTACCAATGCAGGGATTATTAAGTACTCCTTTACATCTAATTTTTCTTTGTGTTTCGTGACAATATTTTTGTACTCCCTGGGTCAAATACCTTTTTTACTGCCGAAACTTAAGGGAACGAACTACATTTTCAAACTACTCTGTATCTTTTTCGGACACAATAATTATTCCTCTGGTTTGCCAATGCACGAAATGAGAATATTATATATTTGCAAAAGTATTATCACAAAGTAGAAGTAGTTGAGCAGTTTCCTTGAGTATACTGGTAATTACCAGAGATTTCTTGGAGGTTACCATATTTATTTCCTGTTCTTTGATGTGTGGTATTTTTAGAGGATTCTGACAGCCTGCGAAAATGAGGTTGAAGTTCAAAAAAACTAAAAAATAGTGAAATCACACTTCATGTTTTTGTAAGAAGGCTGATAGGCACCTTTCATTCCTGAAAGGTAGAATTTTCATTCTCGATAGTGATTAGTAAAAATGTACTACTTAGCCGCTTTTAAATTAGGAATATAAGAACGATTGAAACAAATCGCAAAAAAAGAGAGAAAATAAATCGATCTTACTTTCAACTTGCGCAAAACTAGAATTATCTGAAATGATTCGGATAATTTTCGAATGACTTGATATTTTTAAGTTCTCTAGTACTCCCTTCGGAAATGATATGCACTGCCGGCTGACTCTATGGGTCATTTCTTTTCTGAAGATCAACGTAATACTAGGTTCAGACCAGAAAGTAATCTATTATGACATTCGCTAGCCATAAATGGGATGGCGAAAGTTCCACCTTGTTGAAAAAATCTATAATTGACAAGAATTTGAACAGAACCCCCAGGTATAACTTTTTGGACTTTAAAATAATCTCTGATGTCTTATATGTAATTATTATGCCTCTTTTCACAAAATATTTAAAGAAGGTAAAATATTAACATTGAAATCATTAACAGACGCACTAGCAGATTTGACGCATGTTCACCAACATCTTCGAACATCAGTGGTTTTTTACTTCTCAATGGATGAGAGTAATCGCTTTGAGCGAGTATATGTTTGGAACTTAGACGTCAACTCTTGCAATGGGGGAAGTGATTCAACGGTAAAACATGAAAAGAACTGATGTCTCGCTTTAGTTGTTGGAAAATCCGAAAGTCTCTTTCCACAGTAACTGAAGGAGACCACTGAGTCAACATTACTGCTTTGACAACAGAGTTTTGATGTAGGATGAGGAATTTAGCTCCATTTTGAAAGTAACTTGCCATATTTTCCTGGTACTACTAACGAAAAAAGCTATTTATGATACATTGGCAAACATTTTATCGGTAATACCACTATGTACTCGACGGTTTCTCCTAGACGTATGGTGGAACATCAGAAAATACCAAAAAAGGAGTTCTATTTCCCTCAGAACATAATATTTATGGGAGAAAAAGGAAGTTGGTTGTTCAAGTACCGATCGTTCATTTTTCATTTTTCTCATTTAAAAATCATTTTTGAGTATTTGTGGATTCTGTAAAGCAATTAGGACATGTTTCGCAAATCTCTAGAATATTGAAAATTTCTGGTCTTATTGATTTAAAATGGATGACTTTACTGGTCAAAAGATTAGAGCATCCATTCCCTTAAATAATACATACATGTGATTCTAACTACAGGTGTTTAAAATATTCAACATATTTTTCCTAATATCAGTTTTGTTTAGAACTTCTTCTATCGTCTTTTATCCTAAAAGCCGTGATGAGGAGTTTCTGGATGAATAAAAGGTTTAATAAGATTCTTTATTTTATTATCATGTTTCATTCAGAAAGGTTTACATTCTCTATCACCATTGTAGAGAATATGATAGGAATCTGGGTACTTCAGCAAAAATCCTCCTATCAATCGGTACTGAAATTGCCCAATAACATTTGTGCTGCACAATATTCGAATGAGAAAGCGGTTAAGTGAATTAAGAAATAAATTCGAGCGTTTATATATTCAATGGCATTCTTTTGAATATCAGTAGTCGCTACTTTGAGAACGGTTGAAACAAGTGTCATCCAGTATATTGTAACTTACTGTATTCATATGCTATGTGAATAGCTGATTAATATACAGTACTATGTAAATAGCTGCTTAATATACAGCACAAATTAGAAAGTCTCTGGTTCATGGGGAGCATTTTTAAATACTTACCATGCATTCAATGTTCAAATTTTAAGTTATTTTGTGTAAAGTTTGATATTGGCGTCTAAATATTCAATCTTCTTTCAATTATTCACTTGCAATTTTCATTATCACTTTTTCCTTTGGCTCCAATTCTTCCTCCGTTATAGATCATGCGTTGACCAAAAAGACAAATAATTTTTCTAGACAGTACTGTTTCTCTCTACCTACATTCTATTAAACGCTCAAAAATTTATGAAACTCTTTCTTGAGACCCACCAGACGTGCAAAAACGTGTTCTTTGTGATTTTTGCCTTGATTTCTCCAGACATCACACCTTTGAACCACTCCGCCCACGGACCAAACTTTCAGCATCCAACCCCTTAAAGAAAAATTACATATATATACTTTTCTAATGTCTGAAAACAATCGAAGCTCCCAGATACTGTTGCTGTGATACAATTGTACCAAACAAGTTTCGCGCAGATAAAGTTTTCTGTGCTATTAAGAACTCATTTTTGAGCTTCAAAACATTCCAGCAACCTGTTTCTGTCCATTCAATCAAATATGAGTCAACGAAACATTTAAAGAAAAATTTATGGCCACTTTTAGACCTGATGCCATGAAATGCTGGATATCTATGGGGACCACTTGCTACATTGTCGCTTTGGCTTCGAGCGGAATACTCGCCATAACAACCAGGTGACTTTACTGGGGAACGACCTTGCAAGAGCCGCCCGACGTCCATTCATCGAACCTCGTCTACACTACCAAAACAAGATGAGGCCGGATATCAGGGCGATGGGAGCCGGCAGTGGCACGGATTATTTCGACGTAACCTTTGTCAACCCGCTCGCTCCCTCCCACGCAAGAGCCAGGGCTTTCAACCTACTAGCAAGCCTCAACGCAGCTCACGCAGAGAAACAGCGGAAATACCAAGGGTTCCTTGCTGAGCTGCCTGGGAGAAACAGGCTGGTTCCTGTTCCCATCTCAACGCTTGGAGGATGGAATCCGGCGGCGTTCTCCTTCGTCAAGGAACTCGCGAGAACCGTTGCCACCCGCGCAATGGAACGTTTTTCGAAGGTTAGAGGCATTCTTTTACAGCGGCACTCTGCTTTGACAGTAACCTCCAATGCAGCTTGTTTGCTGGCTGGCCTCCCTTCCACCTTCTGGTAGATTGGAGTGCCATCCACAGCTTTCGACGCATTGTACGGATTCGCAATTGGCTTGACAATGATACGATATCTACGCTCCGGTACAAATTTACTGGATACCAACCCACATATCTACCACAGTAAATTAACCCTCATTTACTTTTAGACCTCAATATTACTCCGGGCAAATCTCTGATTTCTGTTATACATTTCATTGTTCCTTAAATCCGCCACTTAACTCTTTCACTACTTATACAATAGCTTTAAATTAGCACTTACGATAATACTTACAGTATCAGAATAATTTGAAACTCATAAAAGATACAAATAACACACGTAAAGATCCTTCTATCGCCTTTAATCTACGAGGTTGGTACAAATCATGAATTTTATTTGGATGATGATATATGTTTCCAATACGTCCGGAATATTATTGCTAATAATTCTTCGCAGCCTTTATAAATTAGATACAGAACAAAACTTTCGGCAGTAAAAAAAATTTAAGTGTTACTTGTTATTTGTAAGGTCTTAAATGACAGCTCGCAAAATATAATATCGTACTGCAGGGATTTTACTATTACTTGCATAATCACTTCCCATTCATATGTAACAAAAGATCATATTTTTTGTATATTCTGAACAAATGTATTCTAGGCGAGACTTACACTTCCACTAAAGCACACCTTGCAACACTCTGAACATATTATTGGAAAATAAAGAGAATTATTGGCTTTTAGGGAGGTTTTCTGAATACTGGATGCAGTATAAGGAATTCATAACACTAATATTTAAAATATTTCATTTTCCATGGACACCTTATGCTATTTTAAGAAGTTCAGATCTATTTATTTCATAAACAATTCGAATATGGGAATTAAGAGAGTCAGGATAGCTAGAGCAAAATTTTCCAGAAAATAATTCTATTTTGACGGAAGGAAGCCACACAAGAATTTCAATTTTAACATAAACTTTAAGAATTTTTTCTTTAAGTATATCAGTTGCTTGGATTGAATTAGATAATAATGAAAAATTTTTCGAAGGCCCTGTAAGTTCTCGTGGTGGGAAAATAAATTCAGATACACTGAGAACGGATTTAGTATGTGACTTTTTCTTGCAAACTTTTATTTTATTCTCAGTACTACCAACTTTTTCTATCTGTCTCAAATTAATCTAAATAAGCGTGTTACTTTCGAGAACTCTCGGTATTAGCTGACATACAATATTGCACATCTACATTATCTCAAATCAAGTTTCAAGGCATGATTATTCCCTAGCGAAGTCATATTTTCAAGTCTCGAAGCTACAGGAAAATTTAATAACAGATCAATACAGGGAGAAGTAATTGTCGTTTTATTTGCGATATGATTTTTCATCTAGATTTATGCAGAACTGTTTTTCTTTTTTGTTGATTCTCTAACTTTGAACAATCTTCTAAAATTTAGCATAAAAAGGATATAAAAAAGCAAGACTATCTGCCATCCTCGCGATGACCTGTTTAAATTAATATCGCATTTAATAATTTAACAATAATGTTGATAATTTTAATCAGTGTATTTTTCATTAAAAAATTGACACCTTAGAGACAATGAAATTTCTGTTGGTTTCT
Source organism: Kappaphycus alvarezii (assembly GCA_002205965.3). Lineage (NCBI taxonomy): Eukaryota > Rhodophyta > Florideophyceae > Gigartinales > Solieriaceae > Kappaphycus > Kappaphycus alvarezii. Next base: position 470,491 of record NADL03000546.1, read on the forward strand.
TGTGTTGATTTTCAATAAATGTTTTATAATGGGATTGCGCCATGTTCGTTGGTCTTAGTAGCATCAGTGGTGGTTTATTTGATGAAATTGTAATCTACACAGGAATTTAATAAGATAATTACGTATAAATTTATAATTCTCTGAATACAACATACTCACTTTAATGAGTCACATAATAACCTAATTGCAGTTTTTTTGCATAACTGAAGAGGTCTGGATGAAACCAAAATTCCCAATATTGAGAAAACCATGGCGTTTCATATTATTGAGATGAAAATATCTATAGTTTAAAATGCATACCAACAGGAACAAATTGCAGTTATCGAATCAACAATGGTTTGAGACTTGTATTCAAATTAAATCTGGTGAAGATGCAAAGAAGTTGATTCGCGGATATTTGGATAATAGTATGCAGTTTTTTTGGAACTGTGCCAGAATTAAAGTCGATACACATGAATCCACTTGAAATTAACTTTTTGAACAACTTCCATGCGGAAGTATCTCGTTGAATCAGTCTATCTGCGGGGTTCTTAGGGCCAGGCATCGACGGCCTGGAGTTTAATTCTTTTGAGTCGAAGCTGTTGCGAATTCGTTCGACTATCTGCCGTGGTCTGAAATCAAGACCTTCATTTAGGGTATTTATAGTGTCTTTACGATTACTTAATTCAGTGGGAAGCTCATCACTGACTTTCGTAAATGTAATTATGCTTCATAAATCTGCCTCAATGTAGTACACTCTGTCATTAGCATCCACACATCCAAGAACATTTACCTCCACCCCGTAAGTTGAGCAAGAAACTGTTCTTTGATTATTACGACACCAGCCTACTCTATGATATATTTCAAATACATATCTTATTCTAACTCTGAGCCCAGTTATATTTACCGTTTGCCCATGAAAGTCTGAAGATATTTGGTTGAATTATGCATCATTGAAGGTTGAGATGATTACTTCTTTGATTCCCTTTTCGGCGAATCGCATTTGAGAATGCATTAGACTATTCCTTACTTATATCATCTTTTTTGTTTGATTACCGTGCGGAACGATAAGGGCCTCTGGGGCTCTTGAACCGTCCTCGTACGTTTTTAACTTGCATCAAACATGACAATTAATCACATTTGTTGACCAAGGTACATTTATTTCGTTGAAATCAACGTAAGCTTTATACCAGTTTTCGTTATTTACGCTTTTCAACGCATCAGGTAGTAGCCAAGTCGGCGCAAATGGTATTTGTCAAGCTGAAACCTGTTTTGAACCAGGTCATTCGTTTATTTTTTCCGGTATCATACTTGCATCACGTGGTAAACCCTTTCCAGTCGTTTCTTGGACCTAAGATTCACACATTACCCAATGCCTTGCCTCCTCTGATCTTTTAATACGGTATCACTGGTAGCAAGAATATTTTCATGGTATGTCCAGATTTATTGTGAAGTGAGATTATCTATTGATTTTTCTGTCGTTTGGAGAATCTTGTACCGGTAGTTCGCCAAGTTCCTGAAGTAATAGAGCCATAAAATAATTAATAAGATCACCACTAGGTGTGATTCGAACTTCTTCGTAGGGTGCATACATAGGGCGGCCCACAGGTGAAATTCTTTCAACAAGTAAGTGATCCTCTCCGTCTAGGATAACTGGACGGATCCACTCGCTATTTCAGTTCCTTTTCTTCCACCTGCAGTGCACCCAGAAATTACCCTTCTTGCCAAATATTTCTTTATTAATCGGAGCTCGTGTGGTCATCAACCTTTATATTGTAAGATTTTTCACCTTTTACTCGTGCGCTCGTAGTGTCTGTAGAATAACGAGCTTCTTCGTTTTGCCCACAATTGATGGCCTCTACCCTCTTAGAAGTTCCAAAGAGCTTAAGATTAGGTTGTCAGAGAACATACTCGAGAGAAAGGAAGCCCGGTACACAATTCGTCCCACACTTTCATTATTTCATAAGTAAAGTCGCTTCTCGAGTATGTTCTCATTAGTCCTACTCTTCCTTTCCTCAATTCGCACTTTGTAGTGAAGTCGCGTAGGGCGTGGTTTGGGCATTGCGCAGCATCCTCGTTTTGTTATGAAAACTTTATTAGGAAACCTAAGTACTTTGGCAGAGTGTACCCCGTTGGCATCCTTCAAACGAATACACCGTTACACGCACGCATCAGAGGAGTAAATGAAAATTATTTGCAAAGATTAAAACAAAACCTAACCAAACTTGAAACGCACGAATGAAGCAATCGAGAATGCATGTGAAATTTGCGCCCAAAACAGGCAACCAAAAAATCCAAGAAAGTTGTTTTTAACGCACGTATCTGATACATTCAATCAAGAAGAATTGGTGTAGTTCTAGTTTTATTACATTGAGATGAAATAGAATTATTATATGCAGTATGACTGATACAGGAACAGGTTATTCTGAGTTATACATTACTCAAGATCTAACCCCTGCTTCAGACATCAAAAAATTTTGGACATCATGGATCCTTCGACAAGGTTCCCCAGATGCCCTTTCTTCTGATGATGAGTGCAATCATGAACCAACACATGGGTTACTCAAGGGGCGCTAAATTATATTCAAAGGGGAAAATCTTGGGTTTTTTTACTCTTGGAGGATATCAGATCTCTCGAAAATATATTCAAACCGCGCCCATCACGCAACGCTAAAACAAGTGGTAACTGTGTAATAGAAGAGAATTACTATTAAGACCATACTCGCTAAGATGATTGACGCATGCCCTACTGAAATTGTGGGACGAATTATGTATCGGGCTTCCTTTCTCTCGAATTTGTTCTCCGGTAACCTAATTTTAAGCCCTTTGGAAATTGTAAAAAGTTTCAGATCATATTTTCTTTTACACAGCGAAATTACGTTGCTCTGTATTGTTCTCTTCTTTTTTCTCCTCTATCTAAATTTTAATGCAACAATTTAACCTCTCTCCTACCAGTAAATGTTTCGTTATTCTCAGGTTATTTATTCTTTTCGACCAAAAGACAAAAATTCATAATTGAAATTCCTACATGATTTTCGCCAATAATTCGCCCTCCAAAGGTAGATACCACTAATGTCCGCGACAATCCCAATTTTCGCCTGTTTTTCATCAGGTCTGTCAATCTTCAATTACTAGAGCTTTTTATTTCTTTCTGGTGCTGCTCAGAATTTATCTGTGGTCCTCTAAGAATAGCTCAACATTTTGCGAATCCCTCACAACCTCTATGTATGGAGCAGGCCACTGCTGTACTATAGCTAAGGTCTCCTTCGCATCCCGTCCGATCGACGGCTTTAGGCTCGTCACGTGTGTCCCTATGGACGCCTTAAATTATATCTTCCGGCTATTAAATAAGAACATCATCCATTTTGTGAGAGAATCAGTCGCGGAAGATGAAATGGAGGAGAAAAGGAGTGCAGGAATTGAGAAAGAGGATGAGGTTTGAAGTGTCATTTGAGAAATGGTTGGCATAATAATGGGTCTACTCTGGTGTTTATTAGGAGTCTGAGAAGGGGAGAGAGGTTTATATCATTAAATATAGGTAACGGCGGACGCAGGTAAGATAGCACCGCCTATAAGCAGAACTGCTAATTATATATGTCGGACCAATTTTTTAAAAATGGATCCAAATAAGAGAATTTAGGCGAGTTATAAATCAGGGGTAAATTATGTTTGTGAGCCCCTCGCTGCTATCTTTTGATGTTTTATGTTTGGTCGTGATGTCATATTGTAAATGATGGATTCTGCACTAGAGAATGACGTTTTTGATAACTACATTTCTTTATTTTCTGCTAATTGCCTTTTTGAATCTTCTGCGTCAACATGAAATCTTGCTGCTCATTTTATTGTGCTTATACTATTTATATCGACATTTCGGTTTGGTCAACATCTACACATAAATGGAATAGATAAATAACTTGCTTTTGTTTCGTCACTTAGGTAAAGGAGTTTTGGAGTCAACTTCAAACCCGAATCGACTCCCGGGTCTCAAAGAACGGTCAAAGAGCCTGCCATTTTAGTAATTTTCTATTAGAGTAGTGATACCTTTATTATTTTCACTCCTTTTACCTTTCCACTAAATTATACAGTAGAACTTTAATCCCTTGAATAAACTCTCATCATGGGTAGTTAGTTTCTTATACTTTGACTTAATTATAACCCTGTCACGAACGTAATAATTTTTGGGAAGTATAAATCATTTATCTGGCGATGGAAGATTATTAGATATCCTACCGATAAAAAATATTTTTAGGTTTGTTTCAGTAGGGAGTTCAAAGTCCTTGAATGTTGCACCTGGCTAGATATTGAAGATATAAGTTTAATGCATTCAGTATTTACTGAATGAAAAAAATATATAATGTGCTCTAATCCAAGCACCAACAGCTGGAGGTAGAGTTTCCAGCAAATATTCGTTGCTTACCGGAGGGTAATTTTTGTTTTATATCAGGGAATGCAAGATGTAGTCGTCTATATCCATGCCGCTGGGAGTGCGTTGTGCGGTACAAGTCGCCACTGGGTAAAACTAAATATTATTCCCTACAGGATAGTACCAATGCCAGGGAGCAGGCATGCCGCGATAGAAAATTACCAAAATTGCATTAAAACCCTCATGATTAATTATTCATAGTCTACTGCACAGTGCTGTATCTGAAAATGACCCAAACGAATTACTCTTATCACATTTGGATACTGTCCGCTCAGAAGACCCAATTCCCAAAAGCAGTTTTCTTTTCCCTCGCGTTGAGGTTCTTGTCTACCTCTGTTAGAATCATGGGTTTTTGGTTTGAGCGAATGAATATTTTAGGGTTTTTTTATACTCAATAAAAGACTCCCGGTCAGCCCTTGACTTCTTCAGGATGAGCTGGTGAGAGGTTCATTATCTATTTACTTTGCTAATCCACGCACCTTCACTTAGGTATCAATTATTTTTACAGACTTACGGGATTTAGAGACTTGCTCCAATAATTATCCATACTGTATCATAGGGTCGGGTAATTCGGATCACACTGGGTAATTTGGATCTAAAATTTTAATATTTTGTTACACATCTACTCGGAAGCTCCTAAATTTTACGGTAAACAATTGCCTCTAGAGAGAGCCCAGAGAAATATTTTTAGTTCATATATGACTCCAGGAACGGCTTTTTCGCGGCAATTCAAGTCAAATTGAATCCTGTCTCCCAACTTAAATTTGTACCGGAGCGAAGATACCGTATCATGTCCAAGCCAATCGTGAAACCGTACAATGCGTCGAAAACTGCAGATGGCACTCCAATCTACCAGAAGGTGGAAGGGAGGCCAGCCAACAAACAAGCGGCATTAGAGGTTACTGTCAATGCGGAGTGCGGCTGTAAAAGAATGTCTCTAACCTTCGAAACCCGTTCCATTGCGCGAGTGGCAATGATCACATTAATTATCTACAATACTGCGGAGGGTCACTGGCTACGATGGGGATTTCCCTAAAGCAAACAAGTGACTGCTCTCCCGGAGACGCTCTCTCGCGTGTAATATCCACGTATGTGTTGCGAATGCTTCGCAAATCCTGTCAACCCCGAATGTTGACTTAACATACATAGCAACGCCTTCTGAGGACGAGTCCTCATGCGTTAACCAATTCAATCTATCTGTGATGTCTTCTTCTACGGTAGAGAGCACCTAGAAAAGAGACAATAGTTTTGAATGACTCGCTGCAAATGAATCACCCAGCGGACCGCAGCTACGACTATATCGTCGCTGCCGGTGGCAATGAAGAACAAGACAAGCAGACGCCATGCACCACCTATTGACTTCATATCCCTTTGCTCCTTTACCATGAATACATGCATCACATGCCGCCCTGCTCAGGTCATTAACGCGAACCCTTACTGCCAGTCAAAGAATTAACGTTTATGTTTGGATTGAGCGCTTTGCTTTACACCCTCAACTATTAATCCATTAGCCAACAAATAAGAATCTGCTACACCTACAGTACGTTACTGCATCAAAGTGCAGTCACTCAATGCTAATCTTGATCCTAGCATCTCCCTTCAACAGTTCTCTCAAGCATAGAAAACTGGGAACGCTACATCAGGGGTGGAACAGCCACTGCTAATCAAGTGATGGCTCACCCACAGTCTCAGGCGCGCCGCCAGACCTTTCCATGTTCAGTTCAAACAATACCGAATCCGCATCAAACAAAAACTTCACCGGTAATCCCGCTCGCATCAATGTGCATCCGGTCATTTTCAAAGGCACACCATACTGATATACCCCTAACGGCGCGTGATCAATAGCTCCAGTGTCCGGGTTCCGAGCCACAGTCCCCGGGCAAAGTTCCTCAACACGGTAAGATAACCTTGGATCTAAGCCTCGCAACTTGAGCCGAGGCAACAGCCGTCCCACCACACGCCGAGTATTAACAGCAATCACTATTGCACGGCGCTTGTTCCTAGACACAAACATCCATGCGGCTGAATCTGAACTAAAGGGAGACCATAGCCGGTACATATCGCCTTCATAGACCAATGGAGCTAGCCTCTTCTGCATTGCCACGTAACCACGAATCTCCTCTACCTCCTCATCCGAGAACTCACGCGGATCCAGCTCGTATCCAAACGTACCTGACATTGCAACGACCGACCGCGTTTTCATCGGGGTACTACGGAGCGTTTGATGGTTAGGGACCGTTGACACATGCGCCCCCATTGCTGATGCAGGGTAAGCGAGGGACGTTCCGTACTGAATAGACACCCGGGACAGCGCATCCGTGTTATCGGACGTCCAGATCTGCGGACTGAAGTACAACATTCCACAGTCGAACCGCCCACCACCTCCTGAACAGGTCTCCAACAAAACGTTGGGATACTTTTCGGTAATTCTCCCCATTACATCATAGACACCAAGTATAAACCTGTGAGAAATCTCGCCTTGCCTTTCCGGATGCCACTCTTGAGAAAACACCTCGGTCAAATGACGATTCATATCCCACTTGACATACTCAATGTTTGCACTCGCAAGTAGCTTGTCCAGAACGTCGAAGATGTGATCTCTCACGACTTTCCTGGAGAAATCTAGGACAAGCTGGTTGCGACCAGTTGTTCTGTTACGGGTGGGGACGCACAAGCACCAGTCCGAGTGTCTCCTATACAAGTCGCTGTCGATTGAAACCATCTCAGGTTCGACCCATATTCCGAACTTCACTCCACAGTCATTCACAGCTCTCGCAATACCTTCAATTCCATATGGGAACTTTTCCTTGTTCGGAACCCAGTCTCCGAGACCGCTTAGCGTATTATTCCGCACACCAAACCATCCATCATCCAAGACAACCATTTCGATGTGTGCACGCGCTGCTGCTCGAGCGAATTCTGCGACAATCTCATGTGTAACGCCAAAATAAGCAGCCTCCCAAGTGTTGATCAACACCGGTGGAACCTTGTATCTCCATTGACGTGGTATAAGCCTCTCGCGGAAAGCGCGGTGAAGCGTGCGCGACATGTCCCCGAGACCTTTACTGCTGTATGTCATGATGACTTCTGGCGTGTGAAACAGATTTGCATTCTTCCTGTTGTCGAGATGCCAGGTGAAGCCGTCTGGGTTGATTCCCATGTTGACACGCAGCCTTCCATACTCAGTAATCTCAGTGGCCGCAGAAAAGTTGCCTGAGTACACTAGGGCGAAACCAAATACTTCACCATGGTCCTCTTGCGGCTCCTGGTTTGGCGAAATGACGATGAAGGATTGAACTGATGTGAGCTTGCGCCTCGAATTGACTTGACGACGTTGAGGCCATAGTTCAATTTCTGTGTGATCATTTCTCGTTCACGGGCCCATCCTCCTGCCAACTGAGTCATGTAGTAATCGGTCTCCGTGTCAAAGTCAAACGTGCCGGATACGACGGCCTTGAGTGTAATCGGGTGGCTTCCTTCATTGACGACGACAGTATGCCTTGTGATGATATCATAATCATGCATGACGGTATAATTAAGCAAGAAGCGGACACCAGTCTGGATGTCCTCCAGCTCAACGATCAAAGTTGTAGCTTCATCTGAAGAATCGGTATACATAGCTGGCATACGAGATGGCATATGTCTCTTTCCTTGAACGATCCTGTGTCCCTTGTACTCCAGGGGACAAACAGAGCTTCCATCCTTTTGAAAGACAAGCTTGAAGGAAGGATCTCTGTAGTCACCTGTACCTAGATCGGAGAACTCCAGCAACTTTGTGTTTTTTCCCAAAACCTGTGGATCAAGAGCACCCCAGTTCGTGGTTTGGTCCTGAGTAGTGAGATCCAGCAAACTTCCCGCAAACGGACTGTAAGCCTGGCTAGCAACCTTGGTCAATCGAGGACTACTTGGGCCACTACGACCCCTGGGCCTCTCAAATGTGCGATCGTCAAAGGATGGACGGCCTGGAGCAACAGAAGTCATACCATTCTTCAGAGATTGGCTAGGACGGTGAACCAGTTCTCCATGTTCATTCCCAAGGGTGGCGACATTAACCATACTCTTTGCAGACTTGAGCGACTTGCGCACTGCTTCCAACCCTTCGGCTTTGGGGCAGCAGGCGGGGTATCCGTCGAGTCTTCGACGTCCATGAAGGAAACACGATGAGATCCCTTTTGAGAATCGGGTTTGGAATCAGAGTTGGACTTGGCCTTATCTTCGATGGCAATTTCCTTGAGGACGGTGGCAACGGTGTCATCATCGAGAGCAGCATTCAAATCTCCGCCGCGAAGACGTTCCTGATGCCACAAACGCCATGATGCATTCTCCAAACGTCGAGTACGAGCATAGTCCTCACCTTCATCTGCATCCTTGGCCTTTGTAAAAACTTTCCACTTTTCGGTTAACTCTTCGACATTGTCAATGTCACCTAATTCTTCGAGACCAAGGACCTCTGCGATCGTGACCGTGCCCTGGGGATCGAAGGGGGTGGGAACATGGGATCGGATGAGATAAGTGATGTCATCGCAAGCGGGTAACGGAGGCCCCCAATATAGATGCTCAAGGTTCTTTGCATCATCGACTCGGAACGCATAGAGCGAGTCTTTGCATCGAAGACGAAAGAGTCGTAGCTGACCGTCGTAGTAAATGCCGGGAATGTCGGCGGCGTCGAGATTGTGGCGCCGCAAATTCATGATGTGGAGATGACGTGAATGTGGCGAGAGAGATGGATCGCGGCGGATAAGAGTAGAGAAATTCGAGAGCGACCGATAATAAAGAAAACTAACTTTGGCTTTGAATCACGCGATGGATGGCAATCTCTATTGGTATGCTTTACTGTACAGTACTTGTCATACTGACTCGTAAATTAAATTAAATTTTTATAAAGTCTTTAGGAATTTGAGCTTCCACTGGAATACTGCATAGACATTGCCTCGCGGTAATGCTTGGACGATCGCAACAGTGCACTACAGTACAGTACTGTACAGTACAGTACAAACCTTAGCAGCAACCCCGAGGATAATAATACCTTCATAATACAAATTTTGGTACACAAGAATTAATTAATCCATAAAACTGTTGCATTGTACCGTACTGTACTGTACTGTATAGTGTGCAGCGCCACTCTGCCACATGTGATTGGAATAGCTTTGGATTCAGTACAATTCTCTGTTTGTCCAAAGTATCGTCATTCTATCCAAAATCACCCAGTTTAATCAACTGAATGTTTTTACAGTTAACCTGCAACAACGTAAAATCTATCAATCACAACGGCTTTTTATTTAGAGAAACTTATCGCACCGAAAAGTCACAGCCCATCGTGCCGTATTACGCCACTTCCCATCTCTTGCTATCATGTTAAATGTTAAAAAAAATGCCATGCATCCTTTTACGTGCAATTGCTGATGCAACTGCACATCAACGTCTCAGGAGTTGATCGCCCGTCAACGACTTGCTGCATTATCAAAAACCTAGTGGAAGATACACATGCCCAAAAACCCTACCTGGCATTACTACGAATACGAGTATCGGGACGATTATTTTCCCTTTCGACAATGTTTTCTCTGGACCCCACATCCAACTGCGCCCTTGTGACCGTCTTCTTAACACCTCTGCAGGCTTGAGCATCGAGTTAAAATTACAACTGTAACAAGGTTTTAGCACCGCACAACTGCAAATACTGCACCTTCAAGGTTAACAACCACCAGCCATTGCCCTATGTACGCCATTGTGATAGGGGCCTTCAAACAACATGCAATTCCTCACACCAAAGGGCAGTATTTCCCCCATCGCACCTTTACGTTTTTCATATTATGCTACTACCGTATGGCAAGGCCTGAATGCAGGGTACCGTTGGCTTTTTGTTGCATCATTACACAGTTCACTTTGCCAAATATTATCCAATTTGGCAAAGAGTCCTTAGGATGTACCGTAGTTAGCGGCTTCAAGGAAGGTGAATAATGGATTTATATTGGATGGAAAAAGAGACTGTAATTTAAAAGGAAATTTAAAAAGAAATTTATGCGATCGGTGCCTGAGCAATGCAGAGATACAATCTCGGCTAATCTCTTTACAGCACAGTAGGCGATACTGTACAGTACTGTACAATATCGACCTATCGTATGATTGTTGTCTAATACTGTACAGTCTGTACTGTATTGTAACAGTACTGGACTGAAGCAAAGTTCCACAATCCTTGCGAGTCATGCTACCGTGGCAATCCTGTTAAATACAGTACAGTATACAGTATTGTGTGGTTAATTTCCTCTCGTGGGAATACTGGACACTCAATTTCTTCCACTCGATTGTGCATAGACTGTACAATTACTGTACTTACAGTACAATTACTGTAAGTACAGTAATTGTACTGTATTAGTCCTTAGCACCATCCCCTTCAACCCTTCAGTGTCTGGACAGGTGACCTCTATGACCCAACAGTTGGTGACCCAGCTTCCTGCAACACATCCGACGACCGACATTATTACCCTTCGCTGTCGACACCGCGGCATGACGACGAGTGCCTGCAGCCAACAGAAAATCAATCCTTGGATCTCAGCTCGAAACGGCCGCACCCAACAATAACATCGGTTAAAAACGCTCTTCACACACACACCTCAGATCTAAAATCCTCGAAATCCTCTACAGGGCGTGCCTTAGTCTCTCGAATCAGGCCTTTGGAGTCTGAGCGATCAACTCCTTTACGCAATCCTTGGAAATTCGGAACCACCACACACCAGTTCACTCGCCGATGACATCACAACAGCATCCGCGCTTCGCGCTAATACCAGCACAAAAATAAACCAGATACTGTAGCTAGGGATGCAGCCTATACCGTCCAAACAGACGAAATGGGCGACTCGAGCACACCTTACCAGTCTCGCGGTTCCTGGCAGTATGTACCGTAGATCAGTTCTCTCGGTTCTTGCGGTGCACACTCCGCCGCTACTATTCGCCTCCCCTAGGACTTTAATCGGCGCAAGCTGTGCGGCTTCCACGCCTCTTGCAAGAAACGTCCGCTGGCGAACCTATCGGCACCTTCAAGACGCAACCCGCGACTGTCCTTACTTCATCCTGAACGCAAAGCGTCTACTGGTACGGACCAAGACTCAGGGTTGTGTACGTGGTTACTCAAAGACGGTAGCACACATCGCGTTTTGCTGTGGATGGATAATTTGACAGAAATGTAAAACACCGCGTGAATAGACTGCCACTGCTCCCATCGGGATTGTTCGCAATTTACAAATGCACACGTCTGATAAGTGCTTTTTTTGCACTACCAATGGGACAAACATACACGATTCTTGGCTGCAACATTGCTGTGCCGAAACAGTCCCATTCCGATTTCGCGAGCACCAAGTTCATTTACCACGATCTAATGCCCCATAGATCTGAGACTTGCGGACGTGCAAACCGTCCTGTTGACTGATAACCCAACTTTAATGGTTTAAATACCAACTGCGGTTGCCTTTAGCTCTGATTTCCCAACGAAAGATGCAAGAACACTGCTACCAGCAGAAATTTTACGACATATTAACTTTCGCACAAAATTCGATTCTACGTTGCCATCTGTAGCGCATGATGGCAAGTAAAGTTCGTTCATCTAGAACCCTTACTACCTTCCATAATGGCTATATTTTGGAACATCAAACAAAAGTTTAAATGAAAGAAGTACTTCCTCTGGTTTCTTTTCCAACGTTTCTTGCATTCTTTCGAAAGATCTCAGTATGAAGTTTGCCCGACTTTCAGACACATTATGCAGATATTGACGGAGAAATGACCTGTTTAATGATGTTGAATACAGATTCCTATTTTCTGGTAATGTGGGCTAATTTGGAACACTTGATCCGTCCACAATCCTATCTGGTGAAAGCTGTCGTGTCTCGCACAATCACCTTAACCAATACCAACGCCACGAATTCATACGACCTCATCTTGTCTCTGAATGCGTTCTTCTCCCTTCTACTACCACTTCTACGCACGAGAGCTGCCTTTTCTTTTCAAAATTGCACACATACCTTCCTATGGCGTTCGCAAAGTTATTTTCCTCTGCTTTCTTTCTCGACATATTTTGCCTCTCCAATATTCTCGTTTTGTTCTCCTCCAGACTTAAAAGAGAGCACCACGATTTCTACGTTTAGCTTGCTGAACACTCTCAAGTCGTCTCGCTTTGGGTTCACGTTGCGCAGCTTCACGGTCACTTGAAGCATGCTAATGAAATTCTTCTTCTCTGGGAATAATTGTTCTGAGAATCACACACTCGGCAGGGGAGCCAACAGAAAGCAAAAATGGGATAGATTACTACTGCCTACAGCTGTGCTTGCAGTACTTTGGAACCCATTCCATCTGCTTTAGAGAAGGAGTTCATCACAGTGTGATTGATAGTCTGCCATTCACTTATCAGTATAGAAAGGCGCTGTATTTTGCTGACTTCGTACCCTCAGGCCTCATTATCTGCTCAATTTTGTTGTATGTCTCAATTTCAGAGTGCCTACGCTGCACGACAGGAAGTCTTGAGGCAACACTACCGCTTCAAATTCTTTGAAGCAAATTGCATGCACTATTCTTAACATTATTCATACGAGAATGATACTTGGCGGGAAATTTCGTCAAAAGCAAATATGCCTGTAACGAGAAATGAATTTTTGATTTCATTGGGAGTAATGAACTAGTTTGCATACACTCCAAAAAAAAATATTGAAGTTACACTTCGATGTATCCACCTGTCCCTGTCGCAGGAACTCATCCATAATCTGTTTGAGTAATGTATTGAACTTCTTATTGGAGTCTAATCAGCAGGTCGTAATACATAAGATATGTTTGCTGCGTAGTAATGACCTCAAATCACCCAGAACTACTTATACCCGCATAACATCTTTGCGAGAAAAATTTACGTCTAAAACTATAAGTATGGATTCCATTTGGCTGTACTATGGATATGTGGGTCCATATGTCAGCTATATGCAGCCAGTATTGGGACTTCCATATATCCGTTACTCTGAAAGCTTAATGTCAACTTTGTTGAATTGAAACCAGTTTTCTCTGGTGAAGCGTTCGATTATACCGTTTGTTGGGCTTGCAAAACCTCCTTGCACGGGCTCCCACCAGTCATCAGAAATATTTCCCGTGATATTACAAATAAAAATGGGAAAAATAAGTCCAGAAGCAGATATCGCACCATGGGTTATATGCTGCTTAATACATAAGTAGACTTGACTGTAGTTCAATGCGCGGTAAACAGTTCTTCTTTTCTAGGAACGGAACACCGTCAGACAATGAGAAACCCAGCACGCACGCACCAAAAGCCACAGGGTGTTCGTTGTGCCTCTTTCTCTTTAAGCACCCCTCGATCAGTAGCACAGCTCGCCGACGGTGAAGAGAAATGGGTTGGAAGAGCGGGGTAATTACTTGGACGGCTGGACGGTACACTTGTCCTCCGGGTCGTAAGGCTGGACCATGGTCCGCGAACTCTAGAAACTCGGTATGAGTCGATTCCAAAGAACCGTAGACACCAGGGTGCAATACTGGGCAAAGACGATGTAGTATTGGGTCAGCTGTGCTAAATATCTCCTTTGATATAACAATTGTCACCAACGACAACATTTAAGTTCGTTTTGTATATAGACCCCGGAGTCCGGGCGCCAAGCGTGAGTAAATATCACAAGCAAACAACAAAAGGAGTATTATAATATTGGACAGAGAGGGGAAATAGAAAGGGACCAGGCAGATGAACCTGGCTATAGCCAAAGTTAGCAAGGTTTCTGCAAAGGCGGAAAATGGGAGTCAAGTTCAGAGCCAACACCGGGTGGCTGTTTAATCTGGGGCCCTAGTGGCCAGGTAAGTATAAATACTAGTTAACTAGGTTAGGGTTATCTACGATGACGGGGTGAGTGAAGTTAGGGTCAGCCAAGTTAGGGAAATCCAATTAGAGATAAGTAAATTCGACACTTGGCCCAATAGTTGCTTTCACCTGCGAAAATACAGGTCCAATTTGGGGCCGAGTGGTCCAGATGCAAGCTCTCAAGCTCCTTCGGTGTCATACAGTACCCGAATAATAGTCTGCGACAAGCGAAAATTAACCTTACTGTACAGTACAGTGCCTGTGGTTAGCAGTGAATCTGATTAAAAAAAGATCACTAAAATCAGCTCTGCCCATGGTAGTACACAGTGAGTGCCAATTGCACAACATTGAACCGTCGGTGACCGCAATCTTTTTGAATTAGAATCACTGAAAGCCAGCTCATACTTCCGAATGTGGCATTAACATTAGTTTCATCCATATTCCAGAGTTTGTCTGACTCAGCAAAGCCCTCTTTGCATTCCCTCAACTGCAGAATGTGCATCGAATAGTGTTCGGAAATGGCCTTCATTTTCTGCTAAAACTTCCTTTTTCTTTATTTCGGTTCTTGCGGTAATAATGTCACAATGTGCGCTCTGTATGTTAGAAATGAATCAAATGATGAATTCAATTCTTCCAACCACACTTTCCATCCTATGCGATTCTTGCCTAGTGCGCTTCTAAACCAATTCATGTCTATTGTAAAACTATTTTGAGCATCTGTTTTCATTCTGTTATTTATCAAATCTATTTCAGCCCTGTAAATGACAGGAAGTATACCTCTTAGCTCTCTTCCTGAAAGCATCACCTCCAGCTTTTCGTGATCTCGTAACTACAAGGCGACTTTTACACGGTATACAGTGGTCTTGCTGATGTTACTCCTGGCGGATGTTTCCATCAGGGGCCATCTTCTTTCGCGTAGCAGTGTAAAAGACGGAGAGCAATTGTTTCTGTTTTGAGTGGCAGAAAAATCATGATTTCTGAAGTTCTGTAAGAGCCTGTTGGCGCATTACAGACGGCACAGATTAATGTCATTCATCAAGTTAACAATAACTAAGGGGTCTGGGATATGGTTATTATAAGAACTGAGGACGTTACGACGTGTTTCGGTACATGATTACCGCTTTTTGGTCCCTATTTGGTTTTCCTGCCATCG
Organism: Kappaphycus alvarezii; assembly: GCA_002205965.3. Classification (NCBI taxonomy): domain Eukaryota; phylum Rhodophyta; class Florideophyceae; order Gigartinales; family Solieriaceae; genus Kappaphycus; species Kappaphycus alvarezii. The sequence continues at coordinate 485,881 of NADL03000546.1, forward strand.
TTCCAAATTACCCCATGTTACATATATAACCAGTATGGAAGGTACTTTATATGCCTGCGAACTTCTTCTAAAATTTCTGATTATTATTGATTCAGCTACCCTTTAATAACTACTTCACCACTGGTCGCATCCTACTGAACATTAGTCTCCATGTCGAAACAATGGTTCGAAAAAAAGACTACCGCATTGATAGGGTGCTTGCGCAACGGAGCCGTGTGCCTCTAAATTTATATTTAGCACTAGTGATAGTTTCTTCCGAAGATCTTTTAGTAAATGAAATGAGGCAAACCCGAGATGTTTTGGCTGAATTTTTTCATATAAAAGCAACAACTAGTCATATTCATAATTTTATCTTCAATTTGAATGTCTACTGGAAGGAGCAGTTTTAGAAAGATTTTGACTCGTATAAATTTGTCAGAGAGGGAGTAACTATCTCTTCACATGGGAATGTAAGCGTCAAAGTCCGGAACGAAGCTTAGTTATACGTCATGCATCTGATTGTAGCGAATTCGCTCAAATCTTGTTATTTGCCCTGCTGTGTTAGTCTGCTCCGCAGGGGTAGTCGCAGCGTACTCAACGGATTCAGGGTGAGGCAATCTATGAGATTTTTGTGCTGTGGGCACGGAAGGAGCGTCGAGTGACATTAAAGGAATGCGTAGCAAAAGAACTGGAGGGATATTGCGAATTCTCCGATTACGCTGAAGTTGTAGTTAGGGTCGAGGTCAAGGACAAGGAAAATCTAAAAGATCAGGAACGGAGACCAAGATTTTCGGTTCCAGTTTTGGCTCTAACTTTCTTGGCCCACCAGTCGTATGTAATGCCGTCCCTGCGGGGTTTCCTATTCCCAATTTGCGCATTTTCTTTCATCCTTGTCGAACAGCTATGAAACTTTCTTAACTTTCAAAAAATATCTACGAAAATGGGACGACCTAAACTCTATGCTCATGGAAATCAACAATTGTACTACATCCTTGCACTTAGTCTCATAAATTTCACTAATATACGTACCATATAGTATTCATTCACCCGATTCGAAATTAGATTTGTAGTGATTTCGTAGTGTTACAAACATATATAAAAGAGATAAAATAAGCCAAAAATATTATATTTGTGGCATTGGAGTGGTAAGTGGACCGCTGAGGGCCATCTATTGTCGTGTAATGGTCTGGATCACAAGTTCCCACATCCCATATCCGGCTTAAAGCTCGAATGTTGATTGCGCCATGAAGGTTCACAAGAAATTGAAAAAGAAATAGACGCTCCTTTCTCTTTCATAAGACAAAATTTGCTGCACATATTTGGTACTTCTTTCTAGGGTCCGTCAAAAGCGGGCTGTTCATGAGGAATTATTGGAACTTCTGTAGAATTAAGGCTAAGACGACTACATCAGGGTTGTACATTATGCTTTGTAGCTTTTCCTCGCAACCTTTTGGATGCAGGTATAACATATCAAGTGGGGTGCCCACGCACTATCACATCTTCTTGTACTATTACTACCCCAAGGTCGTATTTAGAATAGTTTCTGTACATAATGAAGTCTGTGCCAAATATGGTAGTTCAAGGGTTATAGGAGACGGTGTAAGCTATTTAAATGTTGACATGCAATCCTAGCTTCATTTATATATTCCGAATTTCCTTGTTCCGAGATGTACTCAATTTACATTACAAATGATGATAGGATGTCAAAAAGAATAGCTGCAGCTCTTTGAAAAAAATAGACCATTCTTGACTCTAAAGGGCAACAATTTGAAGGAAAATGACTCATATATGCATCAACAGTTAGTGATATCCTGTAGAATCTTGCAGTAGCGGAAGAAAAAGTAGGGGCTTATGAATACTTTTGGCATAGTCATCTAGCCTTTGAGATCCCTCATATAGATTTTTGTCATATATATGGAATTTCATGCATTTGGTATGGTGAGAGTAGTCTACACAGAAGCAAGGGTCACTCTTGCTGGTTTGGGATATCAAGAAAGGGAAAATTATCGGAAGAGCCTGGAGGCCTGGTGATATCCGGTTTCAAAATCGTGAACAAATCCTTTTCATAATATTTTTATCATTTTCTGGCATCCACCGTAGATGGTCGCAGATTGAGGCATACTAATATATGTCAAAGATTTGAATGAAGGGTATTTTACCGTAGGCGATGTCTCTATAACTACATGAAATTAATGGTTACAACTCGGGAAATTAGAAATACCTCCGAGGAGCTTACGGTTGTGTACTGCGGTCACATTAGGCATGAAATTTCCAAAAATTGGCGACTTCTCGAAGCTTAAGTTTACCACATCAGGCATTTCTTCAATATAGTGCGATCTTCCCACTAGGAAAGACTCAAAGGTGATAGATATTTTCTTAATTAACTCAATACCCTCCCTCTTTGTCTTCATGAACTAAAAAGAAGATTTATCAATACCAATGGTCACCTTCCGCGCTAAAGTAAACAAAATCCTCGAAAGCGTTGTCTTTGCTGAAATCTTCACCCTGTCTGATGTCAATGTGTATTAATCACTCATTCTACCGAATAAATTTGCTCATCCAATGAAAAAGGGTGGCGTGGAAGTATTGAGCAAATTAAAATGTGCAACGTTAACATCAGCCTTCGTAATTCTATTTATGCCCAAAGGGCATCCATTGCCGGTGATTCAAAAATTTGAAATGGGGTAAAATCTATGAGGACAAGAAACTCAGAAGTAATATCAGCACGCCAATGGTTAACTGGACAACAGTAAATCCGCCAAACAACCATACTGCATAACTGTCCGCGAAATTGATCCGTCTGCTTGCATGATGTAGCCTTCTCCGTAGTTGCTGACGAGTGATAGTAGGGACAATGTTTCGAGAAGTTCCCTGTGAAATTGTTTACAACCGTTGTAACCAGCTATTTTAAATAGACCCCTCCTCGAGGTTCAAAAAGATGTAGCAATTTTAATACCATTAAATGAATATGTTTGAAAATTTTTTTGTTCCATAATATAGTTCAAAAGTGATACGTATCGCTTCAATACCGATAATAGTGTTAGTTAAGATGTAAACGGAAAGGAACTGATTTTGGGGGATTAAACTTACTTATAACTAAAGATAATTCTAGCTTTGGTTGAAACTGAAGCCAATATTTTAGTTTCGCAGAGTGAATACAATTATTCAGTAAATAAAAAACTACTTATAGAACTTCGGGAGACGTACATGCGGCCATTTATATCATATACAAATGTCACATAAGTAGCACAGAAAAAGAGTTGAAATTGAATAGCAGTAATTGGATTGGTTTCGAAATGATTTGTGAACTGAGAATCAAATCTTAAATTTCTTTTATTCGTGAACCATAAAGTAAAGGTGTTCGCCGAACTTCTCTTATCTTCTCAGCCCAGAAATAGAGTTGAAAATTAGGTAGATTTCCGTTGAGTTTTTTTTTCTTTGCTAGTATATAAAAACAGACAAACAGAATGAGCACTCCTCGTATTTTACTAACTCAGTTTTGTAGGCAGATACTAATAATTATCTTTTCAGTCTCCGTAACTCTAAAATGGAGATCAATAAACTTAAAGCAATCGTTCCAATATTGATTAAAGAACTTCATGAGGAGCACATTGACTAAAATTGAATCATAAAATTGAAGCAGCGAGAGAGTAAATGAAGTTAGACAGTTTGGGAAAGAAAATGTGATACTCTGCAACTATTTTACTACAAATAGGTTCATTGAAGTTCAGATTCCATAAGAAAGATGCAATTAGCAGTGTTAGCGTCAATAAAAGCCACTAAAAGAAGTTTTCAAAAATAATTTCTATAAATGTAATTTTATGGGTATGGCTGCTGTTGTACTTTCCTGGGTTTAAGATTTAATACGCGTTAGTCTTCATCTGTCGCATGAAATATTTCACAGTAAACTCGGAAAAGAGAATGGATACCTGGTAAATGTTTCAGTGGTAAGACATAAACAGCTATAATACCGAGGAAATGGACAGGTGCAGGTAAATGTAATTATGTTAAACTTGTAATCAGTTTATTGAATTAATTATATAGTTAAGTGATTAGCGCTCTATTCATACAAATCTGAGCTAGTTTCAAAATAATCTATTCCAAATTCATACACTCCTAGCCTTATTCTGTACTTGGTGTTTATAGGCCACTGGGGCACCATATTTACGAAAACCCTGGTTTACACTAATTTTGCGCTTCAATAAGTTATTAAGTTGCAAGAAGATCACTCTAAGGACTTTACACCACTGAAATACCGAAATGAACAGAATAATTAATACAAATATCGCAGGACACAGCTTTCCACGTTCTCCAGTTTCCAGTTCTCCCATTCTTTCCTAAGCTGGCGTTCCATTTTCGAAAAAATTCCGAATTAAATAATATAACAGCTCAAGGCCTTCCTTTTCTGGCAGTTGCCTTCCAATACTCCTATTCATCTTCAAAGCCCTGTCTTTTAAGCCCTAATACCTCTCAAGCCCCAAATTATTCTATTTATTATGTTTTTGTAATGATTTTACCGCCACTGGGAAGGTTTATGTCCCATTATAGGCAAGAAATTTTCAGCATTTGTCTCAAATATTAAATAAAATGGAGCAATCTCCTGTAGAAACCTTGTAAAAGCCTTGCAAATGTCTAGAAAGAGTTGTAATCACTCTTTTCTAATATCGACTCGCGTTTGTAACGGCCTCAAACGTTTCTATGTGGTCCCGATACAAATCAGACATCTGTATGTCATTTAATACCTATTTTGCTAAAATAGTTTTTTAAGTTAAAGGGGGATCGTTTGGGTTATTTTACTTTAAGTAGAACATAGATTGAAATTCACATTAGCCTGTGCAGTTTAGTGGCGGCGCAGATAACACTACAGGAAATGCGTACGGCCGAGTGAAAGTGATTTTTGTCAACAGGAAAAGTCATGGACAAAGTAGGGCGGATTTCCTGCGAAACTCAATTCTTTTGGTAACGGAAACTGCGTTGTCTCCCCAGAGTTTCAAGCCCTTCGGAGCCAAATTTCTTCATTATTTTCTCAACTAATTATCTAAACGCAGTCTACTGCCGGCTATGCCACGCCTAACCGTCGAAATTCTATCGTCAACGATTATGCCACCAATTCATGAGCCAAATCTTGAAATTCAAGTGATCAAACTACTTCTGCGTACTATATGGCTACGAAAATTACCAACCCTCTCAAACGGCTGCACCAATTTCCCTTTATTAAAAACGCCTCTGGCATTCATATCTTTGAAAAAGCTTAGATTAGAATCAAGATAGATGAAAGAAAAAAATGCCTGTTAGAATAGAATTCCGAGGCGTAAAATGGATAATATTGGTGGTTCCTGTTCTCGACTTCCCCTATTCATCCAGAAGTCGAGGGGGCAAAGAATAACGGTGAGTACTAGAAGCCTGAAAGGCTCTCTATCTGAAAATAAAGAATTCAATACCTGCTCACACACGGCCAGTTATGTTTATAACCGGCGGCTAAATAGAAGATCAACCAATCGGACTTTACTTTTCTATGAGTTCTCTGACAGACTGGACTCAAAGACCGACTCGAAGTCTAACAGATACATAGTGCGTCTTGAAAATTCTATGTGTCGTGAATCAATGGACTCTCTGAGATTCAATCTGGCAAATGATTTCGTGTTTCATCGCCTTTCCTTATTTTACAACACGTCGTATCAAATTATTGGAATAATTATCTCCTTCCTCCCCAATTGGAAACCAGTTTTGCAGTACCTGTTACTATGAGTAGTCTCTTATAAAACCATCAGTCTCTGCTCCTACCGGAGTAGAAGGTGGTACAGATTTTGAGCAACTAGAAACAACGCAAACCGCAAAAACGCAACTCTACGAATTGTAAAAAGGATCTACCTCCTGGCAGCTGAGCATTTGAATGCCCCGTCAGGTAAGTTGATTCTGAAGGTTTTACGACTGAATATTACTCCGGGACTCCATCCACGAAATACCTAGTCGCGGGCATCTGAGTTCGGCGATTACTCAGGGTATCTTTACCCTTCAAAAAACGCGCGCGCGGACTTTCTTTATCCTATCTTTTCTACGTGGTGCAACATTTGGTCCTATTTGCTGCATTATCAAACTTGAAAGTATCCTCAGTCTGGTTGCAACTCAGCTGAGTCTTTAGCTCGCTTTTTCTTGGGCAAGCAGTGTGCGACATGTGAATAACTTGTTAATGACGCTTAACGACTCTATTGAGAGACCTGTTCGTCTGTAGTTCTTTCGACTTGCTAATATTTCAGCGGAACTGCACCAAATCCTCAGAAATACAACGGTGTAAAGGCATTTTTCCATAATTTTTCTACGATTGTCCTTCAAGAATTCAAGACAGACTGTAAATATATGGAAGTTGCTGTTGAGATAAAGCTACTTTGAAAGAAATAAGAAAGAGCAAGGACATGTTTGATCATGGAAAAGAGGGTGAGGAGGCTCATTAAGTAACGGTTACCGTTGATCAAGATTGAAATACACTCATTTGATTCTTCAGGAATTATCTCAACAATTGACGTCACCTCTAGAACACTGACATTATGACTAAATTATGTTATTCCTCGGCGTATGAGTCCCCAGGAGACACTACGAAATTAAATTGGGTGCCTAAATGAGAGACAATCAGGAACGATCGGGCATCTTAGCACGACCTTAAGCGGTCGAATTATCTGCTCTCGGTAATATCGTGAAATGTATTTTCATGTCATGTGTTAAATCTACACTTTTATGTTCTTTGTATCTCGGCATCCGAACAGTAATGCGTGAACAGAACTACGGATCTTATCTTGGATGTAAATGTATAATACAGCCTGCGTATAAGATTTCGGGTTTCATGTATTCAAATGGGGAGCCATTACACGTACAGAAAGTCAAAATTGTAGCAAGAGCTCGTCTAGATTGAAAATATATAGCATAGGGGGTCCCAGACTTTTGAAGTCGCTGTGAGAATAAGTCAGCTCTTAACTGCTGGCGGGATAGGGGCTTTTCGGTAAATTATCTTACCTTTTTAAGTTATTATAGTGGCACTGTGGACTATTGTCAACCTGACCACAGCCCTAACTTCACCTTTCTGTTCTCCATTTTGCAGAGACTACAAGGCGAAAAAGTTCACGCTTTGAAAAATCTACCTAACGCGCATTATATAATCCGTTAGCTCAACTATTATCGTGTATTCCATTCCCGCTACCTTTCGTGTTTCGTTGGTGCTCTCCATTTCCATTTTATTTTATTGTATCCCCCATAACTCACTCGCCTTACAAGGCTTAGCACCTATCTAAGAACTATGCTGTATCTCAATCTCTAATAGAAAAGAATTGCCACTATTAGCACCAATCCTATCCACCAATAGGAGTACGTTCACGCTATCCCTATGTTTACCATTGAAATCGTCCCCGCGGATCGTTTTATGATACAAATTGCTCATTTTTCCATGCTCCGCTGTTGCCTTTTTGCTGTGCGCCATTTATAATTACCCGTTGACAGCCTGCACTGCAAAAACAGGGCGCTTTAGAACTACAAAATAATATAGGAAGGATAAAAATGTGCATCGCAAATAGAAATCCCGAACAGACCAAATCCCTTTAACATCAGCATATCAGTAGCTTTTTTCCCAACTTGGCGTTTTTCTGTTCGTGCTCACCCTACCTAATTAGAAAATTACTATAATCCCTCTAGTTCCCTTCTGCTGCTGTTGAGTCATATTTTATGATCAAATTCAAATAAAATACAATCTCGGTTTCGAAAATGGGAACCAAGATCCGTGATCATCCATAAGAAACTTCATTTACCTATTCACGTAAGATAAGAAGACCAAATCACCTCCTCAACACCTATTCTGAACCATTGGAACCCCAAAAAGACATAATTTCTAACGGAGACTCACCAAAAACTCGTATACTGAAGGCAAGGGTCAGAGCTAACTGGAACACGTACAATTGAAGCCTATTTTTTAAAGAACGTAAACGTAAATCGATTTAAACTAGATTTAATGACAAAATTTACTGATGCTTGTGTGGTATAAGGAAAGAAAACCGTATTATAGATAAGGGAATATAAGATATTCAGTAAATATTTGTGTCACATTTCTGCGAAAAAAGTTTAGATATCACATTTGATGGCAAACATAATGATGCATCATAAAGGTACTATTTTCGCGATCATCATTTTTATTTTTCAATCAAGAAAAACCAGAATTGGTTGACTTCGTCAAATACAGCAACTCTCTTCATCTCTCTTATTTGCATGGGTCATTAATTTTGTTTTTATGCTCATTATTTTACAATTACCCTAACCTATACTAAGTTAGATGCATCGCTCTCCCTCTCTCGTACTCCTTTATTTTACGGGAGTTCTCCCTAGTAGTGCTTCAGTAAATTAAAAAAATATCTGAGCAAGATTATAAAATAAATTACTGAAATATGAAAAAAAATTCTTCGAGACCATATTTAGAAAAAATGAGGTTCCATCGCCGTCTACATTCTATGTTTACAGCTTTGCATCGATATATGAGGCTTCGCACCTGTGGCATGACTGGCGCTAATCTGGTGAAGCGTGACATTAACGTCATTCAGCTGAAGGGCAAGGAAAGATGAATATATCAACGGGAGGTTACTATAAAGCTCAATCAAAGAAATGAAAACGAGTTTGCGGATTATCGCGTCCACTTTTATTGCATCTATTTTTACCCACACACAGTAAAACCGCCATCTTATCAAAATATCTTGCATAAATTATAAATTTGTACTCTGTTAATGATTCAATATGTTCTTAAGTGGGCTTTAAGGGACTCTTTCCGATCAAATTGATTGCAAGTGCCAAAAAAGAGGTCTATTTAAATTTCGGATGCGCTTTTAATAGATGTCTATAAAGATTTACGTTGACTGCTAAATAGAGATGATGAACCTACGGGAGGCCGAAGGAATGTAAGATGCCCGTGAGAAGGTAAATATTTAATTCTGAAACCAAAACGTCAAGCTAAACACATCTGTTTAGACTCTAAAGAGTAGTTGAAACCCTTATTATCAGAAAAGTAAAGATCGTAGTTTTCTTTCTAAATTACCCTCTCTTTGCCTAGAAATAAGAGCAAAACTATCTCATGTATAATGTAAGATGGGGGGAAGTTTTAATCACGCTAGGCACCAAGCACGGAAGTTATACTCATATTCGTTAATTTACTATAAATTGACATTGGATGAATTATTTAATTCCTTCAGTAGTTATTTCATACGGGTGAAATAATACATACGCTATTGATGTATGGTATAAAGGGGATGGGAAATTTTAACAAAAAAGTCCGTTATTATAGCTATTGGTTCCAAATCAATAGTTGATTTCTAGACTATTATGCAGAAATGCTTCAAGATATCCAAGCATCTTTACTTAAGGAATCTCAAAATGATATTATAGTGAGAAAATAATTACTTACTGCTGGAAGAAGTTCTGAAGCATTCTAGTTCCCGTGCTATAAGCCTTTATAGAATAATATGAGGCAATTATGGTAAGAATTTGTTTCTGAACCTTAGGAATGTGCACTATCATACATGATTTAATCTCGAAGCTGCACCGCCCCACCATTTATGAAAAGGATGTTTTAACAATACTATGGTGAGCTACGAAAGTGAATGCATCATTATAGGAGTCTTTGTTGGGTTTGGACGCACAAGAGGTAATCAATGGTTGAACTGATGGTTGAAGCTTCCGGTGCTTCTGACCATGGTTTATATAGAGAAGCATTCAAGGAGATTGAAAATGAATGATAAGCAAACAAAAATAAATTCAAAGTTATTCTAGAAGAACGGCCCTAGATGCGTAATACTACAAGGTTCTGATAGTTCACCTAACATATTTCAGTGAACCTGACAGTACTGCCCATCATAGCAGAGTTGTATTGATCCACTTAGCGAGATAAGCACAACGTACTTGCTGATTGGCATTGCCTGGCAAGTATTTAGGAGTATGCCAGGTATCCATAATGGCTTCTTCTAATTTGCTCTGTGCTCTTGACAAGTTGCGTCGTTATCAGATTCCAGTGCAATAGTTGCACTAATGTCTCCTTACAGTGCTCATGTTGCACTGGTGCCTCTCTACAGTGCTCATGCCATTTGAGGGCTACTGGCGGGATTTAGTGTAAAAGAAGAATACTGCTGGGCATATTCGTAACATTCTTCGCGCAATTAAATGCCTCCTGTAGCCAGAAAGTTCAACGAAAATATATTGTTGCTCGCACTGTTCACTTCATCTTTGAAAAAGAACTCTTCGCTCCAACGGCACTACCGATATCCTATTCCCGTACCGTAACTGACTCTTGAATTTTACAATGCACGTTGCGAGATTCGATATTCCAAAACCTCCATGATTCCCAGATGTGACGCCCATAGTCCTCTTCTTCAATTACATATTGAGTGAGCTGATAAACTGCAAATTAGGGCTCACTTCGGGCCTTGTTCAATATTTTAACCATGCTTTCATCAAAATTAATCTTATTAAAGCTGTAAGTTCACTTCTTAACAGATTAGATGACTTCAACAACATATTTGAAACCCTGGATTTATAAATTTATTCAACTTACTAAGTATTGCGGATATTGAAAACGTTAAACAATCAAAACTGAATATGTAAGACGATATATTTCATTAATTCAAACATTGAAAACAATACGCCCAGCAATAAGTATTTTTTAATTCGCGCTTCTACATAACAAATGTGTAACCATGAAATACATGTGGAAATTTCACATTACTGAAGCAACCAGTGCTACAATTATTCCATTATATTAGTTCAAACCAGGACTTCCCAGGTGCTAGTGTAATATGCAAACTAAATTTACATTTTTATCACTACTTAGTCCAGATACAGTGTGCATTTAAGACCGCCAAAGCTTAAATACCATCACTAGACGACATGAATGCACTATAAACGTCAGTAAAATATGAAATAGAATCATGTGTCCCTGATTTTTGGTCCCCACGCTATTAGTTTACGTAGAGTTAAATCTCTTGGGTCATTAAAATGAACAGCCTACGCCATGAATGTTTCAAAGGAAGAATGGGCTGAAAAAAGTAACGTCTGAAATGAGGAAGTACTTTTGCAAAATGAAAGTGAGATTCGGTTTGCCTATACGGAATGATTCATACACTTTCAATATTCAAGGAGCCCTAACTGTATCTCATTTTCTTGGGTTTCGCCGTAAAACTGACAAATGAAATGACCTGGTTGCTTTTTTGGACTTATAAGGTGAAACATGCGCAGTCATAACTACCGGAGGTCTAAATGCTTTACATTAGACAGGATTTCAGCAATTTATTCTAATTTTGAATCTCCAGTAAGCTCAAAGTTAATCTGAAACAACAGAAAAAAACCATTCCCACGTACTAGCACGGGAATTACTGCAAACCTGAAATGTGCAATTCCGCTGTCTGACGAAAGAGAAACCGAGTTAAGGAGAGTTTGGATTGCTTGAAGAAGGGACCAATCTCCATAAAATATAATTATATGCTCTCCTCATAAAAGTAAATCGAGGAATTCCTCGAAAAAGATTTCTACACCTAGTAAAACGTGTATGAAATTGGCGATGGAAAAATCTTCGGGAACCATTTTTGAAGAGGTCAGGAATGAGGGATTACGGTGGGTGTCTGAAAAGTCTGGACTGCTGGCCTAGTACTTAAATGAGGAGAACGACAGTCTCTTCATTTACGGACCTACTGTACACCATGTAACATATAGTATCATATTTTCACTTTATGCTTCGGGCCCTCAACTCGAATTTTTGAGCCGAGTAATTTCACAAGCGCACGATTAGTAACGTTCAAATATCAATAGTTAAATTAATTCTGAGCCACCAGAAGTTCTTGCATATTCTTCTGAAATAGTTTTAAGATTTCATCGCCCAATCCGTGACATATAGTAGATATTAATTCACTAGTCCCTTATCTATCATCTCCATTAGAGGGATGCTTTGAAAATACATAATGAAGCACAAGAAGATCTCCTTTTACAAATAGCAGCTTTTATTAGAGATAAAAAAAGAAAAGATACTTAGATAATAACTGCACGGTTGAAACGAGAAGCAAAGAGAATGCTGGAAATTTTAGATTTTTTTGACACGGAAATGAAATTTGCTAAATATTTTCTAGTCAAAGAGGTAAAGTTTCTTGAAAATCTTAATTCATTGAGATTATATTTTGCTCAATATCACTGAAGAATTGATTTTAATTCTATAATACAGCAAGATAATAACAAGGAGTTTGATCGTGTTGGATCATATCATATCCAATATAGTCCTATGAAGTGGAGAAGGCGCGGCGCATCTATTGCAACATGATGCAAGCAAGACGTATTCTATTTATTCTCAGTTGCTTTCTGATTTCAAAATTCAGATGAATAGTATTTTAAAACCCTTTGTGCACACAAATGCTCCTGATAATGATTAAAAAGTCCTTTTGTACCCTTAATCACTGGTTATTATAGTTTTTTTAGATGATTTACTTGTACCTAGCATGAATAAATCATCCCAGGTTGCATTTTTTATTACTATGATGGATACTTTTGTTCAGCAAACGTACCGAGCCCCGGTATGTGTAAATCTAGAAGTGTAGCTCATAGTATATTTTTTGCTGAAATAATTGCTATAGGGAGTGGATTTGATCTTTCTAATACACTACATCCAAGTTTGACGGAAAGTTTTGGCCGGATTATTCTTCTGAATTTCTACACTAGGTCAAATTCTTTTAAAGACAGCATAGTGAATATAAATAGCACTGTGGCAAAATCCCAGCCGGAAAGAAGTTAATATTCGATCTAAACCAATTAAGTTGATGTAAAATACAGCTTCTTTCTTAAGTAACTTCAAGAAAGGACTGCATGCTGGAGGAAATATCAAACTTTTCTTGCTTTGTGTAGATCGCTATCCCTATAAAGGCATTTAGATGCCTGGGGAACCAATAAAAAGAAAAGAAATGAGAGCAGGGCGCAAGTTTTGTGTCCAATAATCTGTTAATTTAAGAGCTGAGGAGCAAAATCTGCGACACCCAACCAATTACTGAACTTTTTTAACCAGAGCGAAAACAGCACCTACAATGCTCCTCCGTTCCTCCACCTTGTACTATTGGACCTCTGCTTCGCACTTGAGCTCATCAAGAAGGATTCATGTCTCCTCTTCAATGCCACACATCGCGTCTAGCTCCTTTCTTACCGCTTTAATCTCACAGGGAATCTTATAAAGTTCTAGCCTCTCTACTCCGACTTTAATGGGTTTTTCTTCTGCCTCCTTGCGTCTGGGTTTTCCTAAATAAACGCATCGCGCTCCTCGTCGTCTTATTCTTGGTCAATGGGGCGACCCTTAAACCTTTATTCTGTGTTAAAGACATCTTCACGGATAAATTCTCTTCAGGCTCGATCTAGAGGCTCCCGTTTGTTCATTTTTCAAGCTATTTTCTAAACTGTGTGTTCATATGGGAAAAATCTCTCATGACAGCATCTTCTTCAGCCTCGGCCACCTGCTTTTCATTCTGAGTCCCCTTCACCTCCTAGGTCCGTTTTTCCCCGAGGTTCTCCTCTTTTTCGGAACTCATGTCTCTGATAACCACTTTTTTGACAATCTCTCCTCTTGCAGATGCTATTGCTATCTACTCGACGTCATATTTGCTATTCTCGAGGACTATAGTGAAATTTTCACATACAATGTTCATCAAAAAGTAAACAAACTTCCGAATTCAGTCCCTTCTGCCTTCATGAATATCTTCTCAAGCTCCTCGAATACCCGGCCCATTTACCCTTGCGAAGTCTCATGCATGCACTCTGAATACATCGCTTGAAAACGCAAGTAGTTCTTTGCACTGTTGAAACGAATTAGATTCTTCTGACTGGCATTCAAATCGATAGTGGGCAGCAGATTTTCACGTTAAGTAGTTAGTACGAGCGGTAGCACTGAATGTACGAGAGAAGGAGAACGTTTAAGGGTGGGAGAATGTTGGAAAGGCGATTTCAGAGCTTTCACAAGTTCCTTCTCCGCAATTTTTTCAGGGATAGATGAGCTGTTCTCCTGCGTTTGAATCTCTAAATCGAAGTTTTAGAGACGAAGTTTTAGAGATTCAGAATGCCTAAAATATCCTACTGCAGTTATTATACCGTATATTTTTGATTCCTACAGTACTTTGGTGCTACTTCGGGTGTGTATCAACCATGAACAGCAACTGTATCCCTAGCTAGTCGACTGCTGAGTTGAAATTACGTTAACCGTGTTTTGGTAGGTTAAAAATTTCCCTTCGAAGGACAAATTCAATTGAAATAATACTGCCGCGGTGACTTCTATTTTCATCCCAACTAACTTTGGCGGCTGTCAACACAATTTTTGAGAACACTAACTTCATGGCAGCAGAGATTCTTAATATATGACATAGATCAGAAGATTCAGCGGCTTAAAATGGACCAAGTACTGTAGCGGCTGCAGCGGCTTCTTAACGTATAGGATAAAACAAATCTTCTAAAATACTTTCCAAATTCCATAAAACTAACATCCTACACTCAAATTCAGTTTCATTGGCTAAGTAAGTAAAACATCTTTTTTGGCTTTAACTTACATGTTGAAGCTCATTTATGCCACCTTGAACCACCTTGACTTTATGGTGCATAAAGTGAATTTTCTTGTTTCTTGCGGGGGTATGGTCCAGAATGGAAATTCGCATAGCGTTAGTGCTTTCTGAGTAAAACTTTGTGGGAGATAATATTTCGTTCTTTTCCAATGGTTCCCCAAAAAATCTTCCAGACCAAAGATCATTTCTTTCCAAATGCAGCTAAGGGCACATATTACGTCTCGCCAGAAGATCTGTTGATGATTTTCTGTATCCTGGTCTTCCAATGGATTGGTGACCCATTTGTTGAGACTATGAATCTATTAGTTGATAGTCGGGTCTTACTGACATCGAATTAATCGTCATAAACAGAAGCATCCTTTTATTTTCCAATAATTGGAAGCCTTTTCGAGTAGTGGAGTCCAAGATGGAGAGTTACGTTTAGATACCGGAGGATGCGTTTCACCAATTTCATGTGCCATGACGTAATTGAATGCAAGACCTGATATCGTATATGAATATGGTCTTATAGAGACATAAAAGTAGAGAAGTCCGCAAATGATGCCTTGGTAAGAATTGTAATCTTTCAAATGGAGAAATTTTTCATCTGGGAATTTCTGGAGCTAGCTGCGGAGACCTTATCGGAAGTGATGTTTGGACGGCATTTTCGTGATCCATCCTATACAAATCTAATATTCTTTTCGGATATGTTGCCTGATAAATCTTAATTCCTTTGTTTTGAAGAGTAACAGTACAATAATTTAACGATATCAGGTCTCCAAAGCATTTGATATCGAAAGTTGCACCCAAAGTACTTTTGAGATTTTGAAGCAGTGACGTTGAGTTAGCTTCCAACGCCAAATAGTCCGCGAATACAGCCAGGATAAAGAGTTACCTTTTAAAGCGAATTAAATAAAGGTTTGGTTTGTATTTTTGCAGTTGCAATCTCCATCTCAAAAACTTTTCATGAAGATGCGATCCGTAAAAGTGGCCGGATTGCTTGAAGCCATACAAAGATTTTTCTAATCTGGATATGAATCCTGGCTTTAAAGCTTCCCCAAATAGTCATTATGTTGCTAGATTTAGATGGAAAAATTAAGATTTCCATGCAGTTATGCGTTGGAAACGTAAATGTCTCTCCCTTTGAGAATGACATTATTTTCCGCAGTACTTTTTCAGCTATTACCATATATTTTCATGATGTGCTAAAGGCGCGTACAAATTTTAAGGATCAAAGTTTATAAATTTCCTTTTGAGATCCTCACGTAAATACAATCTTGCTTTAGCTAGGTATTGTCACAAGATTCATCTTATATTTTGGCCCAAAGTTCCCATTTAATGACAGGGGTTTGATTTACGTTTAGTTTGTTACTTTGGACAAAGTCTGCCGTTTAATGAAAGCTCTACATTACCTCTCTATTTCCTTCGCCCATTCCGGGATTTCGCATGCTTCTTAAAAGCTTGATGGCTAATGAAGTGTTGTCAATTTTGAATTTTTTTATTAGTAAGCCATTTTAGGTTTATTTCGTAATAAAGATAAGGTTTTTATTGGACAAAATCATCTCTAACACAATACAAATTTCAATCCATCCAATTCTATGCTGTTTTATCGGGTTGTACTTCCAGTAATGTATATATGTCTGGACGTTTGCCTCCACCTAGGACTTAAAAGCCACGTCTCAAAACTCTAACCGTTTTGGACTCCATTATGTAATATCTTGCTTACTATGATGATTGCGCTAGCTATCATACCCTTGTACAGTCAAGTACAATTGGGGTATTTATCGATATTTTAAGGATGTGATAGGATCAAGGTAGATAGTATTAGGATATGTTTAGGGAGAAATAAAGGAATAAATGTTTTACTGAGAAGGGCTGGGGCTGTATACCTCGGCTGGGCAACGGACTTGAATTTCGACGCTGATAAATCTTCTCGGCTGTTCCACCCGACCAGCGAAAGCGGAGGCGCGAGCGCTGACCGATATATATGCAACACGACAGGGGTACTATAGTCTCTATTACAGTGAAAATGACAATACTGTACTATCTTTCGACTGTCTACCTCTGTTCTCAAACGTCGTGGTCGTGATTGCGAATACAGTGTACTGTAATTTTCACGCAAATAAAAGGAGCACGTGCACTGTGTTGTGCTGAACCAGTTATAAAACAGAGGGTGAAGTGGAAATCAGGAGTGTGCGGTGAGGTCCAGAGTTCTAGATCCCAAGTAAAATGACAGGAAGCAAAAAAATGAAAATTCAAAATCCCATCAATTTTGATGCAAAATTCAAATGATGCAAAAACATCGAATGAAGCAACAAGAGATATGTTTTGCGCAAGCGGAGAGATGAAATTAATAATCTACCACTTGAAAAATCTCAGCTGAGTACCAATTTCCCAACGGAAGCAGCAAAAGCTACCAACTTGAACCCCCAATCCTGCTGATCTCTACTGCAAACCAACAGTTGCTGGCAGCCATCCTTCCAGGGTGTATCTACACCTTCTATCACGGTCCTAGGGAAACCAAAAGGCGGCTTGGAGAGAGAAAGAAGAGCACACAAAAAAAGCCGCTGTGGTGCTGGACATCGAGCGCCAGGTGTTTGGCAGCGATCTAGAAAGCAGCAGCAGTGAGCAGGGTGGGGAAAGCAGCAAAAGTTTGCAGAGTGGGGAAAACATCAGCAGTGAGCAGATTGGAGAAAGCAGCAGCAATGAGCAGAGTGGAGAGATGGTTTAAGCGGTGGGAGAGGGGAGCGCGGTACAGGTCAAGATGAGTGAGGGAGAGATTCTTGCTAATGGCTCAGAACAGAGATTGACAAGGATGACGATTTGAATGAGGTTGAGGATACAATAAGGGACTCTACAGACGACAGGTTGATTGAAGCCAAGATGTTTAGGGACAGATTGGAAGTGGGGTACATTAGCTTCGTCGCAGGATGCTGGTAAGGGAGCTCGGTGAATTGCAACGATCCTTCTGGATATGACCGGGTTGTGTAATCTTCCATAACAATTACCGGCCATGCAAGAAAGTTTCTAGAGTTCTGCACAGTCATCATTCAAAAGGAGCGCGCTCGAGGCATTCCTCCCTATTTGAAAGTGGGTTCAAAGTACGGAATAACTGATAGGGCAGACAAAGGTGCCCATATATAAACCGAGGTTGAGTTATTCTGCCGTAAGTACCCTTTAATAGCTGTGGTATCTGTTGGTTTGGCAGAGAGGCCGGGGATACTGGCCGTTAATTACTCGAATATAGGATCTCTGGTGTGATTGGACTATTTTTGTTAAGCAAGGAGTTATACTGTATTAGTGTGTCGGTGATCAATGAAATGTTTGAGTGCTTGGTTATAATGCGGCGAGGTCGGCCTTGCATAAGTTGAGTAGTTGTACGGTCCTTAAACGATATTGGGGCTTCGTTTTCGTCTGCATCGGTGATGAACATGAAGTGACCGAGTTGCGAGGAGAGATCCTGGTTGTTTGCGAAGGAAGAATTTGAAAACCATACAATGCGACTATTTTCCTTCCTTAGTCTAGGAATGTTAAGGGTAAGCGATTATCAATTGAGTATTTGGTCTCCTTCTTTATCCTTCCCCCACTATTTTACGACGAGATTTCCCGACCTTCTCCTCAATAAACTGCGCCAGTTGCGCTGTTTCGAAGAGTTATTCATGGTCTCGATTTTCCCAACAATGCCAATTTCATGCGCATCGATCCAAAGTTCTTGAATGACGTTTCCTTGATTAGGCATTCGAGTTTCCACAAATAAGAAATTTGGTCGATGTAAAAGTTTCCGTCGTTCTCGTCGAGTACGAAGCCAGTGAATTTGGGCGGTAAGGTAGACTCTTCTTTCATTTCAATTTTGTTTTGGTAAGCTTTGAGAGCTTTCTAAAGTCTTTGTCTCCACAGCGGAGGAGTCCGCCCACGTTACTACTACTCAGTCCCTTTACTATCCCTTTATTCTGTAAAAAAAATGGAGCACAGGTTCCATGTGAAGTGGTACTTTGTTCATTCCCTTGCGATGATGTTTATCAAGCGTCTTGTTCCACAATTCTCCTGCGCCGCTTAGGCCTTAGAGAGATCGAAGTAACTTGAGACACTGATCAGGGTCGAGTTGGAATTCGAGTAGGGGTTCTTTAATGTATATATCCCTTGCGAGCGGTTCTGGTGAATAAAGATAAGATTAGGTTATATCTGCTGTCCGTACATCGAACGCGAATATTGCTGCCAACACTAAGAGCAGTCTTACGGATTGCGGCTGCAAGGTAGAAGGTGTGTGTACCAGGATGTTTCTCATCTTATCAAGTTGTCCTCCAAAAACGCAACGTCCTTTTTTTGTTTTCCTGTCTATAGATGACTTGATTGACAGGATGAAGCGCCCGAGTAGAAAGTTTTCCATCAGGTATAACATCTTCCTTCAGAATTACTTTGAAATTTCCAGGTATCAGTGGGGGTCTTTTTTGCCTCTTTACATTGCCTATTTCTGAAGTTTTGACTCGATCTTCTCTCTCGTCCAATACCTCTGTTGCCTGTTGCCGATGTTAATTAATCCCTAGGTAGCTTAATATGGGGCAGAGATTTTCCAATATCTGCAGGAAACATGGAGGAGAGGGTTTCGGGAGTGCTTTAGGGCTTGGCTTGGGAGATATTGAATGGTTTTGGCGTTCCGTTATCGAAGTCTCGTACATACACCAACTTTCTGTCCAGTTCAACGTTAGGCACTGGAATAGGTCCCTTCCATTCTCCTATTCGATCACTGACGACTTTTTCACGCCAAACAAGAACTTGATCCCTGGGCTGATAGGTGAGATCAGTTGATGATGGGACTGCATGTTTTAAAGCGTGTTTTAGTGTCAGTTTTGACATTCGAACTTTAATCTCCTGTATTGCAGTTTCGGCGATTTTCCCGCTGTCAAACAAAGTAGGACGTGCTGTGCGAGGTTCGGATGGTACAGAAAGCTGAAAGAACTCTCTAAACACGAGTGCTGAAGGGACACGTCCCTGTGGGGCGATAGTATAGTTCATTTCATTCGCAGAGCAGGCTAATCCAAGATACCTGTCGATTCTGGGTTGAGATATCGTGATTTTTTCATAAATTCGTCTCAAGGGCTCATGATATCGCTTCCATAGTCCTGGACTGTATTGTGACTCAATAACAGTTCTCCCAACCTTGATGTCGGAGAGAAGGGCGAAGTGGATCAATTCATCGTCAATCTTTGACCTTTTGGTCAGTTAAGAGACGGTTTGGAAGCCCGGTGTATATTGAGGCTCATGAATGAAATTTTTCTTATCATATGTCTTCGGTTGGAAATCCTTCAAGGAATCGTGCCGCGTTGGATATTTTACATTCATCGTCGATGTGTAGGAAGGGTGCCTCGTCGATTTACATGATGTCTAGTGGTATTCATCAGTCGAAGCGAACATTTCCGGATCCTAGAGTTACTCGAAACCTTGTTGGTGCGTTTTGGGTCCTTGGCATTGATTAAACTTCCGTGAAATCTCTTTGAGAATATTCATCGTTTCTTGAGTGGCGTCCTCCGGAATTTTGATGATGCTGAAAAGCTTCAGAGCAGATGTGTGGAAAAGATTACGGTGTAACTTCGAAAGTTGCGCCCTCGTAGGATGTATAAATGAGGAGGCCCGCACAGGTGTACATAGGTAAGTACTACGAGATCTAAACATTTTTATGTACCAATCATCGATGTAGGCCACTCTTTTGTACAGAATAGCGTGGTATGCTCTTTTTAATAGTCTTTTTGAGACTGTAAAAGGGTTGAGCGGCTGTTTGTCCAAGATTTTCATTCCAAAGAGTGCTGGTATGCTTGCGTTCACGATGTTGAAATTTACATGAATAGTTAGGATACCGGGAGGCGCTTCGAGTGGGACTGACACCCGACAAAGGCTGGGATAGGATGCATCGGCGAACCTGAATCTGTTGACGGATGAGAGCCCCTTCTTGGCTTGCATGCTAAGAGATTGCTGCATACGATTTATTTCTTTACGACAGACCACAGGTTAAGATGCCGCAATATCGCACAGGAAACCCATTTGGCGATCTCTAGAGACATATTTTACCATCTATGCAACATATATATTCCCCATGAAGATTTCACACTCGGAATTTGTATTCTCACTTTTATTAAGGCGACAAGACCTTGCATGCAAATTCTGTTGCCTAGACAAAAATCCGAGGGCTTCTGATCATAATTCCCATCGTAGAAGTAATATGACTAGGTAAAATGTCATGTTCGGCAGTTTTGATCGGGTATTTCCCGTATTCTTCACATTGGTTGCTTGAAGAATCAGAAGGGTCGGCGAAGTGGTTCAAATTCAGCAATTTCCACGGTTCCATCGGGATATTCGGTATCGCTGTCGATTTTTTCGTTGAGATTTTGAGATGAAAATTCCTCCCCCGTAATGAATTCTGCAATCATATGGGTCGACGATTCTCCATTCTTGATGCTGCAGCGAGTATGAGCTTCTGTAGCCCTAGGAGCACATCGATGGCTCGGTTTCCACTTCGGAGATCCACATTTGTTGCATTCATTACGTCGAAGGGAATCTTCGAAGGAGCGGTTTTTTCTACGGTTTCTATTTCCCTTCTACGGTCCATGATTCTTACTCGGACGCGTTATACTTCTAGAATTGCGGGCATAGCGTTTCATTTTGTTCAATATCTCATTAGTCCCTTCGATTGCATATATTACATGTTTTCTGCTGTCTGACTGGTAAGTATGGGATTTTCCCAAGGTTTTGGATCGATTCGTGAAGCGTCGACACGATTACTCATTAAATGAATATCCCTGCGAAACGATTTTTTGAATCTGGATACGCGACAAATTTTGGAATTCAGTGACTGCTTTCGCTAGGTATTCGATCTTATGGGCTTCGGTGCGGAAGTCGGGCGGGCGTTGCGGTACAAGCTCTTTAATATGATCCATCATCTTCGTTAGACCTTACAATACATCCGATATGTTTCTCTCTTGCATAAAATGCCTCAGTTTTAGCGTTTCCAAAGTCCCTTTTGACTTGCGGCTGCTGTGCATCTGAAATTTACCCACTTGCCATAAGTTTCACGATCTCAGCGTAGTTCATATCTTCGTGGCAGTTTTCGAAGTAAAAACTGGGAGCAGCACCATCCAGAATGTGAAAGATGCATTGGGCTTTCTGGTTTTGCGAATTTTGATACTTTCGAGAACAAATTCAATACAAGCTGAGGCTCTCAGCTATATCCTGGCTTAAATTTACACATAATTTGCAGCTGCTAAACATTTGTTAGACACAGTTTGCCTTTCCTGAGCTATTATGGCTGTATTAATCACGATTACGAGGACTTTCTTCCCAAGATGGGGTTTCATTCTCGTTCTCTGGATCTCCGATCGTTACTGGGCGCCTGATCTTTTGGTTTCCATTGTTCGAACTGGGCCCTTCTTCCAATTCATTGGTAGGATGAATAGGACTTCCGTCTGTCACGGGGACTTGAATGTTGCCTTAGTGACGATTCTGGACAGACTGCCATGCGGATTGCTGAACTACACCCTGTAAATCTTCCGTCGCACAGTCAGAAGAATCCGAATTCAGGAAAGGATTAGCAGATCCACGCCTTATCTTGAGCTTTTCTACGACAATTCTAGCGTAGTCCGGGTCTATTTCCATAAAAGACCAGGGCCAGGCCAATATTGATAAGCGCCCGTTCTTTTTTTCTGGTTCCTCGGCAGATACTAGAATTCTGAACGGCAACGGACTTTCATCAAATCCAAAAATTTCGCGATATCATGCAAAAATGATATCGGGAAATTGACATATTAAAGAACGCCTCCGTGAAGACTTGATTCGGTGGCGGCAACAAATCCATAAGTCACTCGGTAATGTCTTCTGGTTTCGGGGGAGTAAACGATACGTCGGTATAGTAGCCAATCGGTCCACCCAAGGAGGAAAATAGTTCCATAGTCGACTTGGCGGTATTCAAGATCGATAATTCCGGTTCGTCGGAGAACTAGGACGTATCTATCTTCTTCATGATCTCATCACACGTAAACTTGAAACAAGAGCGGAAGATCAGAGCCATCCTGAAAAGTTTGAACGCGACACAATATTCCTTGATACTTGATGGTTCGGTCCGAAGCTACGTTGAAAGTTATGAGATACGAGGGGGCAGGAGAGCAAGTTGGTCAGCGCAGAAAAGTAGCAACGAGTCCGGATTGTCGTTTTTACTACAATGAATGCACTCTCTATCGTACTCTTGTACAATCAGGGGTATTTATCGATGGTTTATTGATGTAGTAGGATAGGTTTCGATAATTTTAATATATACGTAGGGAGAAATAAAGGAATAACTTTTTTTATTGAGAAGGGCTGGGACTGTACACCTTGGCTGGACAACGGACTTGAATGTCGACGCTGCTAAACTTCTCGACTGTTCCTCCCGACCAGAAAGAGTGGGGGCGCGAGCGCTGACCGATGTATGCAGCACGACGGGACAACTGTAGTCTCCTTTACAGTGTGCATGACATTACTGTACTCTAATTCGACACGGAAAACTCTTGTCTCCAAGTAGATACCAATGAAGTGTTTATACTCGGATCTGAGTGTCAAGTTTCCCGCTCTCTCGGTACTAAACCTCTAGATGAAGGAAAATCTCCGCTGGCCAATTGAGATTAGGTACTTAAGTTTAATAACTATGTTCAATTTCCAAAAAGGATAGGGATTTTCTTTTATTCTCCATACAGATAGTCGTCTGCAAAGCCAGTTAGCATTCTTTAGTGCCTCGCTCCACAAGCAATCAGGTATTTTGTTGTAGAAGAGTAGTACCCTTGCCCGCACCTGGTGTTCACTAACCAAACTTTCAACAACGCTGTTGTTCTTTGGTGCCCATGGTTCTGAAGGACTTATGATGGCTCCATATGATCGCATTTATTCATCTAAATCCCTATTGAGGTGTTCGCCGGCGGTTTAAACCCCCACCTGGTTGATTATGTAATTTTAAGTAGAGAAGTTCTTTTCCACCATCGCATTATAAAGGGGATTCATGCAAGTAACATAAAAAATCGGTCCCTCCGCTGGTACAGTTCTATAAACCTTCCCGGCGCAAAGGAATGGGTCTTTTGCGCCACGTACCCCGGCCTCAGGACTGGTATTGACTCCTATGAATTCTCAGTGTGGCTGCGGTACAACCCTTAAGTACCGCTTTTCGCCTCGTACACTCTGCGCCCGAGACGAAAATTCCCTGAGATCCTCGACTGCTACGGGGATCTTCTTATGCAGTGCCTACATGGCGGGCACCAAACCCTAAGATATGACCGACAAGTCATTCTCTTCGCCCAAGACCTGCCGAAAGCACCCTGCCACCCTGCCATCGAGCAGTGACAGGATGTCCAACCTAGAGGGCCAGACATTCACGCCATAAGCAGCAATAAAGGAAAAGATTTCTTCGATGTCACGTTCGTCAAACCCCTCGTGCCTTTTACCAGGAAAGCACTTACTTTTAATCCACTAATCTCCCTCAATCCAGCAATATCCGCAAGAAACAGATAGTATGAACCTTTGATCGCGAATTCTGCTAAAAGTCGGACACCTAATTCAACAAAAATAATAATTTAAACAAATGGATTACTGACCTGCATTCCCCATTTTCTCCCCCTTTGCTCCCCGTGAACACCACTACTATCAATTCAACCTCACTGTCTTCCAAATTTGTTGAAATTTCCCGGGAACTGGGAGACAATCGAAACAGAAGCCCAACCCCAATCCAATGGGCGCTATACCTGCGCTAGCCCAGCATTTTCAGCTTCATATCTTATCCAATGTATCTAACTCCTTCCCCTTGCTCAACATACAGCAAACATGACCAGAGACTCAGATGCAGAATATCGCTGCATTCAGGAAGCACTCTTTCAACGGGAGTACGGCGAAAAGACCACATAAAGAGAGAGCGCAAAGCAAAATGATATCGGGTTCATGATGCTGCGGCATGCTTACAAGTCGTAGAGCAAAGATCCCTCTGATTATAAGCCTACGAGTCCCACAGATATGAATTTCGTCACGTGTAAACCGGGGCGCCCACATTCAGTCCCCCCACACCATGAGAAAGTCTTCGCAGGGGCAATGAGGTACTTCGCTGAGATGAACACACCTCTAACCAAACCAAGAGCCACATATATTGCCCAAGACCATGTTTAAATGATTCCTTCTAATGAGCGGATCAAAATTAATTTCAAAAACAACCGTCCACCAGTTAAGTACGTCAACAACTTCATGGTGCGAAATTCTCTCAGTTAGGGGAGCGGGAGATAAGTTGAAGACCAGAGAATGGAAGCCTGCACTCAAGCGCATGTGGCATAACATTTGTTCAGAGTGCAGGCCGCGATGAACAGGTACAACGTCAAGGATCCGAAGTACGTTTTTAATATGGATCAGTCGGGAATGTCCTTCGAAAAAATGGTTGGCCTTGGGCTTTGCAAATGAGTTGGGACTAAAGTACAAAATCCCTTGCAACGTACAGTGAAGAAAATTGGAGATTTAAACACGGTTACAATCATGCCCGTTGCATTAGCAGATGGCCGAGCGTACAATCCAGTACTGGTTTACCCTGGAAAGCTTCCCCATTTTTGAGTTTTGTGCGGAGTTTCAGAGTCATTGCACTCCTTTCTCATGGATTGCTATCTTTTCCATCGCCCGGTTCCGGACGCAGACAGTGATATAATATATCAGTTGGCAAGAATGATTTTAGAAAAGAAAAGAATTGTGAGCGAATTCGCAGCATTTGATACTTGTTTTGGATTTTTATGCTGCACACATACAGTACAAAACTTTGAAGCTTTTCCGGAAAATCGGGTGATTACAAAACGCACTTCCTGCGCACACGTCTCATGAGTTGCAACTGTTAGACGTAACTGTTTTTAATTATTACAAGTCATTTTCACAAGGTCAACTGCATGCAGCAGCTAGACGACAGAAGCTCCTGAACTCATTTGACGTCGGCTTATGTATTTGCAACCCATACGCACGATCATTTGTAGTGCCAAATATTATTGATGGTTTTATCAAGTGTGGTATCTAGAACACTTTTTTACGCGCTACAAATTCACGCGCTGTAGATCGAGTGTTTAATTGTATGGAGTTCGCCTTCGTTATGTCAGTGGAGGCATTGGTCACGGCTTACAGATGTAGAGGCCGTTCTCTGCTGAGAGATGCGGATGTTGAGGAGGAGGGATGAATTTCGATCAAGACTAGTGTGGCTCCAGTACTACCTCCAAGTCCCGCTCTTCGCCCCAGACAAGCCGCGCCCACGCCCAAACTGCCCTGAGGTCCTCGACTGCCACGGGGATCACCTCATGCACTGACTGCATGGTAGGCACCGCACCCGACGACACGACCGTCAAGTCGTCCTCCTCGCCCAAGACCTGCAGGAGGCAGCCAGTCATCCGGCTATCGAGCGGCAACAGGGGCTTCACCGCACAAGGCCGGATATCGAGGCAATGGGTAGCAACGGAGGAACGGACTTTTTTGACGTCACGTTCGTCAATCCTCTTGCGCCCTCCGATAGGAGAGCTCGTACTTTCAACCCACTCGCCTCCCTCAACGCAGCCATCTCCGCCAAACGTAGAAGGTATGAACCACTGCTCGCAACTGCTACTGGAGGGGGGCTTGTGCCTATCCCAATACCCACCCTCGGAGGCTGGCACCCAGACGCGTACGCGGTGCTAACCGATGTCGCGCGGAACGTGGCCGTTCGAGCGATGGAGACCTACGGGATGGTTAGAGCGGTGCTTTCCCAAAGCCACGCTGCTGCGGCCGTCATGTCCAACGCGGCATGCCTGCTCGCCGACATTGAACCCGTTCTGTAAGCAAGGTCATTTACTGTAGTGTTACCCAGTGACGACTTATCCCGCATAAGGTATTAACCTCGTGGATATAACCGACCACATCTTCCATGCATTAAAATAACCCAAAAATTCCCCCCTCTTAGAGGAAGACTTGCTCCTATCCCCATGCCCATCCTCGGAGGCTGGCATCCAGACACGTATACGGTGCTAACCGATGTCACGATGGAGACTTATCGGAAGGTTCGAGCGGTGTTAACTTAAAGGCACGCTGCCGCGGCCATTATGTCTAACACGGCATGCCTGCTCGCTGGCATTGAGCCGGCCCTCTAGGGAAAGTTATTTAGTGCTACTCGGTGACGACTTTTTCCTCGCAGCGGAATCTCAGCTGCGCTGATACTGTCGGCCAAATCTTCGATACATTAAAACAAGCCAAAAATTCAGCGGTTACAGTTCTGTACAGTTACAAATCCAGCTCGGCATTAAAACAATTATTACTGTAAGCACCCGTTTTGATCCATGGAATTGACAGCTGCCAGCTCCGACTTCCAAGTGCCTTCAGAAGGATAATAATGCAAATCTCGCCAGCGGACCTCACACCGTCGACGCCACCGATCCCTTCGGCCATTAACAGCATCAACCCGTACATTCTAGACTGCAATATGCAGTCATTCATTTGCCACCCTCCTCAATTAGTACCTCGTGTGGCATCCAAAACTATACGCTGTCCAACCCGCCGACCATTCAAACTTGCCGAGTCGCGCCCCCTACCGCCCACCCACTCCTCAACGCAACCCCCCACTTTGCCGCGCGGTCGCGGGCGTCCACGCAAATCTTCTCCTTCCCAACCGCCTGAACCAAGATTCCAAAATCCGTCTCGGGATGAAGGGACAAACTCTCCTGTGTCGTCAGATTCGGCCAGAACGGCTACTCAAAGTGCGAAAAAAGCACGGGGGAGACCTCGGAAGAAGGGGCGTGAAGAACTTGCGAAGGAAGATGGAGGGGCTACACGCGCTGGTAGAGATTCGCAGATCTCCAGTGAGGTCACGAATAACAGCGCCAGACAGGGAAAAAAGCAATTCGATGTTACTGGGAGCAAGGCGGCTGGAAAAACTGCCTCCCGAACGAGTGGACAGAAGACCACCGTTGCTGGCAAAGGACCACGTGACAAGAGTGATAGGAAGATATATTCGAATGAAGTTTACAAAGGAGATGCATCCAGTGAAAACAATGCTGCCTTGCCTGAGGTAGTGCTGGGGGAGTTGGAGGCACCAAGGAATGTAGCCCAGGAGGGCCGAGGAGAGTTATCACAAGCGGTCGGGCGTCAGAGAAAGTCAAACGAGAGGACAAAAACGATCAAGCAAAATAGCACCTCATCCACCAGTTCCATAGCGAACAAGCAGAGCAAGAAGTCGAATCCGTCTGCGCCGCGTGGTCGTAAAGCATCACGTGTAAAGCGGAAAGCTATGGGGAAACCTCAGAAAGTCGTACATGCCCTAGATCTTGAGTTGGGTATGCCCGATGAGGTTCCGCTTGTCCCTGTGTCAAACGTCAAGGCGGCGAGCAAAGCCGAGAAAGCTACAACCGCAGATTCCCAGATGGGAGAACAGCGTGGAGATGAGTATGACACATCTTTGGATATTCCGGACTCCACATTGGCAGACGCAGCAGAACAAGAGGAAAAAATCGCAAACCCTTCCGTGCATGAAACCCATGACGAGATTGACTTGGGCGGAGGACTCAACGAGGTGGAAATTGCAAGAATCCGTAAATTGGCAAGTTCAACAGGATCGAGAGAGTCGTTGGTCGTGTCCAGGGCAGGCATCAAACTACCACCGGCTACTCGAGCAAATAAGACGACAGCAGTTCAAACGGAGGAGCAAAAGCAGTCAGTTCACGCTTCCTTCCGCCGCGCTGAAGAGATGGTGGAGGATGGCGTTGAATATGACGACGGCAGGTACGGCACTTGTTTCCAATGCGGCGAGGCGCTGGTCATCCCCGGTGTTGCCCGTTTTTTCTGCAAAAACTGCGGATGGTTGACTCGAGCTGCTGAAATTAAATCCATTTCGCCAGGGCATCATGACTAAGTAATCAATTTGTTAGTCTACCTATGCTCAACAGATTTAAGGCTGAAACTCGTAGAAAGGCGGTTAAAGTGATTCTGGTCAGAATCCGGTTGCCATATGATCTGTTGCCAGTGACTGCAACAACTTCGTCGCCCTCCATATCTAGGTTACATAGGCCTGCTGGAAAACTCTCCTTCTTGGCCATCTCCTGCAGCGTTTGACATTACATGCTTACAAAATTCATATGTTGTCCAACACACGGCTGCGGCGGGCATGTGAAACAAAACTCTTGGTCGCACACCTTTCATCAATCCGGAAAGCCCTTCCTCCACTCTGATGCTTCTGAGCGCATCACTCAACCCCCGGTATCGCCTAGCACCCACCTCTCCTTGAGTCTGCAACCTCGTTTTGACAACATCCAATGGATTCGTAAAGGCTGCCGCCATAGCACCCGCCACGGCTCCCGCCGCACAATGAGAGGCTGCAGAAAACTCATGCTCATCCTTCCGTCTCCAGTCCAAAATCATTTTTTTCGCTGTTTCATAACCGCTAAAATACACGGCGGTGAACGGCACATTCATGACCAAAGTTGCGCCATAGCCGGCATAAAACGCGCGAAATCCATGATTGACATACACGCGCTTTGCACACTCCATGACCGAAGTATAGGTCCCACTAGCCGCTAGCTGCATGCGCTGCTTAATGACATCCATAGGTGTCATGATACCGTCACCAGCAACAGTCGCGCAGACGCCCGCCGTCGCGGTAGCCACAGGGTGAACCAAGCCATCTGTGGCACTCTCCGGTGCTAGGCGATTCCTGACACCCTCATAAGTTGCGAAGTACAGGGCATGAGCTGGGCCTGCGGAAAGCGCAACCGCACCAACGCCGCGCCACAAGGCACGAATGCCTTCAGCTGCGACGATGGAACGAGTTGTGTTAAACATACCAAGGTTTGCATAGTCGCGCACTGCAACATAGGATTGCATGCGAGTTTTGATGGTGTCGACGGGATACATGGCCATGTGTTCGGTCATTCCTGCCAGGGCGCCGGCAGACATGTGTTGGGCGGTGGTGAGGGTGGTGTCATCCTCGACGCAGAAAACGGGGGCATGGGGTGGATCTGCGGTGGAGGGTTGAGTGGAGTGTGTCGCTGGAGAGTCGGATGGGGTGTCAGAGGGTGTAGACTGATGGAGGGATGACGTGGAGGGGGAGGTCGGGTGTTTGGTGTTTCGATGCGGGGAGCTTGGCTTGGGAGACCTTGGGGTGGGGGTCAGGGCATCAATGCCCGCACTCATCGCACGGCTGGCTGTCTTTGGCGTCTGGGTCATGTGCAGGAGGATGAGTAGGCAGAGAGAGGGGCGGAGATCTAACGGCTGGGAGTTGTTAGTGAATGGAAAAAAGTTAGTGGCGTGAGGTATGGAAAACGATGTTAACCGTGTGGGGGATCCTGACGACCGAGCCGACAATTGTCTCGACTTGGATACAGAACTGGCATTGAAAATCGCCGGCGATAGCGCTGTCCAATTGGAGAAATTTGGCGGGAAATGGTACTACTCGAGTTGACCAGTAAAATTCTGCACTGTGTAGTCGTTTCCATGAATATCCACATAGAGGTTCTTGGCATGAAGAGGGGAACCTGCAGTGTAATGCTCGACTAGGTTATCAAGCATACTGTAGCATCCCGGGCAGTTTGACATGCTGACGCAGCATATTTTGTTAGTTCTCAACTGTAAGCTCAGTTTAGTTGCTGCCCTCACCCAATACGTAAATTTTCGATATAAAACAGAAAAAGGTTTGTTGTTCCTATTGGCGGCCGTTATTGCGGTACAGCTGGCTAGATGCAGAAAAAATACAAAAACCCAAAGCGAATCATACCGTTGGATGAAAACAAAATAGTGGAATTTTGTCCACGTATCATAAACCATAAACAAAAAAAAGTATGGAGGTATACGGTACAGAACTAGACACTACAAAAAAGGTGCACCTGTATCAGCCAATTCCCCCTCGCCCGTCATGTAGGACCACCTGGTTACCTTTAGCTAGCAGTTTAGTCTTCAGCGCAGACACTCATCAGACGGCTCACCCTTATTAAATTAGTTCCCCAAGAAGACATGTGCTCTTTCATTAATTTTCCTTGCTGTACCACACGAATTCTATCTAGACTGGCCCTGTGCGTATTGCGAGAACATCTTATTTATTTCAAGTTCAAGAAATGATATGCTTTCCTTCACTATCGCGGTTCTCAGCCCTCCAAAACCCTCAAAGCAAACACACCACCTATTTTCCCTCTTTTCGGTATTTCCTCGTGATTGGCAGTATAATAGCAGAGGCAAACTGGAACGCCGCCATAGCTGACGCTCAGTAAATCAACAGCCGTCTCTGAAATGACGCAATTGTGTCAGTGGTTCCAAGTCAACTCAGCCGCTATATTTACATCTCTCTGCTTAGAGCTCCTCTGCAAGGATATGTTTAGGACTTCGGAAAAATGAACAGCCCGTAGTGCTGGCTAAGTTGTAGGCTCGTGCCCTGCGTAAATCTCAACGGTTCGCATGGCAGTGGCCTTGTGAAGCCACGAAATGATGGTTACAGTCAGCACGAGAGGCACCGGCACATATTCCCAGAATTCACCGCAACATTGGCAAACTCCCCTCGTGGTTGGGGATTCTTTGCGTTGAGGGCGAGAATCCCCAACCGCGAGGGTAGTTGGCACAACTGTTCTTAGGTGAGATGATTCTTAGCGGTAGGAATGTGTCGGTTAGATTCTCCTCCATCACTTTCTTTTGAGAAATGGAAGCAAAAAGGACTTACTAATCATGGCGACAGGTCATTACATCACTGGCGGGTGGAGCGAACGTTCATTAACTGTGGAAGGGAGTTCGACTGATTCCCGGGATGTGGGCGGAGGGGGATGCGGAGAAATGGGGGATGCATTACTTGCTGCACGCCTCAATTCGTTTATATCCACGTCCTGTCGAAGTGTAGCTGATTCGCGTAAGCTTTTTTTCGAAGCGCATCTTTGCTAACCATCAAATCTAAAGGAAGCAATCACGCAACAAACCCTAATCTAATCCATTTCATCCACGTTTGAACCCTGCATTTAACGGAAAAGATAGTAAGAACTGCAAGTGCAGTGGACGTGAATCTTTACTAAAGCCTTTCAGCTATATCTCCACTTGAACCATCTCTACGAGATTTCTCCCTTTCTCGCGGAGTATTCTGTAACTTTATGGCATCAATACAACGGGTGTCCGCTGCAGGATCCGACTATATCGCTAACTAAGAGCTAACTGGGTGGTCCACGTCGGCCACGTGCAGCAACATGCAAATGACAATCCCCATTCTAGCCATGAACCGACATGCCTCAGCACCAGTCTTCCCAAATACGCCACCCCCAGGTCTACTGCTCATCACAAAACCGCTTACCCACAACTGCCTTTCACTTACCGCCATTCTTCATCACCTCCATCTCATCAGGATGCCACAGGTAAGTCCCCAAACAATTTTTGACCCGATTTGAAGCATCAGCACGTAATCTTTGCGCACAGTTAATACACACGAACGCCCCGCGCTTCAGCGTAGCCCAATTAGCGGGCCTGGCCCCGCAGTCTGCGCACCCTATTTTGTTGTACATTGCACGCAGTTGCTTCATGTACTCTTCGTGGCTGGCCTCTATTTGCTCCTTTGGGTAGCAGTTGCCAAGTTTGGAACGGCTTTGCTCGGACATGCTTGTTGGAGTGTCTTTGAATGTGCGTTTCAGCGTAACGTTTCAAGCGGGTAAGTTGTGATCTGTGCGTTTGGAAACTCATGCAAAGCAAGAAAGTCGCGTGGGAATTGGACGAAGCTCACGGGATTTAAACAAGTGTGCTGCGTGCGTGGTCACATGGTTAGAGTCAAAGTTCAAGTTGAACATCTATATTGTATTACTCCGTTAGCTGCCAATGGTTTATGCCTACGTTCAAAGCCAGCGCAGCTACGTGTGATGTCGGCTGTCAAATTTTATTTCCAAACCAGTTGGGACCGGTGCCTGCCTGCTAAAGCCCACACTGAGCACCAGTGCCGAGTGTTGGATCAACTGTACTGACCTGGACACATGTGTCTTTTGCACGAGTTTACAAGCGTGGTCTCGAAGTCCCTCAGCCCAGGAAAGAGTACTTTCGCTGACATGTCGACAGCACAGCTCACGCTGCAGGTCGTTGATATTGTCGTATGAACCGCCCCTTTTTGGCTGCTCAGCCCAGCGGTGAACCAGTTCACCCAGCTTTGTCGCCCCCACACCCCCTCGTTAGGGACTACGGCATCACCGATAGGTCTTGCCCGTGCCTGGGGGTGTGAGAACGTTCAGGTGATTGGGGACCGATGAAAACAACATCACCACTCATGGTCAAAACAGTCATGGTTCACAAATTGAGGCAGTATGGATAATGAGGAACGCAAAGTTTAACTTCGGTCCAGGTACAGTACGAATGTCTTGTACTTGATATACGTGCAGTGCTGTCCAAATGCGAAAGGAGACACTCACTCTGTGCATTACTGTCGGGAGAACAGAGCCCGTTTGCTTCGACTTGAACGCTTAGAATAAACATTGTCGAGCCGATGGCTGGTTCAGGCCGCTATTCGGCCGAACCCCGGTATTTATTTTACTATAGGTAAACTAGCAAAGGCAGAAATACATTGACTAAGGATAGCAGCCCGAGGTCTGTTGTAGACCGGAAGCCCGTGAAAAAGGTAGATTATGATGTTTTGCTACCCAATCCAGTATAACATCAAGGGATACTACGATAGGAAGCAGATTTCACCCCAACAGGATGAACCTAATAGAGGAAGGGCTACCCATAAGGGAACCTAAAAGGGAAATTGCATCATTATAATATTTGACTGTATATAGGCTGGGTGCTTATATCATCCACCCACAGTATTTGACAAGTAACTTTCTCTACTGTACACGACTTGAGTCGAATCGACTGATTTACCTAGGATATGACTAAAACTTCTGTAACATAGAGCACGGAGCGTTTTAAGATACTACATACACTATGTGGAACTCACGCTGAGCTCCCAAGAGTTCTTCGACTGATACTGTAGTGAGCAAGTTGATTTTATTTATCCATGTTGTAAGTGAATTACTACTTTTTGATTGCACGTTGGCGCCTAGCGCCAATGTACTACGACCTGTTTTGAATAAAATTTGACGCCCTCCCGGTCATGATGGTGGATGAGGGTACAAGGTATTTCTGAAGCAGTGGTTGTATCGCTATCACTTCAAACATGCGCGAATAGACGCACCCATCCCTCTCTGCCAAACAAACGGTATCCATCTCTCGCACCACCACAGCTTAGCGATAAACCAGTAAAATATGGAAGCGCGTTTTCGTTGGGGTGTGGTGGTGCGAGAGGTGGATACTGTGTGCTCGGAAGAGAAGGATGAGTGTGCCTCTTCGCGCATGTCTGAAATGATGGCGATACAACCACTGCTTCAGAAATACCTCGTACCCTCATCCACCGTCATGACTGGGAGGGCGTCAAATTTTATTCAAAACAGATCGTAGCTCATTGGCGCTAGGCGGCGCTAGGCGGCGCTAGGCGCCAACATGCAATCAACAAATAATATATCACTTAAATAATATGGATAAGTAAAATCAACTTGTTCACTACAGTATTAGTCGAAGCTCTTTGGGGCGCCACTAAGAAGAACAAACCGGGATCTTTCGGTGGGAAAAGATCTGTCGGGTGCTGGTACGTGCAGATGGAGAATTACCTGCGTGAAGCAGATGGGAAAGCTACTATGAACATAGCTCTGAGCTATCTCTCGGGAAATGCTCATGAATGGTGGATGGTCTATTCAAAGAGTGCGGAGGGGAAGGAAATTCAAACATGGAAGGAATTGAAGGCTGCTCTCCTCAATCGTTTTGAGACGATAAACAAAGAAAAAATCGCCCGACACAAACTGGCTCGCTGGAAACAAGTCAAGGAAGTTCCAACATTTAGTGATGATTTTAACAAAATCTTATTGGACATCCCAGAAATTGGAGTAAAAGATCAAATAGATCGATATTCAAGCGGCCTGAAACTATACACTTGGAAAAACTTATGCACGAAAGAATACACCAAGCTTTCCGATCTTATGGGAGATGCAGAAAGAGTGGAAGCGGCGTACAGCTGTTCAGAACCCCTGAGAAATACCAATTCAGGTGGGAAATTGCTGAATGGTAGTTCATCTGCTGGAAATAATGGCCCTGTACCAATGGAAATTGGAAACTTGGAAAATTGGAAACGTAGAAGTAAAGTCTGGTGTCGAGTCATCAAATGTGAATCTACAGAAGCTTGATACGGTATAGCGCGACAGATGCACGCGTGAAGGACTATGCATAAGATGCAGACAGAAAGGACACATAGCAAAGAACTGCCCAAAAGCCCGGAAGAACTCATCGACGGTCCTTATTCAGTTCTAGATCAAAGAAATCTCATTCTTTCAACAGTAAGATCCAAACAACTAGTTAGGGCCACACAGACCCCAACCTTCCAACGCCAACACCGCGGAATTCTCATTGTTAAAGGAGTCATTTCCAACGGACCAGATAAAATCCTCATCGACCCCGGCGGTGAGGTTAACTTCCTCAGCAAATCATTTTTCGATCTCCATAAGATTAAAACCGAAGAATCAGCAGAACTTGCCGAAATGGCGAATGGTGTTGATCAGAAATTAATGGAAACACAGCATCCTGTTATCGTCCAGATAAAGAAATACACTGAACCACTGTACTTCGCCAGAAGCCCCCTGAAGAGGTATGATGCAATCCTTGGGAAAGAATGGTGTGGATCCCATAAAGCGATAATCGACACCGCCGAAAATCACGTTTCATTCAATTATAAGGATGAAAATTACTTTATTGCTGCCAATGAAAGGCTATTGAATTCTTTCGTCTCCGCAAATTCAATACTAACTGATTTAGAAAAAAATTATGGACATATGCAGTATTTTTGAGACCACTAAGTTCAAAGCCCTATTCTAAGGAAGCCTATTACGGAGATATTCAAGACATACTTATCAAGTATGAGGATGTATTCCCAAACAGACTTCCAAAAGGCCTCCCCCGAAGCGGAAGTATGATTCCAAGATTGAATTAAAAAAGAAGCAAAAACCCAGAAGAAGGGTCTCTACCGTCTTTTGGACAAAGAAATGGGGGAACTTCTCAAGCAGCTAGATGAGCTGCTGGAGAGTGATTTCATTAGACCAAGAAAGAGCCAGTGGGGAACCCCAATTTTCTTCGGGACGAAGAAGGACAGCTCATTGCGGATGTGCGTGGATTGCAGAGCACTCAATCGGCTTACTGTAAAGAACAGTTAACCACTACCACGCATAGACGATATATTTGATCAGCTCAAAGGATCAAAGTACTTCTCCAAAATAGACCTGAGGTCAGGCTATCATCAAATCAGACTGGATGAATCTTCAATACCCCTCACGGCATTTAGAACTCGATATGGACATTTCGAATTTCTGGTATTGCCATTTGGATTGACAAATGCCCCAGCGACTTTCATGGCTCTTATGAACGAAAATTTTAAAGATGTACTTGAAGTTTTTGTTATCGTATATCTGGATGACATTCTTATATTTAGTAAGACATGGGAAGAACATTTGAAACACATCGCTGAAGTATTGGAGATCCTTAGAAGGGAAAAGTTATTCGCGAAATTGTCAAAGTGTGTCTTTGGTGTTAAAGAAGTGGAGTATCTTGGGCACATCATATGCCAGAAAGGAATTTCTGTGGATCCCAACAAAATTAAAGCCGTTATGGAATGGCCAACGCCTCGGAACAAACAACATTTTCAGTCATTCTTACGGTTTGTAAACTATTATAGACGGTTCATTAAGTGTTGTTCATTAATTTCGAAACCACTTACCGAGTTGACAAAGAACGTTTGTTTTCATTGGACAGAAACTCAAGAAAAATCATTTTAAACCCTGAAGAAAATATTGTGCAACGCTCCAGTCCTTCGAAATTTCGATTCCAGTCTACCGATCAATGTTACTATAGATGCTTCCCAATACGCAATTGGTGCTGTATTGGAACCAGGAACCGCGAAAGACAAAAGAACAGTCGCTTCGCATCCAGAACTTTAAATGATGCCGAACAGAATTATGCAGCCCACGAAAGAGAGCTATTGGCCATTGTCGACTGCCTAAAATGGTGGAGAGCATACTTGTATGGGAACTTTTTCACTGTTCATTCTGACCACTACCCGTTGAGATACCTCGAGACACAAGATAAGCTGTGACAGAGACAGGTTAGATGGTCGGAAAGATTAGTTGACTTTGATTTCAATATTATACCCATCTCCGGGAAATCAAATATAGTTGCCGATCCCCTCTCCAGACAACCCCAAAATGTACCCTCACACCACCATCGAAACAAAGAGCTACTCCAAGAAGTAATAATGAATACATCTTCAGAATCAAACAATATTTCTGTTACGTTTTTTGAATCATCCGATCTCGAAGAGCTTGTGAAAGACTACCACCTAGATGAAAGCTTCAAAGACGAATACAATGATCCGAAAGCACCTTTCGAAAGAAAGGGATCGCTATTGTTAAGACACAGAAAAATTTGCATACCAGAAGGAACATTTTAAGTCAAGTTGTTGCATGACTACCATTCGACTCCAAATACTGGACACTTGGGAATTTCCAGAACAATCAAAAGAATATCACCGAAATTTTATTGGAAAAACCTACGTGCTGACGTCCTTCGGTACGTTCGTTCTTGTCACTGCCAAAGGAACAAACCATCTAATCAGAAACCCGCAGGTCTTCTACAACCTCTTGACCCACCGAAAACCAAATGGACGCACATAACGATGGACTTTATTACGCCACTTCCAAAGTCAAAAAAAGGAACAGTGGCATCTTAACTGTGGTTGAAAGGCTGTCAAAGATGATCCGAATTATCCCAACCAAGCCAAAATTAGATGCACCTTCAACTGCCATGCTGTTCAAGGATCACATTTACAGAAATCACTGAATTCCGACGAAAATCATTTGTGATAGGGATTATATTTTAATGAGCAAGTTTCGGAAGAGACTGTTCAATCTTTTAGGTGCCAAAATATCCCCTTCTTCAGCGTATCACCCACAGACGGATGGCCAATCCGAGATAATGAACAGAAAGATCGAAGAAACGATTCGATCTTTTGCTAGCTTCGACAAGGCAGATTGAGACAAATATTTGGTAGACTTCGAAGTTGCTTACAATTCATCTGTTAATGCAACTACAGAATTCTCTCCCTTTTACCTCAATTATGGAATTCACCCTAGAACTGTCCCTTTGGACGTACTCTCAGCGGACAACCCTGCTGCAACACAGTTCCTCAGGAATATGCAAGAATCACTCCAAAAAGCCCAAGAACAAATCAAGAAATCAAATGAATCAACGGCATCGTATGTTAACAGAAGTAGAAGACCTTCTACTTATAAAGTTGGTGATAAAGTATGGTTGTCCACAAAAAATCTAGCTCTAGAAGATGGTGCTGGATCCCGAAAACTGAACCCAAAGTTTTGTGGTCCATTTCAAATATGTGAGGATATAAACGGAGTTACGTACCGTTTAAATCTTTCCCAACCAATGATCGACAGGGGAATTCACAATGTTTTCCATTCTAGTCTCCTTAAGCCGTACTTTGAAGATGAGTTCTATCGCCAAATTCCGCCGCCTACACCTGTACAAGTTCAAGATGGACATAAAGAATACGAAGTCGAATCAATTCTGAGTCACAAGAAACAACACGGAAAAACAAAATATCTCATTTAATGGAAAGGATATGCAGATCACGAGAACCCATGGCTATCAGAAAATGAACTGAAAAATTGTCAAGATCTGCTATACGAATACAAGAATCGGGGCGATTCTTCTTTATTGAGGTAGGTAATATTGCGACTATGCCCATAAATCACCAAATACCCTGGCAGTATCCCTCCATTAACCGGTATCAAGGATTTAAACAGTGAGATGACATCAGTGCAGCTTGGGCACTGTACTCACGCACCAGTGTAAAACATAAGATCATACCTCTTTGTACCAAGCCAATGACATGGAGCCGTCGTGGTTATCTCGCGCGGTTCTCGAAACATTTCGGACCCACCAGTCAGCAAGCGCTTTATGCCTCCTTGCCAATTGGACCAATGGTGCTTTGCCATGATGTTTATTACTGTCGGTTACACTGATGGATGCCACATGACCCTTCAGAACCTTGTAGTTTGATACCTCTGCTGTCGCCTTTTCTAGAATACCTTTGAATTCAGTACCATTTGCTTACAATTTATCTCTGCTTGTGTTGAGTACTTTTTCTGTATAAACCATAGTCAGAAGCTCCGGTCTGTTCACCGGAAGCTTCAACCATCAGTTCAACCATCGATTAACTTTCGTGCGCCCAAACCCCCACAGTACAGTACAGAATGCACCAAGTGAGAGTCTCCTTTCGCAGTTGGACAGTACAGTACTGCACATAAAGCACAGTGTATCAAGTACAATAAACTAGTACTATACCTGGACCACAGTTGCACGTTGCAGTCCTCATTATCGACAAATATATGTAACTGCTGCTTGCCACACTGTGAAAAAGCACCTGTTTCTGTCGTGAGAGCCGGCATCGCCTTTTCTGCGCGGCGGCGATCGACGCGGTATATCAGATCGCTTCATAATTAAATTATGGGCTCCTTTATTGGAAGAGAAGGTCCGGTGTGGGCGTCACAGGGATGCAGCGGCCGGTAGTCAACGTTGCGGCTCCAGGATAATAAAGCTTACTTTTGTAGGTGTGTGAGCATAACAGTGCACGATCAGTTTGTGGACATCAAAAAATTCTTCGCAATAAAAAAAATTAAAAAGAGCATGGAAACTGCAAGAAATCAAACAAAAGGTACTCTTCACTTACCGAGTCACCACACTTCAGAATCCTATTTCTCGGCACAACACCAGGCTCTCCACGTGAAACTTCGCAGAATGCCTCTCTATGGAGTTGCCTATAGGATGCCGGG
Source organism: Kappaphycus alvarezii (assembly GCA_002205965.3). Classification (NCBI taxonomy): domain Eukaryota; phylum Rhodophyta; class Florideophyceae; order Gigartinales; family Solieriaceae; genus Kappaphycus; species Kappaphycus alvarezii. The sequence continues at coordinate 525,344 of NADL03000546.1, forward strand.
CCAAAACATTTTCAAACCCGAAGAAGTACACCAGAAACGTCCCTTTTAAAAAGTCTGAACAATTTCACGGGAAACGATTAATTCAAATAAGCCCTTCTAAAAAAGTTGCAATAAATAAATATCATAAGCATTAGCCATAATCATTGATCCCCTTCATTATTGATTCTCCCTCGCATTGATCATCCCTCGACATTGATCCTCCTCCATAATTGCTTCCTTTCTCCCTGTTTTTCCCTCCACCACTGCAAAATATACAGGCACTCTACAGGCATCTCATGTGGGCCATGACTCACACTCTTTTAGCTACAAAGGAAATAGCAGAAAAGGCATACAATGCATTAATGATTGATCTGGAGAGGATTCACGCTCTTAAATCATGCGGCAAGGTATCGGAAGAGACCTTTGATACTCATTTCAAGTTGTCGAAGTCAACTCTACGGCGCTGGAGGTACCTTTATCCGCTGGAAGTGCAAAAAACAGGAATGGTTCGTTTTTTATCACCTCAAGGAGAAGCAATGTTGCCAGGGTACTGACGGAGGATATAGTCGGATTCTGCAGCGGATGTAAGAATTTCGGTGTCGTGCCTCGCTCGCACTGTAACGTCGGTCTTCAGCGGCTCGACATTTATTGACCCTCAGCGGTCACACTCCGTCCGGCCAGTGTACTGTACAGTAACACGGCGGCGGCAAGCCTCGTGGACAGCTGTCCCATATCCAGCGGATACTAGGGTTATCAATAATTAAAGTAGCTAGTATTTTACAGCCTACACTATGCAGTAGCCACACCACTTAATGGTCCATTCAGCCGGACCCGGCTTGCCCCTCTTGGGCCATTACTCTTTAACACACACAAAAGCGGATTTCCAACACCTCTCCTCGGCGCCAATCGGAATCGCAGAAAATAAAAATTCACAAAAGGAAATAAATGAAAACGTTTCATCTCAGATTGGAAACCACGACCTCAAATGCCGGGATGGTGTACAGTACAGTACGAAAACAAAAAAAAATGCATTGAAAACCCACTGAGCCAAGCATGTATGTCTGTGCAAGAAGAGCAAAATCAAAATCGCGATTCATCACACGTGTACATGAAATATAAAAATTCACAGAAATTTGAAACATAGAGATTTTGTACTATAAATACCTCAACATACTTTCGATTTCCGCAAGAAATGACTGACCGCTTCGGCGAATTGAGGGCCCATGAACCAATCCACTTCGAGGGAATGGCGAGAAAGAAGGATTGTCTGCGAAAGTGTAATTACCCGTCATTGCAAGGAGAAAGCAGTCCCTGTGGTAAATGGCCTGACCATTAAAAGTGAGACGGTCTCCTTCCAAATTAATTTTTCATCATAGTCAACTTTTTCAGATCTAATTTGTCCATTACACTCATGTTCTTGTCGTCAAGTTCCTTTCTGTTCTAGTTTAGGAGTGCAGGACGAAATGCGTCCAGTGTGTCTTTAGTAAACCGCCTTGGTCAGAATATCAGCAACTTGCAGCAAAATTTGGTAAATATTCTACAGAAACAAATCATTTGCTCATAAGGTCGCGGAAATGGTGAAAATTAACATCAATGTGTTTGTTCATAGTTGAAATTTCGTCTGAAGTTGCGATAGTTAATACCGCGGTGTTGTCTGAATAAGCAGGGACGGTTTGCAATTTAGCTTCGTTTGCTAAGCTGTTCTTACTCTCAATTTACCAGCTGAACTATACCATCCAAGTCACTTCTTTCATACACGACGAGAGGGCAAAATACTCTGCTTCCGCTGAATATAGAGATACTCCACTCTTTCGTTGACTCTTCCAAGCTACTGGGGCCCCATTTATCATTACAACAAATCCCGTAGTAGATTTTCTTGTGCGTCTGTCTCCAGCCCAGTCTGAATCGACAAAAACATGTATATCGATTTGGTTTCTGTCCATTGGTGCTGCCACAGTTGGATATGCAATCCCAAGATCTCTCGTTCCTGAAAGATATCTCAAGGCTCGGAGAAGCAGTGCTTGGTGTCTTACGCATGGAACGTGAACATTGCGTGCCAAGGCGTTAACTGCAAAAGAAAGATTTGGTCTCGTGCAGACTGAGAGATAAAGCAACGCACCGAAAACTGAGCGGTAATTTGCGTGACCAACTTTCGAAAACATGACAGCTGATTGGGCTTCGGGACCAGTGTTGCAGTTTTGTGGAAGAGGGATCCATAACCCGTTAGCTTCCAAAAGGCCTTCCCTTGAGAGAAGCTCCTCAGCATATATTTTATGGTGTATCCTGATTCCGTTGGCTGATTGGGAAATTTCCTAGCCAACAAAGGAGGTGAGTTTTCCATAAAGTTTGACAGAAAACTCTGCACCTAGCCTTTCCTTAAACTTCTCGAGTAATCCTTGTGAATTAGAGACGATCTTCATATCGTCAACCATGGCAAGAAGAATAATAGAGGATATATCGTGCACCTTGAAGAAGACGCGAGGATCTATTTTGGACTCCCTAAATCCCCAATTCAAAAGCATTGCTAACAGCAGAGAGCCCCATATTTCTCCAGCTTGTTTCAAGCCATACATCGATTTTTGCAATTGGCACACCTAGCCAGGCTTTTCTTCGCTACCACTGGAGTCCATTGGCTGTTGGATAAAAACCGGTCTGTCGATTTCTCCATAGAGATAGGCACTGTCTTCATCCCCTCTTTCGACAATAAGACCGTTCAAAGCAGCATATGTCAGAATAATCTTAATTAACTCATGGGAAGCAACCGGGGCGTAGAGATGATCCGGATCGAAGTCTACTGAAGGGTCCTGAAGGTCTCCTATTACGCAGCAACGAGCCTTGTGTAAAAATGAGTTGTCCGCTGAATCCATAGGCTTGAGTCGGAATACCCACCTGAAGGGTATTGGATTAATCTGATTTGAGCGAGGAACATAAATCCATCCATGTTCCTCTATTCTTCAAAGCGCTATACTCCCTGTCAATTGCCTCACACCATTTTTTGCACTTGATTTCATCTCTGAAGCTCTTCGGCAGACGGGGATCCTTGAGATTTCCACGTGCCCCATAGGCATGAACAATCGGCACAGCATCATTAAATGAGACAAATAATTAGATAGAACTGTTTTCGCCTAACCATTGAGGTCATTTTGTGCATGTTACAACTCTTTTTTGTCGCGATATCTCATCTATTAGAGTGCAGATTCCTGGAAGTTGTTCTGCAGCGCACAGTCGAAAATCTTGTGACCTTGTCACGATGACTCGTTTGGAGTCAGGGAGATAAATACGGAAAAGAGTCTGATCACTGTCTCCGCCAATGAACTGAACGTGAGCGGCGCGAGCTGATAACTTCCTGTTCGGGCGACTCCCGGATGTGTACATAAATGAGAACCCCCGCTGTCCGAATGTTGGAAGATTTTTAAAGCTGACTCTTGTCCTGCTGTCCCACAAAGAATAGGGACATTACCATTGATTCTTTCGGAAGGTAAGCGTTCGCGAAGGTAGTTTCCATAGCTCATTGCCTCCGCCAACAAAGAGTTGTCCAGGTTAGCGCCGAACAAGAGGACTCGAGCCCTAGTTCCAAGTTCCCTCATAAATCTCTCCGCGACGCCATTGCTTTGCGGAGCATGTGGTGGAGAGAACTCTAGCTGAATTCCATGAGTCATGCGGAACTCTTTCAATGCTCCCGAAATGTTCTCCCCTGTACCGTCAAGTCGGACGTTGGGAAGCTTGAAATTAGTTATTCCTTCTGATCATTCCTTAAAATCCTTGAATGTGGCGAAGAGATCACTCTTTTCCTTGAAAAAATAGACATCAGAATTTGCCGTACAGCCGTCAACGAAGCCCATTGCATACTGGCTTCCACCGATTGATGCCGTGGACATTTTCTCAGTAATGTCCAAGTGAACAAGTTCCGAAGGACTACTTGTGACCCTTAGGCTTGAAATTATTGTACCCCTTTGCAATTTTCTTATGGCACAAGGAACGCAAACTAATTCATCGAGGAGGCGAAATTGGGCAAATCATTGAATAGTTTCGAAAGCTGGGTATACTGTCCGGGATGCGGATGGTCTGTGTGTTAGTGCCATTTCAAGGCAAGTTCTTAATCGGCTTTGCGTCTGCCGATGGCATTTTCATTGCGGAGAAAATAGTGAGGATTAACATTCCTCTGATTTCGTGCAGCAAAGGGGTGCTCACGCCTCGTAATGGGCAACTGTATATGATATAGGCTGTCTTCTGCAATTTACAGCTTCTTCAAAATGGTTCCATTCTTTTTGTCATGAATAATGCAGGTGCTTGTTAAGTAATTTGCGGGCGGATCAATAGTGAACAGAATGCTGAAGTGTTTCGTTAATTTCCCAACAGAAAGAATTTCAGGCTGAAAATTTGGGCCATGGTAAGCTTCCAACTGGATTCATCCCACCAAGGGTATCAGAAAAGTTCCTTTTCCAACAACTATAGACTTTTCCGAAGCAGCTTGAACTTCATAAGCTTCAATTTCCTCATATGAAGTGAAGAATTTCTTGCCTTGAAAGAAATTGTGTGATCCACCAGAATCAATGAGAGCGTCCATTCTTTTTCGATCTCCGCACTTAGCAAGTGTGCTTCAAAATTTTATCGAAGCCATAAATCCATATTTTCCTTTATTCCTTGATGATTCTGCGTAATGACTTCTGTTGAAGTTGCTCATTTGCTGTTCAGCACCGTGAATAACTTGAGCTGGTTGTAGGGAGGGTCGCTCTTGGCCTTCCATATTTTGCTGAATGCCATACGGAATTGGATGACTCGCTGCAGATGGATGATACGCATCGGTTTGGTTGCATTGTCTACCTCGAATGCGTGATCCGAGATAGGATCGACGTCCTAGATATGAGCCCTTGAGTAAGTGCTACGGCCGCGACCGCGTCCACGAAAACCCCGAAACCCTTGACCGGCTATCTTGTCGGCCCGAAAATAACAGTCCTTGGAAAATGGTTCCTCATTCTACAAACCCAACAGACATGGTTTCCGCTCCCTTGCATGTTTTTATGTACTCTTCCTTCGTTAACCTGACTTCCATTCTTTTTAAATTTTTTCATCGACGCTTTGGGCGGGTGAATGCCTCTTTGATCTTGTTTATTGGACTTTCGGCGAGAAATTTCAGTTTGCACTGAGTTGACTAGTTCCTCGAAGGACATTTTGTGTGGCATCATCGCAATAGGAGCGAAGTGCTCCGGAAGCGTTCGGAATAACTTCGATAGCTTTTCTTTGTCCTCAAATGGGTTGTGTAGTGACGCAAGCTTGTTCAGAATCTCGTAAAAAAGATTTACGTGCTCTTTCCGGTTAGAACCTTCTTGATATTCCAGTATTTCCATGTTTTGTAAAAGATTGATCACGCCTTGCTCGTTTTATTGTGTTTAGTGGCTCTCCAATGCTTTCCAAAGCTCCCTAGCAGTTGCGTCGTCGTAATCAATGATGTTACTTGTGAGAGCCATGAGTGCCGTTCCCAGCGTTAAGATTATGGACGATTTTGCCCTGATCATAGACTTCTGCCACCTTGTGACTTGAGCGGCCGACGTCCCTTCCAAAGGTTTTTCCTTCAAAACCAGTAGTTCGTAGTCCTCACGTAGGAGGTAGGCTTTCAGCCTTCGACGCCAAGAGATGAAGTACTTCTCACCGTTCAATTTTGGCACCTTGCCTAAAAGATCCCCAGAGTCTGTAGCCATGATCTTTAGTCTTGATTTTGCAACGACGGAGTAGGGAGGAGGAAAGAACAAGAAGTAACTACTGGAGATTTGTGGGTAGTAGGACGATCTTGTCGTTCCCGTCACTTATTTTTGTTTCGAGAAACAAACTCAAAGGCGATAATACCATTAAGAATGTCTGTGTCGTGCCTCGCTCGCACTGTAACGTCGGCCCTCAGCGGCTCGACATTTATTGACCCTCAGCGGTCACAATCCGTCCGGCCAGTGTACTGTAAAGTAACACGGCGGCGGCAACCCTCGTGAACAGCTGTCCTATATCCTGCGGATACTAGGGTTATCAATAATTACAGTAACTTACAGTATAGCCTACACTATGAGTAGCCACACCACTTGCTGGTCCATTCAGCCGGACCCGGCTTGCCCCTCTTGGGCCATTACTCTTTAAAACAAACACAAGCGGATATCCAACAGTGGACACCCGTTTTACTAATGCAATAAAGTTACTACTATACTCAATGAAGAAAAGTTTCTTCGTAGATGCACACCTCTATATCTGCATAAATGTATTAGGACAGAGACGTTGGCTCACCTCGCAAACTACAGTACTACTTTTTGTAAAGAATTAAAGTTTTTACTGATTCGTCGGCCATTTCTAAAATTGTTGATCGCACGCTGGAAATGGGCTACCCACAAACTACTCGGTAAGTGTTTGTAGAGGAGAGGACAGTAATAAATAGAACACATGCGCCCAGCACAGCTCACGCCGTTTAACGGCGTGGGCGTATGTACAACCTTGTGTACAGTACAGTAAAGTACGTTCTTACAGAGTATGGTACTCTGCACACTAGACGACATGCGCAAAATGAGCCTGCCTTCGTATTTACGCCATAAAATTGGAAAAGGCGCAGGGGGTTTTAATGTATCATATTGCAAATTAGAAAATCCCAAATAAATGGCCAAATTGGAATCATTAATAAAAACTATGTGCATGATGCGAGAATATTTACAATATTCATGACATACAGTGCAAACCGACGAATGATGCCTCAAATATGAAAATGACGGGAGAATTCCGAAACAGGGCGCTCGTTTCGGAAACAGAGCAGTCTACATCCAAATGTAGCAAACAAAGCGCATTTTAAGCGTGACTATGATCACGAGTCATGCGTTACAATATCTGTACCATACACATTTTGTTTTCCAGAAAGAACTACCCTTCCCATCGAAATCACCTGCTATAACCATGGCCTTTTCAACCTCAAAAGCATTTCTAGTACTGCATTTGCTGGCGGACGCAGCCGTTGCAAGGGAGCATGCCTTAGACACCGAAAAATCCCATCCATAAGGGGCGATACTGATGAGGAAAATGATAGCCCATACCCAATTTTCGACTCTTTTTATGAGCAAGGAGGGAGTAATTCCATTGTCGAAATGACAAACCTCGACCCCAGCAATTCGAGGCAATATGGAAAGGCTTCCAATCCTTCATTGAAAGGAACTTTTGCAATGGAAGGGGGCGCAAAAGCAGCCATTCGCCAAAGACGTCCTTTTCATGATGCATAGTGTAGTCAAGCATGGAGGTCAGTGGGAATTTATGGCGAAAATGTTCGACCTGAAAAAATCCTGAAAACATCTTCGTTTAAGAGGCTGATCTTCACCATTATTAAGATGCTGTCGGATGCCGTTTATGAAAACTATGTGGAATATCACGCTAAAAAGGGCTCCCTACGCGTTTTTATCGATGAGAAAAAAGGTTTAGAAAACTATCCGATGGAACGATACACCACCGATGTTACGTTTCAGTCTTCGTATCGCCCTTCTGGATCTATGAGTGAGGGAAAGAAATATTTTAGCAAAAAACACGGCCAGAATGGATTCAAAGTTGAAGTTTCTGTTCTTCCGACTGGGGTTGATATAGGGTGCAGTGCTCACGAGCCGGTATCTACTGTACCTGATTTTAAGATTTTCCAAGAAATGCAATCGTTCCACAAAAGAATGTTGCGGAAGTCGGTGGATGAAAGGGATATCATAGATGATGGGCCATTGGCGGAGAGGTTTCTCAATCATTGGGCGACTATGGTGGAAAAGGGATACCAAGGGGGACAAGAATTTTCCCGTTGTATTCACCCTTCGAAGAAATCTAAGAACGGTTACTTTCCCCTGCTCAAATCTCTGAAAATCGTCATATATCGAGTGATCGCGTTATTGTGAAAATTTTTTTCGGCCGCATGTGCTCAATTTGGAACGTAGTTGGGAGCAATTATAAATGTTCGAAGGGGAAATATGATTATATATTTCGCCTTTGTTTGAACTGACTAATTTTTATGTGTTGTGTAACCCGCTTCGGGCTGAGGATGGGAGGATGTACAACAAAATTCAGAACCGATGGTATAATATTGATGAGACCCAGCTTGAGAAGCGGCGACGTGTGCAGGCGAAGTATCGTGAGAAGCACCGCCGCCGTGTTGAAATGCAGTTCCGTGCCAGTGCTATCAATGAGTGAGACACTACGCAATCTCCATGATTTTGAGTAAATGTTTCCTTTTTCAGTAATTTCATTGTCTTTCCTTGCATTGCTGTAGTAATTATTTAATTTTAATTGCATTTACTATTTAAGTAAGGGTCTATTGGGATTTCAATGTCAATGTACGTTAGTTTCTTCTTATCCGCAGTGGATGACTGACTTAGCAGGGGCTCGATATTTGCGATAGGGACCTACTGTATTCAATATATGTTGTTTATTGACAGTGCCCCCTGTGTCGCAATGCGGTGTGCGATAATTATCATGCAAGGTTCAAAATGACCAAAACCATTAAAAGATTATAATCGGGTTAATATTAAAAAAATTGGAATTTTTGGCTTAATTATACAAGGAATGAGACCACGAAATCGCAGTTCGAATGTCATCGAATTATATAACTGTTTGAAAATCGGCGTTTGGGTCGCTTGAATCTTCTTTTGCGGTCGTTTGCTGAGTCTAACCTACAAAGGTGGTGTCCAGAAAGCTTTTCCATATTACCTATGAAGCGGGCGGCGAAGATGGAGATACGATGGAGTCTACAGGAACGGGCGATGAGTTTGGTTACGTTTGTCGAGGATTGATGGTGATAGTCTAATTAGTGAGTTGAATGCACTCGGGAGTGACATAAGTGATGCAGAGAGACTCTTGGAGAGGTATAAAAGGATGATACCGCTGTCAGGGAGGGCTGTTGAGCCGTGTGCCAAAACGGTAGCAGGAAAAAATCTGGGTCTCCATCTCAGATTGGAAACGGTCTTGAATGATTCGAAGAAGAGGATGGCGTTACTTTCGCACATACACCCCGCATGGCGGACACAACAGCATATGAGATAGAGGCGGTTATGTATGGTTTTCTTACTTCGTAATTATATGCTCCTCTATTACTTCTCCCAGTTACACAAGTCTTGAGATAGCTCTAGATACTATTGAAGTTGTGGTTCCGGACGGTAAGGCCGTTTCTCGGAATTTTTTCATCACCTATGGGTGTTCGAGAAGGACAAGGAGTGGTGATGCTACTGATGGAGAGCTTCGAGCACTACAGTGTATAAAGCGGGTTTTCAAGAGAAATACCGAGGTATTAGTTGTGTTAAGTGGACCGAGATCGTGCGATAATGATTCCCGCTTAGCATTTTATTTCAATATCGAAGCGAAAGGTCTTCTGATCGGCTTGGGTAGAGACCTGGATTGCATATCGGCGGGGACTGTTAGTGTAATAATATGCTTCATCAAAGAAGGGTTTTAAAGTTTATGAAGCATTTCTGCAAGCTGAGGCAAGTTGTCGACGTTATGCTTACCAAGGATTAAATTGCGCAAGCCTCGCGATATGAAGTTTTTGCGCGATAAAAGGCGTTGGCATTCCGTAAATCTGTGTTTAACTACTTTTAAGATCTTTGAAGGTTATAGGCATGGGGTTACTTTGTGCGTTTGTCGCATTTCGTACACGGGCTTCCGAAAGTTGACCATTGCGTCGCGGTGGATGCACCTAGGGGCCTTATTATTGACAGGGTTGAAACTTGTCCGATCAGACCTTCAGCAGAAAAACTGTACATGTATGGTGGCCCGAACATTCCCATATTGGAAGTAGCAGAGGCCCTTCTGCTATTCATTGAATAAATTAAGAGGCATCCTTAGTCCGGATGATCCACTGTTGTGGTCTAATATCTAGATGAACTATCGCTACAGTTTTCTGAAGCTTTGTTTGACATATTGGTTTATAAGGGGCGTCGCCCAAGTTGTGTTGACTTGTATGAGGTCAATTGACAGTTTCATTCGGCCTCTACGTATACAGCGGCCGGAAGTTGCATTTGTGTCCGAGGGACGTATCTGTCATAGGCAGTTGCAACCTATTACGCCCTGTGCATATGAACTTCTTATTGGCACGTTATGTAGTTGCAAATGAACAGAACAAGAGAAACCATGTGGGGGAATAATTTCAGTGTTTTAATATTCGAAAGAAATGTGTAATACAGAAAATGGCCCTCCTTCGTGTAATACAGGAAATGGCCCTCCCCTCGTGTAATCCAGCAACTTAAACGATCCCGCCCCTAACTCCACTCACCGTCCTTTCCAAATTTGCCTACCATCCTCCCTAGATATTTTAATGCTGTATCCTCTCTCCAAATCAGCGTTTAACGTCTTCTTTATCTACTTTCGTCATCAAATGCACTCCTTATGTAGAAATTGCACGCAAATACGCTAGTGCAATTTCGATTTTAGCTTTTTAGTACCGACTCCAGTCCGCCTTTAGGGAGTACTGAAACCCATTTAAGCCAACTTTTTTTTAGATCCATCAACCGCTACACACACTACCCTCCCCTCACACCTTCTATCCTCCATCCACAATCGCTCCACCCCATTTAAACCAAAATGAAAAACCTTAGCCCGTCCGCTTCTATCACCAAAAATCGCCACCCCATTCCTCTACTCTCTTTCGGACCTACTGACCGTGATGACTACCTACTCTGACAAACAAAAGAAAAGGTGGTCGAATTTGTGCGTCGTTTGTTCGTCGATGAGGAGGCGGAGGAAGTACCTGAAGTGTAGGTGTGGGAAGTCGAGGTTGGAGCTGGGGAGACTTTCGAGGAGTGGGCAGCCCCGGAATTGGTCTACGAGGTTAACGACGAGGAGGATCATGAGGAGGATGAGGAGGAGGATGAGGGACAGTTAGGCATGGGAAGTGTTGGAATGGTTGGGCCGGGTCTGGAATGTATGCGACAAGCGGTACCGACGATGGAACCGGATGGGGATATCTTTAGTAATTTAGATATCTCCAAGGAGGAAATAGATAGTTATGAGCCGTTCGCAGATATTTGTGGGACTGCTTGGGCAGCCTGGATATTTTGGAGGAGTTGTTTGGATCTGATTTAGAGAATGGGAAATAAAAGGACCATGTTGATTGTTAGTTTCTTAAGTATCTTTTGTTTAGAGTATACAGTCCACACAAAGTGTTTTTATGCATTACCTGGTATCTCCTGTAGTTTTGGTCGGACTGTAGGGTAGCCAAAAGTCTATATGAGCTGAATAAACTGCTTCCTCATGGAGAGTTCAAGCAAATTGGCAGACATCTTCAAGTCAAAACCCAAGTAGTAGGAAGTTGAGAGTCAACTTCTGATTCAAGAAATTTTATTCCTACGCTGGTCGCAGAGCTTCAGTGGTAGAATCTGCCCCTTCTATACTTGCTCATAGCCCTCTCTACTTTCTTCCTTATCCACTCCTTTCTGTTCGTTCAACTATACTACGGTAGCACTTTTGTCGCTTGCAACACCTCCTTCTTGTGGTAGTTGGTTCTGAGTATCTCCTTTCCCGACGATTTACCCCTACCAAAATGGTCAGCTTTTTCTAGGAGTTTACTCGGGAGGTTTTTATTGTCAAGCATTAATGATCAGGAGGTGGGGTTGAGCTTGAGACTACGGAGACGAGGCCTACTTTGCGTAGCGACCCATATAAACGTAAAATGGAACCAACTCGCTGCGGCATTAGGATTCCCTCAATACCTCTTCCAGCAGACAACTGGCGGTATTCTGGACGAATCTCGCCACGTGAAGAGCGAACAGGTTTTGCCGCGCTTCAACAATATGAACAGCTGAACGTGCAGCAATGCTAGTCGCAACCTGGTTGGAAAAGTCCGAGCAGTCGGGTGCCAGCCCCCCAACGTGGAGAGGAAGGGAAATGAAGCGATACTCAGGACCCTTTGAACGACTCAGTTCGAGAAAGCGAATGTAATTGCCAAAGGTTGCACGGTTAAGGAGCTTGAGTCAGCATTGTGCCAGGGAAGGGAGATTGGCGGGGGTGAAAGTATGGGTGACGGTAACGTCACATTCTTCTGTGCTCCCGTTCTCTTCAAGCGCGTTGATGTTCGGGCGAATTGCATGGACGGGTTGTGGGGACTCGAGAACAGGGTTCTGGGTGACTTTGGAGAGGTCTGGGGCAAAAAACCGTGTTTTTGAGTCATGCCGCCACCCGCGGGTGGATCCGCAGGCACAACACAGCGGACGCTCACCATAATGACCCATAAGTGTCTTCCATCCACCGCTGTGGCATTTCGAAGCGGGAGTAAACAATGGAACCCTGCAATAGAACTGCAGCCACGTCTTGTAATGCGATCAGAGATGTAGGTACCCATGCCTGGAGCCGGTTGGCACAAAGGCCAGTCTTTGCAGCCGACCACTGACAACGAAGCTCGAATGGCACGGTCCTCTCATCTCCCTTTGGCACGGAATCAAAGGCTTTTTCCAAAAGGCCTTTTCCTCAACTGGGCGATCAAGTTGCCCCTACCCAAACCGCTGCATTTAGTCGATAGCTGTGAACTGGACAACCTTCTCGTGTGTCACCTGTCTCTTCCGCTCGTCGTGCCCGCGAACTGCGGATGCATAAATATTGGAGGGCAGTGTTTGGTGGCGCAGGGAAATAGGTTGAGCACAGGGTACGGGTGAGGGACACAGAGAAAAAGAGCGCAGCGGCCGAATAGGGATTACCGGAGCGAAGCCCGATGGTAAATTTGGTTTGAGGGGCTAAAGGGCTAAGGCAGGAGTTGCAATGCCGAGAAGTGTCGGCCTCCAGAACCCCGCTCATCAACCACCGCAGCGTAATCTTAGAAAGGGTATCGAATTCCGCAGCCCCTTTTAGAATGTAATATGCTGGAACTTCACGTAAGAGGTAGTTGATCACACGTACGCCGAAGCAGGTCAGCAGTAGGTAAAGAGCTACATGATTATCCTCCAAGGTAAATATACTTTGTCGATATTCCCTTTTGAGTTTATCATCAAAGAGTAAAACACCCAAGCTTTCCCCCGTTTTTGAGTCGATTGTGGATATTTGGAAAACCATGGGAGAGATCGGATATATCTTCCAAGAGTAAAACACCCAAACCCTTTCCTTCCAAGGTTGACAGAGATTTTAGGAGAGGCTCTTGAAGGAAAAAAGATGATGAAATTCCTTGGGGAGGAGCCGCCTGGTCATTGCCAGTCCTTCATCCCCTGTCTTTATATTGAAAGTGCACTGCACTGTCAGTTAAGGCAGTGCAAGTATGCAACGTCAAATTTGACCAAGCACTGACTGTAGGTTCTCATTTGACCAAGGCTAATTTGACCAAGGTTCTAATTTGGCCACATGTACACTTTTCAAGTTCCCCAACGTGGAAAAGTGAAGTTCCTCTCTCGAACATCCCGGACACCCCCTTCGAACGAAATCCCAGGAATCTAAAAGTACTTGGCAAGGATAGTACTGCCAACCCAAAGGCGGTGCTGGTGAAGTCGCTGCCTGTGAGAACCTTAGTAAATGAATCAGCTTTGTTCCTCTGCGATGGCATATATTCAATTGAAGCAGTGCCATCCTCAACAGCATCATGAACATGCCAATACTTCATCATATCCACGTGACGAATGCGTCTGAGGTTACAAGCTCCATCAGACCAACTAATTGATCCGAGATTATCCTGAAATAAAACTATAGGCTGGTCCTGCTTGTATCCAAGTTCCTCAAGTACATTTCTAATCCATGCTACATCCTTAATGCAGGTTGAGAGGGCAATAAATGCCGCTTCGGCAGAGGAAAGTGCTACGCATGTCTGCCATTTAGAACTCCAAATTACTGGGCTCTTGTTGACCATCACGATGAGGCCAGAACGCGAACGACGTTTTGCCTTATGTTTTCCCCAGTCTGCGTCACACCAGACTTCCAATTTGATTTTAGGGCCGTCAGCTTCGGGCTTCTTTAAGAGTATCCCATATCTTGAGTTTCCCGAAGGTATTTAACGACATGCTTGAGCGCTGTCCAGTGTTGTGGGGCAGGTTCAGCCATGAATTTTCCAAGCATAGACACTGCTGTATTCAGGTCAGGTCGGGTTCTCGTGCAAAGATAGATAAGAGAGCCAACCAGCTTTGCGTAGGGCACAGATTTCAATGTCTCAATATCATTGGGGTCAATTGACTAGACTTATCACAAAGCGTATGTCCTAGAGGAAGGGGGCAGGGTTTAGGCTTTGCACTTTCCATGTTGCTCCTAGAGATGATTTCACCAGTAAAGGCAGATTGAGATAGAAATATCCCATGAGAAGTGTGGTCTAGTTTGACTCCTAAGAAAAAGGTTGGAAAACCAAGGTCTGTAACTTGAAACTTCTTTTCTAAATGAGCTGGGACTTGCTCAATCATGTGCCACGTTCCGAATAGTAAAATGTCATCCACATATGAAAGTAGGTATACGACACCTCCTTTTGAGTGCTTAACAAAGACACATTCTGTTGACTTTAGAGGGGTAAAACCAAGTGACTTCAGGTACTCGCTGAACAGTTTAAACCAAAGCTTGGGCGCTTTTAGCAACCCATAAAGAGACTTCAGTAAACGAACAATGCTGCCATCAGCATCTGGAACCCCCGGTATTTTGGGAAGTTTGACCCATAGACGCATAGATGGGGGCCAAGTAGCATGTAAGAAGGCACCCTTAATATCCAAGTGCTTTTGACTCCAGTCAAAGGCAAGGGATAGAATAAGCAGTAGACGAATCATTTCTCTGCAAGACACAGGAGCATACAAGTCAGCTGTAGATATGTGACGCCGGCTCTGGAAATTTCCGCGAGCAACTAGTCGTCCTTTTAATCTGGCAGGCTTGCCGTGCTGGTCACGCTTCAAGCGTTGTATCATACCAGTCGGTATTACCTCAGCATTGGGAAGAATGTCTGGGTCATAAGTATAGGTAGAAGCCTCTTTCAGAGTAGCAAACTCCTCACTCATATCATCAAGCCAGTAACGGGCTTCTGGTGACCTGAGTGCTTTCCTAACCGTTGGTTCGTCAGATGTTGTGACGGCAGGCGGAAGTGCAGTGAGCGAATAGTTGACAGGATTCAACTGCCTTAAATTATAGTGGGAAGTGTCACGGGAGACTTTTTGGCTGCTGGTGTTCTCGGCTTGCGTTGAACCATCAGAATCAATGACCAGGCCAGGTGTACTTGGCTGAGCAGGAACATATGTAAGAGAACCATTAAATGTGGGACTGGTGGGATGCACATCACTTATTCCCTGTGAGCCGGTACTCGAAGTATCAAGGTGATTAAAAGATAAAAGATTAATCTCTACAGAGTCCGTTGTATCAGTGGAAGAGTTTGAGTCTAAATCATCTTGATCTGTAGCTGCACTGCGGCGGACAACTGCACTATAACCTGGGAAGGATGATTCATCAAACTTGACATGTTTTGTGCGAATAATATTTCCGTTAGCAGTAACGATCTTGTAAACTCCACCTTGAACATGACAGAGTAAAATTACATCTTGTAGTCGTTTCTCAATATGTGAATCTATAGATAAACAAAAAATGTGACCTAAGTTAATACTGACATTACGATATTAAAGTGCGCTTGACATTGGGTACGTACCTTGCAAGGCACCCGAAAGGACGAATGTACTTAACATGGGAGATTGCTCTCCATACGTGACATGATATGATATTTCCTTAGTGACTGAATGGGGAAAAATGTTCTTAGCCTGCACGACATGCTCAACTGCCTCAGGCCAGTACCGCAGAGGAAGTTTCGCTTGGGCGAGTACAGTACGAGCAAGTGATAGAATTATTCCATTAGTGCGTTCCGCCAATCCATTGGAGGAGGGTGTATGCGGGGTAGTGATTGATATGTTCACACCCTCAGCTTCAAATGAGTGTGCCGCCTTATGGAACTCACCACCACCATCAAAGTGGCATGATCTTACGACGTGTCCAGATTGCCGCTCAAGTTTGCGCACAGATTCAAGTACAAATGTACTGGCATTCCCTTTGGTCTTCAATGGTGAAGCCAAGATGAGACGAGAGCGCTCATCTGTTATAGTAGCAAAATAAAGATGCCCTGAGTGTAACATTGGATTGACTTGACCTTCGACATCAACATGTAGGTGGCCAGGCAGCAAGGCTTTGGTGAGAGAACCGCTGAACCTCTTCCTATACTTTCCGTTTAGGCAATATTCACATGATGGTTTAGTGCAGGTGGGCTTGGGCAAATCAACGGATACAATTAGTTGACGAATATTGTCTCGGGTTCCGACATGGGCAAGATGATTATGCCAAATTTTTAGATAGTTCTCGGGTACCTCCTTCTTAATGTTGGTACACAACGAAGTAGAACTTTTTAAGTCAGTATCGTGTCCTTTTTCTTCATGTTCTTCGTCGTTATGCTCATACTTCGAGTCGGTGTCTGAGTCAGTTCGTTGGTCTGAATCGTCAATACTGTCCGTTCTCTCGAATGTTTCATTACGTGACCCAATGCTTGCATAGATATCTTTCGTTGAATCTTCTGTAGAAATATAAAGACTGCTTGAATATGTGTCATCATCTATGCTAGATTCAGTCGATGTATCCTGGTCAAGCTCAATAATAGGACCATTTGTTTCATTAAGTTGTCCAGAGAGAGCAGACCTCGCAATAGCCATCATTGCACGTTCAGTGCAGGTGGTATCATCATTCACAGCTACATGCATTTGTTGGCTTGACGGTCTCCAATGTAGTACAGTCCGTCAGCCTGTCTCGGTGCATACCCAATTATGCGAAAGTCATCAATTATATCGATGATTACTGCCCTTTGCGGACCAAATAGGGTGCAAATGCCCTTAGATTCTAAGGCAGGGATCGAAAGAAGACTCATTGAGAGCCTAGAGCAACTAGTGTGTTGCTCAAGGACACATTAGTAACCCCTTCTTCTCCTGACCATGATACCTTACGGGTGCCCCGACGATCTGGACTACATTGAGTCGTCTCCAAGAAAGATGGGAACTTTGCATTTCTCAGCTTTATCAACGACAACTGTATTGGGTCATATGTGATGTTGTCCCTGAGTCTATCATGAGTGACTCATTGGTTGACGTGCCGAAATTAGTTTTTGTAATCACACTTAAATTGCCGGACATAGCACGTGAAGTTGCTGCACGGTTCTTGCACTTGACAGACTTGTTCGCCCTCTTATCCTCCTCATCAACGATCCCATGCTCTTCCTTTTGTTCAGCAGATTCCTTTCCACTCGAGCCACCTGATGCTTTACCTTTAAGCACTTTCATGAACTCGCCAGACAGATTGAGCTTATTTCTGGGGTTGAGAGGATTGAGAAAACAGCGTGCTGTCGTGTGATTCGTCTTTTCACAAATGTGACATTTCCGCTCGCGCTCGTTGGTTAGTCTAACATTTGCACGATCGCTGCTTTTCTTTCCAGCAGTGAGAGTTTGTTGCTCTTCAATAATTCGGACACTGGCGCTCTCCCAGTTGACCTTTTCTTCTGCGAGAGTTTTAATTGCGGCCGTAACTGGCTGCAGCTGATCCGCCTCAATGGACGCAATCAGAATTCCAACGGCCATAACTTCATCGATAGTTGAGCCAATTGTCTTTATTTTTCCAGGAGACCACCCATTTTGTTATGTGGCCTGACAAATTGTGTGAGACATCACTGTATCGTAGTGTTAACAGCTCACTCATGCATGAAAATCTTGGAGCGGTGGACTTATAACTGTATCGTTGATCTAGGTTAGCTAGCATCTGTCACGGATTTCCAACCACTGACCTCACTACACGCAACTGTTTGTCAGTTAGTGCACTTATGATTATGTTGCTGGCCAACCTTTGCTTCTTCTTAAAGTCTCTAGCGTGTTCCTCGGATCTGTTCTCGATTGAAATTTGCTCGTTCTCCAGAACATCAGTAAGATTCTTTGCATCACACGCAGACTCGACGCGAATGCACCATGGAGTGTAGTTTGATTTGGAGTCCAGGGGCCAAATCTTGACCTTGTCGGATTCTTCCATTGCAAAGAGTTGAATAAGGTCCCTGAGTAAAACTTGAGGAGGTAGAACTGAGTACCGTAGCTTAGATGCAATGCGATGCTACCATCTTGAAGGAAAAAGATGATGAACTTCCTTTGGGAGGAGCCGCCTGGTCATTGCCAGTCCTTCATCCCCTGTCTTTATATTGAAAGTGCACTGCACTGTCAGTTAAGGCAGTGCAAGTATGCAACGTCAAATTTGACCAAGCACTGACTGTAGGTTCTAATTTGACCAAGGCTAATTTGACCAAGGTTCTAATTTGGCCACATGTACACTTTTCAAGTTCCCACACGTGGAAAAGTGAAGTTCCTCTCTCGAACATCTCGGACAGAGGCAGTAGCGAAGTGACGTGTTTTGAGGAATCGCGCTCCATTAGTAGGTTCGACCTAATAGTCCTTTAACCCATTTAAAAAGCGCGTTAAAACTAAAAGTCAAACTCGACGTACTGTAGGTATCAAAATAAATGGCAACTGAGGTCGAGGATAATCGACGAATACGCGGCCGCTATCGCAACTCGCAGCGGGTGCTCGACGGGAGGACTGAAGACACGGCTTTATATGCGGCTTAGTTATGCGACATGGTCCATGTGTGACGCGTCTGTAATATGTCGCGCCCCGCAACATGCAGAGTTTTGCCACCCTATTCAAACCTAATTGTTTTAGGTTTGTTACAGTGAGGTATTCAGGACTTTGCAATGTTGCACCTGCATATGTCTGCGGTAAAGTAAACAGTCCACCATTGAGCCAGAAACTTGTCCGTCCCACTGGTTTTTGTCATTACAGTGACCTACCGTATGCATTACAGTAAACCGTCGCCACCAATGTGACGGGGGAAATCTTTTAATTTGTTCAGAAACCTGAACCATACAATAAAGGAGCTAGAACTCACCTCTATTCATGCAGCTCGGCCCCAACATTCATCATCCCCTCTGCGCTACACTACTGCTCCCTTCTTTTCCTTCACTACTGCCAAGAAACATCGCGACGTGTTGATTTTACAACACCTGTCTTGTGGGTGCGTTTTAACGAGCCACGTAGCAGTTTTATCAACAGACTAGGAAAGTGCAACCTGCAGGGCCACTAAGATTCATTGAAGACTCTATTACAGCAACTAGTTTCTTTGGTGTCTGATAGGATCGGAAAAGGTGGGGGTGGAAAAGATTAATGAACCTAGGAAGGGGGTGTTCTGTGGTGCTATGTTAACCAGCCCCCCTCTCGCCACTAACGGCAAGCACTGTTTATATGGCATTCATGGGTGCGAAATAACGTTCCAGAAGCCCACGCCGCGAGACCAGCAATAATTAAAAGTGCAGAAAGTACTGCAAACAGCAATTGATAAACAACTCTAGAGTACATTAGCTGACCAACGTAAAAAACTGAGAAAAGCGCCATACAAGTAGCGAAAAGGGCAGGTTTTCGGTGACAGTTCAGGAGCCATCAACGCGCCCTCGGCCCCAGATGGGAGCCTGGCGCTCCATATAACACTGACCTGGGGGTGATACAAGAACTCAATTTCTCACTCCTAGCTTCACGTCTTAGCTCTACAACTTCCACCCTGAGCACCTCCAACGCGTGTCTTCATCCCTAGCCGAGCCCCACGACTGCAGCCAAACATCACAGATTCCTCCGGGCACGAATACGTCTACGCTCCTAAAGGACGTTTATTAAAGGCAACTGCAGGCTTTTAGGAGTGCTCTATCCATGTCAACTCGAGCGGATATTCAAACGGCTTCAAACGGCTCAAAAACATTCCCTACATGGACCACTAGGATCTCGAAAAAGAACTAAAATCCGAAAATTGAAATGGAAGAAAAGGCGTTGCATCGTGAGATCATGGAGGAGGCAGATAAAAGCGCGGGCGAACCTTTTCCCCTGTAAAATCCATTTATCAAGGCCAGAAGTGGCTCTCTGTCCTAAGCGTACCGGACTCTCGAACATTTCATCTTTAATAAGCTCCCTGGGAATGTGAATATAAGGAAGTTCGTCGCATTTTCAAGTAAACCCTATATGGTCAAGATCCATAGTCGAGAGTACAGGGCGAGTCCATCTATGACATCCGGTTTCGCATTTCATTCGGAGGATACCAAAGAGAAGATCCCAGGCCAGCAGAGGTATAGAACCGGGTGATTGTGGTCTTTTATAGCCAGAATATTGAAAAATTTGCGGCCTCGAAGTATTATGACGAAGGAATCGAGAGGAATCTGGTCATTCGACTAAGTTTGACGGAATTTTATTCTGGAGAGGATCATTATCTGGAGTTCCAGTAGTTTCTATCTTGGATAATCTCCAGATAAGTGTGAGGATCCTCTTTTAGTATCCGTGACAGCCCTACAGGGCAACAATACAGCATCGATGAAGAAAAAAAACAAGAAAATCTTATTGATCTTTACACTTTCCCATTTAACGGGATATATACTTTCTGGATACGCTGAACATAATACGTCGAAGCGCAACTTGGGAAAGGGAAAGATAATAATCTAATAATCAATATGGCCTCTATTTGGAACCTAAGTTCAAGAGTAGGAGTTATCTCGCAAATAGACCGGTGGTGCCAAAGCACCCGAATCAACATTTCTGTGCCCTCTTTCCGATGTCACCGGAGCTATCCTCTATGTCTTCCCCGCATCTTCTCAAGAGCCATACCGGAATTTTCAGGGATTTTGAGGGACTATATGTCAGCTGCAGTGCCTAACGAGATATCCCTCATCTTCGGTTCCGGACGTGCGGATAACTACTGGAAAACAGACTACGCTCGAGATCAGGATTCACTGAAACAACTTTGTTATCGTCTTCGGTTTCTCTCCTTAGTTGAAGTCCAGAAGTTTTTATATGAATTCTGCCCAGATCATGCATGCTTTTACCATATTAGGCCGGAACCGAGGTCAGCGAGATGAACCAAAAGTAGACTTCGCTGAGCAGTGGAATATTATATTGACGCTGCGTAGATGCCCAGATTTACTTGTTCTTTTGGCCGCTTAATTTACGTTGCGTCGGTTATCGGATGACTCGGACGGAAGCATTCAATTTTTCTCGAACGCCAGATAAGACCCAATGCTTATCTACGACTGCGCCGAGAAGTAAGCTATGCGATTCTCCGGAGCAACCCTCAAGATTTGCTGGGCGAAAAGAACCCAGATGATTATTTGAAAATCTTCGATGTGCGGCGTCTAGTTTCATTGAGCGGGAAAGAAGTCCGCCTAATAATATGACGATTACCTACAAGCTGTCGGATCCCACGAAGAAGAAACGTCACCGTCCTCGTTTAAGAGTCTTGGTCACCTCTCACTCTGCAAATAAGCGTTTATATGCGGGTCGTCCCAGTTGTTGACAGTTTACGTTGACAAGACACCTTTTATTTTACTTTCACACAGCCTTCTATATTGTAGCGGAAGTTTTATAGAGTTTTTTTAAAAACATGATGATCAATCAGAATTGTATTCAGATGAAAAATAAGTGACAAAGGCAACAGATGAGAACGCATGGGGCAAAAATTAGACAAATACGAGTCTTCGTCTACAAGACGGCTTAGGGATTTAATTCTGTAGAAAAAAACTGTTTCTGAGATTAAAGCACAAGACGCCTCCCATGGATATGTCATCGGCACTTCGCAAACGCGTTAGAAGTTAGCAAGTACCCAAGATGAGCTGTTTTCCAAAAGGACTGAAAAGCAGACCACTTAGCCGTGGAAGTTAAGGCCTTAGCATAGGCGAGCAGAGCATAATCTCCAGTATTAAACTTTTGGGGTTGTGACGCCTCAAATTCACTACGGGGCCGCTGAATAGACATATCTAACCTCTTTGCGCGAAGCACTAAGACTACCAGCATCTCTAGCCGGCGATGCTATGCCGAAACTTTCTGTATCAGTACACCGGGATCGGTCAGATCCATACGCGGTGGCACTCTGAATATGATTTGGAACGGGGAGCCACCTGTCCCAAACCGTCGGCTGTAGTAGCCAAAAAGAGCTTAGGGAAGCCACTGTTCCCTGCCGAGGCCTTTCCATATCATCATCTCCTTAATGAGTACTAAATAATGCGCACCATCCTTTCGTCACGACCGTTTAACATTGTAGAATAGGCCAGGACGGTGCTCCACTTGACTCTATTCTTTTTCATAAAGTCGACGAGAGATCAGTGGCCGGAAAAGATCCAAAATGGTCAGATATAACAGTCTTCGGGGGGAAAGAAGGTAAATGATCTCTTTTTCCACAAAAGCGGTCACAAATTCTGCGGATGTGGTCTAAGGCCCGTCAGATACTCGACGGCGGTACGAAGGAATTAGTTTCCAACCTAAGACATTGAGGAGCTTTCAGCTATGTCTTTGGAGTAGGTTCCGAAGAGATTTATGAGAGGAATGCTAGACATAGTCAGATAAAGTATAAGAAGCTTGGTCTTTTGACATCTATTGCAGCTTTTCACTAACTCTCGATCGACTTTAGGCCCCTATATCGGTAGAGAACCATATTTTTTGTTTTCTCCCTATCCCAGTGCCCAATTCTGTCTTGAATTGTCTTCAGAATTCCGGACCTGCCCTTGGTTGCTATTCTGTAGTGCAATGAGAGGTGCGCATTTGTTGTCATCCAGATAGGTAATAAATTCAGGCAATGAGAAAACCAACACACGCACAGCAAGACTAACATGATATTCGCTTTCCCTCTTTCTCTTTAAGTAACATGAGATGCAGTAGCTTAGCTCGCTGGCAGCGAGGAGAAGTTGGGTTTCAGGGAAGGGGTGATTACTTGGACGGCTGGACGGCATACTTTTCCTCCGGGTTGTAAGGCAAGGCCGGGATCCGCGGAATTCTAGAACCTCGAGAAGTATCGAATCAAAAGTATTGTGGACACTAGAGGTTTAATATTGGACAAAAAGATTATTAGTGGTCTGAAGTGCTGATAATCCCCTTTGGAGATATGGATGCTCTCACCAAAGACAAACCTGAAGTTCCTATTTGTATATATACGCCGGAGTCTGGAGCGCCAATTGTGACAAAATATCAAAAACAAAAAACGAAATGAAAATGAAAGGGGTATGAAAGGGGTAGTATAATACTGGATTGAAAGGGGAAATAAAAAGGGAACCCGGGCGGATAAACGTGGCTATAGCCAAAAGTTGTTGTTGGAAAGGTTGCTGCAAATCCGGAAGTTTGAAGTCATGTTAAGAGCCAACACTGGGTTGGCTTTTATTCTGGGCCCCCAGAGGCCAGATAGGTATAAATAATAGTTGTCTAGGTTAGTTTTATCCACGACAGAGGGTAAGTAGTTTCAATGCTAGCCAAGTACTGGAGATACAAGTTAGAGATGAGAAAAGTCGAAACTTGGCCCAATACGTGCCTTTTACTTGCAGAAATATAAGGTCCATGTTGGGTGTCGAGTAGTCCTTAATAAATTCCCTCGGGTCCTCTCGGGTAAAGATACAGTACCACTAACGATGGTGGTCGGCAGTCGGCATAAATGCCCATACTTTAACGTATAGTGTAGTACCTGCGGATGGCAGTGTTGTGGCCTGTACAGAGAATTTGATAAAAAAGATCACCCAAATCAGCTCTACAGGTGACAGTACAGTATGAGTGCCAATTTCAATACACATTCTTCGTACGCTTCTGTAATTTTAATTTCCATACCGTGAAGTATTTTGCGGTGCGTTTTATCAGGTGGCGCTTGGAAATATCTTGTTTTTGAAAAATCTGCCCTTCGATGTAGCGAACGAAACCGAACAAACACAGTTTTATATCGGGAGTCTCTGCCTAGCTTAAAGAGTCCATTGCGGAAGCATTAAAGAGTCCGTTGCGGCAGTAAGGTCTCCTTCGTCGACATGTGGGGCGCTTCGGAGCCCTTCATGCACTATTTGTGATAATTAATCGACTAGGCAGCTACATTCCTTAATCCCCGACGATATTCCACCTCAAACTCGTACTACGCTAGAAATTGAAGCCATATTGCCAAACTTCCATGGAATTCGCTCCTTTTAAAGGCATGCTGAAGGGAATGACGGTCTGGTACGAGTTTAAATTTCACAGATGAAAGCAAGTACACTCGAAATATCCTAATTGCGAAGATAACTGCAAGAGCTTACCTCTCACACGCGATATAGTTCCTCTCGGCGTATTTCATGTGCGATTTTCATATTGCATGGGGTTTAACTTCCTTTCTTCTTTTTCTGGGCATATACTGGGTCAATAACGCCACTATGGGCATTAATTTCCACGATTAACAGCGCATCGAAGTCGAGGAAGCCCAGCACAGGCGGGGATGTGAGTTTCTTTTTTAGCACCTCGAATGCCTCCATCATCTCTTCTATCAAATTGAACTTCCTGTTTCCGGAATTTTCCGCACAAATAACGGCAGATATACCTGCGAAATACTTGATAAAGCGGAGATAATGCCGACTATGCTGAGGAAGCTCTGCTGTTCAGTCGTTTTTTTTGGTACTGGTGCCTCCTTGATAGAACTGATCTTCTCCTTGGCGACGAAATGGCCCAAATGCTTGACAATAGACTTAGCGAAGGAAAATTTAGTGATCTAAGCTTTATTTTGGCATTTATAATAGCTTCGAAGCCGTCGCCCAGATACACTCGAGCGAATTTTTTAGCTTGCAACATGTAATCCATCAGTCGCTGGAACGTAGACGGTGCGTACATCAAGCCAAAGGGCATCAAATCGAACTTTTTTAGACAAGGCGGCACAGAAAGGTAGTCATTTCTTTGCACTCCCCACTCATGACGATTTGCCAATATCCTACGAAGAGGTCCAGGATTGTAAAGATGGAGCTTCCATTGAAGTAATCGAGTATTTCTTGGATCTTGGGGAGCGTTCATTTTTCTGTTCAGCGCACAGTATTCTAATCGAAAAACACGTGCCTGTGGTCCTTTTTTGTCACAATGAAGACAAAAAAATACCCGGCTGAAGAGGCTTGAGTGATAACTCCTGCATCAAGCATTTTTCGATCTCCCGGAGAGCGATTTAGTCGTGACGTGGAGGCATTCGACGAGCCGTGCGGTAGATAGTGATCTCGTCCTTCAGATTGAGTACATTTTTATTCGGAACTGAGGAGGAGCGGAGCTCCTCGATAGTCCATGTGACTATCTTGGTTTCAAGGGGTTATCTAGTTACGCTTTCCTGTATTTCGTAAGGAAGATTAAATAGAAGGACTTTAAGAGCGCTTTTCATCCCCTCCTCGTTTTGTTCGCTCCCTTCTTCGACTGCGGCTATAAAATTAACGGCTAGTTATTTATCATATTTTAGGGGTCTCGCAAATGTTTTCCGGTATCGCCTGCAACATATATGCTTCTAAGGGGACTGTGGAGTCGAGACCAACGATGGAGTCGGACATGACGTTTTCTCTAGGCGTCCCGACCTCTTTACTACCATCAGTCGCTTCTAGGCGGCTTTTTAATCGGGCTCCAAAGGCAGCACTACTTCCTCAGAGCCAATGAGCAGATGAACGCTTGGGGACCTGAACTCCAAACTTGCCCCCATAGCCGAGAAAGTTAAGATATCAATAATTAGATCAAATGGAGACTTATCAACCAAGTAGTCCAGCTTGACCAATTTTCCCCGACGGTGGTGGGAACCTTGAGCGACGAGCCGACACAAAGGTGCTATCTCCGTTTGGAGCGGTACTTTTCTTCAACATGTAGCTCGGCCAAAGCTAAAGGCCTCGAGAAAAATCTACAGAAATTACGTCCCGTACGGCTCTACAGTTGAAGAGTGCCCATGTCTCTGTGTTATAAACCGTTGAGTTGCACCAAACGCAGCAAGAGTGTTCCTTTATCGACCACGACGACAATTTTGGGCACATTATTCTTTCCCAACAGCCTTCTCATAACTTTCACATCCCCATCAGCATCCCCTCGAAAAAGCTGAGCGAATGTAAACCCGCAGTTGGCATTCGCGAGTTCATCAACAAAGGACTACCTTTCGACGTATAGTTGGAACTCGTTTGAACCTTTAATTCCTCTTTTCTTCTTCTCCTTCTTCCTCCTACGAACCGAAGCAAGGAATTATTCTGCCGGCGGAACGGGAGGTATTATTAGTATTGTTGCGGATTATGCACTAAACGGGATACTGTAATTACCCGGAGACCATTCCGACGATATTTTCCGGCAAAGATTCCTCTTCAGCAGTTCAATTCGTCACTTTGACGTTCCCTAAGATTTACTGATAGGTTTCCGATTAATTTCAGCGGATGTAGTCGACTTAATCGGCTATTCGAAGCACTTATTTTTTCATTGTGATCTTCCAAAGCACCGGAAGCCATGTATCGCGCCGCAGACAAGCATGTAGCCTCAGAGTGGCTCAATTGAACACATAGTGTGCAATGATTATCGCGTTGTGGACTGTTCTCGCATCTAAACGGCTTCATAGTTAGATTCGCCACAATAATAAAACAGTCTAGGATTATTTCGCCTCATACATAAAGAATAAAGTCTTGCGAATGTATGGGATTTAACCTTCTTCCGCTTGAAGAGAAGGTTAAGGTAAGGCAAGGCTTCATCAAGGGCATCCACATTATCCTCGATGTTCCTGGGCTAGCATCGGGATGAAGTAAGAGTCCTACTGGCGGTACTTCCATAACGTGAGGTGAGGATCCTAAAAACGCAATTAGAATCGCGTGAAAGTACTTCAAATTATTCACTAGATCGGCGTAGTTTTTAGGCCCTCGGAATGACACGAATTTCTGCAACAGCTAATGTCGATATGCAGCAGCCCTAAATAATCCGAATCTTTCAATAGTTTAGAAACCAGCCCTTCCATACTAGCACAGATTTGTTCACTGATCCCAGCATGTCTTCGATCTCGAGGCCGATTTTCAATGCTTGACGGATGATTTCCTGTGACCGATCTTCCTCGGCTAACTGTTCGAATAAGTTCTCCTTGATAACGACTTGGTTCTTGGCATCTTTGATTAGATCTCCCTGAGCTGCGAAAGAATCGTAGTAGAATTCAAACACGGGCTATTTAGTTATTCTAGGAGGAATAATGCATTCTCCTCACTGGACTTCCTGGCCATCACAACATTCTCGTAGAAAAAAATCATCTTCATATCGCTGTCCTCGTGAGCGACGGAATTCGCACTGCAGGACGAAGCCCTCCACAAGATTAGCATGATAGGATCGGAAAAGACAGATGTGGAAAAGATAAATGATTCTATGAAGGGGTGTTCTGTGCTGTCGGCTGTCCAAGTCCCGCCGCGACTAACGGCCAGCACTGTTCATATTTTACTCGAGGGACAACAGAATATTCCAGAGCCACACGCCGCGAGGCCCACAATAATTTAATACCAAAAATACTGTAAAAATAGTAGCAAAACAACTCTAGAGTGCAGTAGCTTACCAATGTACAGTAGAAAACTGGCTTCATGCGAGTAGAGAAAACTACTGGCACAAGGGGAAAATGTGGGTGATTCAATATTTGAAAAATATTGTCGGTTGTGGCCCGAAATATCCTACAGGGTGCCCAGTAATACCTCTAAAATTACCCTAGAAAGCCGGCTCAAGGACCCCCAGCAGACAAGCTGCGTTGGACATTACGGCCGCGGCAGCGTGCCTCTGAGTAAGTACCGTACGGACCTTACCATATCTCTCTGATGGGGAGAAAAGGGGAGAGACAGTAGGGACAGTAGGGAAGAGTAGGTTTTAGGTGTAGGGAGGGGTCGCTAGGTCGACGCTGCCCCCTCAGAATTGCGCAACCGACTCGGGTGCTACCTATATAGCAGACACCCGAGCGGCTGTGGCTGAGATTTGTCCGTACAGTAGTGTACTTACTGTACACTATTGTAATGTACTTACTGTGCACTATTGTACTCTACCCTAAAAAATGATTAGAACTAGTAGGTAAAAAGATAGAAAGTACAGTACGTTACCCTAGAAAGTCGTCATAGATAGCACTAAAAACGCAAAAAATCACCTTCCAGCCACTGCCATCAACACCACCCGTCCTCAAACTGCAACCCGGGTGTAGTATATAGTGAGCTCGGCCAGCCCAGGATAGAGATCGGCCGACCCTTTGCACAACAACCCCCCTCGACACACCTGCACACCCCCGTGCACCGCCTTCAACAAAGCACCAAGCCAGAGGTCTTTCTCTCTCATAAGCCTTCATCACCCCCCGTGCACCGCCTTCGCCTTGAAGGTCAGTGTCGATTTAGGTCAGAAAAACCTCCGCGACTGGCCCATCCACTGAGCGTGTAGAGGCGAAGGAATCCGGTGGTATGGTCGTCCCAAAATCCCTTGTGGATTATTAGGATGGCGCATACAAAACAAACCGCCCGCAGGTCAACCGGCGGGAGGGATTCACGGCTGGAACTTGCTTGTATGGCTGCGAGGAAGAGACCGTCCCAATTTCCGATTACTACCCCACAGACCCGAAGCTATCTCAAGACCATGGAGTACTTCTCGCTAGACCAACTTCGACTTGGGACAAACAAGAGTAGGCTCGCTCGTCTCGCCGGTCGTCCGGATGTAATCAAGATTACAAGGTCTCGCAAGGTAGGCGACAATCTAGATGATCTCTTCTTTCGGGTTTCATTTGGGGTTACGCTTATTCGGAAAGAATACGGTCAACATTTACGCTTCTAGAGAGCTGGCGAATGGTATTGACAGGTAGCTAGCATTCCGATTGAGCTTAACTGAGTCCCTTATAGATTCTGAAGACCACGGGAGTACCCGGAATTTCCTGATTGGACTATCTCCTCCGTAGTTTGGAAGATACTGGAAGTCATTCACGATTTTTTTATGGGGCAGTACTTTGCCGACAACGTGGACACAGAGGAAGAGCACCCCATCGACTTTTACACCTTCTCATTTCACGAGGCGCCCCAGGAGCTTGTCTTCATAATCCTCCTCAGAGGAACGTGAAGCAGGAGCAGAAAGACGAGATCTTTGTCAATAAGTTGTTCGGGAGGAAGTTACCTTCCCGTGTTGGAGCCATTATGATGATCAATTCCTGGTGCCAGAGGCACCCCAACAATTATTACAGGGTATTGTTCCCGATGTCGAGGGTGGCTTCGCCCTTGGCGCTCCCATTCCTAGACAATAGTTTTCCAATTCCTTTTCGAGATTTCGAAGGCCGCTGTATGCAGGCGTCTGCAGCGACGGCGCTCTATCTCGTCTTTGGAAAGCAAATGGCAGATGATTATTGGTCTCGTGATTACGAGAACGATTGCAAGACCTTGGATCAGTTGGGTTACCGTCCTCGTTGTACTTCTTTTGCTGACGTTCTGAAGGGGTTGAACCGCGTTCGTCCAATCCCCATGGTTCTGAGTCATCTTCGAGTTGAAGAAACTCCGCGCGGCCGCTTCAAGAGTAGTCTCGGACAGCGGGATGGGAAGGATCTGGACATCAACTGGATCCGCGGTTTGCCTAATTCTCCCTCAGGGGAATTTACGTGGCGGCGGTCATAGGACGCCGCGGGCCCCAGCATGCCGTATGCCTAGATGCAAGGGAAGAGCCCATACTCATATATGATTGTCGAAATAGTATGTGATGCGGTTCTGTGAGGCCTCTCTTAAGATTTGCTGCGGGGAAGAAGACCCGGAAGACTTCCTGAAGATCTCCGATGCACGGAGGGTTACAATGGCAAGTATGCAAGATATCCCTTCCCGAGGTCATAATATCCCGACCGCCTCGTCGGGTTCGGGAAGAGGAAGAGGAGACGCCATGGTCCTAAACCGCCCGCAAGAGGAGACGCCATGGTCCTAAACCGCCCGCAGGTTCTTCTTCATCGAACAAGAGGGATAGAGGAGACCAAGGAAGTCGTCAGTGATTTCCATGTCCCACATCGTATTCAAGTAGTATTGATTTGTGCGTGAGACGTAGTACTATTAAAGCTCCATCATTGGGTAAAAGAGGGTGTAATTGCAATTTTTCTCAGTTTCAAATGCGAAATGATCCGGCTTATTACTTAACAGATAACAGACAAAGACATAAAAGGAATTATAGAAATGGACGAAGCGATAGCTATCATGGCTCAATCAAGCGCTCCTAGGCCTTCAAATGGCTCGAGCGCAAGACGAAAGGAACTAGTCTCCTCGCGTGGATGGCGCGGCGGGAATGGCGACCCCCGTATGGGATGAGGCAGTATCGGGGATGAGAAACTTTCCAAACGCGACAAGGCCCGTAATAGCGAGAACGGAGGGCAGGCCACTTAGCGGCCGAATTTAACGCCTGGCCATGTGCCACAAGAACCTAGTCCCCCACGTTGAACATGCGAGGCTCTGTAGAGGTTGAACTACCCATTCTATGCATCTGTTCTTCTCGATGCTGAGCTCGAAGGGCAGAGGAGGCCAGAAGTTCCAGCTTGCGATGTGTATCGGAAGCGCAGTCCATCAACGCGACGGAGTCAGATAGACTCATGCGCGGAACTACTCCGAACATCAGTTCGAACGGCGAAGCTCCCGTAGAAAGGCGACGACGACGGAATCCGTACAAGACCCGGGGCAAACACTCCTCCCAATCTATACCTTGGCCGACAACCATCTTCTTCACGGCTGTCTTGAGGTTTCGTACCATCCTTTCGGCTCTACCATTAGACATGGGGCATACGCGAGAACAGTGGTCCAGTTAATTCCATGCTTCTTCATGAAATCAGCGACGGGGCAGCGGTGAAGCACCCAGCGGTGTCGCTGATAATAGTCTAGGGGGACCAAAGGGGTGCATAACTTCACTCTCGATGAACTGGGAGACGGTTGCAGCCGACGATTCTGTGGTGGCAACTGTAATTGGCCAACCTGTCAAATGCTCGACGGCGATAAGCTGATACTTCTTTCTGGCGTTTGATATCGGCAGAGGTCCCGCGAAATCGATCGAATAAGTTTCGAAGATATTCGTAAATGGGACATTCAAAGTCGTACGGTACGGCCGAAGGGGCCTCGTCCTCTGGCACCCCTCACAACTTTTCACGTAGTTGTGAATGTCTTGGTGAATGCGCGGCCACCAATAACGGTCTATGACAAATTTCTTCGTCGTCTCCTTATCCCAATGTCCGATGTCGTCGTGAAAGGTCTTCAATATTGCGACCCTGTCCTTCATAAATGGTACAGACTTCAGCCCGTTTCTGGTTCGTCTAAGAAGCTCTCCTTCCCACATCACGAATTTTTTAGCCATACGCTTAACCGAACGGCGTTTCTCTTCGTCGTCAACTCGGATCTTCAAACCTTGCAAATGACGTGCGACGTCGAGGAGGAAAGGTTCGATTAGGGGATTCTCTTCGGTAGCTGCAGAATCCAGCGCCGCAACTAAGTCTCCATCATCAGGTCCAGAGGCAGGGGACGGCCCGGCAGGTACCACACGCGAGAGGAAATCAGCTGCTCCGTTTCCCGCACCTGGCCTGTATTCGACCTCGAATTCATACCCCGCAAGGAAGTCCATCCATCGCGCCAGCCTTTCGTGGATGTCGTTTTTCTTGAAGGCATAACGAAAGGCTTGATGGTCGTTAATGAGTTTGAAGGGCTCCGTCGATAACAGATACACCCTGAATTTCCTTAAAGCGAAAATAACGGCGAGGGTCTCCCTCTCGCAGGCGGAATATTTACGCTCTGCTGAGTTCATCGTCCGGCTTGCGTCCTGCACGGGATGAATCTTGCCATCTTCCTTTTTCTGGGCCAGGACTGCCCCGACGGCGACATTAAAAGCGTCGGTTTCCACGATGAAGGGGGACTCGAAGTCCGGAAAGGCTAGCACCGGCGGAGAAGTAAGCTTCTCTTTCAGGGATTCGAAGGCGGCAGTCATCTCCTCTGTCCATTCGAACATCCTATTACCCGAAGTTGCTGCGTGAAGGGAAGAGGATATTCCGGCGAAGTCCTTGATGAAGCGACAATAATAAACGGCAAGGCCAAGAAAGCTACGCAACTCCGTTGAGTTGGTAGGAACGGGGGCCCTTTTGATGGCACCAATCTTCTCATCGTCGACGCGGACTCCACGCTTGTCCACGAAGTGACCAAGCAGCTTTATGCTTGTCATAGCAAACGCGCATTTCGTAATCTTAATTTTAAGTCCTGCGTCCCCGACTGCCTTGAAAACGACGGCCAAGTGATCAATATGCTCCTTTATGGAGTCGGAGAAGATCACGACATCATCAAGATAGAAACGGGCGAAGGGAATGTCCTTTAGTACGTAATCCATCATGCGCTGAAATGTGGAAGGCGCGTTCATTAGACCAAATGGCATCACCTCGAACTTGAAGGTACCAAAACGACTGGCAAATGTAGTCATCTCCTTACACTCTTCGGCCATGCGGATTTTTCAGTACCCCGCAAACAAATCAATGGTGGTGAATATGGAGCTACCCTTTAGGTCGTGGAAGATCTCTTCTATCTTAGGTACTTGCCAACGATCCGCCTTCATCTTGCGGTTCAGAGTGCGATAATCCACACAGAAACGAGGCCTACCGTCCTTTTTCATCACGATAACCACTGGAAACAACCACACAGACGACGCTGGGGTGATGATCCCAGCATCAAACATGTTGTCGATTTCTCGACGGGAGATTTCGTTGTGTCGAGGCGACATTCAGCGAGCCCTGTGATAGATCGGGGTAGGTTCCTTCATTTCGAAGGAATGCTTCGTCGGCACGGCCGCAGAACGTAGCTCTTCCATAGTCCAGGCGACGATTACCGTGTCGCGAAGCAAACCATTTATCTCGCTTTGAGTTCCTTCTTCCAAATGAGCCAGTAGAGCTCTTAGAGCATCCCATATTTCCTCTTTCTTCTCTTCTTCGTCGATGTTGCTTTCTTCACCTATGGGACCTTCGCTCGATTCGGTGAAACTGTCCTCGCGGATGGCTAGGACCAGCTCTTCTTCCGAAGAGTCAAAGGACTCCGGACCGGCGTTCGAATCAGAAGTAAAATCTTCACTGGGAGTCCCTATCTCTTCGCCCTCGACCAGTTTCTTCTCGGTAGACTTAGAATCAGGCTCGAGCTGGAGCACAACTTCGTCGGAACCAATGGTTAAACGGACGCTCTGTGCCACGAAATCCATATTCGCACGCATAGCTGTGAGCGTATGGAGGCCTATTATTAGGTCGAAAGGAGACTTCTCGATGACAAGGAAGTGTAGTTTCACGGATTGGTCCCCTAAGGTCGTCGGGACCTTGACCAGCGAACCTACACAAGAAGAACTGTCACGGTTCGCAACAGTTATCCTTTTAGACGTGTAGTTCGGTGAGAGGTAAAGACGTATAGAAAAATCAGCTGACATGACGTCCGGTACGGTTCCGGAGTCTAGTAGAGCCCAGACCTCGGTACCGTAAACTTTGAGATGAAACAGCCGTAATAAACGAGGGCCCGAATTCGAAACGACTGCAACACATGAAATAGACTGTTTTCCCAGCAAACGGCGCATGACCTTGTTAGCTCCTTCAGCATCTCCACGGAGAAGCTGACAGAATGTCAAACCGCAATTTGCATTTGCAAGCTCGGAAACAACGTCGTATTTCCCTACGTATACCTGCAGCTTATTAGAATTATTCTTCCCGCGGCTCTATTTCTTCGCCTTCTTCTTACGGCTAATGACTCGAAACTCTTCCGGGGCAGGGCTGGGCCCGGCTGCATAACGCGAGCTTGGGGCCAGTTACGAGGCGAGAGATAGGAATGCCTCCATGATTGTCCTGACGGGGCTGTTTAGGTAGTGCCTCTCCGTCGGCGTTTCTTTTCGCGACATTTACTCCTTCGTCTTGTGAGGAATCGGTTTCGGACGAGTCTTCTCAGAGGACGTTCACTTTTTCACTTCCTTCCCCGTCTTCTTTCTCCTCGGCGGGGGCTTCTTCTCTAATCGATGCCCTTCTTCCACCGGACCAGCACGTAGCATCTGAGTGACCTATCTTTGCGCAAAGGTAACATCGGGTGTTACGATACGGGTTCTTCTCGAAATTCATTGCGTTATGGCCAAACTCGTTGCAGTAAGAGCATTGGCGGACCTTATTATTTTTCTTAGGGGCTGACGATGGTCCAGCCCCGTCGTCTCCCATAGTCTTCTTCAGGAAAAGAGTCAACTTCGAGAGGACTTTGGCTAGAGCATTCCGCCCGCAGGTGGATACCTTGTCTTCGATGTTCCTAGACCTCGAATCCGGGCGATCTAGCAACCTTGCCGGCGGAACTTCAGCGGTGCGGCTAGAAGGACCAGCAAACGCCACACGATTGGAGTGAAATTCCTTCAGCGCCTTGACGATTCCCATATAATTTTTGGGTCCCCTAAATGCCAAGAACTGCTGCAATTCCTTGTGCCGACAGGCGGCAGTGCGAGGGAGTCCGAACCTGGCGATGTTGTCGAACCCCGCCTTCTCGTAGAGGCGTTCAATTTCCCTCAAAGAACCAAGAATGTCTTCTAGATCAAGCCCGACTTCTAGAGCTTGTCGTATGACGTCCTCCGGGTCTTCATCCTTCGCGAAATGGTCGAGAAACTTCCGTTTAACCTTGGCGTAGTTTTTTGCTTCAGGGACGAGCTCACTATTTGACGCAAACGTATCGTAATAGAAGTGGAATGCTGCGCCGTCTAGGTGTGCGAGGAGGGTAATAGCTTTCTCCTCGTCGGGTTTGGATGCCATCTTGACATTCTCAAAGAAAAAGAAGAATTTTCGCACGTCGCTCGTGCCGTCGAACATGACCGCGCTGGCGCTGGGAGTGTCGGCCCTGCGCAAGAGTACCATGATGAGGGAGAAAAGGGGAGAGACAGTAGGGACAGTAGGGAAGAGTAGGTTTTAGGTGTAGGGAGGGGTCGCTAGGTCGACGCTGCCCCCTCAGAGTTGCGCAACCGACTCGGGTGCTACCTATATAGCAGACACCCGAGCGGCTGTGGCTGAGATTTGTCCGTACAGTAGTGTACTTACTGTACACTATTGTACTGTACTTACTGTACACTATTGTAATGTACTTACTGTACACTATTGTACTCGACCCTAAAAAATGATTAGAACTAGTAGGTGAAAAGATAGAAAGTACAGTACGTTACCCTAGAAAGTCGTCATAGAGAGCACTAAAAACGCAAAAAATCACCTTCCAGCCACTGCCATCAACAGTCTCTATCGCTCTAATGGCTACGTTCCGCGCGACGTCGGTTAGCACCCTATAGGCGTCCGGGTGCCACCCTCCGAGAGTAGATATAGGGATAGGCACGAGCTTAATTCTCCCGGGGATGCAATAAAAGAATCATATCTTCTACGCTTCGCGGAGGCGGCCGCATTGAGCGAGGTGAGCGGATTAAACGTTTGGGCCCTCCTGTGGGAAGGCGCCAGCGGGTTGACGAACGTCACGTCAAAGAAGTCCGTACCTCCACTGCTTCCCATCGCCCGGTTGTCTGGTCTTGTACGGTGGACCCCGTCCCGCGGTTCGACGGCGGGGTGACGGGCCGCTTTCTGCAGGTCTTGCGCAAAAAGGGCCACTTGATGGTCATGCCGTCGAGTTCTGTGCCCACCATGTCTGCAGTGAAGGAGATGATCCCCGAAACAATCAAGGGTTTCGGGGCAGTTTCGTCTTGGGCACGGCACGTCCGAAGGGAACAGCGGGACTTGACAGAAGTATTGAAACCACACCGCGAATTCGCAGGGGTCAATACTTGTCTTGAGGCCGGGCACGGAGCGCAGTACACCCATTCCTTAGCGCCCGAGAGGGCCATGGAGGCGCGGAATGCCTGCCTTCTTTGATCACCGGGGAGATGCTTTCTTGTACTGCTGCATGGATTGCGTCTATTAGTTTCTTTTGCGATGGTGTATTGTGTGAGCAAAAGGCACTAAATGGAAGAATCCTTGACTGCAGACAGGCAAGTGACCAATTCTGGTGGGCGTCCAAAGCGTCGTTGTAGGTGGTGCAAGGCGCAAGACGGCACTTTGCTGCTCTTCACCTGACCAGTTGTCTTTGACGGAATTCGCTCTGGGTCAAGCTCTGGGCCTTGCCCCTTCAGTCCTCAAATCAAACAGCCCCATCGTCAACGTTCCGTATCTATCGAACCCCTCACGCCCGTGGCAAGTAAGTGACGAGCAGCCCCTATCTTCTCAGAAAGCTGCCCCTATCACATTCAACCCGGAGGTCGCCTATGGGCAGGCGTACACTGGGCGCGCGGGTGAGACTATTAAGAGCTCGGAAACGGCGAACAACTTGGCCCTTTTGGAACTGAGCCCTGTTTCATCAGCCTCTACAACAAACAAACCACCTGTCAACACCTCATGTCTACCCAACCCCTCACGCTCATCATCTGTCGATGATGGGGAGCCCTTATCTTCTCCGGAAGCCGCCCCAATCATATTCAACCCCGAAGTCGCTTATGGGCAGGCGTACACTAGGCGCGCGGGCGAGGCTATTACGAGCATGGAGACGACCACCTGTTTGCCTCTGCAGGGTCTGTATGGAACTGAGCGCCTGTGGGTGCCGGTTAGCTGAATGAATTGGTCTGACTCTAATTCTGTGGAAGGCGAAGACGTTAATAGCGACGTCGCCGACCCATTAGAGCCAGATCCGATTGAGGACGAGGATCAGTAAGTGTTGGACTTATGCGCAGGTTTTGACATTGCAAAACCGTACCTTCACGTACCAAATTCATCCGGGATTACAGCCGACCTTATTTTTCAATCATTAAGACACCCACAGTTTTCCCCCCAGTAGCGAAAAGGGTTGGTTTTGGTGAACGGGGCGGTTCAGTAGTCATCAACGGTGCCCGCTGCAGGTTTCTAATGTACAGCTCGGAACTAACCATATGGTCCACGTCTGCCACGTGCACAGGCTGCAAGACAAGTCACCTAAAGTATAGCAGTAGCGACCACAGGGTGCAACAAATGCGCTGGTCAAACACCCGCGGTAAATGAATCTTTCACTCTTTACTTATCTTGAGTGTACACCGACTGACCGACTATTCAGTTAAGAGCTAACTGGATGGACCACATCGGTCACGTGCAGTGGAGCGCGCGATATAATGGCCATAGCCACCGACGACCACAAAGTGCAACTGATACGCTGGTAGATGGGTGTGCGAATCGTAGCGTCCGAGGTGTGGCATTTCGTGGCTACACGTGGCACAAACTCTTCGATAAATAATGCGGTATCCCGAGAAGGGGCACCGAGGGAGTCGAAAACCAGAGGCTGGAATCGGAAACCTGGGTCGCGGGAGGGCAGAGGGGGAGGGACCAGGCGCCTTGACAGCTTGTGCTGTAGGTCCTGGTTGGAAATCAAAAAAGGGGGCATGAGTGGAGTTGTTGGCATGGGGAGCGACACGGCGGGTGAGCTTGCGTTCAAAGTCGGTGACTTTGTCGGAATGGGCGGCTTCAGCTGCGCCGGCGGCGTCCTGAGTGGCCTTTCAGTGGACGGCGGTCTTGAAAGGCGAGACGTCTGTAATTTCACTGGCGATGGGGCGTGTCTCTTTGCCGTCGGGAGCAGGCGTGGGATGGACCAAGATGTACTCTGACGGGAGCCCGGTGATGGAGGTAAACATCGGCATGCTGCGTACCACGACCAATTCGTGGAGCCGCATACGTGGATCAGATGGCATAGCTCAGTTGCTGATGCAGCCGAAGTGTTCCCCTCGCCTTGTAGCTTCTAATCCAGGCCGCTATGACGGCCGTGTTCTCGTCAACCACCTTGGACATGGTCGCAGAAGGGGATCCCAGGTGGTCAAAGGCTGGCGACACAAAATGCTATCCCAGTTTCAAGCGTGTAGGTAGAGCTTTGACATGAATGCTGGCGACGCTCCCTTGGAAACGAAGTACTGTTGGAAAGGCGAGGATACCGTGACATCATACGCTACCGGGCGAGGGCGGGGGTTGTCCGCAGAGGAAGTCGAGTGGACCAATCCGTGAAATTAATTCGGGATTTCTTAGTGGAGCCCCTGAGTCACCCTGAATCATTTATGGCACTAGTGTACTCCGCTGTACTGCTGTACGACCTGCGTGCGGCACACGAAATACGGTAAACCATGTCCAATCTACACATTCACAGCCACGTGTTCTGATTAAACAAACTTCCCTAACAATCGCGAATTTTCTTTCAACCATCCGAACAAAGTAAAACCCTCGACCGAATCAGCTCCCCCAACCCTGCACTCCTCTCCCATTATTCACGCTCGCACGAACTTCACAGCGCCCATGACCACTACCGTCCCCCCGCGTCGTCACAAGCGAGTCTACTGGCGTCGCTACACCGCACTTCGCCCATCCATCCAATCCCCTATAGCGAAACCCCATCCCACCAAACCCATCCCATACTCCCCCGCTCTACGCCAACCCTTTCCACCCTTTCCGTACCGCCCCACAGGCGCCCTTCTCCCATTCACACCCAGCGCTGTCAGTCCCCCACCGAGCCGCATGATATCCAACCTTCCGCTATACGAAATGCAGACCTGTGGGCTCTGGTTGGCGGTACCGTCCTCTCGTTTTTTGAACAGCTTCCGGCCAGTAAAGACCCCGTCAATCGTGTGTACAGTGACGAGGCAGTTCACCTAGCGGCGGTTGTCGATTTTGCACGGGAGAATTGTTCGCCCTCGTACTTGAGTGAGGCTTCTTGGTTCGATGCCATTATGGGTCGGTTAAAGTTTCTTCATGATGAGATGATTTTTCAGTCTGAGACCAGGCATGTAGTTCCCGAGGGGAACTACACTAGTGCGATGGGGAAGCGGGACATATGCGGGATGGGAGGGGTGGATGAAGCCGGGGTTGATGTGTGTGACAATGACGAGTGTGAGGCGGATCAAGCTGTTGAAAATTGTCCAGGGAGTGGTGCAAGCAGTGGCGGGGAAGTATTGGGGAATGAAGTGGAGAACGAGGAGGGGGATAAGGTTTGGGATGGGGCGGAGTCGTCGAGTGAGGTTAGTGAGGAGTTTGTGAGAGATGATCCGGAGAGTGTGAGAAGGGAGGACGACGAGCAGGACGACGAGTGGGGTAGTATGGAATGGGATGTGGAACCGCAGCAGGAATCGTATGAATTGACAGCTGAGGAGCGACGACACATGGGTTTGTTGACCCCGGATTTGGGCAAGCTGGAAGCGGATTACGTGCCGGTGGAAGAGTTTGAGGAGGGGAGGGAATCGTCGTCATGGACCGATCCGGGCTCGCATGGATCCACGGGTTTGTGATAAAATTGGAGGTTGGAGGCGATGGTGGGAACTGAGAAGAGGGGGAGGTTGGCTAGATAGATGATTTGGTGCGAAACGGGCGGAGGAATGAACGCTTTGCGGAAGGGTCAGGGTGGAATGGAGGCAAGGATAATCGCAGCCAAGACTCTACCACACCCTGTAGTAGAGTCATCTGCGTCGATACAGTCTTGGGAAGCGCTTTGTGGAGATGTTTTGGACTCATTTGCGGTATCGTGGCTGGCCTGGGGGTACATTACTTTTAGGCCAATGCGGATCAATTTGCTCCGCGAACAGGCGCTGGGAGTCTCGTTTGGTGGGACAATCGGCTGCATGTTCCTCCTTCTGCGGGATTTTGTGAAACTTGCTGTCCTCGCTCGAGCCGAGGGGGGTGGCAGGACGATAACAGATGTTGTTTAACCAGCAGGTCGGTCGATTAATTGAGAAAAACCTTAGCAACGGAGTCTACGCGGGCTACAATGTTGAGGGGCCTAGGACCAGTGACCCAGTAGATGCTTTACTGTACTGTAGTTGTTTGCATTAAACGGTCACTGTAAAGTTTTGGGTTGCAGGTTTCGATCGGAAACAAGGCATGTAGCGGTAGGATCGAGCACGCCTACAAGTACAGTATTTTGTCGTCATCAGTGAGTTTACGCAACAGCCAGAATTCCGTAAAAAATTAAGAATAGTAAATTTCTGAATAGAAATAAATTTCTGAACAGAAATAAGGCAAATTGGATCACAGATCCAAGAGCATGAAAAGATGAATGGATACAATTTCAATGCAACAGGGAGTGGGATTCTAGCACGAGATTCCATACTTAAGAATCAACCACTCAACTGACACTCAACTCCTCTCCACTTTTATTGGGCTCTGACTTCGGTCGTTGTGACGTCGGTTGCAGAGAGCAGTTTAGAGGACGTCCTTGGCGGACATTCCATTCCCCGCAGGAGTGGATGAGGAAGTCGCGTACAACGCAGGAAGCAAACAGTGGTATTTAAGAACAATGGAGAAGAATCAGGTTTCGCTTACGTTGTTGACAAAGACGATAAGTTTACGCTGCAGTCTTCCTTCCCAGTGAGACTGCGAATGATGTATGGAACGCATTTTCAGTATATTCACAAGTCGTTTTTTGAACATACTATACAAGTACACTCAGACGAAAGCACTCAGTTCAAAACTTTAAGATTAAAGAATAAATCTCGTCTCATCGGGATCAGACCAAAACTAGCAGGGGATGTGAACCACAATTCTTTCGGTGTAGGGGAAAGTTACCATACTTTCCTGAGAAATATATATATCCCAAGGTCAAATCTGAGCACCAAAGCATGACCAAGTACTCTGCTTTCGAAATTTATCTTTAGTTCCTCAATAATACCGCGAGACCGGATGGCCTTGCACCGAAACTACTTTTCTTTGAATTCATTCCCGCCATTACCATTGTACCCACAGAGATGCCGACACAAGTTGAGAAGATGGTGGCCACAGAGAGGTCCCGAAGAAAATGGTTCGCAGAATACTGTCAAAACATTGCGTCAGGCAATGAAAATCAATATGGCGAGCGCTGCAATTGTTTAAATTACGATTGGTGAAGATTTTTTGGTCTATAAGGATAGGCCTTCTGAACTGAAGATCTATTTTTCCTTCGTTAAATTGATGGGAAGACCTTGATTGTCGTAGTTAAGAAAAAGCCATACAATTTTCAATTAACAGCGTCAAGAAATACCGAAATAACATGAATATGAGCGCAGGTCCTCCTAATGACAAGTAAAACTTTGAAACGAGAACAAAAGAGAGTGCAGCCCAAGAAATTGATGCTCCAAGAATCTGTAATTCACTGAATTCAATTGAAGAAGTCATTGATGATTTACGCGCTGTCGCATCCATAAAAGAGGATCAACATGAACAAATTTCAATTAATGAATTAATCATTGCTGAGTCATTCATCAACGAGGTACTTCAACGTATTGATTCTAGAGCTAGCAGCCCAGAATTCAAGAAATCCATAGAATGGAAGGAACAGGGGCTTATATTAAGCAGTTATTTGAGTTTGTTAAGAGAAAGACATCCTAGAATATTCTAACGTACTGGTCGGCAAATTTGTAGTAGTTTTGAAGAAGCCTAGGACAGCAGACGAAAATTCAAAGGCTAGATACATAATCAAAAGTAAAAATGACCTGGAAATGTTTTATTTTGTTCACAATATGCCAGTTTTGCAGCAAAAGCCAACCCGGTTACTCATCTCATTTGTTGCAGTGAAGATTTTTTAACTTTTCAGCAACGACATAAGCCATAATTTTCTTCAAAACGAAGATCCCGTAATCCCCTGAAAGGTTAGATATGTATGTAGTCGCATATGACAGACCTGTAATACTTCAATTTCAAGTTAGATGAGATCTTGAAGCTTCGACGTATGTTCTAAGGTCTATAAGATAGCTTAGAAGACCACTGGATGCACACTATTCACATATACATACAGGAAACTATACGTATGTGTCCTTCGTGTGGAGACCCATCCATATAAAATTGGAAGAAATGTGAGAATAAGAATTTCTCCGAAATCTTTGGAATCTACATAGATGAATTACTTGGAGCTGGCAACACCGATTCGTTCAACCGATCAGATCAAATTTCCATTGATGTCTAATCAAATCATGGGAGGAGGAGGGGGATTCAATCAACTTTTTTGGTTTAAAAATCAAGCATGTTGAAGGTCCAATTGAAATAAGCCAGACAGAATACATATCTAAACAAAATATTGTATCAATGACGATAATCTTGACGAATTTTGTAGTGCTCGGGTCGCGCTATTTTGTTAAACACACACTGGGGCGAATTTAATGTGGCTAATGACCAAATCTGCACAAGTAACAGCAAAAAATTTCACCTTAAGTACATCACTCACCTGAACAAGCCAGTCTGAAAGTGCAAATGCAACCATTTTACTCTTCGATCCCCAACCCTTGATGAGAATTCCTTGCATATATGTGTCTATACATATGCATATTTCTGTGTGAACAATGACCTTACATCTCAATTCGGATTCATAATCCTTCTCTGCGACAATGGCAACAAATGCTATATTATCGACTACTCTAGTCGAAAATCAAAGAATTTTGTGCGGTATTTATTGGTTGGATTAATTTTCGTTTTCAAGGATGGATTTAATTCAGCCGTCATTCTTCAGAATAATTTGCCGTTCATTTATGGAAAGGAAGTACATATTCGAATGCGTACTGATTCGAACAAATTATTCGATGTCATCATTAAATCCTCGAGCAACTAAAATCCGTCCCGTGATCGATATAGTTGCTGCAAGAGAGGCATATAACAGGTTTAAAATATATGAAGTTGGTTTGGTACGTGGAACAGACAATAATACAGATGTGTTTACTAATGGAACACCGAACAAATCTTTTTTCTATCTTATCCCAGGGTAAAAACCACACATAGGTGGTAGTAAGACATGGGAACGTTCGTATATAGAGTGGTAAGAATGTGAGACATGTGGTACAGGCTGCTTAACAATGCCGGAAGGCTTGCTTGATGCCATCTTTTTAGTGTTTCGTATTTTTACTCTTTTATGTCTAGGTGACTTACTAAGGTGTGTTTCACGTAAATGCGTGTACTCAAATATCTCCTAGAGAGAGGAAAAGGACAGGAACAAAAAAGATACTCCCTCGAAAGTACCATCCAACCCACTCGCCGTCGGGAAAGGAGATCTCACTGGTATCAACACTGGTCGTCGGTATTGTTCCTTTAGTCCCAGATTAACTGTAAGACTATTTGCTTCCATGTATTTACAAAGAGAATGCATATAATTCATGCTATAATTAATCTGGAGTTATTTGACTGGCTAGTTTGGTTTTATTCTCATAAAACTGGGAATTTATGGCTTCGAAGTTTTCCGGCAAGCAGGTCTCCGTGGATAATCAGGTACATCTAGCCATGAATCTTCAATATTTTCCTGAAATCATTCCGAATATGTTTCGCTTCTTAGAACCGTCCAGATATACTACCGAAGCTATTTTAAGCTGCCGAAATATTTTTGTACAGTCCATTTGCGGCTGAGAGCCTTCTTTTAATCGTTGATATATACCGTATATTTATTTATGTACTCATTACTTATGTGAGTGTGGACCGACTGATCAACTATTCAATTAAGAGCTGGATGGATCTAACGATATGGAACGGGATCAAATAAACAACCACCTCAAATTGAATAAAGTATTTCAATGTAAAAGCGATTTGAATTTTTTGATGGAATGAAGATTTTTAAATGCAGCATTACGTGTTGTACAGTATTATGTAAAGTACAGTTTAGTACTGTACTTTATGAACGTACCGATGATTTGCCGACCTCGTAGCCCAATAGTCGGACCAATTGCTGAATTACTCTTTACAGTAAGTACAGTTTATAAATTGTTGTAGTAATGTACAGTTCTTGATTAGCCCGCAAGGGAGTGCTGAGTGAGGATAGCTGTAAGCATAGTACTAGGGTTTTTTTCACAGGGTAGAGTCGCGTCGGTATGCTATGGCGAGGTAATTCGGCACAAAGATTCCGCTGTGTTGCCTTCTCGCTTTCGCGTTGGGGCAGTCGCTTTCTATCCATTTGTAGAGTTCTACTGTTCCCGTTATGCTAGGTCCTGTGCTATGCTCTTCGCCTTTGCTCGTCGTTGCATCCTTACCATTCCTCAATGCATTTGGTTCTCCGATCCGCTTACTTTTGCTCTCACCTCTTCGCCCTTCTTGGTCCGATTCAATTGCCTCTCTCAATCATTCGTACGTTTTCTGTGGCCCTTTGGTTCCTGCAGTCTCTGCCGCTTGCGTTCTTGCCCGGTGCACTGTGTGGAGCATATTTTCATATTCTTTGCCCTCTCGTCATGTCGGTCTGAGTTCGGTCATTCCGGTCAAATGCTTGCGTGTCAATTTAGTCCCGTTTTCTATTTGTTTGTTGCATCGTGATTCGCCCTTTCGGAGACCCTTCTGTTATTGAGTCGCCCTTGCATTACACTGAATGTTCCAACATCCCCCCTAGTCGTTCGAGCTTCTCGACAAGGACGACTCGCTCATTCTCGGTTCAGTAGTGTTGCAGGTCATCTTTATAGCGAGTCTTGAAAGCAAAGATATCGTTCTACCATTTTTCGGAGTCAACCATCTTGCCGAGTGCAGATAGATGTTAATGTATCCGGTGCGCCAAACTCTGTATAGCTTCTTGTACATTTCTGAATTGAACTTAGTGGGGGAATTGGAAATGTTTGAGCAGCCTGGAATCCATCTTAGCACATTATTATCGCCGCTCGCGAAGCTATTGTGGATTCTCTGTACTTTCTGTCTTAGTCTGTATTCGCGTCCCTCATGCAACGTAGTAATTGTGTCCCATAGTCCCTTCGAGGAGACAATCAGCACGCTTTTCACTGTGTTGTGTGGAAATAACGTTTTAATAGCATTTTTCAGGTAATATCCTCTGTCATCAGCTGCTGCTGCAGCTAATATTTCAGTCCCATAGGAACTATGGATGATCTTGTGATTTTTGTATGACGACCAATCTACCAAATGAAATATTTCCTTATTCACCATTTCTTTACTCGGAAATATTCCTGATAATACCCCTGTTTGCCCGTAGTCTTCATCCTTCGGGGGAGAGGCGTTAGTTAGTGAAAATAGGCAAACGGCGCTGGCGTTATCGCCTTTGGGATACCTGAGAGCTGAGCTGAGTCTTCCAATATCCCATAGCATTCTATTGGCGTTCACGAGGTGCTCTACTTTAACTTTTTGACTCTTTGTTGCATCAGAGACACAACGTACGCTGCCTGCGGTAACGTTCCATTCCTCAGGTAGAGAATTGTGCCTGCATGTGCTCGATACTGATGGATCTCTGCGGATGTAGCCATGGCTTTCCTCAATTTCCGTCGAGATCTTGTCATCTGCATTGGCTGGATCCGCTTCAGATATTCACTCATTAAAAGTTTCATACTGCCATCTTGTCTCCTTTC
The DNA here is from genome assembly GCA_002205965.3 of Kappaphycus alvarezii. Classification (NCBI taxonomy): domain Eukaryota; phylum Rhodophyta; class Florideophyceae; order Gigartinales; family Solieriaceae; genus Kappaphycus; species Kappaphycus alvarezii. The sequence continues at coordinate 570,343 of NADL03000546.1, forward strand.
AATCTCGCATCCTCCAAAACGTAATACGGCCCCTCATTAAGCATTCCTATCTCAAATATCTCTTGCATGCTCTTCAAGAAACCTTCGAGATCTTTCGTCATTCCAGCGGCTAGAAAATCATCCGTTATCTTGGCCACTAGTAGTCTTATATTGCCACTCTGGTCTATCTTCACGTACAGCTGATTTATTCCGAATACCCGTTCGAGTTTCCCTTCGTTTAGCATCCAGCCCTCTACAACGATCATCCACTACAGTCCTGCTTCAAATACCCCGTAAGGGAGCTTCAATAGTTCCCACAATACTCCTTTCTTATTTCTGTTTGCGAAGTGTCATTCCTTCGGTGGTCTGACATATATATCTCTTTTGATCGGACCGCTCTGCAAGTACGCTCCTTTGATATCTGCTGTCCACACCGCGAAGTTGAGAAACTTGACCAAAGATAAAAGTAACATTGTGCGTTAGTAGAGACCTTGCTTAAGTAGTCTTTCCCATTATCCTCGATTCCGTGCGGGCGGAGCCTTGCTTTTAGTTTCCTAGTCCCTTTTCGTCTGTCTTTACCTTACAAACAGCGTGACACCTAATGAAGTTTGCATGTTTGTCCAACTGATGCTTATGTACCTCCTGGAATTCTGTGGCCCAGTTTTCATCGGATGCTTTCTTGAAAGCTTGGTATGCAATCCACGATGGTGGGAAATCAATCTCGCGCTTAGTCACCTGCCTGGAGCCAATTTGCTGGTAGATACTCTCCAAATTTCTCTCTTTTTCCGGATTGATTATCTGCGTGTGCTCGGGTGCTTATGGCATCTTTGGCTCTGTTTCCCTATGTCAAGCAGAGTTTGGCGAGCTAGTTCTTTGTAGTCATCCGTTGGGCCTTGTGCTTCAGTTACCCCGATGTCTAATATGTGCCGCTTATCTTGCGTGAGCGTGTGCGTGGCCAAAAGCGTGTTAACATTTGGTGGACGGTCGCTGTCGTCCAGTGCGTTCTCCTTTGCCCCCTTGTTCACCAAATACAACTCGAGAGAGCACTGCATCATCTCCTATCTGAGTGGGGACTTCGGTGCGAGTCGCACATCTTCGTAGGCAAGTTCAATCGTTGGTCCGCGTACTCTTTGATCATCTCTCAACCGTCTTACTTTCATGTAATGCTCATAGAGTTTTTGGATACGTGCCCTACCCCATTCGTCCCATTCGTCGCCTCTTGTGGACGAATACTAAACCAAGACCTCGTCACCTATGTTGTAGGCGGAAGCACGTGTTACCGAGGGTGGTCTGGAACAGATTGCGCGCTGAAGTGCGCGTGTTGCTGTTTGTTCAATGTGGGCATCAAGCAGCGGTTGTGGTACTTTAGTAGACGGAATACCGATTATAGACGGTTGGTCTCCTCGTATGAGATGGAAAGAACTATGCAAGTTCGAACCTGAGAATGGGTTAGACAAGAATATCGCTCTGTGCGAGATGTCCTTGGCGTTTCAGATTGACACTGCTTTGTCCAGCTTGGAGATGATTGACTTAACCGTCTATATTTTCCGTTCGATGATCCTCGTCTTGTTATGACTGTCCGGTAATTGTTAAAACGCGATTTTGTGCTTATCAACAAAAATTCGTAGGGCGACGCGCTTATAAACATCATCCGCGGAGAGTACGAAAGGGGCACCGTGTCGCTGTATCCATTCGTTCTAGATCAACTTGCATAACGCTGAAACTTTTTTTGTACAGTGTAATTGTCCCTTCTGTAAAGCCCGAGCCCGTATCCGTTTCCAGGAAAACGGTATGCTTATTTTCCTACATGTGTGCGAAGCACATGTCGACCTACACTTCTGAGTTAAACGCCTCGTTTACATGAGTGAGTGAGACCTTGTTGCTCGGCTGAGGCCGACCGGATTCCGCGCATAGATCGCAGGCCTTATCCACTTCGTCGATCGCTTGCTGAAGAGCTGGGTTGAGTATTCCGGCTTGCGTACAAAGGGATTTAACTTGTCCTATGGTTTCCTCTGTATCAGGATGTATGCGGTTTGTCAATACTAGGGGTTCTCTCTTCGCGAATAAATGGAGCTGCGAGGACAATAAGCTGTGTATACATTTCGTTGGTCTTGGAAACAACTCGACCACCCAGATTATCTCTACCATTAGATTGCTAGTGTCTGTAGACACCTAGTTGTTGAATTTCCGCACTAATTTATCAGTTATTCTCCTGATATTTAGTGTTGATAGGTCACACATCTTGTTCTGAGTCTAATGTTTGGCTACATCACGGCCTACTACCAGGCCAGAGTCGCCCTCGATCAAATCAAAGCAGATCGTACAAGTTTTTTTGTTTACATCTAATACTGTTATATCCCATACACCTGCAACAGGTTTTGGATCGCAGCAGTCTTCTCTCCATCTGTGGATATAGTTTTCTTGCGGTTGCGAAATGTGCAGGGTGGATTTCCGAGAGATCGCAGTGCTTGGCGGCTTCGTCGATTCCCCCGATCGATCGTGGTGCTCCTAGATCGTACAACGGTTTCTGGTCCAGCATGGCGTTAGTTGCTGAAGACCGGAGCTACTGCTGGGGACTCGTTGGGAGTTGTCTTGTTCTAGCGTGCTGGTTTATGCTGCTGGTCTGCAAATCTTACGCTCTTGTCATGGGAAATATCCTGTATGCTCCGAGTTATTGTTACTCTGTTGCCTAAGTGCCCGCTGCTTTCAGTGCATGTTACTTTGTCTGGTTTTGCAATTCGAGTGTCTCTGCGTCCTTTGTCATACAGTGGGCATTGGGGATCGCTGGCCCAATGCTTAACTTCATTGCATGCATGACATATTTTATTCAATTTGGCGCCTGTTCCTGGCGTTATATGTATAAGGTTGCTGCCAACATCCGTTTGGACTCCATATTCATATCCGCTTGCCATCATAGATCCAACGTTGGGTCCGTTCCGTATGTTAAGTTCGCTAGAGTTGCTGCGTCTACCAGTGTCGATGTCGGTGGATCTTATGTTTCTCAACGCTGCGATCGCGTCATCAAGTCCGAACGTCAAATTGATACCATCTTTGTGCCCGCGCAAGGATGAGCCGTTTTCGCCCAGTTTGACAATTTTTTCGGGGTCCTTTAGCGACGACTTTGAGGAATCCAATGCGTCCGGTGTACCCACCTCTGCTGGTATCAGTTTTTCACTAGTCTTTTGCAGTGCTTTACCGATTTCTGATATATGCCTCTTGATGTTGACCATCTGCTCTGTGCTGAATGTTGTTGGCTTGCATTGAACTGTTTGTGGCTTGTTGTCTTACTTCACGACTAGAAGGCTGAGCAAATTTTTATAGATTGTGACGGGTAACTGTGAATTCATTAACATGATTAATGCTGCTTGCTTCTTTTCCTCTTTCTTTGGCACGTGTCTGAAGCAATTCATATGTACTTGTGCTACCCCGCGAAAGCGTTCTGCGAAATTTGCGTAATCCTCGTTCTTAAATCTGCGACAATTAAATACTTTACGGCCTAGGGTAGTCATTTGCTTTTCTTCGTCTGGTGGGGAATCTCTTGCGACTGTGACCAAAATCTGTTAAACCACTTTCCTTTCATCATGGAAGCTCATAAGTTCATCTTCTGAATCGTGCGCCAGGCGTCCGTCTTGAATCGTCGAGTCAATTACCCTTCGATAACAAGGATAGTCTGAACCCTCAGGGTTTAGGCATCGTATTCGTCCTTTCGGAGACCCTTCTGGTATGCATTACACTGAAAGTTTGAACAACAGTACAGTACAGTAGCATAATAGGTGACATTGGTTGGGTATGTTGATGTCGACATTAACAGGTCACTGGTAGGATTTTCGGTTGCACCAGGAATAACGCACTTGTCAGTAGATGGTTGGATGCTGATTTTGTATGGTAACATTGCTCCATGACCACAAACTGCCGTTGAGGTTATCGTAATCCGTTTCATACGTGTACCAGATCGACCTCTTTTCTCGGGCATTGCGCTGGTGGTCTGTATTTGCCACTGCCTTCATCGCCGGTTCGGCAATTGCCAAGGATGCAGCAGCGGATGGGTTTTTGTTGCGATACTCTACAAATTGTTGGATGCATCACCAATACCCGTATCGCAGTTTATATAGTCTAAAAACCCGGAAAACGCATCTGAACGAGCCCCTGTCGCCATCCCTCCTGCTCAGCCAGCTACCAGTCCTTCAATCCCCTCATTCACAAGCAGACCCCAGCAAAAAAAAAACCCACCCCCCGCCATGGTCGCATTCATTACCGCCGTCCCGCTTCGGCATTCCACAATCTCACCGCACATCACCTCCTCCGTATCTCGCCCAACATTTCATCATCCCAAGTCGCGCCATGCCCGTCCCACCCCCTCACCCCTGCGCATGACCTACGAGGCTGGCGTATTCGAGACCAACAACCCATTCGCCGAGGAGCTCAAAGCCACGGCCAAATACATTGCCGCGCGTGGTCGCGGCATCCTAGCCTCCGACGAGTCCAATTCCACCACCGGCAAACGCCTTGCCACCATCGGCCTCGACAACACCGAGGACAACCGTCGCCGCTGGCGCGAACTACTGTACACCTCGGACATTGGCAAGTACATCTCCGGAGCCATCATGTTCGAGGAGACGCTATTCCAAACTAGTGCCGGCGGTGTGCCATTTGTGAAAATCCTACAGGACAAGGGGATTGTACCCGGAATCAAGGTGGACACGGGGCTGACGGCATTGCCAAGGACCAAAGCCGAGACGGCGACGACCGGGTTGGACGGATTGCCAGACCGCTGCAAACGGTACTACGAGCAAGGGGCGCGGTTTGCGAAATGGCGGGCGGTGATGCGCATTTCCAAAGCGGATGGAGCGCCGTCGGATGCGGCCATCTTTGAGAATGCGCACGCGTTGGCTCGGTACGCGCAGATTGCACAGGCGAATGGACTGGTGCCGATTGTGGAGCCGGAGGTGTTGTTGGATGGGGATCATGGGATTGAGGAGACGGCGTATTTTACGGAACGGGTGCTGAGTATGACGTTCCGTGCGTTGAATGAGTATGACGTTTGTTTGGATGCGGCGTTGTTGAAGCCGAATATGGTGAATCCGGGGACGGATGCTGGGACGCAGTGTGATGCGGAGACGGTGGCTAGGTATACGTTGCGGACTATGATGAGGGGGGTGCCGCCCGCTATGCCGGGGATTCACTTTTTGTCGGGGGGATGAGTGATCAGGAGGCTACGGAGAATTTGAACTTGCTGAATACGATTGAGGGGAGTGAAAGGGCGCCGTGGAGTTTGACGTTTTCGTATGGGAGGGCTTTGCAGATGGCGGTGTTGAAGACTTGGGGAGGTGAGGATTCGAATAAGGAGGCTGCTCAGGAATTGTTGGCCAAGTTGGCAAAGGCCAATGGCGAGGCGCAGTTGGGGCAGTATGTGGGGCCGCATCCGTCACCAGGAGGAAAGGTTCGAAATTTCCAGCCGTTGCGGTTAGTGTAGAGAGAATTGGGAGCAGGACGAGGGAATGAAGGATGACGGCGTAGAGGTGGAAGGTAGCGTATGTAGGTGGGTGCCTCTGTCACTGAAAGTGGCGAGTGGTACCGAACCGACTGCAATGGTCCAGTGATGGTTGCATGGATAATTAATTCATGGGCGTCCAATTTTGTCTGGCTCGGCTCGTTGCGCACCTTGCTCATCCCCGTCCCCTTACAGTATCCCCGTCTTACAGTAAGGCAGGTTTTCCGTACACGTTTCATGCCAACAAGGTGTGAGTGACTCAAAAGGCGCTGCACCAAGGTTATTCGGTTGACAGTGTACTGTACAGTACAGTAAACGTGTTGGAGTGTTGAGCCCCTCAGTGATCACCCGTAATTGGCTCCCTTGCCAATTACGCTGATAGCCATCATTGAGACCTCTTCCCGCTCACTGCCGCCGTCGCCCGTGGACATTGCCAACCTACCGTCAAACAGGCCTATCATCCATCCAACGCCAATCCCTCCTTCCACTACCCCACATCGCTGCAGATCTATCCGCAATGTCCCCCCCACAGCCCTCCTCCACCACCCACTCGGATGCCACAGCAATCCGTCTGGCACGTCTATCCGGCTCCGCCTTTGCAGCCGTCGTCGAACTCTTTGGCTTTCACCCCGTCGACACAGTTGCCAAGCGTCTCATGAACAATGCCGCCACCATCCGTCAACCCGGCATGTCCACCACCATGGCTCTGCAAGGTTACTCTCGCGTCATATTCCGTGACGCTCATTCCGAACCCTCTTTATTACGCAAGTATACCTCCTTGTTTCCGGGCTTGTCTTTTGCGGCGGGCTACAAAATCTTGCAGAGGGTATACAAGTTTGGTGGACAGCCTTTTGTCAGGGAGGTTATGACGGCCCACTTTGGAGAGCGAGTGGATACATGCACGGGGGGGATAGGGTGAAGAGTAAGCTTTGGTTGCATGCCTTGTCGGGTGCTGTCGTTGGGGTGGGGGAGGTGGCGTTGTTGCCGTTGGATGTCCTCAAGATTAAGAGTCAGACGAATCCGGAGGTGTTGAGAGGGCGTGGATTGGTTACCATATTACGGGAGGAGAGGTTGGCGGGGTTGTATCGCGGTGCGGGCTGGACGGCCGCGAGAAATGCGCCGGGTAGTTTTGCACTGTTTGGGGCTAGTGCGCTTGTCAAGGGGAAGCTGTTTGGGTTGGATAATTTTAATGATGCTACTTTTGCGCAGAATTTTGTCGCGAGTGCTGTGGGGGGAGTGGCGAGTATTACTGTGGCTAGCCCGTTGGATGTTATCAAGACGAGAATGCAGACAAGGGATTTCAATAGCGGGGAGAGTGGGTTTAAGATTTTGAGGGACTTGTTGGTGAAGGAGGGAGTTGGAGGGCTGTTTAAGGGCTTGGTGCCAAAGGTGCTAGTAGTGGGGCCAAAGTTGGTGTTCAGCTTCACCATTGCGCAACATACTATTGCAATGTTTGAGGAGATGTTTTCAAAGAGGAACGTGTGAGGAATCTGTGTCACATCGCGTGCTCGCGTAGAATGAAGAAGGGTTTGTTGCTGGTCCTATGGCTGGCACGTTGATAGGTGGTGTTCTTAACACATGTACAGGTAAATTACTCTGCAGCGTGTCGCAGGTGATCCGAATCCAAGATTTCCGCCTCTAAACGGAGAGGTCATTCATGTTCGTGTGTGTGACGCCAAACACGATGTGGCAGTTGGTAGTCCGAAGGCATTGGATGAGAATAGGCAAAAGCGCAAGCACATCTCTCAAAAGTGTACACGCTTTGCCGAGCCACAAACTTTCAGGTATCTAAATTGGTTTTGGTGCAAGCGGTACTTTCCACAGAATCCCTATCAACGACTACGCCGGTCATTTCAGATGCACGGTAATTCTGTTCCAGGTGGAGGGACACAAAGATCAAGTCGAGCGATGAGATTTTGACTGCTATAAGTTGCGGTGGTTGAAGCGGTTGTTGGGACTGAGCACCACTTCAATAACCGCTGCTTTGGCGGAAAGGCTTTTGAGTCCCTATAGTTGACATTACCACCACTGCCGTTCTCGCTTTCCAACGCCACTTATTTGTGCAGTAAGCTTTGAAATATGGTGTCATGCTATACACTGTAATGGAAGCTTTTGCCAATACCTGCCTCTGCTACGGAGGGTTGTGAGGGTTGGCCGATGAGACGAAAAACAGAATACCATCATGGAGAGCATGACTAGCTTGTCTTTCATACGCTCTCAAAGGAATTAGGTTAGTACATATGTGGTTAAAGAACGTTCATGCCGCCATCAGACCTACAACGCAAAGCTGGCAGGACGCTTAGTGCCCCGATGCCAACCCTCCCGCGACCCGGGTTGCAGATTCCAGCCCATGGTCTTTTACTCCCTCCGTGCCCTTTTCCGGGGACCGCTATTTATCCAAGAGTTTGTACCCCGTGTTGCTGGCACCAGGAAATGCCACACCTCGGACGCGCGTCTACCAGCGTATCACATGCGCCTTGTGGTCGTCGTTGGCGATGGCCATCATATCGTGAGCGCCACTGCACATAACCGATGTGGTCCAGCCAGTTTGGTCTTTACTGAATAGACGGTCAGTCGGTGCACGCTCTAGATGAGTAATGAGTAATATCTCAACGTTAAAGGGCGATTAAAACCAAACTGTTGAGGCGATCGCTGTATCCTCAGCCTTTCATAACAGGGTGAGTTAAAGCGCTGCAGGCCGCAATTCAAAGAAGGGGCAGTAGAATGTTGCAGAGACAGAAATAAGCGACTCTGTCCATAGGACCGCACGCCCGCGATAGATGACGCCTACAGAACCAATCGCCAGAGAAGACTTGTTTTTTTCCCGTCAGAAACGTGTTTATATTCCACACACCGTTCTTTCGGCACTACAGTGCCAGTTTCGCACTCCTCTCCGTCAATTGATCCCACCATCCAAGCTGTCGAAATCACACCATGCAGGAGCCCAGCACCAAAACCACCGAGGATCAGGCCCAAGCCATTCAACCACCGTCAGCCCCACCCACTCCACCGACCTCCGACTCCGAGACCGACTCCGTCGTCCGTCCCTCCATCTACTCGCATCAACCGCAACCCCGCCCCGCCCCCCTCGAACAATACTATGGCGTCGAGCCGCGTAACATTCACATACTCTCCGAACTCAAGTCGGACCGTCTGGAAGGTCTTTACAATCTCTCCTTCTTCGTCCTCGCCTTCTGTCTCATCTACATGTTCATCCGCAACATCGTCGAAACGGGCTTCCTCAGCGGCCCCTCCATCGTCTGCAACAAGGAGATTCTGCGCGACCTCAAGACCTCCTTTCTCCTGACCCTCCCGCTACCCCCCTCTTACTTCTCGCGTATTCCATCGTCCTGCTTCTCTCCAAGCGCGTCATCCACGTACACACCGCAGCACTACTCCACGGCATGTCCATCGTCACTTTCCTTCTCATTACTGTTTTATTACTTTCCCAAGCCCGTCTGCATCCTATGTTCGGTCTATTTCAAGGCCTCCTGCAAGTTATTGTGCTTCTCAAAAACCACTCCTACGTGCTCACCAATATTCTACTTGCAGAGGAGACCGCACAGCGTCGCGAAGCCCGACGCAGGAATGAAACGCCTTCCGTTTCATCGGTCGACTCGCGTGCCCGCAACGGCCAAAATAACGAACGCGTGTTTTATCCCCGTAATGTCAACTTGGGTAACTTTGCTTACTTTGTAGTGGCGCCGACTTTGGTGTATGAGACGAGCTACCCGCGTACGCAAGTTGTGCGTAAAAGGTATGTGGCAATGTATTCGGTGGAGGTGCTATTTTGTTTGGTGATTGAGTATGTGTTGGTGAGACAGTTTTCGATTCCGATTATGTTGGCGGGGGCAAAGACGGATAAGTTGCTGTGGTTTTGCATCAAGCTGGCCTTGCCTAGTTTCATCACATGGCTTGTCATGTTTTGGATGATCTTTCATTGTTTCCTAAGCATCATAGCAGAGTTGACTCGGTTTGCAGATCGGCAGTTTTATCGCGAATGGTGGAATGCGACCACCATCCAACAGTTTTGGCGAACGTGGAACATGCCCGTGCACGAGTGTGCGTTCGTCATTTATATGTAGAGGCTGTGAAAGTGCATCGTGTCAGCCCAGAGGCCGCGGCGTTTGGGACGTTTTTGATGTCTGCATTTTTGCATGAATACGTTTGCTCAGTGGCGTTTGGGATGATCCGACCGTACATGTTTTGTGGCATGCTCGTGCAAGTGCCGCTAATTAAGATATCAAACCGCTGGCAGGGACAGAGAAAGGGCAATTTGTTTATGTGGATCATGTTGTTTGTAGGACAGAGCGCGTGCGCGTTGTTGTATGTGCGAGACTATGTCAGGAGTCGAGGGGCGTGGACTTGTAGTGACTAGAAGAGCTGTGCCGTGACAGGGAGCGGAATTTGAATCAAAGAACGAGCGAGATAAGTGACCCATCTGCGATAGAACATTGTGTATCACAGCCGACATCGGCAGACATCAAAGGACAAGTGAATATCGCGCACATGTAGTTTTGAGATGATAATCTTGTAAGCCAGAATTTGTTGATAACGAGAGGCTGTGCCTTGATATTTTTGTAATTAGCGGTCACGGCCGCGTTTCATTTGCTTTTCTATCAGCTTGAGCACTTCAGTACACTTTAGTCTTCCACACACGTTGCTGAAATATCTTTGGCACTGAGTTCAGGCCATACGGCTTAGTGCTAGAGCTCAACCTATCAGCGAGAGGAACAATGCGTACAAGACGTTCTCCTTCCCAAATCATCCCGCTCGCGTTCTTCAACCCATGCGCTATTTTCAAACAATCCCCAACCGACCACTCACCCCACAATGCCTCACCTGTTTCCCCAACCTGCACTCTGTCCCCACGCTTTGACCGACGCACTTGTCTCAAAGTCCTTGCAACCTCTGTAACGATCCCCATATCCGCCCAACCCACTCATGCCGCACAAGCCTCCTCTACTGATGCTACTGACGCCACTGACGCTGCGGTAGAGCAGTTTCGCCAAGTGACAGGATTGCAAGATCTGGCTTTTGAGTTTACCAACCAGCACAAATATCCCCAGGCCGAATACATCTGGACTAAGCTTATATCCCTTAATGATCGCAACGCCGCCGCGTATTCTAACCGTGGCAACTGCCGCACTTCACAAGGCAAGTTCCAGCTCGCCCTTGCCGACTTTGACCGCGCCATTCAACTCGCTCCCGATGAGCCGGATCCTTTGCTTGGCAAGGGTGTAGCGTTAGAAGGCGTACGCGAGTTCCGTCAAGCCATAGATTGCTACCAACGTGCGAACCAACGTTCGGTCGCTAAATACGGCTCACAAGATCCTGTCGCCTTGAATAACATCGGAAATGCGCACGCGGCTTTAGGCGAATGGGATGATGCGGTGGATAATTTCAAGACGGCCACGCAGTTGGATGGTCGCTTTGTCTTTGCACTGGCGAATGAGGCGCTGGCCTTGTACGAGCTGCGGAGGGATGAAGAGGCTTTGAGGAAGATGCGATTTTTGGTGCGCAAGTATCCAACTTTCGGCGACATGCATGCAGCGTTAGCTATGGCTGCCTGGGAACAAGGGCAAGGTGCCCAGGCAGAGAATGAGTGGTACAAGGCAGTAGGACAGGATTCGAGGTAAGTTGCAGGTCTTTCGTACCGCCAGCTCGCTCTACACCTCCTTCATTGGAATCCTAGGTGTTTCGGATCTTCACGTTCATTTGCTAATGTTCTTGTGTTGGTGTCCTGTGTTATGTCATTGGAAGATATGAGGATGCAGCATGGGTGAAGGATGTTCGACGCTGGCCACCGCGCCTCGTCAGTGCGCTTGAGAGCTTCAGAACCCTGTCGAAGAAGTGACAGGTACACGAGCGCTCATACTGAGGTGTGACCAGAGCCACCGCATATAGCAATATTACTACCGTGAGGGTGAAGGGACATTTGACAACACCCCTGACCGATGTGCCGGAGCCTGGGGAAATGCTAAACGAAGTTTGGCGTCACCCTTGCTGCGGGGGGCTTTTGCTGAGAAGTTGGGCCCTAATTTCGCTTTTCGAGGAGGAATTCTTGCCGAGATCGCCATTATGAAGCGCACAAACCACGGAGAGACAGTCATGTTTACATCCTCCCTCCAGCTTTGAGCTTTTCCTGTAAAGTTTGACGGGGCACATCGTTGCCAACAACGACATGAGCATGGTGGAATAGGAGGTGGACCACAGTGTCGGTAGACGTCTGTCAATGTTCCTGTGTCGCGAAAGTAGTTGGCCGCTGTATAGAGGGCTATAGCACTCCAAGGGATTTAAACAGACGATGAGCATGAATTGTCAAGGCCGGATGCACGTCCGAAATTTCTAAAATGCGTCGTAACGAGAGTAAATCGCAAAGACGTCCTCGTAGATGTTGCGCAACAGCATCATCGTCACTCGATTAACCGGAACAAGATTCATTTGACGACCTGCGAAATCCATTGTTCGTCCTATTGACCACCTTCTCCATGGCCTCACATTCCTGAGACATCGCCAAATGTTTAATCTGTCAATGTTCAGTACCCCTCTTGAAACCCAAGTTCATGCACACGAGTTCCAACATGTCAATCATTCGTCTAGTTCCGGTAAAGATACTGTCGGCGATAATCCTTTCGAACATTGCTATGTCTAGTACCCCGATATTTGAACAGAGGTTCAAATATCGGACACTTAAATGTTCAAATATCGGGGCACTAGACATAGTTCAATGTTTGAACTGTCGCGCATGGTAAACTGACTCTACACAGCTCTCCATTATTCTTTGACAGGTTGAGATACTTTTTCACTCCTTGGCGGACAGGTGCTGTATCGATAGGGAGATCCAGCATCCCAGCACATACCTCAAGGTCCTTGATAAGATCAGCAGTGATATCGAAAACACACCAGAGCGCGCACTTTGTCTCTCGTGCGGGGACGCAGACGAGGCATTAAACACACAACCCTGCACCTTGCCCACCTTTATAGACCTAGTCCGAACTGTTGCATTCGCCCCCCCATACTTATACAGCGGCTCATACAAAATAACTGGCATGCGATTCAGACGGCACCTCATCCGAAATTACAAAAGCGAAACGCTCCTCAATTCTCTGAGCTCGGGCAATACCACGTCCGTGCTCATTGTGCCGGAGCATTGATTGTCCTTGCAGTCCAGAATGTGCGCCACGATATGCTCCCTGATAACCGGTCCCGCAACCATTCTCCCGGCATTCTACTGAAGCGCCACAAGCAGTGCAAGAATTGCGAATCCAGGTGATTGCGATGCGATCGCCGGGTGATATGGTTCCCACTAGGGAGCCAATACAGGTAACCGTGGCAATGCCTTCATGCCCGGCGCGAAGCGGGTAGTTAGCGGTATTCCAGTCGCTGTCGCGCGTATGGATGTCTTCTGTGGCAGAGGCGAACCATGATCATTTAAGTCTCGACCACGGTAAGAATAGGGATTACAAGACTATTTCAGCTAGTTCAAAATGACGGCCCTGGTGATCGAATCTGGGCACGGGTTAGCATGAAGGAGCATCTCTGACGGGGTGAGCGTGGCGGCAGGGATGAGGTGCGAAATTAGGACGGGCAGGTTTACGCCTCCGCCATGACAGGCCCGTTTGGGCCTGATGAGAGGACTATTTCAAAGGAGGATTTGGTGGTCCGCATCACGTTTGGGTGGGGAGGAAAGGGAGGAAAGTTGGTGCGGCTGCGGTCTTCCTCCACACGGGGAGATGGGTCAACCACTTTGTCGGCACCCCAGAGAGAAGTCCTGGTGTACCATGAACACCGGGGTGCTGATGGTGGGGTTAAGTCGCTAGGCTGTAGCGATAGCTGTATTTTCAGGATCGATGGGGTCTATGCAACGATGGGCAAACAACCCCGGTGGAGGAAACCCCTTGAAAACTCAGGGACGAGCTTGCTGGAGCGGGATTTGAAACCTTGGGTTCCGGTTGTGACTACGCGCCGCGAAAACATGGTGCGGAGTGTGGAGAGCTTTGCAGTGATAGACATTGGGCCGTGGAAGACTTTAACGTCTTCTCAAGGCAGGTGTGAAGCGGTTGACAGCAGTGTTATAACAGGTTACAGGTCAGAAATTGCTGAATCAAGACCGCAAGCTTGGACGGCTGCACGGCCATAACTCTACCCGGAACGCTATTGCCTATCAAGTGCTTCGCGCCGCGGGTTTGGACCACGACTTTGAAGCCCCACACCTCGTTTCTGGCACCGGGTTGTGGCACCGGCGACCTACTTTTTCACCATCCCGCCCCTCATATTGGCCCCCGTGGATGGCCGAAATTGTCTTCGACGTCACGATCGTTTCGCCATCCAAGCCTTTTGCGCTTCAGAAAGATATTCTAGCTGCAGCTCGTGCCGCCGCCCGGGCCTGCTGTCACAACGTTCACTACCTGCAGAGAGAACTTTCACAATGATTACACCCTCATGCGACCTGGCTACTCACCGTCAGAGGTGGCGTTTGACAGCCAAGGTGCCGCATGTACCAGCCAATTACCATTTCATTTCTTGGGCAATATGTACCGCGGATTTCCACTAGATATCGTACCACTGATGCAGTAATTCGGAAACGCATCCCCCAGCGCCTCAGTCGCGTGATGTGGCCTCTGATAGCGGTGTAGAGAGAGAAAGCCGCTACCTGAAGGTGAGGGCTGGTCACGTTGGAGAGCCAAATCGTCGTGATTGAGCGATCGGCAAGTTGATGCTGTCTCGAATGAAGTAAAATTGACTTCATGCAGCACGTCTGGCTGCACAGTAAGGTGAACTGTTGCCAGTTCACTTAGCCCCACCGCCTTCTCCATCTGCCCTGCCTCAACGAAGGCACACAGCACTCGGAAAACTAACCTCCCGAACTAATTTTCGATGCTGAATCGAACGGTCAATTTGGTTCTTTAAAAATATAGATGGGAAGAGAGCTACGAACAAAAATCTGCAAAGGGCACATTATAGCCGCGAAACTAACTAGACCCATGACTTTTATTCCATCGCAACATACGCAACTCAGTACTTGCTCTGTCCTTTCGCATTAATGATACCTAACAAGCTCCTCGGAATACTACGGTACAACTTAAACAGATAGTCCGTCGAAGTTGACGTCCAGGCATCGACCGCGGCGCTCTTAAGCCCCTGCACATTTTCGTACTGCTTCCCCCTCCTGTAAACCGCTCTAGTCAAAATACCCCATGCATCCTCAATTATGTTGGCGTCAGGGGGTCTCGCAGGCCAAGACAGCACTCGAATAGACTTCCCTGGAGCCACCGACGGGTCTGTCTAGAGGTATGGATAGGGGCATTATCTTGTTGAAAAAAACCATGTCTGCTGCTCTCCAAATATTTCTGCGGCACATGGGAGGAGTCCATCAGCCAGGACATTACAATAATTTCTCTAATTCTGATTCCCTTCGGACACAATCACTTCGGAAACAACGTAGTACGAAATGGCCCCCTACACCATGAGCGAACCTCCCCCCTGTTGACGCGTAGAAAATCGTTTCGGTTCCGTCCTCAAATCATGCCAGTAGCAGCTCAAACCATCCGGATCGTCGAGGTTAAACTTCTTTTCATCGGAAAATATCTCTTTTACCCAGAATGGGTGACCTCTGCTGATATTTCGCCTAGCCTGCCGAAGACTTCCTTTCTTATGGCGCGGAGCATTTGCGGGACCTTATTCATCTTCCTGTACTTGAGGTGATCACAACTAGAGAGAACCTGTTGCACTCGGCGTGTCGAAACTGTCAAATTGAGGGCCACACGAAACTCGCTTGCACTCATTTCTCAATTCGAGGCCACCCGAATCAACTTCTTCTTTGCGGCCTCTTTCTATTTGCGAGGCTTGCCGGTCCTTTTTTCTGCATTATCCATCGCGACCATTCTTAGAAACCTCCCGACCGTTTCCCGGTCGCAATTGATGATCAGATAAATCGCTCTGTCCGAAAGCTTCTCATGTTGGTACGCAACTATTTGGCCCTTTTCGATGTCCGTGAGGGAGTTTCGTTACCCATTTCGCACGATCTCCTGCTTATGCAGTGAGGATGAATCTTATGGGGGGATTACGGCATGGCGTTAAGTGAACTCTTGTCCAACTTTGACGGGTTGTATTTCAAATTATGGCGCTCTTTTGTAGTTTGAATTTCTTATGATTTAATAAATTGCACGCCCTCATGGGTCCTGTTTAAGTTTTTATGTGTAGCTACTTGTGAGTTCGTTGTCTTATAAAACGTGTTTCATAGTGGAATCCAGAATTAAAAACTGTTTAAGAATGTGTAGCTTTTGAGAGGAGAACGTTTTCGATATAGCCGAAGCATCGATGATTGATGGTGGGGCTAATGGGATTTTGCGCACTGGACTCTTGGAACGGGCACTGGTACATCCTGTAGTCTCCACAGACCTCAGCACAGGTCAAATAACGCTGTTGCTTCACTGACGGGGACCACCTGCAGTCTTGACCTCGGTACAGTATCGGATACCCTTTTCTTTGACTCTTCATACACTCACAGGCGCCACCTGCAGACTCTCTCTGGATCTCGGTACAGGGTTGCATTCCCGTTTCGTTGCCTCTTCTTACACTGTAGGCAATACCTAGACCTTGAGCCAGTACTCCTTCGGCTCTCTTGCCCTTGACTTAACGCAAACATGGTTCCCCACTCAGGGTTAATACTATTACGAGTACTCTTGCTTATTCCCGAGAACCCGGAAGCCCTGGGTGAACCCCCACAACACGCATAAGCACACAAACACTTTACTTTGCTTGATAGTGCTAGATCTTTGCTTCCCTCTTATCCTTCATCGCTTGCCTTCTCTTCTCCCACCATCTGCGTCCCCGACTAGCACTATTTACACCCACAGTCTGCCCCACATTCGCCATTCTACTCACCGTCATGATCCGTGGAGTCCTATGTCATTATTAATTGGTCCCTTTTCCCAACATACCCCTCCTGTTACAAATTGGCTTCAAGGTCTCAAGTTCAATTACATTCTCATGCATTGCTATACCCAGAAACTGTCGCCTTGCTGTGCCCGAGGAAAAGACGCCACAAAGATAGATGTCCACGTATTACAAGGTCCGGTTCGCCTGGTCACATTTCCTACCTTTCAAACGCGCCCACTTCTCCGAGTTGCGTCACCTCCAGTAACATCCGTTGTTTGTCGTTAACTGTTTGGCATTTTTATACTTTTCGTTTCGCGACCCATTCAGCTGTCTTTCTTCGACCATATTTACAATAAACTCAAGCAAATCATTCTCCTTGGTCCAGGTGCAGACTTACGTCCTCCTAGTCCCTCCTTAAATACCCGCTCCACTTCCTTTGTCTTCGGGTCTATCACTTCTTTTACCCCTGAAATCTTTTTGCAGCAGTCGCATACAATCAGGATAAACTCAATCTTTCGGGCTCCCCGTATGCAAAGTTTCATTTTCTATTCTTCTCAATCTGTTGGCATGCACTCTTGAAACATGTCCTCCGACTTCCGATTTTAGTTCGAAGCTAACTCTCCCAAACTTTTCTTTTATCATTTGTGGGCCTATCCATGGCTTCTAGAGCTTGGTGACCTCTAGTTTTGCAGACTCTGAGGTCCAAACTATTATGCAATCCCCTATTAAACTTCATACCTGGTATCCTTTATTGCTTTGTCATAACTTCGGGCGGCCTTGGGCCTTGCCCTAGACGCATTATTAACCAAAGCTTTGTGCAACGATGAAAGCTTCTATGCTAGGTCAGCTGGCTCATCTGCATCGTTTTCAATCTCTAGCTCTGCCCATGCTTTTGATACGTCTTCGGATAGTTCGGAGTTTGGGTGATTTGAAGGCTCTACCTCCGAGTCGGTTGGAGTCTACTCTTGAACAGAGATTATATACCCATTAAACACACAGTAACAGCAGTGGTGGTTATATAACACCACTGCATTCTGGCCGTATTTCCGGTCATACATAGATGCTACCCAGGGCTGAGGTCCGGGATCTGCAAAGCTGTGCTACCCACAGTCGGAACCACAAATTACATGTCAACTAAAAGTGATATCAAAGGCTGGCATAACAGATATAAGAAAGAGCGACAGGCTAGCATAACAGATATCAGAAAGAACGACAACATCCCAAGTGATGCCATAGCTGCAAGACTAATCCAAACACTAATCCACTCACAAACTAGCTTACTGTATCTGGCGGTGTTACTGCCATCTACAGTCCCCTCTCCGAATGGCGACGGCTCAGGATGCTCGAGCGGCGGCGGCAAGTTTCTGATTATCATGATCTTGAAGGAACTGTTCCAGCATATCCGGGATGTCTTCTTTCATGATGTGGAAAGGCTCCCAAGTAGGGCCCTCCCCCTGGAATCCCCGCCACTTACACAGAACTTCGAATGAATTTAATTGCTGGTTGAAGCGAAGTCCCAATAGCTTTGTCATGGTCTCGTATTGTGGATTATTGTGGGAAATGGTATCCAATAATGTCTCTGTGACATTGAGAGAGGAGTCTGGGAAATAATTGATTCGCGTTGCATGAACCAAGGAGATACGATGGGTGATCAAATCTTCAACATCGTACACGAATGCAGACTCAGCCCGAAAGATCCGGCGAGGACCTTTCCATTTGACATGAAGTTTGTTACCCCTCTTAGCCTGTAGATCCGCGACAAGAACGAAGTCCCCTACATTGAAGTTAACCTCCTGAACCTTCGTAAGCTCATTGTGACGCTTGACTTCGGACTCCCGCTTTCTAGTGAGGGTCGCGGACACATCACGATGTAAGTTATCCAGAGACTCGAGGAGGCTCTTACCACGGATAAGTTTTTGAGCCTGAATAAAGTCCAAAGTGCGGGCCTTGGGAACAGCAGGAGGGAGAAGGGTACGCAGTGGGCTGTCCGGCGTTATCCCAGTAAAAAAGGTGAGCGGAGCAAAATCACGCAAGGTAGGCCGCTTGGTGCTGTTGAGGATACTTTGAATGATAGCCAAGACCACAGTCCATTCGGTACTTTTCAACCGAAACTCAGAAAGCAAGGCACGGGCAGCCCGGAGTACTTCACGACACACGGACTCGACAGTACCATTACCTTGGGGGCAATTAGGAGTTGTAAAGTGATGGTGTGCGTGTAATTCACGGTTGACTATAGCTATCAATTGATTCTTAAAGTGAGGGCCCTGATCTGAGACCCAATTCTGACTGACGCCGAACAAAGAAAACCACTTGATCAAACAGGAGGCAGCTGAGGCAGCATCAGCAGCGAGAGTAGGAAGTAACATAATGAATGAAGAATGATCATCTTTGATGATTAATGTGTACGCAGGGCCCTCCTCACTCGGTCCCATGTATAGAAAGTTGAAATGAATAAGTTCATTAGGTTTGTCCGAGTGCAAAGCATGGACTACGGGACGAGGAACGCGCTGGCCACCAACAGTAGACAGGCAGTGCAAACATGTGTTGCAGAAAAAGAAATGTCTGTCTTCATGGATTGCCAAAAGAAGTTGTCCTGGATGTCCTTAAAAGTAGCATCCGCTCCGCGATGTCCACCACGGCCGCAGTGTCCTATAATGCATATGCGTAGCTGCAAGTTAGTAGCTCCTGTAGGTATCCACACAGCACAATGATCGTTCACATGAAGGCCATGATCATTGACAGATGATGGTGGGACATCAGCTGATGCGGGAGTAATGGAGGCGATAGCTGCCTTTTGTGCCTCGAGTAGATCGTGATGGGTTGGCCATCGGAAATCTGGATCTAGTTCGGGCGCGATAGGTGCTGTAAACAGAGCGGACAGCCTCGGTGCGTTTCTTTGAAATTCGGAGGCCCCCCAGCGGGAAAGAAAGTCCGCCCATACATTGTCATCACCAGCGATATGGACGATAGTGTAGCGGAAGGCCGCAAGTCTCATGGCCCAACGTATGTGTGGACAATATACTCTAAGCAAAAGATATTTAAGAAACTAACAATTAATTTGGTCCTCTTATTTCCCATTCTCTAAATCAGATCCAAAAAACTCCTCTAAAATATCCATGCTGTCCAAGCAGTCCCCACAAATATCTGCGAATAGCTCACAGCTCTCTATTCCCCCTGAGAGATAACTAGATTACTAAAGATATATCCATCCGGTTCCATCGTGGGCACAACTTGATCCATACTCTCCATTCCAGGCCTCACCAGTCCAACAGTTTCCATGCCCCCTGTTCCCTCATCCTCCTCCTCCTCCTCCTCCCCATCCTCTTCTTCCTCTTCCTCCTCTTCCTCCTCCCCATCCTCCTCCTCCCCATCCTCCTCTTCCTCTTCCTCCTCTTCCTCCTCCCCATCCTCCTCTTCCTCCTCATCCTCTTCCTTCTTCCGATCCTCGTGCACTAGCTCAGGGGCTAATCATTCCTCGAAGGACTCCCCGCTCTCCTCCTCGACCTTCTCAGCCTCTCCCTCACTTACCTCCCTCGCTTCTTCTTCTATGAAGAGGCGGCGAACGACATGGGCCAAATTGCTGGGACGGTCTGGTCATTCACTGTCCTCAGATCGACAGTAAAGCGAAACTGTTCGGGTCCTAATTTGGGAATGATGACGGGAGCCGAGGCCCACTCACTGTTCGGGTTACGATAGACAAGTCCAAAAGCTTCCATCTAAGCTACCTTTTTCCTCATGAAGGCTAACTGCGGGGGGAGGAGTAACGGCGAACTTTAGCCCGCACTGGTTTCGAATTCGGCTTAAGACGAATCACCATTGCAGGCACTTTGGCTGGTGGATCACTGCCCATCTTGATACGAAATATGTTGGAGTGCTTGTAAATGAGGGAACTAAGCTCCTCGTGATGTTCTGCGGGCAGGCCTTCATCAATAGCTCTTTGCAACATCTGTGACAGGTCACTCTGTACATCATCTTCTATGTGGTCACCAGTTGCCGGCCCCTCGATATCTGATGCAGAATCCGGGTTGTCTCCATAGAAAACAGGATCCGGTTCTTGAGAACCGCTGCTCACCGACTCATTGCCGCTACCCAGTAAAAGTCTAGATAGACTACCAGGCCTCAATGGTGCACAATCTGGCTCGTTGTTGTAGATTGCTGGGGAGAAACGGATGTGGGAAAAATCTGTGTCGTGGAATGTTGCTCGAACAGACGACAAATGTCTATCTAGATCAAATCCGAAGCTCTGCAGGATAGGGCGCGATAGCAAAACCTCATCCATGTGCTCATCGAACACGAAGTACTCGACATTCCTCAGGCGCAACGGTCCTGCCAGAGTTTCCAAAGTGATGGAAATACGGGCTTTCCGTTTTGATTCAGCAGTGCGAGCTTCCGCAGTAGAGGACGCTGACATGGCCAGTTCCATTCTAACAGGTGTTTTGAGTGGAAGTATCTGCACAAAAACTCCGTGTTCAGCGCATTTATCCAGATGTTCGGCACTCAACGCAGCATGGTCGGCACCGTAATCACCATTCACAACGACACGAACACAGTCAGCGAGTGTAGCTTTGATACGGCCATTGTCCAAGCCAGGAATGGCGAGCTGGCTCAGGTTTCCATTGGTCCCTCGCTTAGCTTTGAAATGGGCTTGAAGCAGCTCTCTCGCCTTGGCTTTGTCTGTCTTTGGACAATTTTTCTTGAGGTGATATCCATCAAACTCTTCAGTGTTTAGGCATCGGGGCAGATCGCTATTCTGGCTACCTTCCTTACGATTGCCATCGGAGCGACGAGAATCATGGGAATCATTGGTCTTGGAACTAGCCTCTTGTGCTTCTTCCTCGTTTTCGTTCCCAGTAGTCCCTTTTCCATCTTGCAACTTTGTTCCACGTGCTGAACCCCCTTTGCGGAAGGATCCAATGCTCTTTGCATTACCAGACGGTTTATTGTTGGATTCCGGGCCTTTGCCCTTGTCACGGTTCTTTCCAGGGCGAGCGGGAAAGAAGGCCTCACATGCAACAGCCTGCTCGATAACATACTTGTAGAACCCTCTCCAATCCTTCTGAAGGGAAACCTTCGAAAGTTCGAGATCATTCTCTACTTTGGTCTTCAAAGGTTCGGGCTTCAAAATATCCACCAAGTGTCCAATTGCCACCTTCGGGTTGTTCTCGATAAGTTGCTCCCACTTCTTTGTTCGAAGAAGAGTCTTGTAGTCCGCGAACAATTTTATGACACGGAGCTTTGGGTTCAATTCGTACAGATTCATACGAACAGATGACTTCACCGCTGTCTCTAGCTGGTCAAGAGTGAGAGTGTATAACGACTCTCCCTGATTGAATTCGAGGAAATCCCGGAGCTTCTCGTCTGTAAGCTTCGAAATGCAGTCGATTTCGGTTCCGAACTCCTCTAGATCAATGATAGACTGAAGCAAATCGACATCAACGGCAAAAATCATACGGATGGGTTTAACGCGGCTATCTGGCGTAATTGAGCAAGAATCCGGAATGCGAAGCAGGTATCTATCCCACTCACGCAAAAATGTGTGAATATGCTTCTGACCGAGCTGATGTAGCTCTGGATGGGCAATAGGATCAATCATGGGCTGCCCCGACTTTGGCCCGTCCTGCAAACAAGTCATGTTGAGAAAGAGACCAGACGTTTGTTGGCTGAAGTGATCACTTTTGCTACGTCTTCGGAGAGTTCGGAGTTTGGGTGATTTGATGACTCTACCTCCGAGTCGGTTGGAGTCTACTCTTGAACAGAGATTATATACCCATTAAACACACGGTAACAGCAGTGGTGGTTATATAACACCACTGCATTCTGGCCGTATTTCCGGTCAGACATAGATGCTACCCAGGGCTGAGGTCCGGGATCTGCAAAGCTGTGCTACCCACAGTCGGAACCACAAATTACATGTCAACTAAAAGTGATATCAAAGGCTAGC
This sequence comes from Kappaphycus alvarezii, assembly GCA_002205965.3. Classification (NCBI taxonomy): domain Eukaryota; phylum Rhodophyta; class Florideophyceae; order Gigartinales; family Solieriaceae; genus Kappaphycus; species Kappaphycus alvarezii. The sequence goes on from NADL03000546.1 coordinate 592,638, forward strand.
ATAACAGATATAAGAAAGAGCGACAGGCTAGCATAACAGATATCAGAAAGAACGACAACATCCCAAGTGATGCCATAGCTGCAAGACTAATCCAAACACTAATCCACTCACAAACTAGCTTACTGTATCTGGCGGTGGTACTGCCACCTACACATACAGTAAACGAATTGATACCAAACTTTTCATTGAAAGGGTTTATCTCTGTTTCCTCACACACTGCAGTGTTGGAGCGGAAACAAGCCAACGTAACATGGGAATCCCAGTCTTTCATACGTGTATTTAAAAAACCTGGCCAAATCTCTCGAAAGTATTCTGTTCGAGCGCTCCACAGAACCATTAGCTTGCGAGCGCAGTGGGTAGATTGTGAGCTGCTTGATACCTAACATCTGTTTCAGGTTTGTTATAATCTCAACAATCAAACTCGGCCCTCGATCCGACAACAACCTTTCCATGGGTCCGAATATTGAAATTTATTTAACAATCATTATTCTCGCCGTCTTTTCTGCCTTCTCATCAGGCACGGGTAATGCACTCACATAAATCGTGAAAAAATCAACCATAGCAACAACCTTCCATTTTCCCTTTTTAGTTTTTAGTGTGATCGATTGTATGTCAATTGCAACATATGAGAACCGGTGTTTGGATGTGTCACCTCCATAAGAATTTTTTCTGTGGCTTGAAATCCTCCGACACAATGCATGGCATGTATTTCTCTATGTATCTCCTTACGTCGTTTCTGGAGCTGATCCACCAGTCGCTTCCCTTCAACCTCCGCAAAGTACGCCGCAACCTGAAAGGTACCGTCATCTCGTATCCATGCACATGGCTTAGGACCTAATCTACCATCCTAGTAGGGACCAAAACTGGGAGCTTCCTATCATGGTATTTCCTCAGCACGCAATCCTCTTCTATAAACATCCCATGCATTCGAGAATAGCTACCAAGCTCCTCCAATTCCTCCTGCTGTGCAATCGTCATTTCACTTACAAATAACTCTTGCCCGATGAGGTCCGTCCCCCTCATGGTGCACACAGAATCTTCACCCTTCTTCAGCGGCTCATAACATCTCTAACAGAATGGCTTAGGGATTGAGTCCTGCTTAGTCTATCAGGCACGACAAGCTGAATCCCAGGCGCATGTGCAATGTCAAAGTCGTAATCTTGGACATCCATAACCCAGCTAGCCAACCGGTCATGCAGCTATTTCAAGTTGAGCAGCCACTTGAATGATAACTGATCCGTCACTGCTATTAACTTTTCTCCATGTAAGAAGTGTCGCCACTTCTTTAAGGCATGTTCCACTGCCAAACATTCCTTTCGATGCACAGGATACGATAATTCTTCTCCTTGATTTTTCTGCTGATGAATGCAATTGGTCTCCACACCCCTCCATGTAGTTGAAGTAAAACTTCTCCAAATCCTCTGTCATCAGCTTTTTGGTTTACCCACCGTGGCAGACACTAATATCTGAGGTCCACTTAATACTACCTCTAGACTCTTCCATGCCTCAATTTGTTCTTGCTTCCACCTGTAATGCTAATAATTTATGATAAATCGCTTCCCCCTTCATTTTTAGCGAAGCCAGTCCCCTTAAGTAACGCTTAGAGTGGCCTGGTCATGTCTGCAAAATGGTCTATAAACCTTGAAAAATAATTAGCGAGCACCGCAAAGCGCATTAGCTCCTCACATGAAGCTCGTTCTTGTAACCAATGGATGGCTTGCATGTGCCCTTCTGCTGGCCTTACTCCTTCTGGCTCCACAAAGTGACCTAGTACCTCAACCTGTCGTACTCTAAAATGAAATTTTGAGAGATTCAATCTTATATCTGTATCGTATAACATACCATGTATTTCATCGAGTGATTTAACGTGTTCTGCTCCGGTCTCGATTCCAATATTCGCATCTTCCAAGAATGGTAATACGTCTTGCCCCTTACAGTTGCTCAAAACGAGGTCTACTATCGCCTGAAACGTGCCCGGAGCGTGGAAGTGCGATTAAATCTATGCGGTACTCAGCGGGCGTCGATTTTCGCGATAAAAGTTTCGAGAAAAAAGTTGCGAGATGTCTGATAGGGGTAAATCGGCGGGGAAGAGATCCTCAGAACAAATTACCCTGAGAAGGAGGTGTTGCAAGCGACAAAAGTGCTACCGTGGTAATGTTGAACGAACAAAAAGGAGCGTATATAGAAGAGAGTTAAGGAAGCTACAAGCAAGTATAAAAGGGGCAGGGTCTACCACCGACGCTCTGCGACCAGCGAAAGAAAAAGTTTTCTTGGGTCTGAAGTTGACTCTCAACTTCCTACTACTCGGGACTTGGCTTGAAGTTGTCTGCCAACTTGCTTCACCTCCACTAAAGGAAGCAGTTTACTCGGCTTATATAGACTTTTGGCTACCCCAAAAGTCTCAAACAAACATACTTATAACCATAAAATGTATTCACGGTAATCGTGTGAACCAGAGAGACTATTAGAAGATATTTCCTCAAGGTAAATATCTAGGTGCCATACCCATGCCAGCCACCCATTGGCCAGGGTGGGAATTGATGTGGCCATTATATAGACCTTTCAGAGCTACTTGTAGTATAACCCACAACCTGGAACTGTACTGACATCTACTATGAAAGCGTGTCCTAAAATAAAAAAATCAACCGATGAATTTGCCGCACTCACCCAAATTAAAAATGTCTTGCAAATTCAAAAACTGTAAAAATATCTTCCCAATTCCGATACTGTATACAATCATGGTCCTCATCTCGATTTTTTTCGTGTGCGAATTTGCGCACATCACGCCCTCCGCTAAAGACGAACGTCCCGACTCGTCACTGCTCTTCTTCTGCTTCCGTTAGTGTTCGCTGTCTTATTGATAAAATGTATGGTCTCTCAAACGGGTACGGATGCAACTGATTACCAATATGATGCTCTAAAAAGTAGGTTCGCATTACTGGTACCTCACTTTGTAGCATAGCCTCATATATTGGTTTGATAACATCGAGGTGGGGTTGAATACATTCTTCTTCCGAGACTCTTCCGAATCTTCCAAGAGTGAAAAAATATGTGATATGCAAACTATTCTGGAAGATGCCGGAGGAATGGATGTCGGTAAAAAAAAGACGCGCATCATCAAGAACGAATCTTCGTAAGATAAGTGCGGTCCATGTAGCGCCCTAAAACATAAACAGATGCTTATCATGAAATAAGAAATGACCTGCGCATCGTTCGCATCCTCGGAGATATTGCGCAGCCAAAAAGATAATCTTCTTCTTCCGACTGTATGCTGTGCATGGTTGTGAAGCAGAGCTAGAGATGAAGTTGTGTGGACGGTCCCGATGAATGCCGCGACCAGCTCCTGACGTACTGGGACCTGCACGAGGTCCTCTCGGGGGACGACCGGAACTCTTCTGGGCGGGTCGCTGTCTCCCGAAGGTCCTCCTCTGGTCATCATCACTGCTTCAGGAGGATCCTCACCGCCTCCAACGTTCCCAATTTGTGGCGAGAAACGTAAGGTTCCCATAGAGGATACGGACCAGTCTGTATTCCATATCCGGGGCAAGGCGTAACTCTCAGTCGCACATCTTGGTTGTTCTTGAGAAATACGTAAATTGGACGGATAATATCAGATACGTTTGCGACAAGTCTCTGGCAGCTACCATTCCATATCTTCCTATAGAGTAATGATATATTACCTCCACAAACTCTGGACCTGCTTCCGTGAACCTTCCGTTTTGGAATGAAAATAGAACTCTTATTAATAGTCGGAAATCTTCTGCAGGTAGCAATGGTCCGTTCAACGTACGAAAACATAGGCATATATTAATGTAGAAATGGATGATTACGTGGAGTTCGTAGTAGTCCCGCGTAATCGAGATGATCCATTCCCAGGCCCTTTTTCCTCCCATAGGAATCATTCTATAGTTAAAGATGAGTATGCCCCGTGGTTGCGCATAGTCCTGTGTGAGAAGGAATTCTTCAGGCCTCTGATGGTAAGGGACAGGCGACGTGCATGGATAGCCTCCTTGATCTCTTCCCTGAGCTTGAACAGAGCTGATAGTGCGGGTGTCTTTCCTCCGTGACGATGCAAGGTTTGGAAGGCCGGCCACTTCAAGCCTGCTGCATTGATTTTCCATGTACTACAAGTACTTTAGAGCCAACTAAAAGGTTCTGACTGTAGGTTCTGCATCCTTATTTCTTGTCTGTGTTAGCGCGCGGTGTGATCTCCAGCCTTCAGTGGCCAGTAGTTCAACTTCCCTACTCTCTTCATCGATAATATTTGTTTCCATGTCTTTCTGTAACATTCTAGGAGCCCTTCCGTATATTAGCTCGAATGGTGAGCGTCCATTTCTTCCTCTTCTTCGACGATAGCCGTATAGCACTTTTGGTAAGGCATGTTCCCACTGGATTTCATTCTCCGACATAGTTTTCGATATTGCTCGTTTGATGGTTCCAACCATCCTCTCCGCTTTCCCGTTGGACATAGGAGCGTATGAGAGAACGGCCTTCAGCTGAATCCATTTCTCTTCCAAAAAAAGAAGCAGTGAAGTTGCAGTAAAACAAAGGGCGTTATCCGAGATGATCCTTTTTGGAAGACCAAACGGTTCAATTATTTCTTTTTCGATGAATCTCAGTACCACCTCAGCATTTTCCTCCTCAAATGCAACTGCTATTGGCCACCCTGTAAGATGTTCCACCCTTATAAGGATATATTTGTTTCCGGAAGAAGTTTCCTTGAACGGGCCCGCAAAGTCAATTGAGAAGGTTTCAAAGAGACCGGAAACTGGAAAACTTAGAGTTGTCTTATACTTCGTATTGGAGTGAATTTTTGACAGTTGTTGCAGCTTGTCACGAAATTATAGACGTCCTTATGGGTACCGGGCCACAAGAATCTCTCAGTTACGATTTTTTGGTTGTTTCGAGATCCCAATGCCCTAGCTCATCATGGAAAGTCCTCAAGATCTTCATTCTTTCTTTCAAAGGGACACTAGTCGGGACCGGCTTTAGTGTGCCGGAAGAGTTTCCCATTCCACAATGTAAAAGCCTTTCGATTTCTGCGTACCCAATTTCTGTGTTCAAGATCAACCTTTCTCATGTCTAGTCCATCGAGGAATTTGATCAGTCCGTGAATATTAGCTTCGTACTCGTTATCGTTCGGCAACTGAAACTCGGCGACTCCGACGATGTCCTCCGAAGCTTTTTCATTTGGAATCAGTGCGTCCCTCAAGCGAGATAGGTAATCGGCAGGCTGATTATTGCGTCCGGGTCTATACAAAATTTCAAACCGATATTCTGCGAAAATGTCGAGCCATCGGGCCAAGCGGTTATGTACATCCTTCTTTTGGAATGCTGTCTTAAGTGCCTGGTGATCAGTTATCAAGACAAATTTCTAGAGTGATAAAAGGTATACGCGAAACTTTTTCAGCGCGAAGACGACAGCTAGCGCTTCTTTCTCGCAGACTGAGTATCTCTTTTCCGCATCATTCAGAGTTCGGCTTGCGAATTGAACAGGGTGTAGTCTTCCGTTTTCATCTTTTTGGGACAAAACGGCACCCAAAGACCGTTCTGAGACATTTGTCTCCACAACGAATGGTCTCTTGAAATCTGGGTACATGAGAACGGGGGGACACATAGCTTATCTTTAAGCTCCTGAATGCAGTTTCCATTTCTTGTTCCAGTAAAATTTTCCGTTCTTCGTAGTGCTGGCATGTAACGGTGCTGCAGTCTTGGCGAAATCTTTGATAAATCTTCTGTAATTTGAGGCCAGTCCTAAGAAGGTTCGGACCTCCGTCTTTGAAGCGGGCCTTGGTGCCAACTTTATTTTTTTCGTTTTCTCTGGACCCACTCTAATTCCCTCTTGGTCGACGATATGACCGAGTAATTGGATAGAAGTTTTCGCAAAGAAGCATTTGCTCAACTTAGTTTTCAAGCTATACTCCGATATCCTCTCCACAACTGTCTTGACGTGCGAGATGTGCTGATCCATGTTTCTGAGAATATGACGACATCATCGATATAGACTCTTGCGAATGGAAGTCCTGTCAAAACCTCGTTCATCATTCTTTGGAATGTAGCTGGTGCATTCATGAGACCAAAAGGCATCACTTCGAACCTGAACGTACCGGCTTTGCTGGTAAAGGTTGTTTTTTCCTTACATTTTTCATCCAATGGATCTGCCAATAGCCAGTGTAAAGTCAATTGAGGTGAAGTATCTCCCATCCTTCAGGTCCTCGAGGATCTCCTCCATGTTCGGAATCAGAAATCGCTCGGGTATGATTCTCTGGTTCAGTTGTCGGTAATCGACGCAAAAACGCAGCTTTCCATCCTTCTTTGGTGCGACCACAACTGGAAACGACCATAGGGATGAAACTGGTCGAATAATATCATTTTTCAGCATACTTGTAATATTTTCTGAGATAAATTGGTCATATTTTGGCGGTTGACGTCTAGGCTTGTGGTAAATCGGTTGAGTGTCGGTAAGTTCGAACGAGTGAGTAACCGGTACACTTGCTTGTCTTAAATCTGAAACGCTCCATGCAATTACTTCGGAAGATGTTAACATGTCGGATATTTTCAGTGAGGCGGGCGGGAAGGTGCTGCACTTTTCCTTGGATTTCTGCCATTTGGCGCCCTTTTTCTTCTTGATCCTCAACCTCAATATTTTGAAGGACCTCTTCCGTCGTGCTCACATCTTCATATGTGGAATTCGACGTATTCTTATTTTCTTTGCAAAGTTAATCTTCTTTCATGCTCCGAATTCTGTCCTTTGATTCGATATCATCGCAAAAAAACCATTCGGGTTTCAAACTTATCCTAGAATTCCAGTCGTCATCTGTTTCAAACCCAGAATCATAATCGTCCCATGCCATGTTCATTACCCCCGAGGGTAGCCTTTTCCACTTCCGAAAGTGCTAGTTGGTTCGAATCTTCGCTGTCATAGCTAGAAGTGAAATATTCACTGTCCGTTTCTTTTGAATCTTCAGGATCCGTGCTTTTGTCGAAATCCAGGGGCATCTTCACGGCTCTGCCGTCAATATTAACTGAAACCATTTGATTGCCCAAGTCAATGCATTTCCTAGTCTTTCCATGGTAAGGCAGCCAATGATTGCGTCGAATGGGAGATCAGGCATGAAAAGAAAGTCTACATCAACTTTAGAGTCCCCAAAGAACACGGAAACATTGTCAACAGTGCACATGCATTTTGAGACGGTTCCATCCGCTACAGTTATTTTTCGAGTCTTTGGAGTAATGTCGAGACCTAGATCTGTCACCAAAGTTTCTGAAATGAGGTTTGGAACAGCACCCGAATCGAAGAGAGCCTGGGTTTTCATACCCAATACTTTGACTGGTACCAGCTTAAGACGTCTTGGTGCTGTCGAGGCCGATTGAAGAAACAGTTTCTTACCTTAGCGGACTTATTAGACCTGATAATTTTTTTGAGTTCTTTTCTCGCATCCTCTGCGTCGCCCCTCAAAAGTTGACCAAACGTTATCCCAGTTGGGGCCGATGCAAGCTCAGCCACCAAATTGTACCTCTTCACATACTCTAGTACGTCCTTAGAGATACTCTTAGCTTTCTTACTCTTTTTCGTCTTCTTGGTCGGAGTAACTCCCACTCCTGGAACAACTTGATCAGTCCTCTCGGTTCGAGGAGGCACAGGTGCTGGGATATGCTCCAGCATTCCATAATCTAGCCTAGGTTTCTTCGATAAAATGTTCCCTTCCCCATCCCTTTTTGTCACATTGACTTGACTAATCTCTTCAGCGATGGATACGGTACCGGCATCCGTCAACTTTTGATCCCTTCTGTTTTGTAAGATTTTCACCTCTGGTCCTGACTCACTCCTTGCTTCCGATAAATTTGCTCTTCTGTTGTCTTTAGACCAGCAGTTACTTTCATGATGCCCATATCGACCGCACTTTGCACAACGAGTGTTTCTATATGGATTATCAGGACACCTGTTTGCAAAGTGTCCAGGCTTGTGACAGTAAGAACAGACTTCTGCGGCCTTAGGGGCCCCAGACTGGTTCTTCTTAATGGTAAGAGTAAGGCTTTCCAACTGCGAGGTTATCATGTCAAGTCGATTATCGAATCGGGTTTCCAACCTTTCTTCCAAGTTTTTGACATCGCTCCTGACAGATTCTAATGCCGCTGCACTAGTAGCCGGCCTTTGATAATTCTTTTCAGGATGTACGATAGACATCGATGTGCGGGTTTCCCTCGGTACCTTACTCAGTGACTGAAACGTCTCCGAATTTTTGACAAATTCTACTATGGTACCCTTCAGTTCATCAAAAGTGTGAGGGCCCTTGATGAGGAGGAAATCGGAGAGCCGCTTATCCCCATAGCCGCCTTACGCAGCATTCCGTACTTGGCTTGGGCGTTGAACCCAGCCTTTTCATAAAGATCACGCAAGTACACCAATGAGCTTAACAAATCGTCGAAGTTGAGCCGGGCCTCTATGGCGGTATGAATCATCTCATCTGGTTCTACCTCCTTAGCATACTCTTTCACAAGCCACTCACATACCTCACCGAAGTTCCGCCCATTCCCGTTAAGAGACCACCCGTCGATAAACTTGGACTTATATTTGTGCTTTGCGTCACCATGAAGATAGGCGAAGATACTTGCGGCCTTCTCTTCATCGCCCTTCTCACGCATCTAAACGTTGAATATGTGTAAAAAAACTCCTCAACGTCTTCACTCTTGCCCCTTGTGAACGTTTTACGAGCAGCGTTGAGATCCATGATTACAGAAAAGAAATCCCCCCGAAGTGTTCCTTACTACTGCTCAACTCGAATACCTCGGGTGCAACCCCCTCCACAAGAGTGCCAAATGATAGGGGTAAATCGGCGGGGGAAGAGATCCTCAGAACCAATTACCCTGAGAAGGAAGTGTTGCGAGCGACAAAAGTGCTACCGTGGTATTGTTGAACGAACAAAAGGGAGTGTATATAGAAGAGAGTTGAGGAAGCTACAAGCAAGTATAAAAGGGGCAGGGTCTATCACCGACGCTCTGCGACTAGCGTAAGAAAAAGTTTTCTTGGGTCTGAAGTTGACTCTCAACTTCCTACTACTCGGGACTTGGCTTGAATTTGTCTGCCAACTTTCTTTATGCTTTGTGTTTGACTTATCTTGTTGAGCGCCCCGCTCGGGTATGCTGGCTCCCAAGTAGTCCCACCATTTCATGCAAACAGCCCCTTATATAGAGTTTTCAACCCTCACATTCTGTTGCACCTATACAGTACCTATGTGCCAAATCTGCACCGCCACAGTACAGTGCAAAGCATCCCTCTAAAAATAATTAAAAATATAATTGTAAGTACAGTGACAGCTCAGCCAGCGCAGCATGCCAACTCAGCCAGCGCAGCATGCCAAGGAATATCTACAATTTTCATTATATCACCTTTCTTTCAAAGTGACGGGACGAACCGCCGAGAGTACATTATTTAGAGCAACCTTTTGGTTTTCAGTGATTATGCACTTGAACTCGTTGCGAGACAGAATCGTGTGGTACTGTTCAAAAGTTATTCCATTTTGACGTTTGCGTCGCTGTTCCTCATACTTGTCCGTAACTCCCACTCGACAATTTTGACCAGCTTGTCCAGTGTAACAACTTCTTTCGGCTCCAAAGCGTGAGATGCCATACAGTTTCTAACTTGCTCGCTTGTGATTTCATCGTATGAATAAGCTCCGTTGATGAATCCTAACGCAATTGGCGACTAGAGTTAGTCCACGTCAATTCAGAATTTTGTAGTGATTGGTCTTACCTCTTTCGCTTCACCTGAGATGCCAGTGGCTTGGAGCGCAGCTACTGCACTTCCTGACAGCATTTGTCACCCTTCGTAGAAAGGTGCGGATAGACCCAGTGTCGGTTTCGCGAAGGGTCGGATGGTTGATGGGGCTTTTATGTGCGGAAGGACTTAGAGGCTATGCTTGGTGAGCAGGTTCCCCGTCATCGCTTTAGCGACTCGAAGCAACTGTTCGACTCAGTCACGAAGGTTCAAAAAACTACGGAGAACCGTTTAATGATAGACGTACTAGCGGCGCATGAGTCCGACAAGAGTAAAGAAATGACGAAAATTGGGTTAGCTGGCTCTGCGGGAAATACTGCTGATGGAATGTCGAAGGTGAAAGATAATGGTGCAGCGGCGGCTCTACTTCAATCTGGTCTGGATACATGTACCGTTCGGCAGTGTATACTAAGGCCGGGACAAGGTCCAAACATTGAAAATGCGGGAGTGTGAAAGCGAACCGGCAGTGTTGCTTGCTTGTGTTTTTGTAGGTGATAGTTTTTGAATTGAATTACAGTACTACAAATTCACGGGCGACGGCGGTGTAAATAGATAGGAATTTCTCCCGGCCGAGTGGAGTCCAAACTCCTCCCGGCCGCCGTTGTGTTTTTCGTAGAACCCTCTCGCCTAGCGTTGTTCCGCCAACGGCAAAAGCGTCTCCCGAGACAACAGGTCGGTCGAAGGCCTGTCTACGAAAACGCGGTTGCACGAAAGCCTGAGTATTGACAAGCAATGTAGACTAATAATTGGTAACGCAAGCACAAATTAGACAAAGCTTCTATTTACTTATGCTACTCGATGCAATAGACAGAACCTCAGAAACGTTTGAGCTACTATTAAGTTGCTCTATCATACTATTTCGATTGAATCTGTTTCAAATTTTAACTTTGCTCCATTTTTGTCCCGTTACAAGAGGCGTTTTTAACACCTTTCGACTGTGCTGGGGATATTCACTTGAAGTATTGTGTCGATTATGATTTACTCGGCTCGCCTTCCGCATTGCGATTTGCCGTCGGATTTAAGTCCAGCGCTTCTCTGAACACCATTTCATGATTTTTGCTCTGAGGCCGTGGTTCACCTTATGTAGCCAGCGATTCTGGGTTCGAGACTGTAGGGGGAGCATCTATAGTAATATTAGTTTTTCTGCATCATTGTAATTGAGTAGCCAATCTTCCGTCATCTATAGCCTCTATGTAACCAGTGCGTATCTTTGACACCTCAGATAGAAGAGTGGTCCTGTTCTTTGCAGTAAAAGCATATTGCGTCATTTCCTTCTCGTCCAAAAGCATTTTCAGAAGGAGCCTCTGTCCAATTATTCTCTAGTAGAGTTAATTGAGAGAGACTTTTTGCTGTCTCGTTAACTCTTGATGACCGTTTTGCACCACTGGCATCTGTTTTGCTCCAAATAAGTATAGTTCTAAACAAATCTGCGGAGAATGATCCTCCCATGCCGTCTGCTCTATTGTAAAATACTATCCTACAGTTCCATGTTCAACGATTTCTTTTTAAAGCTCTGCATATATCACTGCTCCTCGATATGTAACGAACAGCAAAATTTCCGCTTTGTTCTTTAATGATTCTTTAAGCAAAACAAAAATCTCTTTCTTTATGAACCTATCTCTCCCACAAGATGTGTCAAATAGATTAGTTATCATCATTTGGTTCTATTTTGTCTTAAATTTTCACACGATTGTCGTCTTCGGGTTCCGATCTTTTGTCAAAGTGCTCACAAAAGGTCTTTTCCACTACTTGGTAATTCATTTTTTCTGCTTTAATAACAGGGTCTGCGTATCTGTAATCCAAAAAAATGGTCCTCCCTTCATGTAATACAGGAAATGGTCTTCCCTTCGTGTAATCCAGCAACCTACAACGATCCCGCCCCTGACTTCTCCTACCGTCATTTTCAAATTTACTTCCATTTTATCCAGATATTTTTATACTGTATTTAACCCTCTGAATCGACCCCGAATCAAGTTACTTTTCCCTTTTAGCTTATTTCCTCCTCCAAATTCGCCTTTTTTGAAAAGAAAGGCACAAATGCACTACTGCAAAATCCCTTGTAGATTTAGTTTACCTATTCCTAATCTATAGAACCTGCCCCGGGAGGTTATTTAAACCCCTTTATTCCAAGTTCCAAATGCCCCGATCATTTTACTCATCACCCCTCCCCCTTACACACTCAAACACCCTACATTGCCTCCCATTCCCCAACGTCTATCAAAATGAACAACCTTCGCCCCTCCGCCTCCATCACCAAAAACCGCCCCTCTCGCCCATCAACGGCCTAGCTCTAATGAATAATGGACCAACAGACTACGACGACTGCTTCAGGAGGATGGACCGTGAGCGTGTTCGGGAGTGGGTTCGTCGGCACTTCTAGGAGGAGGCGGAGGAGGAGGAGTCAGAGGGGACTGAGTCGGACGTGGAGGGATCCGAGGATGAGGAAGACTTTGTAGCTCCGTGGGAACCGATGGTGTATAATCGTGGGGAAGTTGCTGCGGGGATGGAGGGAAGAGTGAGGGCGTGATCTTCATCTCGGATTCTTCGGATGGGGTTGGAGCGGAGGCTGAGGGTCGCGAGGAAGGGTTGGAGGATCTTGATATGTCTGATGAAGCCATTTATCATTCTGAGCCGTTCGAGGGAATTTGTAGGGATTGCATTGAGAGTATGGATATATTGGAAGAGTTATTCGGTTCTGATCTTGAGGATGACGATATTTTCCTTGCTAATATCTTCCCTCTGGCCAATCACATCCACAAGATGCCCTTTTATGTGTTTTATGGTATTTAGTATGTTTCATTGAGACTTTAGGATTAGCCGAAAAGTCTATATAAGCTGAGTAAAGTGCTTCCTACTTGAGAGGTCAAGCAAGTTGGCAGACAACTTCAGGTCAAGCTACGAGTAGTAGGAAGTTGAGAGTCAACTTCAGACCCAAAAAAAACTTTTTCCTAAGCTGGTCGTAGAGCATCAGTTGTAGACCCTGCCCCTTCTATACTTGCTTGTAGCCCTCTCAACTCTCTCCCTTATACACTACTTTTTATTCGTTCAACTATACCACGGTAGCACTTTTGTCGCTCGCAACACCTCCGTCTTGGGGTAGTTGGTTCTAAGTATCTCTTCTCCTGACGATTTACCCCTATCAGTATCATTGGGAGATGTTGCACTAATGTAAGCTGGATCTTATTTTTAATCTAGTGTGACGTTCTACCCCTTACAGGCTTCGAATGGCGTAATGTAACGATTAAGCCCAGTATCTCTAACCTCGCGAGCTCATATTATGAGTAAGCCGCATAACCGCTTTGTTAAGCACATTTTTATCTATATTAATAAAGTAAGCCGCGGAAAAAAGAACGAGAGGGAAATGAGTTCTATTTTTTCAAGTAGGCGACAATGGCTGATTTCATAGCACTATTTTCGAAGACCAATAAAACATCCAATTATGAAAATTCCGAGTCCTAGTTAAGGTTTTTGGCGAATATTACTCCTCGGAAATCAAAAATGTCTTCTTTTACTATGAACACGTTTTAATGTAGGATAAAAAGAAAGAAGAAATGAAAATTCAACTTCTCTCACATCTCGATGGAAGATCCTTTGTTTTTCGCCAAAACAAGCTTTTTGTAAAAGAGTTCCAAAGAGGGGAACAGAGAAGGCCGAAGACAACTGGATGTAGTCTGCCCTGACTTCATCTTCTACCCGTAGCGCTGTGGACAGTCTCACTGCGCCCAACTTTATTTTTGTGAGAGATGGGGTCAAGGCAGACAAAATTCTACACCTTTTCAATTTCTTCTCTTGGAGGGCGCGCTGAAAGCACTGGAGACCACTTTTCTGTTTCGCTGGGCACTATTCATTTGTGGCCCGCACAGGGTCAAGCCGGATCCGGCCGAAAGGACCATGAATTACGGTACTGTAATTAGGATAGTGTACCTTCTTCAGAGAGTGAACCCTAGTATCCGTTTGACATGGGACAGCTGTATGATATGGTTGCCGCTGATTTTTTGGCTGTACAGTGCACTGGTCGAGAAGAGAAGTGAAAATTTACTTCATTGAGTATCTATCGTAAACACTGCAGGTCTGATTATACGGCTAAGAACTAACTAAGTGCTGCATGTCAGGCACGTGGGGCTCGGTATAGAATCGCCATTCCAAAAGAAGACCACAGTGTACAAATTTTGCGCTGATAAAGACGTCTGCGGATCATCCCTGTGGTTGCGTTAAACCTCTCTGCGACGCGCGGGATGATGTCATATAGGAACAGAATAGCGGCCATCCCGCGGCTTTTAATTTGGATGCAATCAAGGCAATAAATAAAAATCAGCTCGGTAAAGTATCGGAACTGAAGTTGGAGGACGAAGCGGATCACGAGTCGAAAGATATCTTTTCGCAAACGGAGGACCGAAATTCTCAAAGAAAAATAGAAATGTAGTTGCACAGTGAATTTGGGTTCATGGGGAAAAATACATTACATTCATGTTTTTGCTCGTGAAAGAAATTGATGGGAAGAGCTGCTTTTGAAAACTCACAGGGAAGTAAAAGACAAGAGTTTGTGGAGAGGACCGCTCTCCTACAGAAGGGACCGTTTTTAAAATTATGGTCAAAAGTGGTTTTGGGAAATTTCCGTTACGCCTCTTCTGATCACTGTGCTGATCAATACAGCTGCATAAGGGTATATTTTAAAAGCTTCATAATCTCCAGAGAGATCTATGAAAAGAGTTTTTAAGTAATTTTTCATTCCGCGCCTTTCCCAATTACTCAAGAGTTTCCAACATTTCGAATCGACTGAGTCGTGGCTGAGCTGTGCCCCCTTCTTTCTTGACGTCCACAAGTGCGTTTCCCATGACTACAGTGTTTTCTGCTACCGCCGATCAAGGCTCCAAGCCTGCTTCCTCCGCCCTTAATGATGGAAGTGTCCCTCTTTCTGGCGTCGCGCCGCCAGTGACTGCGCCGATCGAGCGTCTAGCTGCTTAATCTCCCGCAAAAGCGCCGGCAACAATTGAATATGGCGCGATATCTTCCATTGCTCCATGTCAGCGTGGGTGGTGCTGAAATAGATCGGGCGGGTAGCGGCGGGGGCGATGGGGACGCGGTAGGCCTTTAAGAGGTCGGGGTCAAGGGCGGGGTCAGGGAAATGGCGGAAAGGTAACGCCTGGCGTTGATTCGAGGGAAGGATGGATATTCCAGTCTACCATAAGCATTTTATTGATTCTTGAGAAAGACTTTACTGACAGAGTGACCCATTCACGAGCGACCCTCCATTCCAGAACCACCGTAAGGAAGAATTCACTGTAGTGTACTGTTCTAGGGATCGCTCCCACAAGGTGCGGGATAGTTGCCCTCCTCATGAAGCTCTTTCTGGAACAGTTGATGCAGAGGCTGACTCAGGTTATAAGGCTTCGAGATGCGAGCACGGACCCAATTGGACATGTATCGCTTTATGGCTTTCTTGCTGTTGTCGCATACCTCTGGGTTCAGTTTTTGGAAAATTATCTACGTGCTTCGAAATATTGAAAGCGCTACTATATCCATTTGAATGACATGATTTATAGCTGATAACATCATCGTGCACTGAGCGACTGGCAGGGGTACGGACGAGGAGAACGGACAGAATGCACAGCGCGACCAGACACTGTAGCTATCGGAATTACAGCAACTAGCTTTTAGTGAGACAAGGAAGCTGTACTTCAATCCTCTTTACCCACTTGCGAAACTCGATGGAGATATTTTTTGGGAGAAGGGTTATAAAGATAAATAGATGGGGGAAGGGAAACTCAGATCCAATTAACCCAAGAAGGAGGTGTTGCAAGCGACAAAAATGCTACCGTAGTATAGTTGAGCGAACACAAAGAGGGGAGTAAGGCCGATTGGAGGGCTAAAAGTGAGTATGAGGGGGCAGGGTTTCCAGTCATGCTGTGTTACCAGCGTAAGAATAACGGTTCCTAGGTCTGAAACTGACTCTCAACTTCCTAAATATTTGGGATCTGACTTGAAGCCGCCAACTTTCTTGATCTACATGAGAAGAAGCAGTTTACTCAGCTTATTTAGACTTTTGGCTAACCCTAAAGTCTCAAACAAACATAATAATTACTGCAAAATCCATCAAATGGAATCGTGTGAACGAGAAAGACTAAGGACAGCTACTATCAGGATAAATATCTAGATTTTCTGCTCACAATCTTAATCCACGCCGCTGAGAGTGCCTTGTGCGGGACAAGTCGTCACTGGCTAAGACTCAATAACTTCCCTTACAGGACTCGCTCAATGCCAGTGAGCAAGCGTGAAGAATGACCACATTTTAGTTTGATGGCGGCGCAGAGTTTATTATTCACGTTTCACGTGCTGTCACTCTAGATGGTTCAATGACTTTTCATGTTGCACTTTTGTTTGAACACAACTTCATAGGACTCGCAACCTTCGCACCACTCGCATCAAACAGACACCAGTCACCCTCTGCAGATTGGATATATCTTCCAAGAGTAAAACACCCAAACCAAAACCCCCTTTGCAGCCTGATGATATCTTTGAAGCATTAGAAAACTCAAAGCGTTCCCCTTGCCCTTCATGTGGATTTTTGTTGGTGCCACAGTCTTCTGTTTTATCTGTATCAAACTACCTGGGGCTTTCTACTAGTCTAAACGGAGATACGATTTGTATCCCACTATAAATCCTAGTTTCACCCAAGCCGAGTTTCTGATGGGGGGAACGTTTGGGTGTTTTACTCTTGGAAGATATATCCGATCTATCCCATGGTTTCCAGACAACCACAATGGACTCAAAAAGAGTATACCGACACAGTAATGGGGAAGGAACTACGCTCCCTAAAATGCTACCTTCAGGCCAGCCATCAAGCAGGCCGCATTGGACATGACGGCTGCTGCAGCGTGCCTTTGCATCAAAACCACCTGATGTGCACCCAGTTTCTGACGTGAATTTAAACAATTATGCAATGCGAGCAGCCCATTTCCAGAATAATTTCAGTAGAGTAAAAAAGGTTAGTGTAAGAGTCGAACATATCTTCCAAGAAGTGTTTATTGCACACGAGTGACATTACCCATTATCCTGAATACGTCTAGCATACACCGGGGTATAGCCGAACCGCACTTTTCAAACATTAAAGAACCAAATCGATTCCCTCTTCGAAGAATAAAACACCCAAACATTCCCCCTTTCAGCGAAAGTACGGAAGGTTGAGAGTTGACGGAAAATGGGAGGCGTACCTACCGCCAGACTTCGGAGGACTGTGAGCCTGGGGGGATTTGGAAGTGGGCTATGGGCACCCAAGAGGGCGGAAGGTATGTTTACCCGGCCTAGAATGCTGTGGGGAGACGAGACAACAGACAGATCTCGTTAGAAGAGACGGCTAATGCCGCATGTAGTTGAGACGGCTATTGCAGCATGTAGTTGTCAAAGTAGCAACCCAAACCCTATATTCCGTTCTCTTCGGGACTAGTTGCAGCCAGCTCAGGCATAGTCCCCCTTTTTCTTTTATCGACGCCTTGCAAAGTTGCCACGGCTTCTGCGATGGCCACCACTCCCTTTGTTCACCATCTCTTGAATCACCTCACCGAGCACCACCGCCCCGCCTGCGACAATATTGTTCTGCACATACCCAGCATTCCTCTCTGTGCCGTCGCGTTCGCCGTTCTTCATCCGCTGCCTCAGAGTACCCTCCACCAAACACTCCTCAATCCGATTCGTTTGCACCCTTTCTTGGGCCCTTTTCCTGCCCTTGGCCCGGCTCCGGCCCATGTTTCGACTATGCTTTCTGATGGTCGCAAATTCGCACACGAAAAAAATCTAGATGAGGACCATGATTGTATAAAGTATCGGAATTGGGAAGACATTTTTACAGTTTTTGAATTTGCAAGATATTTTTAATTTGGGTGAGTGTGGCAAATTCATCGGTTGATTTTTTCATTTTAGGACACGCTGTCATAGTAGATGTCAGTACAGTTCCAGGTTGTGAGTGATACTACAAGTGACTCTGAAAGGTCTATATAATGTCCACATCAATTCCCACCCCTGGCCGATGGGTGGCTGGCATGGGTATGGCACCTAGATATTTACCTTGAGGAAATATCTCCTAATAGTCTCTCTGGTTCACACGATTACCGTGAATATATTTTATGGTTATAAGTATGTTTGTTTGAGACTTTTGGGGTAGCCAAAAGTCTATATAAGCCGAGTAAACTGCTTCCTTTAGTGGAGGTGAAGCAAGTTGGCAGACAACTTCAAGCCAAGCCACAAGTATTAGGAAGTTGAGAATCAACTTCAGACCCAAAAAAACGTTTTCTTACGCTAGTCGCAGAGCGTCGGTGGTAGACCCTGTCCCTTTTATACTTGCTTTTAGCTTTCTCAACTCTCTTCTATATACACTCCCTTTTGTTCGTTCAACAATACCACGGTAGCACTTTTGTCGCTCGCAACACCTCCTTCTCAAGGTAATTGGTTCTGAAGATCTCTTCTCCCGCCAATTTACCCCTATCATTTGGTACTCTTGTGGAGGGGGTTGCACCCGAGGTATTCGAGTTGAGTAGTAATACCCACAAAAAGCATCAAATGGAATCGTGTGAACGAGAAAGACTGAAAGCAGATACTATCAGGATATATTTCTAGATTTCTTCCTTGAGATCTTAGTCATCTAGATCAGAGCCAAAAAAGTACTACAAATATCCATTTTACCCAAGCAGACCCTACAAATATCCGCGAACGGCTTGCAATTCTCTATGTGCTCCTGGGAAATATCTAAACCACTGAAGATGCCCCCATCCGGTTCAAGAGTCGGGACCACCTGGTCCATACTTTCCGGCCCCCTCGCCACTATTCCAGCACTTTCCATTTCTCCCTCCACCTCATCCTCCTCGTCCTTCTCTTCATCCTCCTCATAATCCTTGTCAGAAGAGTAAGAAATAAAGGTTCCTTCCTCAGTTTCCCCTTCGTTCTCCACAGCAAACCCCCACCGTTCTACGCTAGTGGCTCCCACGGTTCCACCCAGTCCTCCTCTCCATACCCTTTTTCCACCTACTCTCCCTCCTGTTCCTCTACCCCTCTCGTTCTACCTCCTCTTCTTCTGCCTCCTCTTCCTCTACCTCCTCCTCTGCATCTTCTGCCTCCCGAAGCAGTGCCCGCGGACCCACGCCCGAACGCGTTGCCGGTCCATTCTCCTACAGTAGTCATCTTAATCGGTTGGTCCATTGGCCATCAGGGCCAGCGTGTTGAGGGGGCTGCGGCCTCAGGATGACCTGGCGATCGTAAGGGACGGGCGGAGGTTGGTCATGGTGAGGGCAAAAAAGGGGTGATCCGATGGAGTATTTGGCGGCGGGGTTTTCCTCAACGACGTCGATTTCGAACATTAAATAGGGTGACGTCTTCGGAACGTTTCAGGGTCTTGGACGAAATAAGAAATGTGAGGCCATCCTGCGGCTTTTAATTTGGATGCAATCAAGGCAATAAATAAAAGTCAGCTCGATAAAGTATCGGAACTGAAGTTGGAGGACGAAGCGGATCACGAGTCGAAAGATATCTTTTTCGCAAACGGAGGACCGAAATTCTCAAAGAAAAATAGAAATGTAGTTGCACAGTGAATTTGGGTTCATGGGGAAAAATACATTACATTCATGTTTTTGCTCGTGAAAGAAATTGATGGGAAGAGCTGCTTTTGAAAACTCACAGGGAAGTAAAAGACAAGAGTTTGTGGAGAGGACCGCTCTCCTACAGAAGGGACCGTTTTTAAAATTATGGTCAAAAGTGGTTTTGGGAAATTGCCGTTACGCCTCTTCTGATCACTGTGCTGATCAATACAGCTGCATAAGGGTATATTTTAAAAGCTTCATAATCTCCAGAGAGATCTATGAAAAGAGTTTTTAAGTAATTTTTCATTCCGCGCCTTTCCCAATTACTCAAGAGTTTCCAACATTTCGAATCGACTGAGTCGTGGCTGAGCTGTGCCCCCTTCTTTCTTGACGTCCACAAGTGCGTTTCCCATGACTACAGTGTTTTCTGCTACCGCCGATCAAGGCTCCAAGCCTGCTTCCTCCGCCCTTAATGATGGAAGTGTCCCTCTTTCTGGCGTCGCGCCGCCAGTGACTGCGCCGATCGAGCGTCTAGCTGCTTAATCTCCCGCAAAAGCGCCGGCAACAATTGAATATGGCGCGATATCTTCCATTGCTCCATGTCAGCGTGGGTGGTGCTGAAATAGATCGGGCGGGTAGCGGCGGGGGCGATGGGGACGCGGTAGGCCTTTAAGAGGTCGGGGTCAAGGGCGGGGTCAGGGAAATGGCGGAAAGGTAACGCCTGGCGTTGATTCGAGGGAAGGATGGATATTCCAGTCTACCATAAGCATTTTATTGATTCTTGAGAAAGACTTTACTGACAGAGTGACCCATTCACGAGCGACCCTCCATTCCAGAACCACCGTAAGGAAGAATTCACTGTAGTGTACTGTTCTAGGGATCGCTCCCGCAAGGTGCGGGATAGTTGCCCTCCTCATGAAGCTCTTTCTGGAACAGTTGATGCAGAGGCTGACTCAGGTTATAAGGCTTCGAGATGCGAGCACGGACCCAATTGGACATGTATCGCTTTATGGCTTTCTTGCTGTTGTCGCATACCTCTGGGTTCAGTTTTTGGAAAATTATCTACGTGCTTCGAAATATTGAAAGCGCTACTATATCCATTTGAATGACATGATTTATAGCTGATAACATCATCGTGCTCTGAGCGACTGGCAGGGGTACGGACGAGGAGAACGGACAGAATGCACAGCGCGACCAGACACTGTAGCTATCGGAATTACAGCAACTAGCTTTTAGTGAGACAAGGAAGCTGTACTTCAATCCTCTTTACCCACTTGCGAAACTCGATGGAGATATTTTTTGGGAGAAGGGTTATAAAGATAAATAGATGGGGGAAGGGAAACTCAGATCCAATTAACCCAAGAAGGAGGTGTTGCAAGCGACAAAAATGCTACCGTAGTATAGTTGAGCGAACAAAAAGAGGCGAGTAAGGCCGATTGGAGGGCTAAAAGTGAGTATGAGGGGGCAGGGTTTCCAGTCATGCTGTGTTACCAGCGTAAGAATAACGGCTCCTAGGTCTGAAACTGACTCTCAACTTCCTAAATATTTGGGATCTGACTTGAAGCCGCCAACTTTCTTGATCTACATGAGAAGAAGCAGTTTACTCAGCTTATTTAGACTTTTGGCTAACCCTAAAGTCTCAAACAAACATAATAATTACTGCAAAATCCATCAAATGGAATCGTGTGAACGAGAAAGACTAAGGACAGCTACTATCAGGATAAATATCTAGATTTTCTGCTCACAATTTTAATCCACGCCGCTGAGAGTGCCTTGTGCGGGACAAGTCGTCACTGGCTAAGACTCAATAACTTCCCTTACAGGACTCGCTCAATGCCAGTGAGCAAGCGTGAAGAATGACCACATTTTAGTTTGATGACGGCGCAGAGTTTATTATTCACGTTTCACGTGCTGTCACTCTGGATGGTTCAATGACTTTTCATGTTGCACTTTTGTTTGAACACAACTTCATAGGACTCGCAACCTTCGCACCACTCGCATCAAACAGACACCAGTCACCCTCTGCAGATTGGATATATCTTCCAAGAGTAAAACACCCAAACCAAAACCCCCTTTGCAGCCTGATGATATCTTTGAAGCATTAGAAAACTCAAAGCGTTCCCCTTGCCCTTCATGTGGATTTTTGTTGGTGCCACAGTCTTCTGTTTTATCTGTATCAAACTACCTGGGGCTTTCTACTAGTCTAAACGGAGATACGATTTGTATCCCACTATAAATCCTAGTTTCACCCAAGCCGAGTTTCTGATGGGGGGAACGTTTGGGTGTTTTACTCTTGGAAGATATATCCGATCTATCCCATGGTTTTCCAGACAACCACAATGGACTCAAAAAGAGTATACCGACACAGTAATGGGGAAGGAACTACGCTCCCTAAAATGCTACCTTCAGGCCAGCCATCAAGCAGGCCGCATTGGACATGACGGCTGCTGCAGCGTGCCTTTGCATCAAAACCCCCTGATGTGCACCCAGTTTCTGACGTGAATTTAAACAATTATGCAATGCGAGCAGCCCATTTCCAGAATAATTTCAGTAGAGTAAAAAAGGTTAGTGTAAGAGTCGAACATATCTTCCAAGAAGTGTTTATTGCACACGAGTGACATTACCCATTATCCTGAATACGTCTAGCATACACCGGGGTATAGCCGAACCGCACTTTTCAAACATTAAAGAACCAAATCGATTCCCTCTCCGAAGAATAAAACACCCAAACATTCCCCCTTTCAGCGAAAGTACGGAAGGTTGAGAGTTGACGGAAAATGGGAGGCGTACCTACCGCCAGACTTCGGAGGACTGTGAGCCTGGGGGGATTTGGAAGTGGGCTATGGGCACCCAAGAGGGCGGAAGGTATGTTTACCCGGCCTAGAATGCTGTGGGGAGACGAGACAACAGACAGACCTCGTTAGAAGAGACGGCTAATGCCGCATGTAGTTGAGACGGCTATTGCAGCATGTAGTTGTCAAAGTAGCAACCCAAACCCTATATTCCGTTCTCTTCGGGACTAGTTGCAGCCAGCTCAGGCATAGTCCCCCTTTTTCTTTTATCGACGCCTTGCAAAGTTGCCACGGCTTCTGCGATGGCCACCACTCCCTTTGTTCACCATCTCTTGAATCACCTCACCGAGCACCACCGCCCCGCCTGCGACAATATTGTTCTGCACATACCCAGCATTCCTCTCTGTGCCGTCGCGTTCGCCGTTCTTCATCCGCTGCCTCAGAGTACCCTCCACCAAACACTCCTCAATCCGATTCGTTTGCACCCTTTCTTGGGCCCTTTTCCTGCCCTTGGCCCGGCTCCGGCCCATGTTTCGACTATGCTTTCCACAATCATACCGGCTGCATCTGCCATGGCTCAAACCCCTCGACCTTTCACCCGTCTCCGTGCCACTACCCGTCGCATTCTCATACCCGCCGTTGCTCCTGAAATTCGGCCTCCTAGATCGCCCATTCGACTTTCCGAAGATATTCTCATCGCTGTCATACTCCGGCAATTGCGACACACGGGGCGACCCATCCCATTCGGACCACTGATCCATGTTGTGTTGCCGACCTTCGCTGGACTGTGACCCGTCGGGAATTTCTGGAACCCCTTCCCCGATTGATTCTCTGATAGGGGTAAATCGGCGGGGGAAGAGATCCTCAGAACCAATTACCCTGAGAAGGAGGTGTTGCGAGCGACAAAAGTGCTGCCGTGGTATTTTGAACGAACAAAAGGAGTGTATATAGAAGAGAGTTGAGGAAGCTACAAGCAAGTATAAAAGGGCAGGGTCTACCACCGACGCTCTGCGACCAGCGAAAAAAAGTTTTCTTGGGTCTGAAGTTGACTCTCAACTTCCTACTACTCGGGACTTGGCTTGAAGTTGTCTGCCAACTTGCTTCACCTCCACTAAAGGAAGCAGTTTACTCGGCTTATATAGACTTTTGGCTACCCCAAAAGTCTCAAACAAACATACTAATAACCATAAAATGTATTCACGGTAATCGTGTGAACCAGAGAGACTATTAGAAGATATTTCCTCAAGGTAAATATCTAGGTGCCATACCCATGCCAGCCACCCATCGGCCAGGGGTGGGAATTGATGTGGCCATTATATAGACCTTTCAGAGCTACTTGTAGTATCACCCACAACCTGGAACTGTACTGACATCTACTATGACAGCGTGTCCTAAAATGAAAAAATCAGCCGACGAATTTGCCACACTCACCCAAATTAAAAATATCTTGCAAATTCAAAAACTGTAAAAATATCTTCCCAATTCCGATACTGTATACAATCATGGTCCTCATCTAGATTTTTTCGTGCGCGAATTTGCGCACATCACGCCCTCTCGCTCAAGACGAACGTCCCGACTCGTCACTGCTCTTCTTCTGCTTCCGTTAGTGTTCGCTGTCTTATTGATAAAATGTATGGTCTCTCAAACGGGTACGGATGCAACTGATTACCAATATGATGCTCTAAAAAGTAGGTTCGCATTACTGGTACCTCACTTTGTAGCATAGCCTCATATATTGGTTTGATCACATCGAGGTGGGGTTGAATACATTCTTCTTCCGTGACTCTTCCGAATCTTCCAAGAGTGAAAAAATATATGTGATATGCAAACTCTTCTGGAAGATGCCGGAGGAATGGATGTCGATAAGAAAAGAAGACGCGCATCATCAAGAACGAATCTTCGTAAGATAAGTGCGGTCCATGTAGCGCCCTAAAACATAAACAGATGCTTATCATGAAATAAGAAATGACCTGCGCATCGTTCGCATCCTCGGAGATATTGCGCAGCCAAAAAGATAATCTTCTTCTTCCGACTGTATGCTGTGCATGGTTGTGAAGAGAGCTAGAGATGAAGTTGTGGTGGACGGTCCCGATGAATGGCCGCGACCAGCTCCTGACGTACTGGGACCTGCACGAGGTCCTCTCGGGGGACGACCGGAACCTCTTCTGGGCGGGTTGTTGTCTCCTGAAGGTCCTCCTCTGGTCATCATCACTGCTTCAGGAGGATCCTCGCCGCCTCCAACGTTCCCAATTTGTGGCGGAGAAACGTAAGGTTCCCATAGAGGATACGGGACCAGCCTGTATTCCATATCCGGGGTAAGGCGTAACCTCTCAGTCGCACGTCTTGGTTGTTCTTGAGAAATACGTAAATTGGACGGATAATATTCAGATACGTTTGCGACAAGTCTCCAGCAGCTACCATTCCATATCTTCCTATAGAGTAATGATATATTACCTCCACAAACTCTGGACCTGCTTCCGTGAACCTTCCGTTTTGGAATGAAAATAGAACTCTTATTAATAGTCGGAAATCTTCTTCAGGTAGCAATGGTCCGTTCAACGTACGAAAACATAGGCATATATTAATGTAGAAATGGATGATTACGTGGAGTTCGTAGTAGTCCCGCGTAACCGAGATGATCCATTCCCAGGCCCTTTTTCCTCCCATAGGAATCATTCTATAGTTAAAGATGAGTATGCCCCGTGGTTGCGCATAGTCCTGTGTGAGAAGGAATTCTTCAGGCCTCTGATGGTAAGGGACCAGACGACGTGCATGGATGGCCCTCCTTGATCTCTTCCCTGAGCTTGAACAGAGCTGATAGTGCGGGTGTCTTTCCTCCGTGACGATGCAAGGGTTCGAGTACTTGGTTTGGAAGGCCGGCCACTTCACAGCCTGCTGCATTGCTTTTCCATGTACTACAAGTACTTTAGAGCCAACTGAAAAGGTTCTGACTGCAGGTTCTGCATCCTTATTTCTTGTCTGTGTTAGCGCGCGGTGTGATCTCCAGCCTTCGGTGGCCAGTAGTTCAACTTCCCTACTCTCTTCATCGATAATATTTGTTTCCATGTCTCTCTGTAACATTCTAGGAGCCCTTCCGTACATTAGCTCGAATGGTGAGCGTCCATTTCTTCCTCTTCTTCGACGGTAGCCGTATAACACTTTTGGTAAGGCATCTTCCCACTGGATTTCATTCTCCGACATAGTTTTCGATATTGCTCGTTTGATGGTTCCAACCATCCTCTCCGCTTTCCCGTTGGACATAGGAGCGTATGCGAGAACGGTCTTCAGCTGAATCCCTTTCTCTTCCAAAAAACGAAGCAGTGAAGTTGCAGTAAAACAAAGGGCGTTATCCGAGATGATCCTTTTTGGAAGACCAAACGGTTCAATTATTTCTTTTTCGATGAATCTCAGTACCACCTCAGCATTTGCCTCCTCAACTGCAACTGCTATTGGCCATCCAGTAAGATGTTCCACCCCTATAAGGAGATATTTGTTTCCGGAAGAAGTTTCCTTGAACGGGCCCGCAAAGTCAATTGAGAAGGTTTCAAAGAGACCGGAAACTGGAAAACTTAGAGTTGTCTTATACTTCCGTATTGGAGTGAATTTTTGGCAGTTGTCGCAGCTTTTCACGAAATTATAGACGTCCTTATGGATACCGGGCCACCAGAATCTCTCAGTTACGAATTTTTGGTTGTTTCGAGATCCCAATGCCCTAGCTCATCATGGAAAGTCCTCAAGATCTTCATTCTTTCTTTCAAAGGGGCCACTAGTCGGGGACCGGCTTTAGTGTGCCGGAAAGTTTCCCATTCCACAATGTAAAAGCCTTTTGATTCCTGCGTACCCAATTTCTGTGTTCAAGATCAATCTTTCTCATTTCTAGTCCATCGAAGAATTTGATCAGTCCGTGAATATTAGCTTCGTACTCGTTATCGTTCGGCAACTGCAACTCGGCGACTCCGACGATGTCCTCCGAAGCTTTTTCATTTGGAATCAGTGCGTCCCTCAAGCGGGATAGGTAATCGGCAGGCTGATTATTGCGTCCGGGTCTATACACAATTTCAAACCGATATTCTGCGAAAATGTCGAGCCATCGGGCCAAGCGGTGATGTACATCCTTCTTTTGGAATGCTGTTTTAAGTGCCTGGTGATCAGTTATCAAGACAAATTTCTCGAGTGATAAAAGGTATACGCGAAACTTTTTCAGCGCGAAGACGACAGCTAGCGCTTCTTTCTCGCAGACTGAGTATCTCTTTTCCGCGTCATTCAGAGTTCGGCTTGCGAATTGAACAGGGTGTAGTCTTCCGTTTTCATCTTTTTGGGACAAAACGGCACCCAAAGACCGTTCTGAGGCATCTGTCTCCACAACGAATGGTCTCTTGAAATCTGGGTACATGAGAACTGGGGGACACATAGCTTATCTTTAAGCTCCTAAATGCAGTTTCCATTTCCTTGTTCCAGTAAAATTTTCCGTTCTTCGTAGTGCTGGCATGTAACGGTGCTGCAGTCTTGGCGAAATCTTTGATAAATCTTCTGTAATATGAGGCCAGTCCTAAGAAGCTTCGGACCTCCGTCTTTGAAGCGGGCCTTGGTGCCAACTTTATTTTTTTCGTTTTCTCTGGATCCACTCTAATTCCCTCTTGGTCGACGATATGACCGAGTAATTGGATAGAAGTTTTCGCAAAGAAGCATTTGCTCAACTTAATTTTCAAGCTATACTCCGATATCCTCTCCACAACTGTCTTGACGTGCGAGATGTGCTGATCCAATGTTTCTGAGAATATGACGACATCATCGATATAGACTCTTGCGAATGGAAGTCCTTTCAAAACCTCGTTCATCATTCTTTGGAATGTAGCTGGTGCATTCATGAGACCAAAAGGCATCACTTCGAACCTGAACGTACCGGCTTTGCTGGTAAAGGTTGTTTTTTCCTTACATTTTTCATCCAATGGAATCTGCCAATAGCCAGTGTAAAGGTCAATTGAGGTGAAATATCTCCCGTCCTTCAGGTCCTCGAGGATCTCCTCCATGTTCGGAATCGGAAATCGATCGGGTATCATTCTCTGGTTCAGTTGTCGGTAATCGACGCAAAAACGCAGCTTTCCATCCTTCTTTGGTGCGACCACAACTGGAAACGACCATGGGGATGAAACTGGTCGAATAATATCATTTTTCAGCATACTTGTAACATTTTCTGAGATAAATTGGTCATATTTTGGCGGTTGACGTCTAGGCTTGTGGTAAATCGGTTGAGTGTCGGTAAGTTCGAACGAGTGAGTAACCGGTACACTTGCTTGTCTTAAATCTGAAACGCTCCATGCAATTACTTCGGAAGATGTTAACATGTCGGATATTTTCAGTGAGGCGGGGCGGGAAGGTGCTGCACTTTTCCTTGGATTTCTGCCATTTGGCGCCCTTTTTCTTCTTGATCCTCAACCTCAATATTTTGAAGGACCTCTTCCGTCGTGCTCACATCTTCATATATGGAATTCGACGTATTCTTATTTTCTTTGCAAAGGTAATCTTCTTTCATGCTCCGAATTCTGTCCTTTGATTCGATATCATCGCAAAAAAAACACATTCGGGTTTCAAACTTATCCTAGAATTCCAGTCGTCATCTGTTTCAAACCCAGAATCATAATCGTCCCATGCCATGTTCATTACCCCCGAGGGTACCCTTTTCCACTTCCGAAAGTGTTAGTTGGTTCCGAATCTTCGCTGTCATAGCTAGAAGTGAAATCTTCACTGTCCGTTTCTTTTAAATCTTCAGGATGCGTGCTTTTGTCGAAATCCAGGGGCATCTTCACGGTTCTGCCGTCAATATTAACTGAAACCATTTGGTTGCCCAAGTCAATGCATTCCTAGTCTTTCCATGGTGGGCAGCCAATGATTGCATCGAAAGGGAGATCGGCATGACAAGAAAGTCTACATCAACTTTAGAGTCCCCAAAGAACACGGAAACCTTGTCAACAGTGCCCATGCATTTTGAGACGGTTCCATCCGCTACAGTTATTTTTCGAGTCGTTGGAGTAATTCGAGACCTAGATCTGTCACCAAAGTTTCTGAAATGAGGTTTGGAACAGCACCCGAATCGAAGAGAGCTTGGGTTTTCATACCCAATACTTTGACTGGTACCAGCTTAAGACGTCTTGGTGCTGTCGAGGCCGATTGAAGAAACAGTTTCTTACCCTTAGCGGACTTATTAGACCTGATAATTTTTTTGAGTTCTTTTCTCGCATCCTCTGCGTCGCCCCTCAAAAGTTGACCAAACGTTATCCCAGTTGGGGCCGATGCAAGCTCAGCCACCAAATTGTACCTCTTCACATACTCTAGTACGTCCTTAGAGATACTCTTAACTTTCTTACTCTTTTTCGTCTTCTTGGCCGGAGTGACTCCCACTCCTGGAACAACTTGATCAGACCTCTTGGTTCGAGGAGGTACAGGTGCTGGGATATGCTCCAGCATTCCATACTCTAGCCTAGGTTTCTTCGATAAAATGTTCCCTTCCCCATCCCTTTTTGTCACATTGACTTGACTAATCTCTTCAGCGATGGATACGTTACCGGCATCCGTCAACCTTTGATCCCTTCTATTTTGTAAGATTTTCACCTCTGGTCCTGACTCACTCCTTGCTTCCGATAAATTTGCTCTTCTGTTGTCTTTAGACCAGCAGTTACTTTCATGATGCCCATATCGACCGCACTTTGCACAACGAGTGTTTCTATGTGGATTATCAGGACACCTGTTTGCAAAGTGTCCAGGCTTGTGACAGTAAGAACAGACTTCTGCGGCCTTAGGGGCCCCAGACTGGTTCTTCTTAATGGTAAGAGTAAGGCTTTCCAACTGCGAGGTTATCATGTCAAGTCGATTATCGAATCGGGTTTCCAACCTTTCTTCCAAGTTTTTGACATCGCTCCTGACAGATTCTAATGCCGCTGCACTAGTAGCCGGCCTTTGATAATTCTTTTCAGGATGTACGATAGACATCGATGTGCGGGTTTCCCTCGGTACCTCACTCAGTGACTGAAACGTCTCCGAATTTTTGACAAATTCTACTATGGTACCCTTCAGTTCATCAAAAGTGTGAGGGCCCTTGATGAGGAGGAAATCGGAGAGCCGCTTATCCCCCATAGCCGCCTTACGCAGCATTCCGTACTTGGCTTGGGCGTTGAACCCAGCCTTTTCATAAAGATCACACAAGTACACCAATGAGCTTAACAAATCGTCGAAGTTGAGCCGGGCCTCTATGGCGGTACGAATCATCTCATCTGGTTCTACCTCCTTAGCATACTCTTTCACAAGCCACTCACATACCTCACCGAAGTTACGCCCATTCCCGTTAAGAGACCACCCGTCGATAAACTTGGACTTATATTTGTGCTTTGCGTCACCATGAAGATAGGCGAAGATACTTGCGGCATTCTCTTCATCGCCCTTCTCACGCATCACAACGTTGACATATGTGTAAAGAAACTCCTCAACGTCTTCAGTCTTGCCCCTGTGAACGTTATACGAGCAGCGTTGAGATCCATGATTACAGAAAAGAAATCCCCCGAAGTGTTCCTTACTACTGCTCAACTCGAATACCTCGGGTGCAACCCCCTCCACAAGAGTACCAAATGATAGGGGTAAATCGGCGGGGGAAGAGATCCTCAGAACCAATTACCCTGAGAAGGAGGTGTTGCGAGCGACAAAAGTGCTGCCGTGGTATTGTTGAACGAACAAAAGGGAGTGTATATAGAAGAGAGTTGAGGAAGCTACAAGCAAGTATAAAAGGGGCAGGGTCTACCACCGACGCTCTGCGACTAGCGTAAGAAAAAGTTTTCTTGGGTCTGAAGTTGACTCTCAACTTCCTACTACTCGGGACTTGGCTTGAAGTTGTCTGCCAACTTGCTTCACCTCCACTAAAGGAAGCAGTTTACTCGGCTTATATAGACTTTTGGCTACCCAAAAGTCTCAAACAAACATACTAATAACCATAAAATGTATTCACGGTAATCGTGTGAACCAGAGAGACTATTAGAGATATTTCCTCAAGGTAAATATCTAGGTGCCATACCCATGCCAGCCACCCATCGGCCAGGGGTGGGAATTGATGTGGCCATTATATAGACCTTTCAGAGCTACTTGTAGTATCACCCACAACCTGGAACTGTACTGACATCTACTATGACAGCGTGTCCTAAAATGAAAAAAATCAGCCGACGAATTTGCCACACTCACCCAAATTAAAAATATCTTGCAAATTCAAAAACTGTAAAAATATCTTCCCAATTCCGATACTGTATACAATCATGGTCCTCATCTAGATTTTTTCGTGCGCGAATTTGCGCACATCATCCTCCACGCACAATATACCTGTCCTTATCGCTCGCTCGATCAACGCAATCGTAGTACTTCTCATCATCGCTAGAATGAGAAGTGTATCCTTGGCTGTACTGGGAGCCTCTGGTAGGCGAACTGACCCTCCGCTGCATGTGTTCATTCTGCCCAATTCTCCCAGTGCGCCAATTCTGGACAGCCCGGTCACCCTGGTCACCCTGATCAGTTCGCTCAGCGCCCTTCGGTCGCCCGTTTCGGTCAGCACCCTCCGATCGCCCAGTCCGCCCAGTCCGCCAATTCTGGACAGCCCGATCACCCTGGTCACCCTGATCAGCCCGCTCAGCGCCCTCCGGTCGCCCGTTTCGGTCGGTCCACCCACTTCGCTCAGCCCTATCAGCCCGCTCGCCCCGTTCAACCCACTCAGTCCTCTTCGCCAGTTCGCCCCGTTCAACCCGTTCTCCCCATTCTACCCGCTCCTCCCGCCAGCCCAACCCAACCCGTTCACTCCTCTCAGATTGCCCACTCAGCTCAACCGATGCAGCCCTCTCCGCCAGCTCGCCCCCCTGAACCCATTCAGCCCTCCTAGCCCGTCCGCTTCGATCTACCCACTCAACCCGCTCATCGTTCCTGGATCCCTGCCCTCCAGTCCCCGCTGTCGTGCCATGTGATCGCCTAGGCATTTCGAGTTTCGACAGATAGTGGAGACCGTTTTTCTTTTGACTATTGTTGGTTTTACTGGAATAGAGATTGACCTGTGGTGGTTGGGAGGATTGAAGGAAGATTTTTTGATTGTATGTTGATGTCGCCAGCACCTCGATCGGTTGGATTTCATTTATAGGAATCGATTAGCGGTGCAATTCAGGGTTTGGTCTCACTCTTGTGGATTGCTTGTTCCGATCTGGGATCGAATTGAAAAAAATTATGATCGGAACGGAAACAGGACAGGGACAGGACGGGGACCTATGTAACGTTACTTGCACAAAATAAAAAACTCACCGAAGACTGCTGCACTGGAAGAATTTTGTCTCCCTTTGCGACAACTTTTCTGGATTATTTCTCAACCGACTTGATTTCAGCTAATGCCAAATATTTGCCGTTAAAAGCTTCTGGTATCAGGTCGGGTACCACAGGCTTTCAACGGTAACTAAATAAGAGGTACGAAGCGGACCATGAGCGTTTCCTGGGGACTACTGTAGCGGGCACTTCAACTGCGTGACTTGAATTTCGTGTCCATCTGACCTGTGTTTCGATTTTATCATTGGGATGGAATCGAATATATCTGCCAAGAGTAACGCAACTAAACCTTTCCCTATTTTAGAATTAGGCTTGAGGAGGTGCAAGTGAATGATATCGATTCTATTTTTATGGACCAAATGCCCCTAGTTCAATGTTCTGATGGAGGGGGAACGTTTGAATATTTTCATATACGGAAATGTGGTCACTCCCAAAACAGATGCTGCAATGAAAGAGCATTCTTGAGGTGGCCATTTATGGAACGCAGTGCATACCTCATTATTGCACCGGCATACCTTTTTGAGTCGACTGTGGTTGTCTGGGAAACTTGAGAATAGATCGAATGCATCTTCCAAGATGGGGGAGATGTGGGGCGATTTAATATTTGAAAGATATGGTCGGTTGTGGCCCGCAACATCCGACAGGGTGACCAGTAATACCTCTTACATTTACCTAAAAAGCCTGCTCAAGGCCGCCCAGCAGACATGCTGCGTTGAAAGTAACGGTCGCGGCACCGTGCCTCTGAGTAAGTACCGCACGGACCTTACCATATGCATCCATCGCCCTAACGACCACGTTCCGCGCGACGTCAGTTAGCATCCTATAAGTGTCCGGGTACCAACCTCCGAGAGTAGATATAGGCGATAGGGGTAAATCGTCGGGAGAAGAGATACTCAGAAACAAATACCCAGGAGGGAGGTGTTGCAAGTGACAAAAATGCTACTGTTGTATAGACGAGTGATCAAAAAGTGTTGGGTAAGGACGACAGTGGAGAGGGCTACAAGCAAGTATAGAATGGGCAGGGTCTACTATTCATGTTCCCTGACCAGCGTAAGAAGAATAGTTCTTGGGTCTGAAGTTGACTCTCAACTTCCTACTACTCGGGACTTGGCTTGAATTTGTCTGCCAACTGCTTCACCTCCACTAAAGGAAGCAGTTTACTCGGCTTATATAGACTTTTGGCTACCCCAAAAGTTTCAAACAAACATACTTATAACCATAAAATGTATTCACGGTAATCGTTGTGAACCAGAGAGACTATTAGGAGATATTTCTTCAAGGTAAATATCTAGGTGCCATACCCATGCCAGTCACCCATCGGCCAGGGGTGGGAATTGATGTGGCCATTATATAGACCTTTCAGAGCTACTTGTAGTATCACCCCACAACCTGGAACTGTACTGACATCTACTATGACAGCGTGTCCTAAAATGAAAAAAATCAGCCGACGAATTTGCCAGCCTCACCCAAATTAAAAATATCTTGCAAATTCAAAACTGTAAAAATATCTTCCCAATTCCGATACTGTATACAATCATGGTCCTCATCTAGATTTTTTCGTGCGCGAATTTTGCGCACATCATCCTCCACGCACAATATACCTGTCCTTATCGCTCGCTCGATCAACGCAATCGTAGTACTTCTCATCATCGCTAGAATGAGAAGTGTATCCTTGGCTGTACTGGGAGCCTCTGGTAGGCGAACTGACCCTCCGCTGCATGTGTTCATTCTGCCCAATTCTCCCAGTGCGCCAATTCTGGACAGCCCGGTCACCCTGGTCACCCTGATCAGTTCGCTCAGCGCCCTTCGGTCGCCCGTTTCGGTCAGCACCCTCCGATCGCCCAGTCCGCCCAGTCCGCCAATTCTGGACAGCCCGATCACCCTGGTCACCCTGATCAGCCCGCTCAGCGCCCTCCGGTCGCCCGTTTCGGTCGGTCCACCCACTTCGCTCAGCCCTATCAGCCCGCTCGCCCCGTTCAACCCACTCAGTCCTCGCCAGTTCGCCCCGTTCAACCCGTTCTCCCCATTCTACCCGCTCCTCCCGCCAGCCCAACCCAACCCGTTCACCTCTCAGATTGCCCACTCAGCTCAACGATGCAGCCTCTCCGCCAGCTCGCCCCCTGAACCATTCAGCCCTCCTAGCCGTCCGCTTCGATCTACCCACTCAACCCGCTCATCGTTCCTGGATCCCTGCCCTCCAGTCCCGCTGTCGTGCCATGTGATCGCCTAGGCATTTCGAGTTTCGACAGATAGTGGAGACCGTTTTTCTTTTGACTATTGTTGGTTTTACTGGAATAGAGATTGACCTGTGGTGGTTGGGAGGATTGAAGGAAGATTTTTTGATTGTATGTTGATGTCGCCAGCACCTCGATCGTTGGATTTCATTTATAGGAATCGATTAGCGGTGCAATTCAGAGGTTTGGTCTCACTCTTGTGGATTGCTTGTTCCGATCTGGGATCGAATTGAAAAAAATTATGATCGGAACGGAAACAGGACAGGGACAGGACGGGGACCTATGTAACGTTACTTGCACAAAATAAAAAACTCACCGAAGACTGCTGCACTGGAAGAATTTTGTCTCCCTTTGCGACAACTTTTCTGGATTATTTCTCAACCGACTTGATTTCAGCTAATGCCAAATATTTGCCGTTAAAAGCTTCTGGTATCAGGTCGGGTACCACAGGCTTTCAACGGTAACTAAATAAGAGGTACGAAGCGGACCATGAGCGTTTCCTGGGGACTACTGTAGCGGGCACTTCAACTGCGTGACTTGAATTTCGTGTCCATCTGACCTGTGTTTCGATTTTATCATTGGGATGGAATCGAATATATCTGCCAAGAGTAACGCAACTAAACCTTTCCCCTATTTTAGAATTAGGCTTGAGGAGGTGCAAGTGAATGATATCGATTCTATTTTTATGGACAAATGCCCCTAGTTCAATGTTCTGATGGAGGGGGAACGTTTGAATATTTTCATATACGGAAATGTGGTCACTCCCAAAACAGATGCTGCAATGAAAGAGCATTCTTGAGGTGGCCATTTATGGAACGCAGTGCATACCTCATTATTGCACCGGCATACCTTTTTGAGTCGACTGTGGTGTCTGGGAAACTTGAGAATAGATCGAATGCATCTTCCAAGATGGGGGAGATGTGGGGCGATTTAATATTTGAAAGATATGGTCGGTTGTGGCCCGCAACATCCGACAGGGTGACCAGTAATACCTCTTACATTTACCTAAAAAGCCTGCTCAAGGCCGCCCAGCAGACATGCTGCGTTGAAAGTAACGGTCGCGGCACCGTGCCTCTGAGTAAGTACCGCACGGACCTTACCATATGCATCCATCGCCCTAACGACCACGTTCCGCGCGACGTCAGTTAGCATCCTATAAGTGTCCGGGTACCAACCTCCGAGAGTAGATATAGGCGATAGGGGTAAATCGTCGGAGAAGAGATACTCAGAAACAAATACCCCAGGAGGGAGGTGTTGCAAGTGACAAAAATGCTACTGTTGTATAGACGAGTGATCAAAAAGTGTTGGGTAAGGACGACAGTGGAGAGGGCTACAAGCAAGTATAGAATGGGCAGGGTCTACTATTCATGTTCCCTGACCAGCGTAAGAAGAATAGTTCTTGGGTCTGAAGTTGACTCTCAACTTCCTACTACTCGGGACTTGGCTGAAGTTGTCTGCCAACTTGCTTTACCTCCACAAGGAAGCAGTTTACTCAGCTTATATAGACTATTTGGCTAACTCTAAAGTCTCAAGACAAGCATACTAAGACACCAAAAAGCATCAAATGGGATCGTGTGAACGAGAAAGACTGAAGCAGATACTATCAGGATATATTTCTAGATTTCTTCCTTGAGATCTTAGTCATCTAGATCAGAGCCAAAAAAGTACTACAAATATCCATTCTACCCAAGCAGTCCCCACAAATATCCGCGAACGGCTTGCAATTCTCTATGCTCCTGGGAAATATCTAAACCACTGAAGATGCCCCATCCGGTTCAAGAGTCGGACCACCTGGTCCATACTTTCCGGCCCCTCGCCACTATTCCAGCACTTTCCATTTCTCCCTCCACCTCATCCTCCTCGTCCTTCTCTTCATCCTCCTCATAATCCTTGTCAGAAGAGTAAGAAATAAAGGTTCCTTCCTCAGTTTCCCCTTCGTTCTCCACAGCAAACCCCCCACCGTTCTACGCTAGTGGCTCCCACGGTTCCACCAGTCCTCCTCTCCATACCCTTTTTCCACCTACTCTCCCTCCTGTTCCTCTACCCCTCTCGTTCTACCTCCTCTTCTTCTGCCTCCTCTTCCTCTACCTCCTCCTCTGCATCTTCTGCCTCCCGAAGCAGTGCCCGCGGACCCACGCCCGAACGCGTTGCCGGTCCATTCTCCTACAGTAGTCATCTTAATCGGTTGGTCCATTGGCCATCAGGGCAGCGTGTTGAGGGGGCTGCGGCCTCAGGATGACCTGGCGATCGTAAGGGACGGGCGGAGGTTGGTCATGGTGAGGGCAAAAAAGGGGTGATCCGATGGAGTATTTGGCGGCGGGGGTTTTCCTCAACGACGTCGATTTCGAACATTAAATAGGGTGACGTCTTCGGAACGTTTCAGGGTCTTGGACGAAATAAGAAATGTGAGGCCATCCTGCGGCTTTTAATTTGGATGCAATCAAGGCAATAAATAAAAGTCAGCTCGATAAAGTATCGGCGACTGAAGTTGGAGGACGAAGCGGATCACGAGTCGAAAGATATCTTTTTCGCAAACGGAGGACCGAAATTCTCAAGAAAAATAGAGAATGTAGTTGCACAGTGAATTTGGGTTCATGGGGAAAAATACATTACATTCATGTTTTTGCTCGTGAAAGAAATTGATGGGAAGAGCTGTTTTGAAAACTCACAGGAAGTAAAAGACAAGAGTTTGTGGAGAGGACCGCTCTCTACAGAAGGGACCGTTTTTAAATTATGGTCAAAAGTGGTTTTGGGAAATTGCCGTTACGCTCTTCTGATCACTGTTGCTGATCATACAGCTGCATA